>CM019830.1:14629092-15229092 GCA_009763385.1 Coix lacryma-jobi var. lacryma-jobi | reverse complement strand
TAAAAAAATTATCAAGGACGGAGAGAGAGAGAGCAGTAGCAACTCTGTTTTGGGCGGCAAAAGGATTAGTAACAAGCCTGGAAAAGATTTTGCAGAGTGCCTATACCTTTTTCGTTTTAATCATGAGAATAAGTCGCTGTCTTCTCATTCTATTTAGTGTGAGTTTAACATTCTTGCTCTAAACAATTTCAACGTTTTTTGTGTCCCTCTGCAGCGAAATTCATATTTTTAAACCAGAAAACTAGAGCTGCATGCTGCTCGTGGTGCCAGCTGAAGTGCAAAGAATTACACAGCGAACGGCAAATCAAATCACTGTAGTGCCAGAACAAGCTTGTGCGGACTTGCAGCATCAACGCTATACACTATGTCCCCTCTTATTTTAATGACCGAACATTGCATACTATGAATTGTAATTTTGCGTTTGTCACTCCAGTAAGCGAGTCTAAATGTATGTTTTGGAGAACTTTATGTTTTTCTCGCCAGTACAAAGTCATTGGTGACATATATGGAAATAAATAAGTTAGGAGAAAGTCCTCTTGTTATCTTCTTTGTCTAGTTCCTCTTGTTATCTGGAAATAAATAAGTTAGGAGAAACGCTATACACTATGTCTAATACTTTTTCTTATAAATTTTGGTCAAACTTGACTCTCCAAGATTCTTGGAATGACTTATAATTTGAGATGGAGGGAGTATCTCCTTACAGCCTTCCACATGTGCAAATTTATAGATAGAGAAGACTTAGAAGGGGCTCTATGTTGCAAGTAAGAGTAGTGGGGCTCGAGCTCACTATGTTCCAATGCTAGACCCGCACCTGGAAGTCGTGCTAGGTGAAAGGTCCTAGTTTGGTTTTGATAATTGAGTGACAACTTAGGTGGACTAATATGTGGTTGAAGTGAATTACACAGGTGATTAGTCCACAAGTGATCATGTGTGAGCAACATATGTCATAGAGGAGAAGTGGCTTGGAAGATGTTGCAAGGTTCACACATGTGAAGAAGGAGCTTAATGCACATGAAACATGACATGTGGTCATGTGGCTAAGATGGTGAAGATCAAGGCAAGACTTGGCTTGATGGTCCGGTTGCGAAGGTGAAGGGCAAGTTGGAGGCTTTGAAGCCGTTGGTACCGAGTGTCGGGAGGCTTAAGCAAGACTTGGCGCCGAAGGACCGAAGCGATGGTGAATAGCAAGTGATGTCAAGATCGATGGACCATGGAGGCCATGTGATGATATGAATTGGATCATATCATTTGATGAAGAGGTTGGTGCATGTGTTGCATCAACACCGGAGAAGATGAAATGGAATGCGCAAGACAAAGGTATACTTGTAGGGCATTTCATTTCACCGGTCATAGGTGTGTAGAGAAGATTATGACCGGGTTTAGGATAAATGACCGTACTATTAAGAGGAGCAAACTTGTTTGCATATCGGTCATCTAGTGCCACTTGAGCGATCTAACTTTGTGATGTTACTAAGATCGAGTGGCGTAATGAGTGAAAGAGAAAATCCTTTGAAAATAATTGTGAAAATGCTAACACACATGCACATGACGTTGTACACTTGGTGGTGTTGGCACATTTGCAAAGGAGAAGTTGTTGGAGTTGATTTGGATCAACACAGAGAAGAAAAAGAAGTTTACTGGGTGTGGTCGGTAGTACCGGCCAGGGGGTCGGTAGTACCGCCCAAGGGTGCTGTGTGCAACCTTCTCTGGGTTGAGTCTGAAATGGCCTGGCGGTTGTACCGCCATAGGGTCGGTTGTACTGACCCTCGGTAGTACCGACCATAGGGTCAGTGGTACCGTGGTCCTGAAGGGTTTTGCAGGCTCTCTGTGTTGAGCTAAGTTTGGCCTGCCGGTGGTACCGCCATAGGGCCGGTACTACCGACCGTTGGTAGTTCCGAAGTCTGGAGAAATTTGGATGCTCTCTGTGTAGATCCAAAGTTGGCCTATCGGTAGTACCGCCATAGAGCCGGTACTACCGACCATCGGTGGTATCGAGGTCAGAGGTAGTCTGGGAGCTCTCTGTGTAGTTCCAGGTTGACCTGTCGGTAGTACCGCCATAGGGCCGGTACTACCGACCGTCGGTGGTACCGACCAGTGGTTGGTTGTTCCTCTAGTCAACGCGTCGTGTGTAACGGCTAGATCTGACATAGTCGGTACTACCGCCCAGGGGGTCGGTACTACCGACCGTTGCGCAGAATGCCCAGTGAAGGGGCATAACGACTAGTTGCCCTTGGGGCTATATATAGTCGTTGAGACCAGCCTTCGGCCGGTCGGTCAAAGTGGCTAAGCACTCCAAAGCCTTAGTGGCTTGTGCTTGAAACCCCTCTAACACACATATGCTTTAGTGCTTATCCGATTGTGTGAGAGAGCGATCCTAGTGCATTGCTTTGAGAGATAGCATCGAGTGGCACTAGGTGTTTGAGTTGCAAGTCGGTGTACTTATTACTCTTGGAGGTTGCCACCTCCTAGACGGCTTGGTGCTCGTCTCCGTCGTGAAGCCCGCATGAAGATTGTGTGTGGCTCCGGAGAAGCTTTGTGAGGGGCATTGTGCTCGCCCCGCGGGAGATCATGAAGAGCAACTCTAGTGGAGAAGAGGCGTGAAGAGCGCCAAGTGGTCCGGCCGGATCGAACACTAGAGCTCTTGGTGAGCACTCCATCGTGGAGAACGTGACTTAGGGTCACCACTAGAGAGAGGATCGGCGGCAACCTTGGGCTTGCTTCAACGGGGACTATCTTGGTGGCAACCAAGTGAACCTCGGGATAAAATCTTGTGTCCCTGTCTCTTGTTGCTCTTATTGTTCTTGTTTCCTTGCATATTACGCTTGTTTGTGTTCTTCGTGTTCTTCCTCCCTCCTTCACTCTATCTTAGGTTGGGAAGACTCGATCTACCATTTGGCAAGGAACCAAGACTTGGGGAAGCTACATTCGTCATCTACATCATCTAGGGAAGTGAGGTAATTGCTAGATCTGAGATTGCATCTCATCCCCTTCAATTTCGTAGCTCCCTGCAGGTGTTCGGTAGTACCAGCATGGAAGCCTGGTAGTACTGGCGTCGGTAGTACCGGCCTAGCAGCCTGGTAGTACCGACTACCTGCTGTTTTCACTAGCTTGTGTTGCAACACTTATTCTTGTGCTAGTGTTTAGTTGCTTAGTTTGTGTAGCTAAGTTGAGCTCTCTAATTTGGCTTGGGTAGCCTTGTTATTGAGCATTGCTAGTGAGCTTAGGCTTTGTGCTTTGCTTACTAGATTGTGTAGGAGCTCCCCCGTGTTTGAAGTACTAGTTGCATAGGTTTGTGTGGCCTTGCTTCTAGAATTGGTTAGGTGAGCTCTAGCTAGCCTGACACCTTATTTGCATTATTTAGGATCTTTTGTAAGGTGTCATAGAGTATAAGTAGAGGGGTGTAGTCTTGGCTAGACCGATAGTTTTAATTCCGCATTTGTTTCGGTTATCCGGTATGATTAATTTTAAAAAGGGCTATTCACCCCCCCTCTAGTCCGCCATCTCGACCTTTCACTAGGGCAAGGACAAGGGTTGCCAGTGAGGAAAACGGTTATGACCACACCACAAGGGGCATCAACCGGTGAGCGAGGCAAGTGGTGGATACATGACCATGGTGTACAACCAAAACAATGATAGTGTGTAACAAAATCAACCACAATGATCGAACATAAGTGGCAACAATAAAGGAGAGGCACAATGACCCAAAACACACCACAAGAGCGAGAAGGGTACAACCCAAATGATAAATGACCGATAGATTGTCGCATCATGTGAACAAAGGATAAAAATAGCCACATGCAACTAGAGGGTGTAACGATCAATACAACCAAAGAGCGGGAGCTGCCCCGTAGCGGCATATAGGCTCCAAACGATAGAGCCTGGTAACATTGTTGCCAATGAGCCACCACAAGAGTCAATTGTCCACAACTATGTGCATATGGCCATGGTGATATGTTTGTGGAGCCATACAAACAATGACAGTGAAGAAGCCTCGTTCGTTACCCCACATGTAGAAGATGAGCAAGGATGAGACGCTTAACAAGGCGTGATATGTCCACTACTTAGTTAAGACCAGTCTACCCCAGAGAGGTGAAGATCCATTTCTTGTGCAAGCCAAAGTAGCTTAGACCAGCGTTGAGCCAACCAGCCCTAGTGCATATAGATCCAAGCTATGCCATGGCCAACATCAAATTAATCTAGGGTAGCGATGAGTCGGCAACTGAATTTGAATGTAGCAAAATAATGGAATAGAGATGCTCAGTCGCAAGCTCCCTTTCTAGCAAAGACAGTATGCAAGTCGACATGCGACAAGGCTTTCAATAAGTTATAGGCCAAGGTGGCACGCAAGTTTGTGCTACCGACAGATGGCATGAAGTAGCCTTATTGCCACCACCCCAATATTGTCATGCTTCATGAGATCTGGCACAACCCTTGGCTGCCATGAGGCCAGCTCGTGATCCCGAATCATGCCTAATATGTAGATGTCAGCCCCCAACGCCCCTTGACTTACCACCCAACCACAGAGAGGAGGCATCACAATATCCTTGCCTAGGATTGAGCAACCCACAATGAAGCAGTGGTGGAATCCGGGAGGAGCCATCCTAGATCGGCGGTAGAAAGAGGAAGGAGGAGGAGAGGGCAGGCATGGATCGACGATGGTGAGAGTGGAGGTTATTTTCGTGAGTGGTTGGGAGAATGGGGGAGCTAATTTTGTGATGTATGGTTTATAACAGGACTATACTTGTTCAATAGTGTATATTACTAGGCATTGAAAGGATCAAGATGCCCAAGAAGGGGGGGGGGGTGAATTGGGCTTTTCTAAAACTTCTTGCAAGAATTAAAGCCTATCAAGCCCCAATTAACCCCCTAGTGCCTAGAAGTGTGTTTGACTAGAATCAACCGCACAAAAGACTATCGCTAAACCATTTCTACTCTAGCATGGCAATTCAACTTATGAAAGAACAACAAGTAAATGCGGAATTGAATTGCTCAAAGGTAAATGCGTAGTAAAGAGAGTAGATATGTCATGATGACTTTTTGCCGAGGTATCGGGGTGTCGGCACACACCCCTAGTCCTCGTTGGAGCACCCGCGCAAGGGTATCGCTCCCCCTTGATCCGCGCAAGGATCAAGTGCTCACTACGAGCTGATTCTTCGCCACTCCGGCCCGGTGAATCACTCGCTACCGGTCACAACTTGACTTGGGTCATCCACAAAGCCTCCGGATGATCACCAAGCTCTTCGATCACCACCAAGCCGTCTAGGTGATGTCGATCACCAAGAGTAACAAGCTAGAACTCTCACTTGACCAACACAAGGCCAAAGAGATGGATGGATGCACACTTGCTACTCAATTCTCACTAGGAGGTGTCTAATTCTCACAATTAGCAAATCTCTCAACCTCACTAGGGCTCTTGCACTATCTCACACTCACAATGTGTTTCTCAGCAGATGGAAGTGGCAAGAACACTCTAATGGATGGAGGGAAGGTGAAAGGACCTAAGGTGTCGCCTAGAGGGGGGGGGGGGGGTGAATAGGCGTTTCTGAAAATTAACAACTTATAATGCGGAAGCAATTAATAGATGCTTGGAAACTCCCAATCGAAGTAAAACAACCCCTCAAGAGACAAACACAAAGTATATGACAAGTATTTAAAACACCTAGAAGCTAACGCCCTGCACCACAAAGATTAGCTCAAGGAATAAACTGATTGGGCGCAGTCAGTAAATACCAGACATGTCCGGTATCAATACCGGACTTGTCTGGTATGCACGTGTTGTGCCCAACTGCTCCTTTTCTTCTCCAATTTCTCACACAACCTGCAAGCAATGTGTATGATGTATATATGATGTCGATTCCCTGCAAGAGGACTAGCACAACGGAGTATAACAAATAACCAAATGTAATGCACAAGAGAATGACACGGTATTTGTTTTACCGAAGTTCGGCACCCCCTCGGGTCCTACTCTCCGTTGAGCCGACTGCGAGCTACCACAAAGGTGGGCTCTAGAGGACACCACAGGTCACTCTAGCCGCGGTCTATTTCACCCGCAATGCTCCTTCCACTAGATGATCTCTTTTGAGGAGAGATCGAACCTTTACAAACTTTCCGAGGCACTTCACAAATCTCTTGGGTGCTCAACGGCGACGCCTAACCGTCTAGGACCGTAGAGTCCAAGAGCAACGAATGCGCACAACAAGATCGACGATTTGCATAAGTGCTCAAGAGGTGGCTTGCTCTCTAATTTTGAATCTCTCTCAACCCACAAATGGATTGGCAATTAGAGGGCAATCACTCACTAAGAGAGGGTTGGAAAGTGTTTTGAAAGGCTTAGAATGAGTGTGGGAACCAGTAGAATCAGCAGCCTCCAAAGGAGGAGGCTTGGGGGTATTTATAAGCCCACATTCGAAACTAGCCGTTTTCTAGCCGTTGGCTGAGTCAGCTCATACCGGACATGTCCGGTATGACTTCACTGCGTGAGAAACAACCTTACCCAACCAACTTTCAAACCCCGGAAAGGATCCCGGTAGTACCGACCATCAGGTCGGTAGTACCGCTAGTTATAAGGGGGTTTTCGCAACCTCTCTGAAAGTGGCCAAATTTGGCCTACCAGTACTACCGCTATAAGGCCGGTAGTACCGGTCGGTAGTACCGACCCAAGGGGCGGTAGAACCGCCCGTACACAGTCTGTTAATCAGAGATCCGCAAATACCGGACATGTCCGGTATGACTTTACTACGTGAGAAACATACTGACCAAACCAACTTTCAAACTTGCCAAAGGAGCCCGGTAGTACCGACCATCAGGTCGGTAGTACCGCTAGTTAAGAGAGGGTTTCACAACCTCTCTGTGTTGGGCCAATTTTGGCCTACCGGTACTACCGCTATAAAGCCGGTAGTATCGGTCGGTAGTACCGACCCAAGGGACGGTAGTACCGCCCAACCCAAAAACATTGTTAGCCAGAAATCTGCAAATACCGGACATGTCCGGTATGCATACCGGACATGTACGGTATGGACTTTATGTGCCAGGACAAACTAGAAGACCAAGGGAAGGCTGAACCACTATAGGTTCATACCGGACATGTCTGGTATGCATACCGGACATGTCCGGTATGGACTCCCTTCACCAGGTTTACCACCAGGCCAGACGGATGGCCGCACTGCTGTGGGCTCATACCGGACATGTCTGGTATGCATGTATGGACAGACAGTGCAGCAAACAACTAAAAGTTAGTTCTAGCTCTCTCATGTCTCACTTAGGTTGGATTGAGCACTTATGAAGAATCATCTACTTTATGTTGCATCCCTCTTAATAGTACGGCTTTCCTATTTACTCAAGATAAATTGAAAAACAAATTTTAAACCTCTTGAGTTGATCTCCATTTGAACCAAAGCCGCTTGACTTCATTTTCCATATTTAGAGGAATGGTTGTCATGTTTGGAAGTAGATATCCTTCGAGCATAGCCATCTTGAACATGTGACTTGACTTCATGCAAGTGATATAATGGAATTCCAAATGTGTCAAGTCACTTCAATCAATATCGTTGCTAGGAATGTTGATTCTCCACTAGATGCGATCTTCAGGCTTGATTGATCCTTCGACTAAATGCAAGTACTTTCTTCTTCACTCTAGCTAGGTTCTTCGGCCGCCAAGCCGTCGCTTGCCCTTCACCCTTGCTTAGTACCTCAAAGACTCTTTCCTTGCTATCTTCACCATCTCAAGCCATTCAACCATACTTCATTTTGAATCCTTTCTTTAGCAATCATATATGAACCATGATTATCCCACAATACGATAGCCCTTTACATCAATATCATTCCCATTGTTGTCTTGTGCTAGTGACATGATTTTCATACAACAATCCATCATTTTGGCTTTGCATTTCATTTCAAGTACATAGTGATATAATCATTTCCCTGTGTCACACTTAGTAAACATATTAGATCTTTAATCAACATTGTCATCAAATCAACCAAAATCACACTTAAGTGCAACATGCACTTTCAGAAGGAGTATAAATACTCCCCCAACTGGCCATCCAAAAACAGCACAAGACAGGGTTTCTGCGGGGGCATCGGACGCGCCGATGACCTCGACCAACGGTCGACTGTACCCTCTTGTCAGACCTGTTAAAGGGACATCGAACGCTGGACAGCGTCCGATGCCACCACATCGGACGCGTCCGATGTGGATTTACCCTCTCTGGAACCTCTCTGCATGGACATCGGACGCTGGCCCTCAGCGTCCGATGCCAGCGTCCGATGCGACCTCCAGTTCACGCACACGTGAACAGTGGCACGGGCGCGTCCGATGTGAACACATTGACGCGTCTGATGCCACGCACCAGACTAAACCCTAGTCGGGGTGGGCATCGGACGCGTCCGATGCCTACCTGGCCAGCGTCCGATGCCCATTACAAGGGCAGACCGAGCTCAGATCGCGATGCGGCCTAAACGACTTTTGATCCTCTCTACTTAAGGCATCTCTCTGAGCTACCTAGGGCTATGAAATAACAAGTGTGCACCACACCTACCTCAATAGACTCATCTAGGTCAAGCTACTGATTCACGCTCCCCTTTATAGTACGGCCAAAGGAAAAACAAAGACTTAAGACTACCTAAGTGTCCTCCAACACCTTATGACACTTAGCCTAGTCTACCACCGTCTTCGTCGTCCACCCTATGAAAACCGAAACGATATCCATCGCCAGGGGACATGAACTCCAAATGCCCGTATCGTCGCCATTACCGTGACCTAACTCAATCCTGTTTCTGCAAAACACACGTTAGTCACAGTAATCTTGTGTTTCATCCAATCACCGAAACCACTAGGGGCCAAGATGCGTTCAATCTCCCTCTTTTTGGTGATTGATGACAACACGAGATCGAGTATTGAGAGAAGAGGTTTTTAAATCATGACATGTATGAACTTGCAATGGATAAGAGAAAATGGTTAGGGGCAAGCTCATACATATCATGCCATCATCCTGCACTCAACAAGTTAGAGTGAATAACAAGTGCAAGAGTAAAAGAGCTCATATACATAACCACGTGAGAATTAAGCGCAAGTAATGAGCGAAACGAAATGACATGTCATAAAATATATCAAAGTGAGCACAAACATGTCATGAGCACAAGTATATAACAAACATAGTGCCAAAAGATGCGACAAGTAACGCGCGTATGTGAAAGTAACACAACATAAGAAATCAAAACCCTCTCACATCGCTCCCCCTATCGCTATACTCGGCCACTCTCCCCCTTTGGCATCAAGCGCCAAACTACGCGTCGGAGGGCGGAGGTGGTGCAGACGAGTCAGGTGTCGTCTCCGGAGTGCGCTGAGTAAACTCGAACTACTGGAGGTACTCCTCGGAGTCGGACGAAGACACGCCGGTAGCCTGTTGACCCTCTGAAGCTGGAAGCTACTGAGAAGCGGTCTGAGTCGGCTCTGGCTGCTGGACCTGCTCTGTCTGCGCTGCCTGCTCTGAAGCTATCGCAGTCTCTGTAGCGGTGTCAGGCTGAGTATCTGAATGTGAAAGCTCAAGAATCGGAGGTAACTCAGCCTGCACGGTCATCGTGGTCTCTGACTGGACCGGCTCGGTCTGCTCGGAGGACGCTACTAAACTCGGAAGAGTCTCGGTAGTGGAAGTGACTGGAGCCATAGACGTCCGGACTGGGTCCTGCAGATCTGGCGTGGGGAACGCAGTGAGCTCACTGAAGGTGGTTGATAGGTCCCGTGTAACTGAGGTAGTCGTCGCATAGAGGGACTCTGTCGGGCGCGGAGTGAAGCCGATGTGCAGAGGACTGAAGACAGGAGCTCCTCCAGGCGGAGTGGTGAAGGTGGTAAACTGAGAGGAGCTCTGCGGAAACTGCGGCTGCGAGTGAGGTGGTACGGGCGGCTGCCACTGAAGCTGCTGGTGCTGGGGAGGGGGCTGCTGCCACTACCACTGAGGCGGACCACTCATGATACTCTCCATGAAACTGAGAGTCTGCTGCTGTAACTCCAGCATCTGCCGTTGTAGGGCGTCGGACCGCTCCTGCGCCTGTTGCTAGGCCAAGGCCTGCTGCTGAGCCAGACGCTGCTGCTCCTGAGTGAGCCTCTGGATGTCCTGAGTGACCGTCCGCTGCTGCTCCTCCATCCGTGACAGTATCGCGAGGAGCGCGGGGTCAGAGGAAGCAGTACCAGACGTCCCGGCCCGTGAGTCGTGAGCTCTAGGCTGAAAGTGGGGCGGGAGCTGGTAGTCCTCGTCGGAGCTGTCTGTAGGGTCGTCGACGACAAACGTGGCCTCGCCCTCTAACTCTGCGAGCTCCTGCTCGGCGAGGGCCCGGACTGTCTTGTCCTGCTCCTGTGCTGACTCGGGTACCTCGGGCCGCTGGCGTGAACTGGACGGTGCCCCCTGCTGCTGCTGCTGCCGGCGGTCCTGACCGTGTCCCAGAAGCTGACTCATGTTGTAGGCGGGGAACACGGTCGCAGAGCCCATAAGAGACTGACTGGGGTGACTCCCTGTAGTGGCAGCTACCTTCCAAAGGATGTAGGAGATCCAATGGACATATGGGAGCTACCGGCGGGCCTTAATGCCCTCTGCCACTGTGTCCTCCATCTCGCAGATGATCACATCCAGAATATCAAAATCCTTCTGCTGGATCAGGTAACTGAGTAACCACAACTGAAGTCTGGAGATCGCCTCTCTAAACCCAACACGAGGCAGCAGGGTGCGCCGGAGCACCTCGTGGAGGATCCGGGCCGCAGGAGTAAGATCCTTCGGCGCACGGCTCGAACCCTCCCCGAGGGGCTCACGAAAGCAAGGACGCACCAGGTCTGTGGGAGGCTGCTCACCGCCGTGAGGGTGCCTGGGAGGCTCAGTCTGACCATAGCACAAGTCGTGAATCCGAGTCTAGGAGTGACGAAGTCCAAACCACTCTCGGATCTCTGAAGTGAAAAGCCTGTAGTGCTCGCCCTCAAAAGCAAACTCAATAGTCGCCCTGTCTGGGTGTACCCAAAGTGAAGCATAAAACTGAAAAACCCAGTCCTCTATGTAAGAACCAGACCGCCCCAATAGGTCTGAGAAACCTGGCAAGTAGGTGAGGCTGGAGCGGAGCTGCTCTGAAGCTGTCACTAGGGCCTCCAGGGAGCAAACTCACTGAGAACGGATACTGATCCCAGCATTCTGGTATCCACGGTAGAAGTCCTCCTGCAGCACTGTGAAGAAATCTGCCCCTGCCTGCTCCTGCCGCTCCCTGGGGAACCACTGCTCCACTGGAATGAGTCGTAGCATCTGAATCTGGGAACAGGTGGCCGCCCGGAGGTCTATTCGTGGAATCGGCGGGGGCGCACGCCTCGACGGAGCACGTGCTCCCCGCAGAGGAACATCGGCCCGGGGTGGCACCGCTGTCCTGCGACGAGTGGACCGACGCCGGGGAACCTCCTCAGGTACCTCCTCCGCGGCCTCTGCCTCTGGTGCCTCTGCTTCAGCAGCCTCGGCCCCTGCCTGGCCCTGCACTGAGCTCTCGGGATCCACTCCCGGAGCGGTGAACGTCGTCCGGCGACCGACAGCCATAAGCGTGCCAGTCGGGGAGTGGTGAAACTGCTCGACCTGCTCTATGGCTCTACGCTGCTTTGGGGACAACTGATCCTCGATCCTGAGTCCGCCAGTACTGCCACCACGCTCTGCACGCTCTGCGGCGTCTGCCACTGCCTGAGCCTGTGCTGCCTCTCTCTCGTCCCTGGAGAGCTTCCTGCGCGTGATCAACTTCCCTTTCCCGGGTCTCTGACCGAAAGGGGGGACATGGAGGAGAGTCCCCTAGGCCACCACCGACGTTCTTGCAGTGCGACATGGCTGACAAGAACAAAAGTAACTACACGGAAAACTCTGAACTGTCGGTGAAAGACCAAACTGCCACTGAAACAAGCTGACAACCCAACTGACCCGAAAGCCCTGACACGAAAGCTCCCCCTAACACGGATCCTCTGCCACTAACACTTGCGAGGCTTGGCCTCGATCCGTACCCGCGGGCTTGGCCCCGGGTTAACTGCCACTGCCAACTGACCAAGCGGACAACTGTCACGAACACAGACTCGCTGCATAGAGAGGACGGGTTATATAAAAGAAACTGATATGCTAGAGATAAGCGAGGCCTATGAGAGCAAAGCAATTGGATAAGAAAGGAGAATTTGGCTTTGCTACCTGACGAACTGACGAAACAACCTAGGAAGAGGTGAGAATCGACGTTCGGGCACCCACACGACACACCAAGGCGGACTGCAAAGGAATGGGTGGAAACGGGGGTTATATCAATGGTGAACGCGCATGTAGACATTTTAGCGAACACCTGGAGGGCATGAGATGGAGAGGTGAACTGTGGTGCTCACTGTGGCAGGTAGACGAGCGAGAAGGGGTCGCCGGAGATGAGGACGGGCTTGGGACGATGGAGGAACTCCGGCGAGCCGAACGCGTGCGCCGGCGAGGAGCTCCAGCGAGACCCGGCGGGGGAAAACAGCGGAGAAGGGCGTCTCCGGTGGCGGGGCGCGGCTGCGAGGGGCGCGACGAGCGGCGGCGGAGAGGGGCACGGCGGCCAGCGGCGAGGGCTTGGGAGGGTGGGGACGCGGCGGCCGGCGAGGACAAATTAGGGTTCGGGGCAGTTGCGAGCTCGGGTGCGGGCGAGGGCGCGAGGTGGAAGATGAATGGGACCGGTATGATGCGTGGGACCCAAGAGCCAGATGAAGAACACAACGCGCTGCTTAAAGGAGCATCGGACGCGCCGTTGTGATCACAACGGACGCTCCGATGCTCGTCCAGAGAGGTTCAAAACGGCCAAAAATACATCGGACGCGTCCTTTGCCACAGCATCGGACGCTGAGCTGCGTCCGATGGGACATCGGACGCTCCGTTGAAAGCTCAACGGACGCTACGCCAACACTGTTCCAGTCGGAGCTGTGTACAGTGGGGACATCGGACGCTGGGGCCAGCGTCTGATGAAACGTCCGATGTTGTAAACTGGATTGTTTTGAAGATCTCCATTGCGGCTCCCTCTCCCAACCAAGTTCCAACTCAAATAAGAGGCAAATAAACAACAGTTGGAACCTAGTATGAGCATCCTCGCATAAACCCTCAGTTTTATAAGTATTTTGCCATAGGCTATATATCATTTTTAAGGTAAAATAGGCAATAAATCCCGAGGAGACAACATGTGGCCACCAAAACTAGGGGACTCAACCATTAGGAGCCTCAAATGCTCCCCCTAGTGGTGGACGAACACAGCGGTTGCTCAAGACATAACCAAAAAGAAACGACAAAGCAACAAACATGCATATGCAATGCAAAATGGAATTTGAATCTAGGTTGCTTGTCAAGTTTGCTCATGGGTAAGCTTCTTCACACGCTTTTTAGGGCGGTTATCTTAACCACGTCTGACAAGCCTATGTGCATTGCAAAATTTAAACATGGCATATGATACAATGCAATGCAAAGACAACCCCCTTTCACCTTTTAACAAAGTTACTTAGATCAAGCACATTAAGCTCACTTCGCAATCTATAAAGAGTGTTTTCATCTAGGGGTTTTGTGAAGATATCCGCCAATTGATCTTCGGTTCTAACTCCCTCTAAGGATATGTCTTTCTTTGAAACATGGTCTCTAAGAAAGTGATGGCGAATATCGATGTGCTTGGTGCGAGAGTGTTGAACCGGGTTGTTAGCAATCTTAACCGCGCTCTCATTGTCACACAACAAAGGTACTCTTTCTAGAACTACACCATAGTCTAAAAGGGTTTGTTTCATGTAAAGGATTTGTGCACAACAAGCACCCGCGACAATGTATTCCGCCTTGGCGGTAGACAAGGCCACACTATTTTGCTTTTTCGATCTCCATGAAACTAGTGATCTGCCAAGCAAATGGCACCCTCCGGATGTGCTTTTCCTATCTACTTTGCAACCCGCGTAATCCGAATCAGAATACCCAACGAGTTGGAAGTTAGCTCCTTTGGGATACCAAAGGCCAATGCTTGGGGTGTGCTTTAGGTACCTAAGTATTCTCTTCACCGCTATGAGATGTGAATCCCTAGGATCGGCTTGAAAGCGAGCACACATGCACACACTAAACATGATGTCGGGCCTAGATGCGGTCAAGTATAACAAGCTATCAATCATAGAACGGTAGAGAGTTTGGTCAACCGGGTTACCTCCCACATCTAGGTCGAGATGTTCGTTTGTTGGCATTGGAGTCTTGATAGGCTTGCAATCATCCATGTTGAAGCGCTTGAGGAGATCTTTTGTATACTTCTCTTGAGATATGAAAGTCCCCTCCTTCAATTGCTTGACTTGGAAGCCTAGGAAGAATGTGAGCTCTCCAATCATGGACATTTTGAACTCCTTCGACATCAAGTCACCAAATTCCTTGCAATAGGCTTCATTTGTTGACCCCGAAGATGATATCATTAACGTAGACTTGACAAATGAAGATCTCTCCATCAAGCTTCTTGGTGAATAGTGTGGTATCGACCTTCCCAATGGTGAAGCCCTTCTCAATGAGGAAGTCCCGGAGGTGCTCGTACCATGCTCTTGGGGCTTGCTTGAGCCCATATAGCGCCTTGGACAACCTATAAACATGATTAGGATATCTAGGGTTCAAACCCGGGAGGTTGATCAACATAGACTAGTTCATTTATGAAGCCATTCAAAAATGCACTTTTCACATCCATTTGATATAGTTTAATGTCATGATGTGATGCATATGCAAGGAGGATACAGATGTCTTCGAGTCTTGCAACCGGTGCAAAGGTCTCTCCAAAATCCAAACCTTCAACTTGAGAGAACCCCTTTGCCACTAGCCTTGCCTTGTTTCTGACAACCTTGCCTTGATCATCTTGCTTGTTCCTAAACACCCATTTTGTTCCAATGACTCTTGCGCCTTTGAGTCGCTCTTCAAGTGTCCAAACTTGGTTGTGGGTGAAGTTGTTTAGTTCTTCATGCATAGCATTCACCCAATCCGGATCACCTAGAGCTTCATCTACAATGGTGGGCTCAACAAGAGACACAAAGGAGTGATGTTCAATGAATAAAGCAAGTTTTTGAGATCGAGTCATTACACCCCTTGTTGGACTCCCTATGATGAGTTCTTGAGGATGAGCTTGTAGTAGAGGAGTAGTCCTTTGATCAACCACTTGAGGGGCCGCTTGTGGAGCATCAACATCTTGTGCTTGTACCACCATTTGATCATAGGAGACATGAGTGTCTTCAAATGGATCTCTCCCATCTTTGTCATCATCTTGTGGTACATTGGATGAGGATGGCTTGTCAATGACTTGCACATCATCATCATCATCTTTAGGCTTGATGGCTCCAACTGGCATGTTTTTGCTTCCCTCAATGGTTCATCACCTACATCATCAAGATTTTCATGCCCTCCTTGAGAGCCATTAGATTCATCGAATTCCACATCATATGTTTCCTCTACCATCCCGGTGGCATGGTTGAATACTCGATATGCTTTGGACTTCAATGAGTAACCAACAAGAAAACCAATATCACATCGGTGTTGAAACTTCCCTAGGTGTTGGCGCTTCTTGTAGATGTAGCATTTGCACCCAAACACTCTAAAGAATGATATGTCCGGCTTCTTGTTGTTGAGTTGTGAAAGGATCAAATCAGCCTAGAGGGGGGTGAATAGGTGATTTTTAACAATCTGAAACTTCACAAACTGGAAGATGTAGTTAGATAACAACCGGAGAGGCCGGTTTGTTTGGGTAGGTACTACCGGGTGTAAAACACCGGTACTACCAACACAAACAAATGACACAACCGGGATCCTAAAAGGAACTACAAATCCAGTGAATGTAATACAAGAGTCTACCCCACTTCCCTAAGTATGATAGATAGCAAATCTACTCTCACCGAGCCTTGGTAGCTTCCCTTGATGTAGATCGAGCCTTCCCTACCTAAGAAGAAGATAGGGATAGGAAGAACACGAAGATCACAACAACAAGTGTAATATAGAAAGTAGAGACAACAACAAGCACATGGGACACGCGATTTATCCCGAGGTTCGGCCAATCCACTAAGGAGTGCCTACGTCCTCGTTGTTGAGGTGACCACAAAGGTCGGAGTCTATTTCACCTCCTCGCCTCACTCAAGCAACCACAAAGGCTACGAGAGTTTCTCCACTAGAAATCTCAGGGGTAATACAAACACTTCGGGGAGCCCTCACAAGTGAATCAATACGGGCTACCACGAAGAACACCTAACCGGCTAGAGCTCAAAGAGCTCAAGAGTAAAAGACACAAATCAAGCCGGCTAGATGGAAACCAAGTGCTCAAGTCGTAGATCGAAGCTTCCCACTCTCTAATCTCACTTCCCTAGCTCAAATCTTGCAAGAGAATGGATCTAGGAGCAAAGGGGGAGAGAGAGGGGAGGAGTCAATGCTTGGAGAGAGTTTGTCTCGAGTTAGGTCAGCAATAAGTGAGTGGAATGAATGGGTGACCGTGAAAATTGAAGAGGGGAGGCATTTATACTCCCTCAGTCCCGAGGCTGGTACCGACCACCCATGGTCGGTACTACCGACCAGTTCACAACGGTCGCATAGATCCAGATCTGACCTAAAAGTCAGCTACCGACCACAGGTCAGTACCACCGCGGGCGGTAGTACCGGCCTTATGGCGGTACAACCGCTAGGCCAAAAATGGCCGCATACAGAGAACTCCAGAGAGGGACTTGGTCCCTTGGAAACTACCGACCAGGGTCGGTACCTCCGAGGTCGGTGGTACCGACATAATGGCGGTACCACCACCAAGTCAAAAACTTGACAGACCAGAGAGCCCTGCAAACTTGGTTACCACCGGGCCATGGTCGGTACCACCGCGACCGGTAGTACCGACATAATGGCGGTACCACTGCCAGGCCAAAATCGATACTTCCAGAGACCTCTGTAAAACTTGACTTACCACCGAGCGAGGGCGGTACTACCGAGGGCGGTACCACCGACATGATGGCGGTACCACCGCCAGGTCAATTTGAGCGCGACCAGAGAGGTCTGAGAAACCAAGCCTACCACCGACCTTAGTCGGTACTACCGAGGGCGGTACCACCGACATGATGGCGGTACCACCGCCAGGTCAATTTGAGCGCGACCAGAGAGGCTGTTTTGAGCACTGCTTGGAGAAGCTGTGGTCGGTACCACCGACCACCCATGGTCGGTACCACCGACCACACAAATTCAACCTCTATGTGTTCGTGATTGTGCGGTGTCTCTCAAGCGAACTATAGTTAGTCTATTTGAGCACTTTTCTCCACATCTAGCCAACATAATTTGTGACCCTCTTGATAGTCCGGCTTACCTATAACTCAAGTTTAAAATTGAAATTTTAAACTACTACTTGAGCTAGGCATCTTTATGTCCAAATGTATCCAACATGCTTTGTTCACGAGATTTCAATGTTTCAAATCTTTCTTAGGACTAACACCTGCATACATGCTTTTATAAACTGGTTAGTCCCTAATTTGATTGTCATTAATTAACCAAAACCCACATTGGGGGCGAATGCACTTTCAAACTCCCCCTTTTTGGTAATTGATGACAACCAACTTAGGCTTAAAATAAGGATAGAAAGAATTGAAGCTTTTGAATTTCAAAATTTAGTTCAAGCTCCCCCTTAGTGTATGCTTTGGATATGAATTTTAGACCTTGATTAAACAACAAGGTTGCATACATAAGAACAAGAGCTCCCCCTAAATTTTGCAATCCGTGGGGTGCCTAAGTGTGTGACAACATCATATATAACAGTTTGTGATGCATGAACAATATGACATGGTGATCCACGAAACAATGAAATAAAGTAAAAACAACAATCACCATGACAAGATCATACAGAGAGGATGAACCATACATGAATATAACATTAAGCATAAATGTTTTACATCCTCATCATCACATCACAAATTAAAAGTAGCATACCACACTTAGTTCTCAAAGTTTAACCCTCTCTCACAGCTAGCTATTACATCAAGATTAAGCCTAACACTCCCCCTTTGGCAACAAGTACCAAAACGGGTAGGCCAAGATAAGCAAAGAGCTAGTAGTAGCCGCTGGAAGATCCGCCATGAAAAGGACCACCGAAGAGAGAGGAGTAAGCACTCTCACCAACATCACCACCTGGATACGACGACGAAGGGGCATCAGAGGGATCCAGCGGAGGAGTAGGGTCGTGAAAACCACCACTCCCAGCTGGATCGGCGTCGGGGCCAGCAAAGCCCATGTACGAGCCACCACCACCACCGTGATATGATGTGGATCCGCTAGCAAAGGACGTACCCACACCATAGTCAGGGTAGAAAGGAGGAGCCTGGTACTGTGGTGGAGGCTGAGGATAGAACTGAGAAGGCTCAAACAACATGGAGCTGTAAAAGCCAGCCTCACCACCACCGGGCTGCTGGGGCTGCTGCTGCTGCTGGTGACCACCGTCATCATCATCATCATCGTGGTGCTGAGCATCATATTCGGCAAAAGGATCTGGATGGGGTCAGGGCGGAGAACGCGGAGGAAGACCAAGGTGCTGACGCACCTCCTGATGATGCCGCTCGTCGCGATCGGCCCTGTAGCACATCCACTCGAAGATCTTGCCGAGGGCAGAGCGAAGACCGCCACTCCTACGCCTCTCACGACGCGGAGGAGGAGCGGTGGCAGGAGGAACATCTCCACGACCCGTCTGAGCCTCGCCAGGCGCTGCTGCTGCTGCTGGTGGTACCTCATCGCCTACAACGCCCTTGTCCTTGACGATAGAAGTGAACTTCCGAACATTGTAGTCCTTCACCGTCCGGTCGTACTCAAAGGTAGCTCCCACAACATGCTCAATGATGTGCATAAGATATGGAGCATATGACAGGAGCTTGTGAGGGTCATTGTACACATCTGATATCTTCTGCCAAAGAAAATGTGAGATGCTGAACCGACCATCTGGTGAAGCAAACTGGACAAGGACCTTGGCAGCATCATCTCTCAAATTGTCCTAGTCTCCAAACTTAGGATCCAGAGTCAGGCGCATCAAATTGTTAAGGACATAATAGGCAGGTTTCAGGCCAGGGACCTTGAAGTTTGCCACTGCACCATCCATGTAGACTCCTGAATCCTGCAGCTGAGCTGAGTACATGCCCCCACCATACATCTCTGACAAGCGAGGGGCATCCCTATCCACATGGTCGAAACCCAACAACCTGGCGAAGGTGACGAAGTTGCACCGGTAGTGGACCCCTTGGGTCATCCAGTGCAGCACCTGCGCCTCCTGATCAATAAAAAGGGTCGCCCAAAACTGCCAGATAATCTCGTGGTTATAGCTGCGCTCACCAGAGATCAACCCCAAGATCCTCCACTCCTCTAGCCTCTGCACTAAAGCCTGAATCTCCTCTGAGTCCTTGTCTGTCAAGGAGCGGATTGACAGCCATTGTTGACGCAAAAAGTGACACCTTGCGCCAAGACACACAGCAAGCCGAACGAGGCTAGCTTCAATCGGGTGCCTGGAGTGTGCTGAATCCGGAGACGTGCCAGTCGGTTTGACCTGAAAACCAACAAGGGATAAAACGTGAGAATACCTCTGGAACATGCTGGGTAAAACCAGACAGTTCCATATGTACGGCTTCGAAAGCCAATCATGACGGCACACAGCTACAGAAGCTGTCTGTCAAAGCATGTTTACAGAGCTATTCGGCAAGTATAAGAACAGAGTGTGTGAAGCATATTAACTGCCGAATGCAAAGGAAAGACATGCTTGAACGAATCAAAGATATTATAAACAGGTAACTTGCAAGAATAGATCTATCCAAATAATACATGCATAGGCCAATCCAACTAATCTGCCGCACGTTTAGTCTTCATAAACCCGTCAAGCATAAACTTAAGCGAAGCTAATCCACCGCATGATACCACTTGCTGTAAGTCTATACCACTTCTTATAATTAGATTAATCCACCGCATGATACAATCTAATTATAACAAGCTAAAAGCATGCATATATTTGAATAGATTTATAAAAACTCGTTACTCATGTAAGCATAACCAAAAATCGGCAAACTAGCCGAGTTGGGGTCCATGAGGAAGGAACATACAAGCAAACATGGTCAAACTAATCTAAAACCTGCATCTGCCGCACGACACCCAGTTCTATCAAAGCATAAACATGATTGACATGTATGAACCCACAACACGTAACAACCTAGATTGAAAAAACTGATCCGACCATCGTGATCTTATGATTAGCAAAGCACAAACAAACTTGTGAAACAAGGCCGAATAGAGATCAATCTAGATTGGGCAAAAGAGTGTTACAGGAATTAAATAAATAAAAACACATAACACATGGTAACTTAATGAATCTACTAGATCTGCCAAATCTAATAGAGCCGATAACTATTTTTACTCATGTCTTAATCCGCAGCACGATACAAGGCACAAGCAAAAACTTCTCGTCATAAGCTTAAATCCGCCGCACGATACTAAGCTTAACATACGAGACTACTTGCATCATATCTAAATCCACCGCATGATACTAGACATGATAGCAAGGTTGCCGGCACTTACGGAGGTCGACGGATCGATGATTCCTCTCGAAGAACTCGACGACGCGACTTAGGGACTCGAGAGGTGGCACGGGGTCGGTTGTATTGATATGGTTGTGAACCCTTTTTACAATAGCCAAGGGTTTATATTTATACTCTGGACGTAATACAAGTCCTAAGAGGACACGGCTATGAAATTTAAAGGAAAATACAATATTCTTGGCCTTCAACTCCTTTCGGAATCATCATTGCCTTAATTGTCGCAATTTTGTTGCCCGATCGGCTCTCGCTTCCATCGTTTCAATGGAAACTCCCTTTTCTCAGAATAGCCGACCGCATGGATACTTGTCGAATGCCTTATACGTCCATCTCCGCACACTGGACATGCATGCCGTCTCCTAGCCTTCTTCATCATGAGCCATTCATGCTAAATATAGAAGTGGACGTCGAGATGTGCATGCTATATATATTGCCTTCTTTGCATAGCTTGCCACATCACAACGCCACCAAATCCAACTCCTGGCCAATGAGATCAGAACCCTCCGCTTCTTGAATACTCATTTAATCTGTCACGGTCATGGTCGATTATCCTCGTGATCGGCTTCTCTTGCCATATCTATTTCCTGAATGGAGTAACGGCCGCTTGGCCGCTACTGAATGCTCTTCTCACTGCTCGTTGGGTCCACCTATCATCTTCTCAATGTTGACAAAAATGCAGTGTTAACAGCCGCTTATGCTCAAAGAGAGGGGGATGGCCCTTAGCATAGAGACTCTTCCAGAGGACTGACACATAGTAATCCTGCTGGAACCTCGACCAAAACCTCCGATCAACTGAATCATCTCTGATAAAGAGGTATGGATTCTCCTCACGCTGCCTTCTCATCAGATTCCCCTTCTTCCTGTCAGAGTAATCCATGGTGTTCTCCAGATGAGCGGGGGCAGTCATGACGGCTCCAGCTTCAGGGTGCATAAGAAATGCCCGGTTGATAAGCATCAACCCTGAAGTCGGAGGAGACGGTGGTCCAACGCGAGGATCGATAGAACGACCTTCACGCTCAGCACCAGCCGCCTGAGCCACACCACCCACAATGACGCTATGCAGGCGCCCGGGCGGACCAGTGACAGGGGGCGGAGGAGGCGGAGGAGCAGCAGGCCCACTGCCACTGGCATGGCTACTCCCACGTCCCCTGGCACTATCAACGCTGCGATGTCCCACGTGGCCCCCGGACGAACGTCCACGGACCTGACGAGGGAGTTCCTCCATACTCCCACCGGTAGACCGAGCACGACGCGCAGGATTGCGCCGCTGTGGCCCACCGGGCTGCACATCACCTTGCTCAAAGGCAGCATACTCCTCATCATCGTCATCACTAGCGGTCCTCCGGTTATGCGACATCTAGAACAAGATAGCATAGACCGAAGTGAGATAAAGATGATAGAAGGACAACTTCAAAGGATGTAGCAAAGACGACGATCGAAATCGGTGAGGAAAACCCCTCGCTGCGCGCGGTCAATACTATCGACCCCAGCGGGCGGTACTACCGACCGCACAGCAGCGTGCGGTTCCCCTCAAGCCAATCACACAAATCGTCCATGAACTTGCAAACCAAACATCCTAGAAGCATCTACACACAAGATAGATCAATCCTACCAAAGGAATCGACCTAGAACAAAGTACATTTGGAGATCGGGCAAGAACACCCTAGTACCTTGCTACTCGTGTAGAAGAGGTCGAAATCCAATGAAGGAAGAAACTTCGGTCTTCAAGAACACCACCAAGACGATCTCCTTGCTCCCACGCACCTTTCCACCGGAGAGATTTGGATTTGGGTGGAGGAGGAGGGAGATCAGAGAGGAAGAAGACGCGGCGGCTTGCACGGTCACGGGCACGGGCGGCGGCGGCGGCGGAAGGAGGCGGCTGCGGTCAAAACAGGTTGACTGGGTAGGGTTGAAAAGGTTTTACCGTGGCCCTTTTATACTCGGGTCAAACCCGGTCGGTGGTACCGCCCATAGGGGTCGGTACTACCGACGTCGGTTCTACCGCCTCTATGGCGGTACTACCGACAGAGTACTTCCAGAACGGACAAAGAGCTATTCCTAGAGAACTTGTGTGGAACACTACACATACTTCAAACATGTCCAGATTTCATACAACCAGTACATAGCCAAGGACATAAGTGAAGCATGCAAAATAGATTTTGAAATCACACACAATATTTGTCAAAGCATTTATCTAGGTCTCTAGGTGAAAACAAATATGTGCAAGACATCAAGCCACGTTACGAGAATCAATGATATTTAGTTCACTCCTCAAAGCACAAAATCTTGACTCATCTAAAGGCTTTGTGAAGATATCGGCTAGTTGCTTTTCGGTGCTCACATGACGTATTGCGATATCTCCTTTGGCTTCATGGTCTCTCAAGAAATGGTGTCAGATGTCTATGTGTTTTGTGCGAGAATGGTTTACGGATTGTTGGCTAGCTTGAGAGCACTCTCATTGTCACACAAAAGTGGAATTTTGTTTTCCTCACATCCGAAGTCTTTTAGTGTTTGCTTCATCCAAAGTAGTTGAGCACAGCATGCGCCGGCCGCCACATACTCGGCTTCGGTGGTGGATAGGGCAACACTATTTTGTTTCTTAGAACTCCAAGACACCAAAGACCTTCCAATAAATTGGCAAGTCCCGGTAGTACTCTTTCGGTCTACCTTGCAACCGGCATAATCCGAATCGGAATAGCCAAGTAGATCGAAAGTGGAGCCCTTGGGATACCACAAGCCAAGATTCAGAGTGTGCACTAAGTATCGAAAGATTCTCTTAACGGCCATAATATGACATTCTTTCGGATTAACTTGAAACCTTGCACATATGCACACGGTAAGCATAATATCAGGCCTAGATGCACAAAGGTAAAGTAATGAACCAATCATAGAGCGATATACCTTTTGGTCCCGACTTACCATCCTCATTTAGATCAAGATGTCCATTGGTAGGCATGGGGGTCTTGATGGGTTTGGCCTTGTCCATCTCAAACTTCTTTAGCATGTCTCTTGTATACTTGTTTTGACTGATGAACGTGTCATCCTTGAGTTGCTTGATTTGGAATCCAAGAAAGTACTTCCACTCACCATCATGGACATCTCGAACCTTTTAGTCATGATCCTACTAAATTCCTCACAAAAAGCCACATTAGTACTACCAAATATTATGTCGTCGACATAAATTTGGCACACAAAGATATCATTATCAACTTTGCGAGTAAATAAAGTAGCATCGGCCCTTCCTATCTCAAAACCCTTTTTGAGTAGGAAGTCCTTAAGGCAATCATACCAAGCTCTAGGGGCTTGTTTGAGCCCATAGAGCGCCTTGTCGAGCTTGTAGACGTGGTTGGGAAATTTTGGATCCTCAAAACCTGGTGGTTGCTCCACATATACCAATTCGGAGAGGGGGCCGTTGAGGAATGCACTTTTCACATCCATTTGGTATAGCTTGAAATCATGGTGAGTAGCAAAGGCAAGTAATATACGAATTGACTCAAGCCTAGCTACGGGTGCATAGGTTTCCCCAAAATCCAAACCTTCGATTTGAGTGAAACCTTGAGCCACCAACCGTGCTTTGTTCCTTGTCACCACGCCATGCTCGTCTTGCTTGTTGTGGAAGACCCATTTGGTTCCTATCACATTTTGCTTGGGCCTTTCCACCAAGGACCAGACTTCATTCCTGGTGAAGTTGTTCAGCTCTTCTTACATAGCCATCACCCAGTCTGGATCATCAAGTGCTTCTTCCACACTAAGAGGTTCCAAAGAGGAGACAAACAAGTAATGTTCACAAAAACTTGCTAAGCGAGAGCGTGTCGTTACCCCACGCTGTATGCTCCCCAATATGTTGTCAACGGGATGATCCCGTTGAACTGTATGATGAACTCTTGGATGTGGCATCATAAGTGTTGATGTCCCCATCTTCTTGTCGGACTTCATGTTGAGCTTGTGTTTGATCATCAACTTGATGTATCACTTGATCATCACCCACACTACCACCATTCGGAGTTGCGGAAGCTTCATCATGCACATTTGGATGCACATGATGGATATGAGAATCTTGTGGAGTGTGTGATGGATCATCTTCATCATCTTCAATTTCAACGGGCCTCACATCACCGATTGCAAGCCTCTTGATAGCTTCGGATGGAGGCACGTCAT
Organism: Coix lacryma-jobi var. lacryma-jobi; assembly: GCA_009763385.1. Taxonomy (NCBI): domain Eukaryota; kingdom Viridiplantae; phylum Streptophyta; class Magnoliopsida; order Poales; family Poaceae; genus Coix; species Coix lacryma-jobi. The sequence goes on along the minus strand of CM019830.1, from coordinate 15,204,353 downwards.
TACCTACAAGCTCATCATTGACTTGCTCCTTTTGGGAGCCGTCGGATTCATCAAAAGTCACGTCTACCGTTAACTCAATAGTGTCGGTGGCATTATTGAATACACGGTAGCCATGTTCGTTAGTACCATAACCAAGTAGAAAGCCTTCATGTACCTTAGGTGCAAACTTTGAGCTTTTGGCCCTTTTGTTAAGTATGAAACACTTGCAGCCAAAGACTCTAAAGTAGTGCACCTTCGGTTAGTTACCGGTTAGAAGCTCATATGGTGTCTTCCCTCTTAGCTTGTGAAGGTAGAGGCGGTTGATTGCATGACACGCCGTGTTCATCGCCTCCGCCCAAAAGCCATGGGAAGTCTTGTACTCATCCAACATAGATCGTGCGGCTTCAACAAGAGTTCTATTCTTCCTTTCCACAACCCTATTTTGTTGTGGGGTATATGGAACGGAGAACTCATGCTTGATTCCTTCAACATCAAGATACTCTTCTATGTTGGTGTTCCTAAACTCGGTCCCGTTGTCACTTCTCACTTTCTTGATCTTGATATCAAACTCATTTTGTGCTCTTCTAGCAAACTTCTTGAAAATGCCTTGTGTTTCACTTTTATCTGCTAAAAAGAACACCCAAGTGAAGCGAGAATAGTCATCAACAATAACAAAACTGTATTTGTTACCACCGATGCTTTGGTAAGCAACGGGTCCGATGAGGTCCATATGCAATAGTGAAGGGTCGAGATGGCGGACTAGAGGGGGGGTGAATAGTCCTTTCTAAAATTAATCGTACCGGCTAACCGAAACAAATGCGGAATTAACAACTATCGGTCTAGCCAGGACTACACCCCTCTATCTATACTCTCAAGCACCTTATAAAAGATCCTAAACAAAGCAATTAAGGTGCCGGACTAGCTAGAGCTCACCTAAACAATTCTAGCTTACAAGGTTACACAAACCTAAGCAACTAGTACTCAATCAACCGGGGAGCTCCTACACATGCCACTAAGCAAAAGCACAAAGCCTAAGCTCACTAGCAATGCTCAATAACAAGGCTACACAAGCCGAATTAGAGAGCTCAACTTAGCTACACAAACTAAGCAATGTGACTAGCAAGACTACAAGTCAACTAGTCATTCATGGGATCAACTCTATGCTACACAAGCAAAGAATGTAACTAGCAAGCTACACAAGCTAACTGGAAGCACAAGAGCAATCTTGTCGGTGTTTCGATCCCGGGGGTATGACACCATCTAGTAATATGATCGCGTGCTCTCTTCCTGGATGGTGGTGCAAGATGACACAAGGATTTATCCTGGTTCGGGCAAAGAAGGCCCTACGTCCAGCAGGGGGAGGAGGTTCTTGTATTACTTTCACCTATGTGCTTGTACAGGGGCAATACAAGCTCAATGAGCGTGGACCGGAGTCCGGACTCGTGCGTGTGTGTGGCGTTATATGGACTTGCGAAGCGTGTCCCCCCCGTGTGCGTGAAGGGCCCTGGTGTCCCCTTTTATAGAACAAGAGGAGGCCAGGGTCACACGGGGTTACACAGGGTTACACAGGAGTCGGGATGTACAACGTCCAATACGGCGGAGGGTAGGAATGCTGTCTTGTCGAAGATACTGGAGCCGGCGTGGGGGTTGCTGTTGAAGCGTCCTTGAAGCGTGGCTTCCATCCCAGGCGTGGACGCAGAGGCGTGGCGACGTGGAGGCCGTACAACGCCCATTCCGGTACGTACAAGTCGTGGCAGGGTCCCTCCGGGTCTTGGGGTACCTGTCCTCTAATGGCATGAAAGCTGTTAGGGCTCGAGGGGCACCGGGCCGGCCTCGAGGTGGCGCCTACGGGGGGCTCGAGTCCCCGCAGGTATGGGCAAGTCCCGGAAAACCCGGTCGCACAGCGGGTAGCCAGGCCTCGAGTCATGACTCGAGTGTGCAACAGTGCAGGGCATGGCCCAACAGTGCTGTACTTGTGCCTTTTGCCCATGCTTGTGGTGAAAACGAGATTTGACTCTGCCCTAGTTCACTGTGGCACACATCGGGTTCCAGAGGACATGACCGGAGTAGGTGAACGCATTAAATGTGTAGTGTGGGATTGGCATCCGATGCCTGGTGCTGCTCGAGGGCGGCATGATGTGTCTCGAGGGATAGGTTACCGTACTAGTGAGGCTCGAGGTCCCCGCGTGGGGTCTCGAGGAGCGGTGCAGGGCTCGAGGCCTATGTGCCGGGGCTCGAGGGGTAGGCTGCCGTGATGCGGATAGTAAGGCTTCGGCGGCCCTGGGCTCCCTGGTGATGGGCCGGCGTTGTAGGCCTCGATGGGTTGGCATTTTAGAAGGTTGGACTTGCTAGGTTTGTTATTAATTGGTGTTCTAGGTTTAACCTATTTGTTTTGCGTTGATTGGGGGTACCCCTTTGGTGTTCCCCCGACAGTAGCCCCCGAGCCCTTGTTCGAGTGCTGGCACTCGAGCAGGGGCTTCTAACCGGGATCCTGAGGGTTAACTACTGGCTCTCGAGGGTTTGGTTACTTTGATTCCGTGGGTGGCGCGCGAGCGACACCCGCGGGTGTAGCCCCCGAGGCCACGGGGGAGTGGTTAGGACTCCCTCGTGGGCTGTTTTGCGAGTGTGAGTGTTAGTTGTATTTTTTAGCTTCGTGAGCGTCGAGCCCCCGAGTTTTTCGTCCCTCTTTCGTCGAGGGGTGCCAGGCTGAACCGATCGGCCGGCTCTTCGAGCTGTCCGGCACGCCGGTTGCCCTGGCTTGTCATCCCGCGAGTCCTTTCGATCGGATGCGAGGGGGGATGCCTCGTACTACCACGAGCGGGCGAGTATCGAGTTCCCGGTGAGCTGGTAACGGGGAAATCCAAGTGAGACCTCGTGCCCCGTTCGATAGGGTCGACTGAAGCTCGGAGGCGATCTCATAAAGCATGGGCGCACAGTCTGCAGGAATGCCAGGTCCATTCGATAGGACCTGGTGGCTCGATGCCTCCCTCCGAGGGGATCTCACTGCACGTCGTGCGCCCCGCCTTGGATACACGTGAGGGGCCTCGAGGGCTTGGCCCTCGAGCGATGCTGCGAGTGGCGCCCCTTGGTGTCCCTGACTCGGGTGCTCGAAGCCGGCTGTTGAACCCTCTTCGAGGGCCAGCCTCCGCTGCTTCGAGGCTTGGAAGGGCCGGGGCCCATTTTTACCTTCGTGAAGAAGCCTCCGTCGTCTGGGAATTCGTTCTGCCCGTTGGGCGCGCCTTTTTAGGCGGAAACTGTCAGGGAGGGCGACAGACGCGAAGTTGGAGCAGTGGTCGTGGTGGGCCCAGGTAGCGGAGCAAATGGGAAGTTGCCACGTGTACCTGTCAATCGGCTCGAGATTCGGTTAGGTGGGCGCATTAAATGCGTGCGGTTACCTTTTTTCCGTCGTGGGAGACCCCGCCCGTCGGGGTTTTCTCTTATAAATACCGAGTGAGGGGAGAGGAACCCTTTACTTTGCCTTTGCCTTCACCGCCGTCGTAGCTTCCACACGCCTTCTTCCCGAGCCAGCAATTGGGAATCTTCCCGGCCGCCTGTCCACCGCTCAGATCCGCGCCGTCACCGCCATGGCCGCTTCGTCCCAGGTGCTGCCGGCCGAAGACTGGAGCCCAACGAAGACGACGCAGCAAGAGCTGGAGATGCTGGTGGAGCGAGGGCTTCTCTGCCCCAACCCGCAGGAGGGTTCCGCGTGGTGGATTCTCCCGTCGGCGGACCACCAGGAGCCGCACCCGCCGGAGGGGTACGTGGTGAGCTTCACGCGCTACCACCGCATGGGGCTCAGCGTCCCGCCGAGCCGCTTCATGCGGGGCTGGCCCACCACTTCGAGGTGGAGCTGCAGCACTTCTCCCCCAACTCCATCTCGCACGCCGCCATCTACGCCGCGGTGTGCGTGGGGTATCTGAAGATTGAGCCGCACTGGGAGATGTTCGTCCACCTCTTCCGGGGCGAGCTCTTCCACAAGGCCGCGAAGCCGAGCGGGAGGAGGCTCGCGCGCGTGGGCTCCCTCACCATCACTGCGAGGACCGGGCCCTCGTCGGCCAACGTCCCCCGCGACTACCTCCGCTACAAGCTTTCCACCAACCAGGCGGGGTGGGACGACCACTGGTTCTACCTACGGAACGAGGGCGGGCTCCTTCCGCAGTACACCGGCAGGGTCATCACCCAGCGCCCGGAGAAGTGGAACTGAGGCATCGCGGCAGACAGGCAGCGCCACCTGTTGCCGCTGATGAACATGATGCGGACGCTGGTGGAGGAGAAGAAACTGACCGTCCAGGCGGTCATTTGGGCGTTCCATCAACGGAGGGTCCTTCCTCTGGCGGACCGCCCCCTTCTCATGTTCGAGATGGGGCCGAACGCCCCGCTCGAGGCGCTGAACCAGTCGAGGATGGCCGAGGAGGGGCTGTCTCGGAACGAGGGTACCTCCCGGGTGACGGTCACGATTCACGGGTCGTTCCGCCCTGAGGAGGCCGACCTGATCGCCATGGCACCTGACGCGGGGTGTCTCGACCTGGTAAGCCATCCTCGAGTCAGGCTATCCCGAGCCTCCCCTCCTTTCTCTTTCTCCGAACCTTGCTTACTCTCCTTGTGGTTTTCCTTATCAAGTTTTCTTTTTTGGCAGGGGGCGTTCACATGTCGCGCGTCGAGGCCCCCGGTGAGGGAGGACGCCGCGGAAATACAGGTGAGGCGCCTCTCTACTTAGAAGGATAAGGAGAGTAAAGATGCCAAGAAGAAGAAAGAGAAAGAGAGGAACTTGCGACGGGTGGCTCGGGAGCATAGGCTAGCGAAGGCTCGTCGTAACCGGCAGCCTGGAGAGGAGTCCCCCGAGCTCAGTTCCTCGAGCTCGGAGGAGGAGGACGATGATGAGGAGGAGAGTGATGACAAAGGGATGGATGCGCGTCTGAGGCGCGCGGGGGTCGTCGACATCCGGACTGACCGCTCCTCTATGCAGGAGGATGTCTTGGAGGTCCCCCCGGCGAAGGGATCGCGCGGGACGCAGCAACGGAGGGTTGCGCCATGCTCAGCCTCGTTGGAGGCTCAGGGCCCGTCGAGTTCCGTGCCGGACGTGCCCCCTGACGCGAGGAAGCCTCGAACTAGGAGCGCCATCGCCACGGCGCAGAAGGAGGCCACGACTGCGTCGACCCAGGTGGGGGGTCTCGAGAAGGGCCGGTCCTCGAGAGGCGGCCAGCACGTCAAGAAGGACTCCGGGCCCGATCGTCGCAAGACGTCGAGGGCGACATCGAGCCCGCGGAGGAGCAGGCAACATGAGGGGGCGTCGAGCCCCCGCCACCATGACCGTCGAGGGGGGAGCCCCCGGTCGCCTCGTGACGGGAGTCGCGAGCGACCCCGGAGCCCGTCGCCGCACCGCCGCCGGGAGAAGGAGGCAGACGCGGGGGGCGTGACCGTCAGCACGAGTGCCGGAGTAGGTCCCGGAGCCCGCGCCGGGAGAGGCGCCAAGATGACCGCTCGAAGGAGACGCGGTCGCCCCCCGGGACAAGAGACAAAATGAGAGCTCCCCGCCGGGGTCGAGCCATGGGAAGCATCGGGAGCCTTCCCCCCATCCGGCCCATACGGAGATGGCTCAGGGGCGTGGTTCGAGCCAAGGGGCGGGCTCGAAGCCCCCGAGCGGGTCCGGCGATTCGGGGAAGAAGCCCTGTCGTCGCTTTGGGTAAGTAGTGCTCCTCAATTTCGTTGGTAGGGAAACTTTACCTTCTTACCTTTGGTGATATGTGTTGTTTCTGGTTTTCAGGGAAAAGCGCTCCCGGCAGGAGGCGGACCCGCGCGGTGTCCAAGCGGGCCAAGACCTCGAGCTCTGCCGAGGTCCAAGCACCTCGAGGTATGGCTCCTTCTTCCACTGGAGAGGCCGCTTGGCTGGTGAAGGCTCGAGCAGCCATGGCTCGAGGAAGCCAGATGGCCGCTGCGGTTCTCGGTGAGGCCGTCGCCGTCGACCACGGGGGTCGAGGCTCTTTCCTGATTCTGACGACTTAGTTCTCCTTTTCAGCAGGGACCGCGACTCCTGGCGCCGAGCCTGCCGTTACTGCGTCCGTCGCAGCTCCACCTCCACCACCTCCTCCTCCACCTCCCCCTTCAGTGGCGCCTACCGAGCAGGCCACTCTTCCTCCCGTCATGACGACCATCTCGGGGGGAATACCTGTAACACCCCGGTGTTAAGCAATCCCTAAATGCATAATTTGGCATGGCATAAGCATAGCATCTCATCATTTCATGTGCATATGTTTGTTGAATGCTTAAGTCCTTGTTTGGTCTCTAGTGTAACCTTGTTATGCTTTCTGTTTCTGACCAAGTGCCTTATAACAAAGTTGTAGATCTTGATGAAGGGAACAACTTTGCTTTAAAGCACTTTCTCAGAAAAAGCTTTTGAGTTAGGATTTCTTGCATTAGAAAAATGGTTTAGCACTAAATTTCTTTTAAACAACAGAATTTGGACTGGAGCCTTAAGGATGATTTGTTCCTTACAAAATTCTAAGCAACTTTGCTGTTGGGACCTTTTCCTACTTCGGTCTAGTTTAGGAATTATAGAGCATCAAAGTTTGAAACAAAACCTCATTAGTTTAATCTTGACCGTGGACCCCACCGGTCAGTCCCTCTCTTCTTCCCCGCGCGCACGCCGCTCCCTCCGCGCTGACCGAAACCGCCCGCCGCCGCGAGACTGCCTCGCCGGCCGGCCAAACCACCGTCATCACCGCCCGTGGTTTGCGCCCGAACTCGCCACGTCGCCCGGGAGCTCGGTGCATGCTCGCCGCGTGGAGCGCGACGCTTGACGCCGCGCGTCCGGTCGGAGCTCCCCCGATGGGAACTGGCCAGGTGCAATGCACCTAGCACTTCGTTCCGTTTGCCTTCGCTCCGCCTGTGCTCGCAACCAGCAGAGCATCCATTGCTCAGTCTCTCCTTCGCTCCACTTCACTCCATCTTCACCAGAGCTCCGCTCCGCCGCCGCCCGCCGAACCTCGGCGAGCGATTACTCGCTCCACCGCTCACCGCCGTCCAATTCCTCTCGCCAGTCTCTCCGTCTTGGTCTCCTCTTTCTCCGGTAAGGGTTGGTTTCCCCTCTCTTCCTCTCTAGCTGCCGGAACAGCGGACGCCATCCGCAAGCTTCCGCCATGGCCGCCACCGTGACCTTCACGTGGACCGGTCATCTCCGGCCATGCTACCCTAAGCTGAGCCATGTTCTAGTCTTCTCTACCGCCGTAGTAGCTTAGAGTCAAATGGAGACCTCTCTCGTGCCCTGAGTTCGCCGGACCACGGGCCAGTCGCGCTGTGTCCGTCATGGACCGCCGCCGTGCATCGCGCCGGACAATGCCGGGGATGCCGAAGCCTGGGAGTTGCTCCAATAGGTCACTTGTGACTTGCTTAGGCTAGTGTTAATCTCGCCGAGTCGCAAGCCGCCGGGAAGAGTTCCGCCGCCGAGTCGCAGAGCCGCCGCTCCGCCATGGCCGCCGTCGAGCTTGCTCCGGTATCCCTCTGTCTCAGCGAGTCGGCTAGTTGTGTTCGCCTCGCAAACCCGCACCCAATGATGGTCTCAGTGTCGCCAGAAGTGTCGCCGTCGACGAGCTAGGGCCGGTCAACGACCACGGCGCTAAACTCCGCCGTTGACTGCCGAGCCTGGCCTCGCGCGGTAACGTGCCGAGCTTGGCCTCGGAAGCTTGGTCGCCCTGACCAGCGGGCCCCGACTGGCAGTAAGAAAAGAGAGAAAGGGAAAAGCTTGGGTGTCGTAGGCCTCGGAAAGCCGGAAGCGCCGAGCCTTCGCCTCGAGCCTCGACCGAGTCGGTTGAGTCAGTTAGTCTCGGTTGAGTCAGTTAGTCTCGGTTGAGTCAGTAGCCTCGGCTGAATAGGTTAGCCTCGGCTGTCAGTGTGCCTCGGCCGAATCGGAAAAAGGTGTCTGAGCCTCGGCCGAATCGGTCGAGTGCGTCTAGCCTCAGCCGAATCGCGCCGAACGTGCCGAAGCCTTTGCCTCGAGCCTCAGCCGAATCGCGCCGGGTGTGCTGAGCATTTGTCTTATGCCTCGGCCGAACCAAGTGGAGTCCGTACGTTTAGGTTTGAGTTCCTTTTTAGTTTGTTTTTGCAGAATTGTGTAATGGCTTCAAAAATTCCCACAAGGCTCATTTTAAGTCCAACTCCTGGGAAACAAATTTGTTAGGTCAAGCATGTTTAGATCTATCAGTGAAAACTGTTGAAAGCATTCTTGGTGATACTTTTATGTGTAGATTTATTTAAATTAGAAAAGTGCTGATAACTTGGAAAATGCATAACTAATTATGTATAAGTCAGAAAAATGTAATTCCAGTTTTGTTAGATTTGTATGAATGTGTAGTTTCAGAGAAAAATATAATATGAGGTTATTCTGTGAATTAATTTGACAGTAGCTTTTAAAATAGTTAAATGTCGTTTCCTTGTTTATTTTGTAGTAATTAAAATATGAGGAATATGAACCTGAGAATTTAAGAACATTGCTCTTATGCTAGGAAGTTCAGTAGAAAAATAAGAAATCTGTTGTTTGACACTTGTTGCAGGGTGTGTAGTTCAAAGCACCTTTTCATGATAGAATTTGTCTTTTTCATAGAGGATGAAGTCTAGGTCCAAATGGGATGAAATTTGGACAGAGGGTTAGATTAAGTGTTATTAATCTCCAGTAATTTTATAGATTTTTGTAAAGCTGTCTAGGATAGGTTACTGTTATAGGCCTAATTAACTAGATTTAATTCTACAAATAATTAGAGGGTAATAAACCCGTTAAGCAACTTTGATGTGGTGACAACAAGACTTAATAAGTAGTATGTTAAATTAAATAAGTGAGTAGCAGTAGATGACATGTGCTTATCTCCTGAATTGTTACTCCATGTTGCATCACCGTGCATCCCATGTGCATTCATGTTATTCATTCATGTACCGCATCATGCAGGGTCGGTAGTGGAAGCCCAAGAGACGCCGGAGGAGCAGCGTCAGGAGGAGACAACCGAGGAGGGGATCCCGGAAGGAGACGCTGAGGACCTGCCGGAGTGCCGTGATCACCGCCCCGCCGACTTCGAGCGAGGCAAGCCCCGGAGCATTTTTCTCCTACGGTTTGCAAATTACCGTTTACAAGTTAACCTGATATGATTGTTGCATTAGGTCATAGGAGTTGTGTGATACCGTTGCTGCATTGATTAATTATCCTTGTCCACCTGCAATATTATCTTGTGATCCCTGTTAGGTCTAGGCTCGATTATATGCTTAGCCCTGCTTAGACCGGTAAAAGTCGGGTGATTTCCTGTCCCCCGCATATAGGTGGATACTAAACATGTTTAGCCTGGTGCTATCATGGAGAGAACCATGTGTTAATTAATCTGAGACCGGGCGGGATGTAGGAGCAGCAGGACATGGGTTCTATGTGCTAGTAGTCTCCCGTCTGTGTCGATTAGGACCCGACGAAGGCACACCTCAGTCATTTTGAACGCGTCAATCACTTAACGGAGCAGGTGCGGGTACCTCCCGTGAAGCCGAGTAAGGTGTTTCGAGCCGGTGACGGAGACGTTGACGCCTAACACCCAGGGCCTTATATGTACCGTGGGCAACTATTCTGATCGACCTGGCATGGTCCGAGGGCAGGCAGGGCCTGATCGACCTGGCATGACCGTGGGCAGTTAATAGCTTGAGCGACCTGGCATTGAGATAACCCTCGGTGTAGAAGGGTCCATGGCCGTCCCGCGATTTGGGTTCTCGAACCTCCTGAGTGGTCGCCAACGACCGCCTGGCAGGGTGTGTCGGGCGAGTGTGCGACATTTTGTCCCCAGCTGGTAGGAATCGATTATAATCGCCATCGCTCCTGGTTAGTGAGTAACTTGACTGAGCATGTGTTACCGTAGTAATATATGGAATTAATGATGGTTATGGTTGGTGAATCTGAAAGGCTATTGATGAAATAGTCACTCTTGCTTGAATAAGTAGTCAAGTGTTTGCTCTAGATCAGGTGCAAATCTAGATAACCAGGCTAATTACATAAAAGTGACTGCTAAAGCTCTAATGATGATTATTTAATAATAAAATGCTTTTATGCAAAAAGGTAAGTGTGGCCAACCTCAGATACAGCCTTGCATAATCCTTGGTGTCAATTATTTCTGGTTTATGACGGGTAAGTCTAGCTGAGTACCTTCTCGTACTCAGGGTGCTATCCCTTGTTGTTGCAGATGGGCAATGTTTCTTCGGCTACTGCGAGAACTGTCTGTATCCCGTCGAGGGCAGTGACTAGACCATGGGCATGGTCAATCCTTATCTTCCCTGATGCTTTTGTGGACGGATCAGGCATATGGCACCGTATTGTGAACTAAGGACTTGTGTTTCAAAACTATGTTGCTTCCGCTTTGAATTCAAAACTATGGTTTGTAATAACTATCGAACTCCGATGTATTTGAACTATGTGCGAACTGAATGTACCTTGTGGGCATGTACGCTAATCTATTACGATCTTGGTTAAAGTTGAATGACTTGAAATCCTTCGAGATTTCCGGACTACCGGGTTTGTACGAGCTTAAGTACTTGTAATCTCTGTGAAAGCAGCGATTCGGTGCTTAATCTGGTGCAAATTGGTCGGTTCTGTTACAATACCCGAGACAGGCGTGGCCCCGTCGGCGTCTGGGACTGAGGGGGCAATGGCCCTCGAGACCCCAGTCGACGCGAGCCGGCCCGCGGAGAAGGGGAAGGAGGGAGAGGCGTCGGTGGAGAAGGTGCCGATGGTGGAGGAGCTCCTGGACGAGCTGGAGCGGGTGCCGTCCCCGGTCGAGGGCTCAATGCTGGCGCTCGAGGCACTGGCCAGGGACGACAAGACGCCGGAAGACCCGACGAGGGAGGAGAGCTTGGGGACGAGCCATCCTTCGAGCGATCCGCTACCGCTCGAGTCCCCGCCTCCACGCGAGGCCGTGTCGTCGCCTCGGGAGGGGACAGAGCAGCAGGAGGAGACGTTTGAGGGGTGGAGGGAGCCGCAGCCTGTGCCGCCGGTTGGTGGGCCGCAGCTGGCGCCGCTCGAGCCGGAGGAGGAGGGCCTGCCCATCGTCGAGATCGATCGACCGGTGTGGCCGTATCCTGACGCGCCGAGCCCGACTGGCGCCGTTATCCTTGCCGAGCGGTCGACTCGGCCGGAGGCCCCGCGGGAGGCGCGGTTGATCTTCAGGGAGGTGGCCGAGCTCGTGGCGGAGGCGGAGAGGTCCTTCTTGGGGGAGGCGGACAAGTCCGCGCAGGTGGCGGCCGCCCTTGCGAAGGCGGAGGGGGAGCTCCAGGAGCTCCGCGCCGAGCTGGGTCGGAACGCGCAGATGGCGAGCCGGCTCAACGCGGCGCAGGCGGAGACCCAGGCGGCTCGTGACGAGGCCGCCCAGGCTAAGAGGGAGGCCACCACCGCTCTGGCCACGGTGGAGGCGTCGAGAAAGGAGGCCGCCGACGCCCGTAGCGAAGCCAACATTGCCCGGTCTGCAGCGGAGGCGGCGAAGAAGGAGGTCGTCGACGCCCGAAGCGAAGCCGCCACCGCCCGGTCTGCAGCGGAGGCGGCGAGGAAAGAGGCCGAGGAGGCCAAGAGCGAGGCCGCCACCGCCCTGGCTGCAGCGGAGGCAGCGTGGCAGGTGGTGATCCAGAAGGATCTGGCCCTCGCGCAGACGGCAAGCTGGTGGAGGACCTTAGGGCGAAAAACTCGACGCGGTCCCAGAAGCGTACACTCGAGCAGCGCGTCGAGGTCCTACCAGCGACCTCGCCGCTCTGGCGTGCACTGCCAAGGTAATTTTTCATGCCGTCTTGCTTTGACTTCGAAATTCTTGCCACGCCGCAGACTTACCCCTTCTGTTTGTTGCACAGATCTTGAGAAGACCTCCGGGGAGCTTCGCGAGACGAATAAGGCTCTCGTGGAGCAACTCCAAGGTGAAACCATGGTGGCGGAGCGAGCGCGCGTCACCCTCAATAGGCTCGGCTCCGTGGTGGGGGCCGACCGGTGGCCCAGCGGAGGGCGCGGTGGCTCGGGGGACGCCCTGGTCGACGCCCTGTGCTTCTTCGACGTGGCCGCGCGGGACTGCGTCAGGAGCGCTCTCCACCACGGCGTGAAGCAGACGCTTGCAGCCGTCCGCTCCGGCTTCCGCTACCCGGTCAACGTCATTGCCAAGGGCTTCGTCGAGATCGAGGGGAAGGACGAGGAGTGGAACGACCGCCGCGTCGACAAGATCCTGGAGAAGGTGGAGAGGCCAGGGGCGACGCTCGCGAAGCTCTTCGAGGAGGACGTGCTGCCTCCCGATGCGGACAGTGGTGCAGGTGGCCCCCCTCCTCCTGGCCCGAACGTCGAGGCTGAGCCCGCGGCAGAAGACCTTGGGGGGAGTACCAGACCGATGAAGAGTGAGGCCTGCGTGCCAAATTTGGGCGTCGAGGCCCTTGTAAAAATTTATGTCATGACTTGTGGCCCGTCGAGGCCAACGCATGTGTATATGAGTTGTTTGTTTAAAGAAGCTGTTTTCTTTTCAAATTTATTCGATCATTTCTCTTTGTCGCTAGCTCGAGCTTCAACCGGCTTGGTCTGTGTTCCTTCGATACGCGTCACGAGTTCCTCAAGGGGAGGCGTAGGTAGGGTACCGTAGCCCGGGGGCGTAGGTGGCTGTCTACGTCGACGCCCCCCGACTCTTGGAGGCTCGGGGTATTTACGGATTTAGACGCTGCTAGTATGCTCGAGGTGCGAATCGAGACGAGGGTCGAATTTTTGAAAAGAAAACGCGCTTTTTCCGGAGTCTGGGGAGGGGGTTCCCCCCTATCTGTGGCGGAACCGTCCTGATTATAAGAGCTCAAGTTATTATTAGTCAAATCCGTCTGACTTCGACCCATACTTGAACCCGTATAACCCCGGTAGTCCGGAAATCTCGAAGGATTTCTTACACCAGAACATACAGGATCGCGTCGTTCAAGGTTACATTCGTAAAGATACATCACAGCGAAACGAAGTCGAATTTAAAACATCAGAGTGCGGAATTTAAAACAGAGTTATTACAATATTGAGTTTAAAAGTGCGGAAGCTTGAATAAGTTTAAAACACGACCACAACAAACGTGGTCCAAATAAAACATTGTTTGATAAACCAACTCAACACAAGTCATTCCTCCTTTTTAAGATAGTGTGCCACCAGTAGTCTCAGTCCGGCAAAAGAAGGAGGAAAGCTTCTTGACGACCCGGCCCTGGGCCTACTCCTCATCACCTTCCACTGGGTAGGGGCAGTGCTTACAATAGCCAAAGTAGACCTGGCCATCTGCAACAAACGGGATAAACCCTGAGTACGGGAATGTACTCAGCTAGACTTACCCGTCTAACTGAAAATAAAAGACTCCAAGGGTATGCAAGGCTTTTGAGGTGGAGCTGGGATCTTTTAGTTGCGAAAGGCTCAAATTCAGATAAGGGATAATTAATGATTATGAAGAGTTGTTACTTTTAAACCTACTCCTTAGTTCTAGGTTATTACCTGTACTAGAGCACTCACTTGAATCTAACAAAACATAATATAACCATATCCAGTTGACTTATCCACATTTTAGTTGAACCTTTAACATCACATGGAGTTGTATCGTGGTGAAGCTCGCCATAGTTTCCCACTAACCGGGGGAGACGGCGACTCGAATCCGAATTCCAAATCAGCTGATGAAAGACCTTAATCCCAGCCCACACTTTCCCCGTCGGGTCCATTCATTGGGCACCGCTCGACGCTGTTTTGGTGGTAATCGTCGCGGCTCAAGCACGGACCGCCCAATCAGAGTCTGGCGATGGCCTCACGCGGCAGATCGCAACTTCCGTACTAGAGGGCACGACACGGGTTGAGACCGGCCCGAACAGCTTCTAACCGGCTTTGGGTCGATGATTACGGCACCGACATATCCCTAAGTAAAAGGGCGCGTTCAAAAATGAACGAGGGCCAACATCGATACAACCTACACGATCCAACGGACGGACTGCCCCAAGTTTCCAAACTTGTGCTTTGCCTTCCAGTTGACCGTATTTCGTTACTACTCAGGTTCTTTTCCACGATAGCAAATATAGCCAACCGTGATCCGGTAAATACCCATCGGGGCATTACGGAAACATCCTTAACTACTACTTTATAAGCAGGCTAAGCAATTCTACATTATTAAGCAGTAGCAGGATAACAAGGCAGGTAATAATCAATAATCAAGGAATGGTAATGCAACAAATAGGATTCAATCAACTCCTATACCTAATGCATCACAATATAAAGGACTCAAGTAAATTAATTATAACACTGGGAGACTTAGAATGCTCCGGGGCTTGCCTTGAGTGAAAACCGAGGCCTCGTGGGAGGGGCACTCGGGCAGGTTAGTGTCGTGGACGGGGTCTGCTTCCTCCGACTGCTGGAGCTCCTGGATCTCCGGCTCAGCGTTTAGCTCCTGCTCTTGGTGAAGCTCCGGCGGGGTCGATCCTATTGCGTGCGATGAATTTATAATTCAATAAATGCGGTGCAAGATGAAGTGGCATGAAAAGAATAACTCTTGCAACCCAACAAAACCAACTTGTTGAACCATTTTTAACATTGGGGCAATATCTCATTTATTTCATAAAACAAAATCTGAGTATTCAACTCTTTCTTATTTAAATACATCAAGGAAACTCAGATTTGAACTGCAAGTGTATTTTTTCTGGGCTCAGAAAAATCCACAAAAATTCCAGAAGGTAAACCACACTTGCTGGACTCTACTGAACAAGTTTCGGCCAAAGATAAAATACAGAGCTGCAGATACAAAAATGACAAGCAAACTGCCTAAAAAGGTACTTTGAACTACAACCCTACTGTAAAAGAGTGCATAGCTCTATTTCCTATTTTTCCCAGATTCTACTTCACATTTCATATTTATTCAGAAAATTCCATGACCAGAACCATCATATATTTTTCTTACATGACTTTCTAAAGATCTATACAGAAAAGCACAGTTGTAAAGCAACTACAAATTTTTCCATAAAGCAGATCAAGTTTATATTTTTCTTGGACTCTTCATGACACACCAAGACTGTACAAATTTCCCATACTTTATTTCAACATATAAAACACCTTAACACTTATTCTAAGAAATCAGCAAAAAGAGACTTTTAACTATAACAGTAACTTTTTCTACATAAACAGTGCCTCATATATTTTTCACAGGTGCCAAACAGTATAATAACTTACACAAAATTTTCCAGGAATTATCTCAACCAGAAAACACTTATACTCATTTATCTAAACAACCGCATATAAACTAAATAAATGAAACAGTAAAATAAACTGCTATCAAAAATACATTCATATTTTCCATGATAGATCTATTCATCAGAAAGCTAATACAACTGGACGCACTTCATTTGGATTTATAAAACAGGCTACACAAAATAACAATCATCTCTGGAAATTAAACCGAAAAGAAAAACATTTAACTTCTCCGGCTGGCTTGCGAGAACTCGGTCTATGGATCGGTAAGGGGCTGACGCGCGGGACCCGTGGGTCAGCAGAACCCATTCGGGCTCGGGCGCACGGCGGAAAGCGATTCGGTCGAGGCCTGGCTCGAACGAGACCGCACCCGAGGTTTCGCTCGAGGCCGAGCTCGAGGCCGAGGCCTGGCTCGAGGGCTCGGTCGAGACGGAAAAACATTAGCTCGTCCGAGGCCTGGCTCGAGGCTGAGGCCTGGCTCGAGGGCTCGGGCGAGACGGAAACACATTAGCTCGTCCGAGGCCTGGCTCGAGGCTGAGGCCTGGCTCGAGGGCTCGGGCGAGACGGAAACATACACGCCCGTCCGAGGCCTGGCTCGAGGCTGAGGCCTGGCTCGAGGGCTCGGGCGAATCGGAAATCAGGCGCGCTCGTCCGAGGCCTGGACTCGGGGGCTCGGACGAGACGGAAACAGGGGAGGGATTGGTCCGGCGATTTCTCGCCGACGGTGAGGTCGCCGGCGGGGAGGCTGGGCCCTGCGGACTCGTCTCAACGAGGCGCATCCGGCGGTACTGGTGGATTGACCAGCGCACGGCCGTAGCGTGCCGGCGGCGAGCGGCAGCGCACGGCGGCGGCGGCATCGCGCGGCTACGCCGTTTCCGGCGGTCGCCGGCTAAACTGGCGGGCGTGTGAGACTCAGTGAACCTAGAGGGGAGTCCTAGGGGGGATGGTTTGGCCGGAGGTGCGTTGGTGCGTGCTGGCCACGTGTGAGGTCCGCGATGGCGGCAATGGCGCTCGGCCGTGGTGAACAGAGAGATAGGGAACGATAGCGATAGGGCTAGTTGGTGTTCTCACCTTGCCTTGGCTTGGCGAAGCTGGAGGAGGAAGAAGGGAGGCGGTGGAGCTCGGGTCGGGGACGAACGGCTCCGGGCTCCGAGCGGCGCTGAAAGCTTCCGCGGCGGGCTCTTCGGACTTCGGCGTCGGTGGAGCTCGGCGGATGGCGCGGGGTGCGCACCGTGTGTCCGAGACGAAGGCGGGGCAGTGGCCGGGGTTAATCGGCCGGTGATGGAGGTGGTGACTGGAATTTGGGAAGGGGCCTTGCGGCGGTGGTTGCAGCGAGCGGAGAGTGCTCAGTTTGCTTCGTGCGCGGGTGAGAGTGGGGAGTGAGAGCGAGAGTGAGTGTGCGAGTGAGTGAGGGAGTGGGAGAGGCGCTCGGGCTTTTGCCCGGCGGAGCGGAGGGCGGCCGGTCGTGGCGGGGACCACGGCGGCTCGGTCAGCGAGGCGGCGGCAGGCGGCTCTGCAGACGAGGATGCGCGGGAGTGGCCGGCGAAGATCGCTGGCGTGCTCCGGTGGGAGAAGATCGGAGAGGGAGTGGTCAGCGCGGATTTGGCGCAGAGAAGGGGCGCCACGCGGCAAGCCGGCCGGCGTACGGCGCGGCCGTGTCGGGTGGCCGCGCGCGGTGCGCGGGCAGGGCGCGCGCGGGCGAGGCGGCGAGCGCTGGGCCGATGCGGGGAAGCGGGCCGAAAGGTTGGATGGGCCGAAAGGTTGGCGCCGGGAAGAAAAACATTTTCCTTTTTCTTTTTCTCAAACCTTTTTCAAACTTTGACCATTCAAAACAGTTTCAAAAACTCCAAACTAGGTTTTGACCAAAATATAAAAGTTGCTCAAAATATTTTTCTCTACAACTTTCATATAGAACACTTTTCCTGAAAACCATTTTTAAATCTTCCTCAAGAATAAAGCCAAAATCAAAGCATCAAGTCAGATAGAAATCCAATTTCAAATAAACAACAAAAGATCAAAGGCATACTTAAACACATGAAATGATGCAATGCATTGCTTATGCTTTCTTAGTGGCTAAATGCAGTGCCTAATGCAGTGCTTGACACCAGGGTGTCACACTATCAGCCCCCGAGGGTGGCTCGACCCTGAGCAAGGCAGGGTCGAGGCTACCTTAAGTTGCTAAGTAATATGAAAGATGGTGTACAAGTTTGCTCATTCATATTCAACGTGTTTGTTCAAAGCAACAAAATGAACAAGGCCTCGAGGCCCTTAAGGGTAGAAGCGACATAGCTGAGAAATGTTCCACGCGTTCGCCAGGGTCCTGCCTTGCTCGTCGTAGAGCTTGTATGTTCCTGGCTTGAGCACCTCAGCTACGGTGTATGGGCCCTCCCATGGATGGGTGAGCTTGTGGTGCCCTCGATTATCTTGCAGACGTCGAAGCACGAGGTCCCCCACCGCCAGGTCCCTCTTGCGCACGTGCTTGTCGTGGTAGCGTCGAAGTGTTTGCTGGTAGCGCGCGGAGTTGATGAGCGCCACGTCTCGAGCCTCCTCGAGCTGGTCCTTGGCGTTGGCAAGCCTCTCGTCATTGGTTTGCTCGTTGTAGGCTCGAAGTCGAGGGGAGCTGTACTCGAGGTCTGTAGGCAAGACAGCCTCGGCGCCGTAGGTTAGGAAGAACGGAGTGAACCCGGTGGCTCGACTCGGCGTAGTCCTGAGGCCCCACACAGCACCGAGGGGAGCTCGGCAACCCACCCCTTTCCGAAGTTCTTGAGGGTCTTGAACAGCCTCGGTTTCAGCCCATGGAGTATCATGTCGTTGGCGCGCTCGACCTGCCCGTTGCATTGAGGGTACGCGACCGAGGCCCAGTTCACGCGGATGTTGTTGTCGTCGCAGAAGTTGATGAACTTTTTGCCCGTGAACTGTGTGCCGTTGTCGGTGATGATGACGTTAGGCACCCCAAACCGGTACATGATGTCGACGATGAACTCGACGGCCTTCTCGGAGGTTGGGTCGCCTATAGGCTTAGCCTCGATCCACTTGGTGAATTTGTCGATGGCGACGAGCACATGCGTGCACTTTCCAGTTGTCATCTTGAGGGGACCCACGAGGTCGAGCCCCCAGATGGCAAACGGCGAAGTGATGGGGATCATCTGCAGGGCGTGCGCGGGCTGGTGCGTTTGCTTGGCGTAGAACTAACACCCTTGGCAAGCTCGAACCAGGCGCTTGGCATCTCCGATAGCGGTTGGCCAGTAGAAGCCTTGGCGGAGGCGTTCCCCACCAAGGTCCTTGGCGCTGCGTGATGGCCGCAAGCCCCCGAGTGCATGTCGTCGAGGAGCCTGCGTCCTTCCTCGAGGGGGATGCAGTGCTGAAGGATTCCTGATGGGCTTCGTCGGTACAGCTCTCATTCGTCGTCGTAGATGACGTAGGTCTTGGCCCTTCGAGCGATGCGTCGGGCCTCCGTCTTGTCTTCTGGTAGCACGCCTTGTGTCAGGTAGTCGAGGAAGGGCGTCCGCCAGTCGAGGGGTCATGATGAAGAAGTGGCGGGTGCGTCGATCTGCATTGCCTCAGCGGATGTCGAGGGGTCATTCTCGAGGGGTGGCGTTGAGGGTCGAACCCCCGTGTCCGGCTCGAGGGGTGGCGTCGAGGGGCCAGCCCCCGGGCCGATCTTGACGGATGGCTTGAGAACGTCCCTCGAGAAGACGTCTGGTGGGACAGTGCCGCGCGTGGATGCTAACTTAGCCAGCTCATCTGCGGCCTCGTTGTACTTTCGAGCGATGTGGTTGAGCTCGAGGCCGTAGAACTTGTCTTCTAGCTTGCGCACTTCTCCGCAGTATGCTTCCATCTTGGGATCGATGCAGCTTGAGGCCTTCATGACCTGGTTGATGACGAGCTGCGAGTCCCCTCGAACGTCGAGGCGTCGGACCCCAAGCTCGAGGGCGATACGCAGCCCGTTGACGAGGGCCTCGTACTCAGCGACGTTATTGGAGGCGGGGAAGTGCAGACGCAGCAGGTAGCGCATGTGGACTCCGAGGGGTGAGACGAAGAGCAGGCCCGCGCCTGCCCCTGTCTTCATGAGGGACCCGTCGAAGTACATAGTCCAGAGCTCGGCTTGGATTTGCGCCGGCGGGAGCTGGGTGTCGGTCCATTCAGCAACGAAGTCCGCCAACGCTTGCGACTTGATGGCTTTTCGTGGAGCATAGGTGATAGCTTCCCCCATTAGCTCGGTAGACCATTTGGCAATGCGCCCCGTGGCCTCCCGATTGTTGATAATTTCTCCGAGGGGGGAGGATGATACCACCGTTACGGGATGAGCGAGGAAGTAGTGCTGGAGCTTGCGCCTCGTGATGATAATGTCGTAGAGCAGCTTCTGGATGTGCGGGTACCGGACCTTGGCCTCGGAGAGCACCTCACTGATGAAGTACATCGGTCGTTGGACTGGTAGCGCGTGACCCTCCTCGTGTCTCTCGACGACTACGACCGCGCTGACCACCTGGGTGGTTGCGGCCACGTAGAGGAGGAGAGGCTCGGGGGGATCGTCACCCTGGGCTGGTCGTGGTGGTATGAGAATTGGCGCGGAAGTCAGCAATCCCTTCAACTTGGTTAGGGCCTCCTCGGCTTCGATGGTCCACGCAAAGTGCTCCGTTTTCTTCAGCAGGCGGTAGAGGGGTAGCGCCTTTTCCCTAGCCTCGAGATGAACCTGCTGAGAGCGGCTAGGCAGCCCGTCACTTTCTGTACGCCCTTGAGGTCTCGGATTGGGCCCATCCTCATGACTACTGAGATCTTTTCGGGGTTGGCCTCGATCCCCCGCTGTGAGACAATGTAGCCAAGTAGCATGCCCCGAGGCACACCAAAGACACATTTCTCAGGGGTTGAGTTTCACATTCTTGGCCTGGAGGCACTCGAACATGGTCTCGAGATCGCTGATGAGGTCCCCAACTTTGTTGGTTTTAACCACGATGTCATCGACGTAGGCCTCGACGGTTTTGCCTATGTGTTCGCCAAAGATATGCTGCATGCAACGCTGATACGTTGCCCCGGCGTTTCGAAGGCCGAAGGGCATTGTAACATATCAATACATACCAAAAGGCGTAACAAAGAGGGTAGCGAGTTCGTCGGATTCTTTCATCTTAATCTGGTGGTAGCCGGAATATGCATCGAGGAACGAAAGTACTTCACACCCCGCAGTGGAATCGACAATCTAATCAATTCTAGGTAAAGGAAATGGAACTTTTGGGCATGCTTTATTCAGACCAGTGTAATCTACACACATCCGCATTTTTCCATTCTTTTTCTTGACTAGTACAGGGTTAGCTAGCCACTCCGGGTGAAATACCTCCTTGATGAATCCAGCCGCCAAAAGCTTGTGCACCTCCTCACCGATGATCCTGCGCTTCTCCTCGTCCAAGCGGCGCAGGCGTTGCCTCACCGGTCTGGACCCGGCCTGGATCTCCAAGGCGTGCTCGGTGACTCCCCTCGGTATGCCTGGCATGTCTGAGGGGCTCCACGCAAACATGTCGATGTTCGCGCGGAGAAAGTCGACGAGCACTGCTTCCTATTTAGGCTCGAGGCTGGCGCTAATGGCCAGCGTCTACTTGCCATTGGTCCGAGGTCGGTCGACGGGTATCTCTGGGTGTGCTCCACCGGCTCGAAGTGCCAGCGTGGCGTTTTGCATCAGGGGCTCCTCTGGCCAGGGCAGCCAGGGCCTCGAGCGAGGTCGAGTTGGACGTTTGCCTTCCCACGCTCGACGCACTCCACGTCGTAGTGGTACGCGTGCTCGTAGGAGGTGTCGACAGTGATGACCCCTTTCGGCCCCGGCATCTTGAGCTTCAAGTACGTGTAGTTGGGGACCGCCATGAACTTGGCGTAGCCGGGCCTGCCGATGATGGCGTGGTAGGTCCCTTGGAACCCGACCACCTCGAAGGTGAGCGTCTCCCGGCGGAAGTTGGCCGGCGTGCCGAAGCAGACAGGCAGGTCGATGCGCCCGAGGGGGTGTGCCTTCTTCCCTGGTACGACTCCGTGGAACCCCCCAACACTGGGTCGGAGCTGGTCCCTCGAAATCCCCAGGAGGTCGAGGGTCTCGAGGTATATGATGTTGAGGCTCGAGCCCCCATCCATCAACACCTTGGAGAATCGTACGTCGACGATGACGGGGTCGACGACAAGAGGGTATGCTCCCGGATTTACGACATGATCCGGATGGTCGTCACGGTCGAACGTGATCGGCGCATCAGACCAGTCGAGGTACCAGGGGCGTCGTGGCGGAGTGCAAAGATCTCCCAGCGCTCCTTTCTCTCTCAAGCCGAGAGCCCGACGGTCGGGCCCCCGTAGATCATGAAGCAGTCGCGCACCGGGGGAAGTCCGCGTCCCCGTCGTCGCGTCGATTGTTGTCCTTGCCCTTAGGCGCGTCTTCCTTCTTGTCGCCGAGCTTGGAGTAGAAACCCTTCATCAGTCGGCAGTCCTTCAACTTGTGATTCACGGCACCCTTGTGATAAGGGCAGGGGTCCTCGAGCATTTTGTCGAAAACCGCCCCGTTAGGGGGGCCTCGAGGCTTCTTATGCTCGAGGGCGCCCACGAGCGTTTCTTCATCGTCGTCGTCATCGGCGTCGCGCTTCGCCTTCTGACCTTTGCCTTTGTTCTTTTTCTTTTGTTGTTGTTGTTGTTGCGGTTCTTGATGTTGTTGCCCTTGCTCGAGCCCTCCGGTGCGGCCACCGCCTTGCCTTTGTCCGTGGAGCGGCCAAAGAAGGCCCCCACTGCCTCGTCGCCTGAGATAAAGCTGGTGACACGGTTCATCAGATCCTCGACCGTCTTGGGACGGTAGCGCCCTAGCTCGTGGATTAGCTCTTGGCACGTCGTGCCTGCGAGGAACGCCGAGATGACATTCTCATCAGGCACGTGGGGGAGCTCGAGGCGCTGCTTCGAGAATCATCGAGCGAAGTCACGGAGGGGCTCGTCCGCTGTCTGCCTGCAACGTCGTAGATCCCAGGGGTTGCCTGGGCGCACGCAAGTCCCCTTGAAGTTCTCGTTGAAGACCCTGACTAGGTCGGCCCAGTCGCGTATCTGATGTGGCGGGAGCCCCTCGAGCCACCGACGGGCGGTGTCCGAGAGGTAGAGTGGAGCTGGCGTATAATCGCGCGGTCGTCGTTCTTTGCCCCGCCCAGTTGGCAGCCCAGGCGGAAGTCGGAGAGCCATAGCTTGGGCTCGACCTCCCCGTCATACTTCACGATGTTGGTCGGTAGTCGGAAGCGATCGGGAGGGTCGAGGTGCGGATGGCCCGACTGAAGACCCTAGGGCCCGGGAGGCTCGAGGTTTGCCGATCTTCGTCACTGTCGTAGCGCCCCCCTCGATGGGCACTATAGCCACGCTCCTCGACCCCTTTGTCCTTGCGCGGCGGCTGGCGTCGCGCCGGCATTGTAGCACTCTCTTCCTCGGCCTTGGTGATCGCCTCCCGCAGCCGCGCGAGCTGCGCGCCTGATCGTCGTTGCGCTGAGGTGATGCACCCGCACCCGGCGCCGGGGCTCATCGCGCGCGTCATCGGGGTCTCGAGGTGGCCGGTTGTCCGACGATCCGCTCTCGGACTTGGCCTGGCTCGACGGGCGTTCGGCTGGTGGACGGACATCATCACGCTCGTTGCGGGGCGCGTCTCTGCTTCCCTCCCGAGGCCGCCCCACGGCGGCGCGAGGCTGAGCTCTCGGTCTGCTGCACAGCGGCTGTCTCGAGGAGGTTCTTCATTTCCCCGAGCATGCCTGGTGTCAGGGTTGAGACGGCGGGTAGATCATGGAGCAGCATTGCGGCCGCCACCACGTTTCTCCCGACTCGCGCAGGAAACGCACCTCGGGGCGTGCTGGTGCGGCCACTCGAGTGCGGCCAAGAACACCGGCGCCTCGAGGCTGGGCTTGTTCTTGCACTAGGGTTTTCTCGAGCTGCAGCAGGCGTTGTCGGCCCGCCGCACCTTGGCGATGGCCTCCCGCAGTTGCGCAAGATGCGCCGCCCTGTCGTCGCTGTGCTTAGATGGAGCAGCCTTGCTGGGGGTTCGTTCCTCCCCTGAACGCGTGATCCGCCAGTCGCAGCCATGTCTCCGGGCTCTTCGAGGTTGAGCGCCGGCCTGGTGTCATCGTCGCCGTCGTCCTCGGCATCGTCCACGACCCCTCGAGCTGGAAGCACTCCCTGGTGGGATCCCAGAGGTCAGGGTCGTGGTAGTCGTATTCGTCGGAGTCGGAGCTGTTGAAGTCGCGTCGCCTTGGCTCGTGCTGGGACTGCAGCTCGCGATGCCACTCTCCGATGGTGGCTCGTCGGTTGGCTCGACGACTCGTGAGAAGCTGCGGTCGACGTGCGCGGGTGGAACGTCTCTGGTCGGCCGGTAGGCTCGGAGAACCCTTCGTCGTAGGCTTGCGTCCGGAGGCTTCCCCCCCCTGCTGCCGCCGTCCGGTCCTGGCGGCACTCGTCGAGTTGGTGGGCGTAGACAGCTGCGGAGTTGTTGAGGCCGAAGGGTACCAGCTGGCGTCGAGCGCGGCACCACCCTGTGCGGGAGGAAGCCAGGTTGTCAATGGTGCACGGCTCGGGGGCCTCTGGCCAGGCTCCAGTCCATGCGCATGACGAACGAACTCGCCGGGGGAGTGCGCGCGTGCCCTAGAAGTCGTCGGCCGCGCGCTGGGCAGGTTTCCCCCTCGGGGACCCCCGCGCTGGCCGCGGGGAAGTGGGAGTACGCCCGGGCACCCCCTGTGCCTGGCGACGATGGTGACGACGGCGCCGCTCACGAGGTGGCGACGCGTGGTGGTGCGGGCGAACGCGCACGCCTCCCGCGCAGGGTGGCGTGACACACCCTCCGCTCGGGCCCTCCGTGGAGAGCAGGGTCAGCTCGTTGCCGCTGCCGGTGGCCAGGAACTCGAGGCTCCGAAACAGATGATGACACCAGCAGAGAACCAAGGAGCGGAAGAAGCCATCCAGGAAACAACGAGAAATCGACTCGGACACGCGAAGCCCCTACCTGGCGCGCCAACTGTCGGTGTTTCGATCCCGGGGGTATGACACCATCTAGTAATATGATCGCGTGCTCTCTTCCTGATGGTGATGCAAGATGACACAAGGATTTATCCTGGTTCGGGCAAAGAAGGCCCTACGTCCAACGGGGGGAGGAGGTTCTTGTATACTTGCACCTAAGTGCTTGTACAAGGGCAATACAAGCCAACGAGCGTGGACCGGAGTCCGGACTCGTGCGTGTGTGTGGCGTTATATGGACTTGCGAACGTGTCCCCCCGTGTGCGTGAAGGGCCCTGGTGTCCCCTTTTATAGAACAAGAGGAGGCCAGGGTCACACGGGGTTACACAGGGTTCCACAGGAGTCGGGATGTAAAACGTCCAATACGGCGGAGGGTAGGAATGCTGTCTTGTCGAAGAACTGGACCGGCGTGGGGGTTGCTGTTGAAGCGTCCTTGAAGCGTGGCTTCCATCCCAGGCGTGGACACAAGGCGTGGCGACGTGGAGGCCGTACAGCGCCCATTCCGGTACGTACAAGTCGTGGCAGGGTCCCTCCGGGTCTTGGGGTACCTGTCCTCCAATGGCATGAAGTTGTTAGGGCTCGAGGGGCACCGGGCCGCCTCGAGGTGGCGCCTACGGGGGCTCGAGTCCCCGCAGGTATGGGCAAGTCCCGGAAAGCCGGTCGCACAGCGGGTAGCAGGCCTCGAGTCGTGACTCGAGTGTGCAACAGTGCAGGGCATGGCCCCCAGTGATGTATTGTGCCTTTTGCCCATGCTTGTGGTGACAACGAGATTTGACTCTGCCCTGGTTCACTGTGGCACATGTCGGGTTCCAGGGACATGACCGGAGTAGGTGAACGCATTAAATGCGTTGTGGGATTGGCATCCGATGCCTGGTGCTGCTCGAGGGTGGCATCTATGTCTTCGAGGGATAGGTTACCGTACTAGTGGGCTCGAGGTCCCCGCGTGGGGTCTCGAGGAGCGGTGCAGGGCTCGAGGCCTATGTGCCGGGGCTCGAGGGCTAGGCTTCCGTGAGCGGATAGTAAGGCTTCGGCGGCCCTGGGCTCCCTGGTGATGGGCCGGCGTTGTAGGCCTCGAGGGGTTGCTTTTTAGAAGGTTAGACTTGCTAGGTTTGTTATTAATTGGTGTTCTAGGTTTAACCTATTTGTTTTGCGTTGATTGGGGGTACCCCTTTGGTGTTCCCCGACAAATCTACACTAGCACAAGTATATAACAAGTAAATACAAGCTAGTGAATGGAGTTTGCAAACCACTGAAAGATGAACACGAAGATGACATGGTGATTTTTCTCCCGAGGTTCACTTGGTTGCCACCAAGCTAGTCCCTGTTGTGTCGACCCACACTTTGTAGTTCGGCGGCTAATAGGCACCGCTCGACACTCGAGCGCCGCAAGAACTCACCCACAAGTGAGGGTAACTCAATGACACGCTCTACTAGAGTTGCTCTTCGCGATCCCACGGGCGAGCACAATGCCCTCTCACAATCCTTCTCCGGAGCCCCACACAATCTTCACGCGGGCTTCACGACGGAGACCGATCACCAAGCATCTAGGAGGTGGCAACCTCCAAGAGTAACAGCACCACCGGCTTGCAACACGAAACACCTAGTGCCACTCGATGCAATCTCTCAAAGCAACACACTAAATCGCTCGCTCACTCGCAGAGATTCGCACACTAGCAAGCACAAACGAGTTAGAGGGCTCCTAAGCACTCCCCAAGCATGGACCACAAATCCCAAGGGTGCTCACCTGTCCCAAGGCCGGCCACCCTTCTATTATAGAGGGAGCCCCCAACTAGCCGTTTTCCCCTTCTCCCAGCTTCCACGCCTTCGGTCGTTACTACCGACCCAAGGGCGGTACTACCGGCGGTCCAAAAGACCGTTAGAAATGACTTTTTAACACGGGCGGTAGTAGGGTTGGTACTACCGCCCCGGTCTACCGGCCTTATAGCGGTACTACCGGAAGGCCAGATCTAGATCTACACAGAACGCCTTCAAACTTCCTTTCAAACCTCGGTGCTACGACCCCCTAGTCGGTACTACCGAGCCCGTACTACGAGGTTATGGCGGTACTACTCTAGGCCAAATCCTCCGAACAGAGAGTTGGCGCGCTGCCTACAGAGGGGTCGGTAGTAGGGTCAGTAGTAGGGTCGGTACTACCGAGGTATGGCGGTACTCCGGTAGGCCAAAAACTCCCCCGAACAGAGAGTTTTGCGATCTGCTCGCGGAGGGGTCGGTAGTACCGAGGTTATGGCGGTACTACCGACTTCAGCATCCTGAGCTCCTCGCTAAAACGTCATAACTCTTACTCTCCAACTCCGATTTCGATGATCTTGGACATTTTGGAAAGCTTATTCAGAGGGCTACACATCCACATACAAAGCTAATCCAACTCACAAAGGGTTAGTACAGTTTTTCCATCCAAGATCCATCGCTCCTCTTTTTCCATCCAAGCTTTCTCCGAAAAACTTCTCCGAGTTGATCCAATCAACTCCAACACTTCTCCCCTTTGCAAATGCCAACACCACCAAGTGTATACAACCTTGTGCATGTGTTTTAGCATTTTCACAAACATTTTTCAAAGGATTTTCACTTGAACTCACCACTCCACTCGATCCTAGTAACAACGCAATGTTAGATCGTCAAGTGGCACTAGATGACCGATATGCAAACAAGTTTGCTCCTCTTAATAGAACGACCATCTATCCTAAACCCGGTCATAAACTTCTCTACACACCATGACCGGTGAAATGAAATGCCCTACAAGTATACCTTTGCCTTGCGCATTCCATTCCATCTCCTCCGGTGTTGATGCAACACATGCACCAACCTATCATCAAATGATTGATCCACTTCATTCATCACATGACCTCCATGGTCCATCGATCTTGACCTCACTTGCTCTTCACCATTGCTTCGGTCCTTCGGCGCCCAATCTTTGCTCAAGCCTCCCGACACTCGTACCAACAGCTTCAAAGCCTCCAACTTGCCCTTCACCTTCGCAACCAGTCCATCAAGCCAAGTCTTGCCTTTGATCTTCACCATCTTAGCCACATGACTCCATGTCATGTCCATATGCAATAAGCTCCTTCATTGCTCATTCATATGTGAACTAATTTCTTGTGTATCTCACATAAGCACATATTAGTTCACCTAGGTTGTCACTCAATTACCAAAACCAAACTAGGACCTTTCAATCTCCCCCCTTTTGGTAATTGATGACAACTCTACAAAGATATGGAAATTAAGCCCTTTGGATTCTATGTTACTTATCCAACATTAAGATCATATGAGAGAATTTGGATAAGCACCATACACATCCCGACTTTGTAGTGATAACTCCCCCTACATTGTGCTCAAATGGTTTGGATTCAAGCTTGCACCACATGCATAAATATGAAATTTGTGGGAGTGTTAGCACTACTAAGTGATGCTAAGGTATACAAGATAGATTTTACCTTTGAAGCGTGTAAACCAAACTTTTAATCATCCTAGCATCAACCTTGCTAGAGACAAGTGAAACTAGATACCTCGTGAGATCAACATTATAAACATGGTTCTAGTTACCACTTGCTACACTAAGACTATGCTCTAGATACCAAATAAAGGAAACACGCATCATTCAAGTCTTAGCTCTAGCAAATATGGCACACAAGCATATAAGAATTAGAACATATGCAATGCAAGCAAGCAAATGTAATGCACAACCAATGCATCAAACATGTATTCATGAGCTTGCTCCCCTACTTGTGTGCTCTCTTTGTCCAAGAATTTTGATCCTTCCGCATTATCCAATCTTGCTCCCTCTTGATCCATGTTCATCTTATTTTCTTGTTTTTCCCCCCCTATCATATCATATCTTTGGCACTTCACTTTCTCCCCCTTTGTCATCAATGACCATAAAAGGCATGCTTCTCTTGATACAAAGGGTTGGACTAGGGTAGATGGTTGATACTTGAGTCTTCATTTTGATGGACACTACCATATATGTTGGAATGACACTACTTGTAGATACCTCGTGAAGATGCATGAAAGCCACTTGTAGGATCTTTGACCTTGATACCATCGGTGGGGCACCTCCCCTATGTCATAGCATGGGTCATCCACTTGATAAGCTTGAGCTCTTGTTGGTGAGAGATGCTTTGCTTGATTTGATCTCTTAAAGTTGAGGATCACTTGACATATTTGTAGGATACCACTTGAATGAAAGTTTAACTTGATATCCATTTGCATTATTATCTTCTTCTTGAACTCTTGTCATCTTCATGAGCTTCTTATTTGTGACTTGAACTAGGCAATATTGCATAAGATATCTAACTCGGTTTGCTCTAGAGTAAGCTTCTTCACACATCTTTCAATGGTTATCTTACTCACGTTGAATTAGACACTTGAATGTTCATCTTCTAGATCAAGTACTTGGGTTCACTAGCTCATGAAACAAACTCATATACTGACCACTAGATCATATAATCAAACAAGCAATAGTGGTAGGCTATGAATTTAAACTTTTCAATTGTTATGCATGATCCTATTATTGAGCATGTACTATATGCACTAACCGCATACTAGTAAGGGATGAATATGATCATGCATATTACAATGATACCTTTGCTATCTTGGAGTAGAGATAGTCATTAGATTCCAATTAAGCTCCGCAATAGCAATGTGAAGTCCATTATAAAGCTTGGGTGAAGACCAATAGATACCAATTTGAATATCACTCTTCACCCATACGAATTGAGAAGCACTAATGATTAAGTGCAATATCTTGTTGTGGTTGGCTTGCTTATTCATTGATCATAGCTTGCATATATGAATACCACTCATGATTTGCTTTTCTATCTTGGGTGTTGCTTGCTTTCTTTCTTGATCAATCTCTTGATTTCTCCAACTAAGCATCTCCAATGATACTCTAGATCACCACTTCCATGTTAGCCTTCCAAGCCTCATGCTCGGTTAACCTACAAAAGGCGGCAAGCCCCTACAAAAGGGAGTGACCTTTCTCTTCTCCAAAGAACCATCCTTGATACTCACTCGAATTGACTTTGTTTGATTGATCCATTTAACTCTTCTTGAAATGTGACTTTAAATCCTTCTTTGAGTCCTTTCTTTCTTTCTTCCAAAAAGATCTTCATTTGAGACTAGAACTTGATCTTCATCTTCATCTTGATATTTGTCATGATCATCAATTTGAGTACAAAATGTGACTCCTTAATAAAATGACCTTGTAGTACTCATATTTGTCATGCTTCTAGCTTATCTCACAACCAAATATAGGTCCCTCAAATACTTGTAAACATAATTCCAACTTGAGGGCCTTCAATCAAAGTGACTCTAGATCAATCCAATAATTATCACTTTTCTGGCAGATTTTGTCCTTCTCAAAGAAACATGCATATCTCCCAAAATATAAGTCCAATGACCATGAATTTTTGTGGAGATGTGCTTATCTAGGTGTTCTAGCAGTCATAAAAATTTGAGCTTCATTGGCTTTCTAGATTTCTACCAGATTTCAATTCTTTTACTTGCTGTCCATGCTGAAAACTGCTGCACTAGAGTTGACAAGATCCACTACCACACACGAGTTTCACTTATCCAATGAATTCCAATTTTCTACAGCAACTAATAATATAAGTGTAGAGCATGCACACCAAATTTCAAGCCAATCCAACTAGATTTGATCATCCAAACATGGCTATCTTCTCAGCTCACTCAGATTTGGCAATATTGGACAACTTTGAGCAATTGAGCTATACTCTACCAATTTGAATCAAACTTGAAGTTAACTTGTTTGAACACTCTCACAAGACATATATCCATTCAATCCACTTACTAAAGATCATCTTGTGATCATATCCAATCAAACTAATTCAAACTTGATTACTAAGCAATTTATCCATTCAAACTCCTCATAGCAAGCAACATATGCATATATATCCAATTCAATCATCTCATATGCACTCAAATGAACATGATCAACAAGTGATATACCTTAGTAGATGATCATCCAATAGCAAGCTTCACATTATCTTAATCACCACAACTTGATCTTTTGCACTTGTATGTTTTTGCACTTGGACTTCACATGACTTGACTTGGCATTGGGATGAGAATAGCAATAAGCTTCATTACTTGACTCAATCACATGATGAATAATATGAAATCAATTGAATCAAGCCTCCAATGTCATGGTACCTACACACATTCATCCACTTTTTGATGGTACCCCAAACTAGTTTGGGTCCTCTCAAGTTAGGTGCAACATACTTAGGCAATGCCTTAGTATGAGTAGCGGGATGTTTTGCAATAGCAACCAATGTGGTACCATTGTCATCCTTTCTAAGCACAATATCATTATCAATTGAAATAGGCTTAGAAGTCATACCTAGGGGACATGAATTAGCCATGTGTCCCCTTTCCCGGCATGAGTAGCAAACTCTCTTGGATTGAGCCTTTTCTTCCTTGCTCAAATGTTGCTTCTCATTGCCTTGCCTCTCATGAGTTGCTTGAGCCTTCTTCTCAAGCTTGTTAGGACACTTCGAGGCAAAGTGTCCCATATCACCACACTTGTAGCACTTGATGTGAGCCAAATCTTTCTTCTTTTCTTCATTCTTGCTCATCATCATCTTGACATCATGGATATGAGTGGATGCCTTGTTCTTCCCACCCCTTCTTGTTTTCTTCTTCTTTATCAAGTCACCACCATCATGGTTGATCTTGACTTGATCTTGGGGCTTCTCTTTTGCTCAACTTGTGGCTTTGGTTGAGGCTCATCTTGTTGCTTCACCAATTGCTTGGTTGGGCACATAGAGGTGAGATGTCCTCTAGTGCGACACTTGAAGCATTTGACATGCTTGAGCCTCTCTTCTTCCTTCTTCAACTTGAGCTTTTCTCCATTGGGGCAAGCATTTGCAAGATGTCCCATCTCACGGCATTTGAAGCACATGAAAAGCTAGCTTCTTTTGTTCTTGCTTCTTCATCTTCTTCAATCTTTTTCTCTCCCCCTTGGACGTGCTCTTGTTGAAACCAATGCCACTCTTGTCACCGTAGCTCTTTTGATTTTTCAACATGTGCTCAAAGGTGACTTTGGAGTTGTAGCACCTCTCTAACTTGTTGCTCAAATTCTTCACTTCATTTTTGAGCTCATTGTTCTCCTTCAAAAAGTTAGTCTCACAAGACATAGAAGTAGAACAAGCATCTAAACGTGAAGAACATGGCATGTCTAATAAATCATCACAAGAGGTGGATACATTCTTCTTGCCTACATCACATGGGTTAGCAACATTTTGCAATTGATCATTTGATCCATGTGATGAGCTCTCACTAGTTTTAGTTTCTTCATTAGAAAGCTTGTTAGTGAGAAAAGCATGGTCTTGTACCAAGTTGTCATGAGCAACACTGAGTTCCTCATGAGTCAATTTAACTCCTCATGTGAACAAGTCGTAGCATAAAGTAGATGTTTTTGTTGTTCACATGTGTTCTTTAGAAATGAGTTTTCATTTTCAATTTCATTGTTTTTGCCATCTCATTTTCTAAAGCTTTAGTGAGTCTACATACAAGCTCAAAGTTTGGATCATCACAATCAACTACCTCATTACCAATAGATACCTTTGTGACACCATGTGACATGAAGCAATGTGATGTAGTAGAAGAGCTTGTGGAGACATCACTCTCGTAGCCGTCATCATCATCATCATCAAGTGAGCATGGAGTAGAATCATTAATTGCATCACTTGAGCTCGGCCCATCATCAACAATCTTGTCAAGTGAACTTGCGGATTGATCATCATCATCATCACTTGAACATGAGGTGGAGCAATCCTCCACAACCATCAAGTTGTGGTCATGCTCAACATCCTCATCGCCTCCTTCTTGGGCTCATCAACATCATCATCGGAGATCGCCCCATATTTCTCATTGAGATAAATCCAAATTCCATGGGCGGACTTCAAGTCCATGATCTCACCAAATATGTTATCCTCCATAGATTGATAGAAAATGTTAGTAGCTTGGCAATCGAGATGTAGGCATTTATTTTGCGCTTGAGTTGCATTCTTTCTATCCAACACAAGAGAAAGGCCCACATCTACGATCCACCACATTTGAGGACTCATAAATTTAAAATTTCATATCATCCATTTTTTCCACCGTGCAAAGTGTGTGCCATCAAAAATGTGTGGACACTCACTCACATCTAGCCCATAGTTCGCCATCCTCTCGGGTCGGTGAAGACCACAAATGAGAGACCTCGACTCTGATACCAATTGAAGGGTCGAGATGGCGGACTAGAGGGGGGGTGAATAGTCCTTTCTAAATTAATCGTACCGGCTAACCGAAACAAATGCGGAATTAACAACTATCGGTCTAGCCAGGACTACACCCCTCTATCTATACTCTCAAGCACCTTATAAAAGATCCTAAACAAAGCAATTAAGGTGCCGGACTAGCTAGAGCTCACCTAAACAATTCTAGCTTACAAGGTTACACAAACCTAAGCAACTAGTACTCAATCAACCGGGGAGCTCCTACACATGCCACTAAGCAAAAGCACAAAGCCTAAGCTCACTAGCAATGCTCAATAACAAGGCTACACAAGCCAATTAGAGAGCTCAACTTAGCTACTACACAAACTAAGCAATGTGACTAGCAAGACTACAAGTCAACTAGTCATTCATGGGATCAACTCTATGCTACACAAGCAAAGAATGTAACTAGCAAGCTACACAAGCTAACTAGAAGCACAAGAGCAATCTACACTAGCACAAGTATATGAACAAGTAAATACAAGCTAGTGAATGGAGTTTGCAAACCACCGAGAAGATGAACACGAAGATGACACGGTGATTTTTCTCCCGAGGTTCACTTGGTTGCCACCAAGCTAGTCCCCGTTGTGTCGACCACACCCTTTGGTAGTTCGGCGGCTAATAGGCACCACACCTAGCTCGACACTCGAGCGCCGCAAGAACTCACCCACAAGTGAGGGTAACTCAATGACACGCTCTACTAGAGTTGCTCTTCGCGATCCCCGCGGGGCGAGCACAATGCCCCTCACAATCCTTACCCGGAGCCACGCACAATCTTCACGCGGGCTTCACGACGAGACTCGATCACCAAGCCGTCTAGGAGGTGGCAACCTCCAAGAGTAACAAGCACCACCGGCTTGCAACACGAACACCTAGTGCCACTCGATGCAATCTCTCAAAGCAACGCACTAGAATCGCTCACTCGCAATAGATTCGCACACTAGCAAGCACAAGCGAGTTAGAGGGCTCCTAAGCACTCCCCAAGCATGGACACCAAGTCCCAAGGGTGCTCAACCTGTCCCAAGGGCCGGCCACCCCTCTATTTATAGAGGGGAGCCACCAACTAGCCGTTTTCCCCCCTTCTCCCGAGCTTCCACGCCTTCGGTCGGTACTACCGACCCAAGGGCCGGTACTACCGGCGGTCCAAAAGACCGTTAGAAACGACTTTTTAACACGGGCGGTAGTAGGGTTTGTACTACCGGCCGGCCCGTACTACCGGCCTTATAGCGGTACTATCGGAAGGCCAGATCTAGATCTACACAGAACGCCTTCAAACTTCCTTCAAACCTCGGTACTACCGACCCCCTGGTCGGTACTACCGAGCCCGGTACTACCGAGGTTATGGCGGTACTACCTCTAGGCCAAAACTCCTCCGAACAGAGTTTGTGCGCTGCCTACAGAGGGGTCAGTAGTAGGGTCGGTAGTAGGGTCGGTACTAGGGTCGGTACTACCGAGGTTATGGCGGTACTACCGGTAGGCCAAAAACTCCCCCGAACAGAGAGTTTTGCGATCTGCTCGCGGAGGGGGCGGTAGTACCGAGATTATGGCGGTACTACCGACTTCAGCATCCTGAGCTCCTCGCTAAAAACGGCCATAACTCTTAGCTCCGAACTCCGATTTCGATGATCTTGGACATTTTGGAAAGCTTATACAGAGGTCTACACATCCCACATACAAAGCTAATCCAACTCACAAAGGGTTAGTACAGTTTTTCCAATCCAGATCCATTGCTCCTCTTTTTCCAACCAAAGCTTTCTCCGAAAACTTCTCCGAGTTGATCCAAATCAACTCCAACATCTTCTCCTTTGCAAATGTGCCAACACCACCAAGTGTATACAACCTTGTGCATGTGTGTTAGCATTTTCACAAACATTTTCAAAGGATTTTCACTTGCACTCACCACGCCACTCGATCCTAGTAACAACGCAATGTTAGATCGCTCAAGTGGCACTAGATGACCGATATGCAAACAAGTTTGCTCCTCTTAATAGTACGGCCATCTATCCTAAACCCGGTCATAAACTCCTCTACACACCTATGACCGGTGAAATGAAATGCCCTACAAGTATACCTTTGCCTTGCGCATTCCATTCCATCTCCTCCGGTGTTGATGCAACACATGCACCAACCTATCATCAAATGATATGATCCACTTCATATCATCACATGACCTCCATGGTCCATCGATCTTGACCTCACTTGCTCTTCACCATTGCTTCGGTCCTTCGGAGCCAAGTCTTTGCTCAAGCCTCCCGACACTCGGTACCAACGGCTTCAAAGCCTCTAACTTGCCCTTCACCTTCGCAACCAGTCCATCAAGCCAAGTCTTGCCTTGATCTTCACCATCTTAGCCACATGACTCCATGTCATGTCTCATATGCAATAAGCTCCTTCATTGCTCATTCATATGTGAACTAATTTCCTGTGTATCTCACATAAGCACATATTAGTTCACCTAGGTTGTCACTCAATTACCAAAACCAAACTAGGACCTTTCAAATAGCTCCAATGGTCTTGTGGTCGACACGATGTTCTTGATTGGATGCTTTGCTCCAACTTGCTTTCCGGCTTGGCACGCACTCCAAATCCTTTCTCAAAAGAAACATTGGTTAGTCCAAGGATGTGCCCTTCCCTTTGAAGTTGGGCCAAGTTCCTCATCCCAACATGAGCTAGTCGGCGGTGCCAAAGCCAACCCATGCTAGATTTTGCCATTAGACATGTTGTAGGTTCTACCTTACTAGTTGAGAAGTCAACTAAGTAAAGTTTTCCCTTCAACACGCCTTTGAATGCAATAGAGGAATCCCTTCTTCTAGAGACGGTCACACCCTTATCTGTAAAGAAACAATCGTAACCCATTTCACAAAGTTGAGAAACAGATAACAAGTTGTAACTCAACGGATGCACAAGTAATACATTAGATATGGAATTGTCAGTTGAGATAGCAATTTTACCCAAACCAAGCACCTCACCCTTTCCATTGTCACCAAACACAATGTTGTTGCATGAGTCATGGCTTGGTTGGAAGGAGGTGACATCTCTTTTGCCCCGGTCATATGATTGGTGCATCCACTATCCAAAACCCAACTTGACCCACCGGAGGCATATTCCTACAAAACAAGTTTATGTTCTTGATTTAGGTACCCAAATGAGATTGGGTCCTAGGGGGTTAGTCACATAAGCTTTTGGCACCCAAACATTTCTCATAATTTCCCTCTTCTTGAGGGCACCAACATACTTGACTACTATCTTGCCATCCTCCCCCCAACAACACAAGTAATCACATGTATAGCTTCTTGATATGGGCTTTTGTTGCTTGGGGGCCTCCACTTGCTTTTCCTTGTTGATCTTACCATTAGCAAGTGGAGCCTTGGGATTGGCAATCTTGTTTGCCTTGTTCATTAGGTCAAAGAGAGGAACCCCTTTGTTAAAGTTAACAAAGGGTACCCCATTGACCATCTTCCTTCCATTGGCCTTACCACCATACCTATTGTACCCAATTCCATCCTTGATGGATGAGTGTCTTGCGGTCTTGAGGATATCTTTTGGTTGTTGCACCTTACACTTGCAACCATTCCTCAAGATCATGTTCAACGTATGAATCTCCTTCTTTCTTTCTTCTCTAGCTCAACAAGGTTAGTTGCACAAGCATTTATATCAATTTTATAACATCTTTTGCAACCATTACTAGTTGAGGCATTAGAGCCATCGGAATCCTTAGAAGAGGTTGAAGAGGTGCTATTCCAAAGAGTGTTGTAGCTTAGTTCAAGAGTTTGATATTTATCTTGAAAGCTTGTGAGGCTTTCTTTAACCAAGCTAACTTCATTCTTTAGGCTAGCAATTGAGTCATTGCTCGTGGAACACTCCTTAGCCAACTTCTTGTTAGAGTCATTGGCTAAAGATAATTCCACGGTCAATTTCTCAACCTTCAACTTCTCCTCGGCAAGAGAGGCTTCTAATGCAAGGTTCTTTTCTCTCTCTTGAGAGATCAAGTACCCTTGTAAAACAAGACTCTCATTCCGACTTTCCAACTTACTAAGCAATTTTAATATTTTTGGTCCACCTTTCTTACCAAACTTTCTTATGATACTTAGTTCAAATTCATCCATGTCATCATCACTAAATTCATCGCTAGAACAAGTAGGAGAGTTAGATGATACCTTCTCATTCTTAGCCATGAAGCAAGATGAGTGAAGTCATCCTTGTCGTCGGAGAGGCCCTCGAACAAGCATGATGAAGTGGTCGATGTAGCCATGTTGGAGAAGAGGTCTTGTGTATGGCAATGTTGGCCGCTCCCTTCTCCTTCTCCTTGCTCTTGCTCTTCTCTTCATCACTTGAATCATCTTCCGAGAACCATTCCTCACCAAGATGAGCTTCACCACCTCTTCTTCTTCTTTGCTTCTTGTCATCACTCTTGCTATACTTGTTCTTGTTCTTCTTTTGTGACAATTGGCAATGAAGTGATCATCCGCACCACACACTCATAGCAATTCCTCTTCTTGGACTTCTTGAAGTATCCACCTCTGCCCTTCTTGTGCATCTTCTTCCTCATGAATCTTCTAAAGTTCTTCACAAGAAGTGCCAACTCATCATCGGAATCATCACTCCCTTTCACTTGATGAGTCATCTCGGGCCTTGCTTCCTTCTTCTTGGTTAGCCTTAAGCGCCACCACCTTCTTGTTGCTTGCCTCTCGATCTTCTATATCTTCATCATCCAAGACTTCATGATGCTTTATCTTGGCAAGCATCTCATGAGGTCCCATGCTCTCATAGTTAGGTCTCTCCATGATGATTGACGCAAGGTTCTTGTTCTTCTTTCTATATGCTCTCAATAGCTTTCTTGCAGCTGAGTTGTCATCCCATTTCTTGTCTCCGAGAGCTCTAATCTTGTTGATCAAGGTCATGAATCTATCAAATATTTGTTGAGTGGTTTCACCACTCCTGATAGCGAAGTTCTCAATCTTTCCTTGAAGAAGCTCTATGTTGCACTTCCTCACACTTGCATCACCCTCATATGATATCCTGAGAGTGTCCCAAATCAACTTGGCATCTTCCATTCCATGTACCTTGTTGCTTTCTTCGGGCTTGAGGCATGATAGAATCAATGACGCAGCTTGGACATTTTGTTGAAACTCAATCACATCATTGTCCGTGAACTCTTGGCCTTTAACATGACTTGGTCCATTCTCTACAATCTCCCAAACTCTTGTGGCAAGAAGGTGTAGCTTCATCTTGTGTGCCCAATCATTGTAGTTGATTCCATCAAAGGCGAGTGGTTTGCCTAGATTGACGCTAGGCAATTGAATGACTTTGCCCAATTGGCTATAGTCAAAATGCACTCTAGAGAACTCATTGTCTCTCTTGCCTTTCTCCTCATCTCCCTTCTTCTTGTCATCCTTGGGCGGCTGATTATCACCGCTTCCGGATGATTCGGCTTTGTTGTCTAAAGCTCGCCTCAAACTCTCTATCTCATCTTTCATCTTCTTCATTTCATCTTCATGCTTCTTTTCTTGATCTTCAATTACCTGAGCAGTAACCTTCTTCACAAGCTCATCAAGCTGTTCTTGACTTAGGGTCGACATGATTCTCCCTTACGCGGTGA
This sequence comes from Coix lacryma-jobi var. lacryma-jobi, assembly GCA_009763385.1. Taxonomy (NCBI): domain Eukaryota; kingdom Viridiplantae; phylum Streptophyta; class Magnoliopsida; order Poales; family Poaceae; genus Coix; species Coix lacryma-jobi. Next base: position 15,166,270 of record CM019830.1, on the reverse strand, counting down.
AGCGCTAACACAAGGGTTAGGCTCCGATACCAATTGAAAGGATCAAATCAGCCTAGAGGGGAGTGAATAGGTGATTTTTAACAATCTGAAACTTCACAAACTGGAAGATGTAGTTAGATAACAACCAGAGAGGCTGGTTTGTTTGGGTAGGTACTACCGGGTGTAAAACACCGGTACTACCGACACAAACAAACGGCACAACCGGGATCCTAAAAGGAACTACAAATCCAGTGAATGTAATACAAGAGTCTACCCCACTTCCCTAAGTATGATAGATAGCAAATCTACTCTCACCGAGCCTTGGTAGCTTCCCTTGATGTAGATCGAGCCTTCCCTACCTAAGAAGAAGATAGGGATAGGAAGAACACGAAGATCACAACAACAAGTGTAATATAGAAAGTAGAGACAACAACAAGCACATGGGACACACGCGATTTATCCCGAGGTTCGGCCAATCCACTAAGGAGTGCCTATGTCCTCGTTGTTGAGGTGACCACAAAGGTCGGAGTCTATTTCACCTCCTCGCCTCACTCAAGCAACCACAAAGGCTACGAGAGTTTCTCCACTAGAAATCTCAGGGGTAATACAAACACTTCGGGGAGCCCTCACAAGTGAATCAATACGGGCTACCACGAAGAACACCTAACCGGCTAGAGCTCAAAGAGCTCAAGAGTAAAAGACACAAATCAAGCCGGCTAGATGGAAACCAAGTGCTCAAGTCGTAGATCGAAGCTTCTCACTCTCTAATCTCACTTCCCTAGCTCAAGCTCAAATCTTGCAAGAGAATGGATCTAGGAGCAAAGGGGAGAGAGAGGGGAGGAGTCAATGCTTGGAGAGAGTTTGTCTCGAGTTAGGTCAGCAATAAGTGAGTGGAATGAATGGGTGACCGTGAAAAGTGAAGAGGGGAGGCATTTATACTCCCTCAGTCCCGAGGCTGGTCGGTGGTACCGACCACCCATGGTCGGTACTACCGACCAGTTCACAACGGTCGCATAGATCCAGATCTGACCTAAAAGTCAGCTACCGACCACAGGTCGGTACCACCGCGGGCGGTAGTACCGGCCTTATGGCGGTACAACCGCTAGGCCAAAAATGGCCGCATACAGAGAACTCCAGAGAGGGACTTGGTCCCTTGGAAACTACCGACCAGGGTCGGTACCTCCGAGGTCGGTGGTACCGACATAATGGCGGTACCACCGCCAAGTCAAAAACTTGACAGACCAGAGAGCCCTGCAAACTTGGTTACCACCGGGCCATGGTCGGTACCACCGCGACCGGTAGTACCGACATAATGGAGGTACCACCGCCAGGCCAAAATCGATACTTCCAGAGACCTCTGTAAAACTTGACTTACCACCGAGCGAGGGCGGTACCACCGACATGATGGCGGTACCACCGCCAGGTCAATTTGAGCGCGACCAGAGAGGTCTGAGAAACCAAGCCTACCACCGACCTTGGTCGGTACTACCGAGGGCGGTACCACCGACATGATGGCGGTACCACCGCCAGGTCAATTTGAGCGCGACCAGAGAGGCTATTTTGAGCACTGCCTGGAGAAGCTGTGGTCGGTACCACCGACCACACAAATTCAACCTCTATGTGTTCGTGATTGTGCGGTGTCTCTCAAGCGAACTATAGTTAGTCTATTTGAGCACTTTTCTCCACATCTAGCCAACATAATTTGTGGCCCTCTTGAAAGTCCGGCTTACCTATAACTCAAGTTTAAAATTGAAATTTTAAACTACTACCTGAGCTAGGCATCTTTATGTCAAAATGTATCCAACGTGCTTTGTTCACGAGATTTCAATGTTTCAAATCTTTCTTAGGACTAACACCTGCATACATGCTTTTATAAACCGGTTAGTCCCTAATTTGATTGTCATTAATTAACCAAAACCCACATTGGGGGCGAATGCACTTTCAAGTTGCTCATAGGAGGTCTTTCCAAGGAGACGATGGGGGAACAACCGGTTTGATGCATAACAAGCGGTGTTGATTGCTTCCGCCCAAAATCTTTCCGGTGTAGTGTACTCATCTAGCATTGTCCTTGCTAGGGTGATTAGTGTCCGGTTCTTCCTCTCAACTACCCCATTTTGTTGTGGTGTGTAGGTTGCGGAGACTTCATGCTTGATCCCAACTTCATCACAATATTCTTCAATATGAGTGTTGTCAAATTCTCTTCCATTATCACTTCTAATCTTTTTGATCTTCAATTCAAACTCATTTTGGGCTCTCTTGGCAAACTTTTTGAATGAAGGGGTTGCTTCGGATTTGTCATGAAGAAAGAATACCCAAGTGTATCTTGAATAGTCATCAACAATCACTAGGCAATAGAGATTTCCACCCAAGCTAGCATATGTTGTTGGCCCAAATAGATCCATGTGAAGTAGCTCTAACTCTCTTGATGTTGATACAAAGGCTTTGGTTGGATGAGTGTTTGCAACTTGCTTGCCAGCTTGACATGCACTACACAATTTGTCCTTCTCAAACTTGACATCCTTCAAGCCTCTAACCAAATCCTTCTTCAATAGCTTGTTGAGAGTGTTCATTCCCACATGTGCCAACCTTCTATGCCATAGCCAACCAAGTGATTGCTTAGTGAACAAACATGTCTTCAAGTTGGCATCTTCGGAGGAGAATCCACTAGATAGAGATTGTTGTATCTAAAGCATTTGAATATCACTTGTGTATCATCTTTCTTGGTCACAACCACTTCTTTGTCGGTGAAAAAACATTGAAAACCAAGATCACATAGTTGCCCAACGGATAGCAAGTTGAATCTCAATGATGCAACTAGAAGCACATTGGAGATGGTATGATCATTTGAAATAGCCACTTTGCCCAATCCCTTGACATTGCCCTTTGAGTTGTCACCGAATGTTATCTTTTCTTGGTCATTGACATTCTCTTCTAGTGAGGTGAACATCCGGGGATCACCGGTCATATGTTGTGTGCAACCACTATCAATCACCCAATGAGATCCACCGGTCTTGTAGTTCACCTACACAACACACAAGAAATCAAGCTTGAGCTTTTGGGACCCAAACTTGTTGAGGTCCCTTAACCTTCTCAACTAGTGACTTTTGCAACCCAAATTTGCTTTGGCCTATTCTTATTAGGAGGCCCCATGAACATAACTTTCATCTTGCCACTAGAGTCTTGTCTAAGCATGTAGTGAGCATTGAAAGCAAAGGGCCTAGCATGCTTGGGCAGGGTGTGGGTTTTGGCTCTTCACAATCATGAGCAAAGTGTCCTTCCTTTCCACACTCATAGCATCTCCCAATCTTCTTGTTCTTTGGCTTTGTGATGCTCTTGCGTTGCTTCATCTTCTCCTCAAGAAAGCCAATGCCATTTCTATTGGTCTTCATGACGGTGTTCATGAGAAGCTCACTTTGAAGGCATTGACCCTTGGTGAATTTCTTCAACCCGGTGGTGAGGTGTTCCTTCTCTTTCTTGAGCTTGTCATTCTCTTGTTGGAGCTCTAATTGAGATGGTGTCATTTTGTAATCCCTCTCCATCTTCAATCTCTTGTTCTCTTCTTTTAGCATGTCTAGCTCAAGTGTCATGCTATAATCATCATCATGAGTTTCAATGACAATTTGCTTGGTGGTTGTAAGCTTCTCTAGATCAACCTTGAGCTTTGCATTCTCTTTCTTGATCTTGACATAGTCATCATAGTGATCGGCACACCAACATTCTTGCCCTTGCCACTAGCCTTTTGCTCATCATGCTCACTAACCAAGTCCTCACAAGATGTTTCTATGTCACACTTAACCACAAGGTTACGAGCATCATGTGTCTCATGTGAAAGCATATCATAAGCAATGGTGAGAGTATCATAGTCAACTTTCACTTGAGTGTATTGTTCTTTGAGCAAGGTATAACTAGTGGTAAGTCACTATGCATCTTATCAAGTTTTTCATTTTAGCTTTGAGCTCCTGTTAGAGGACTTGAGCTCCTTGATGTGATGACATAGTAGCAAGTTCATCTTTTAGCTCACCACTAGCATGAATAGCATGATCATATTTCTCAACAAGAGATTCATTTTCATCAACAAGCTTTTCATTTTTAGCTCTAGTCTTTCTTATGATTTTAGAGTAGTTGTTTAGCAATTTAACAAGCTCATCATAAGTGGGTGCCTCAAATTCACCATCACTATCACTATCACTAGAGTCATCATCGCTTTGTACCTTTCGATCACCTTTAGCCATGAGGCATAGGTGTGTAGATGATGAGGGGTGACGGTGGTGGTGGTGGTGTAGAGGAGCCAATTACTAGAGCGGCCACCTTCTCCTTCTCATCATCACTATCTTCATTTGATGAGCCACCGGAGGAATCAATGTCGGTGAGCTAATCACCAATATAAGCTTTACCACCTTTCTTGTGGTATTGCTTCTTCTTGCCATCCTTCTTCTTATAGGGCTTCTCATCTTCACTTGATGAATCATATTTCTTGCCCTTGTTCTTGTTTCTTGTAGTTTCCTTCTTGGGCTTGGGTACATTGATGAGCAAGATGACCAAGCTCACCGCAATTGTAGCAATCCATTTCGGAGATTGGCTTTCTCTTGCTACTTGTGAAGAACTTCTTCTTTCTTGAGTCAAAGTTGACTCCATTCTTGTGAAGCTTCTTCAACATCTTGGTGGTCTTTCTCACCATGAGAGCAATGTTGGAATCATCCTCTTCATCACTTGAGCTTTCATGGTGCACCTCAATAGCCTTGGACTCCCTTCTTGTCATGGCTGCTTTGAAGGCCAAGTCCTTCTTCTTGTCGGTGGAAGAGCCACCACTTGGTGTGATGTGCATGTACATCTCATGCACATTGATCTTTCCCAAGATTTGTGTTGGTGTAGCGGTGGAAAGATCGCCTTGGTGTAGCACCGTCACTATGTGTCCATACTTCTCAATTGGAAGGACACAAAGAATCTTCCTCACAACATCGGATGGTTGCATTTGTGTGAGGCCAAATCCATTTAGCTCTTCTACAAGAACATTCAACCGTGAGTACAGTTCATTTGCACTTTCATTAGCATGCATATCAAAAGAGTGAAGCTTTTGCATAACTAAATGATAGAGTTCCTCACGCTCACTCTTGGTTCCCTCATGGAGCGCACAAATGTTTTCCCATAGATCATGGGCATTTCTGTGGTTCCGAACACGGTTGAACACATCTTTGCAAATGCCTCTAAAAAGGATGTTTTTGGCTTTTGCATTCCATTTTTCATTTTCCTCCTCATTAGGAGTGAGGCTTGTGCCTTCCTTGGGCTTGGCAAAGCCGGTGATTGCGACATCGCGGCATTTACAACATCAACCGCTTCTAGGTACGACTCCATACGGATTTTCCAATATGGGAAGTCCGTCTCCTCGAACATGGGAGGTGTCCATTCACCTTCGGACACTTAACTCTAGGCGATTAAGCCTAAATCGAGAGCACGAGGCTCTGATACCAATTGAAAGGATCAGATGCCCAAGAGGGGGGTGAATTGGGCTTTTCTAAAACTTCATGGCAAGAATCCTATCCTAATCCCAATAGTGCCCAATAATGCTTTTACATCACACCAACAAAATATCCTATCAATAATTCCCTAGCAGTTTGTTTGACTAGAATGCACAAAAGACTATCACTAAACCATTTCTACTCTCATGGCAATTCAACTTATGAAAGAACAACAAGTAAATGCGGAATTGAATTGCTCAAAGGTAAATGCGTAGTAAAGAGAGTAGAGATGACACGACGATCTTTTTGCCGAGGTATCGAGGTGTCGGCACACTCCCTAGTCCTCGTTGGAGCACCCGCGCAAGTGTATCGCTCTCCCTTGATCCGCGCAAGGATCAAGTGCTCACTACGAGCTGATTCTTCGCCACTCCGGCCCTGTGAATCGCTCGCTACCGGTCACAACTTGACTTGGGTCATCCACAAAGCCTCCGGATGATCACCAAGCTCTTCGATCACCACCAAGCCGTCTAGGTGATGCCGATCACCAAGAGTAACAAGCTAGAACTCTCACTTGACCAACACAAGACCAAAGAGATGGATGGATGCACACTTGCTACTCAATTCTCACTAGGAGGTGTCTAATTCTCACAATTAGCAAATCTCTCAACCTCACTAGGGCTCTTGCACTATCTCACACTCACAATGTGTTTCTCAGCAGATGGAAGTGGCAAGAACACTCTAATGGATGGAGGGAAGGAGTATAAATACTCCCCCAACCGGCCATCCAAAAACAGCACAAGACAGGGTTTCTGCGAGGGCATCGGACGCTCCGATGCTAGGCATCGGACGCGTCCGATGTGGATTTACCCTCTCTAGAACCTCTCTGCATGGACATCGGACGCTGGCCCTCAGCGTCCGATGCCAGCGTCCGATGCGACCTCCAGTTCACGCGCACGTGAACAGTGGCACGGGCGCGTCCGATGTGAACACATCGGCACGTCCGATGCCACACATCAGACTAAACCCTAGTCGGGGTGGGCATCGGACGCGTCCGATGCCTACCTGGCCAGCGTCCGATGCCCATTACAAGGGCAGACTGAGCTCAGATGCGACGCGGCCTAAACGACTTTTGATCCTCTCGACTTAAGGCATCTCTCTGAGCTACCTAGGGCTATAAAATAACAAGTGTGCACCACACCTACCTCAATAGACTCATCTAGGTCAAGCTACTGATTCACGCTCCCCTTTATAGTACGGCCAAAGGAAAAACAAAGACCTAAGACTACCTAAGTGTCCTCTAACACCATATGACACTTAGCCTAGTCTACCACCGTCTTCGTCGTCCACCCTGTGAAAACCGAAACGATATCCATCACCAGGGGACATGAACTCCAAATGCCCGTATCGTCGCCATTACCGTGACCTAACTCAATCCTGTTTCTGCAACACACACGTTAGTCACAGTAATCTTGTGTTTCATCCAATCACCGAAACCACTAGGGGCCAAGATGCGTCCAGGCATGTTTTCTGCACATATTCGTATAGTAAGAGTCAAATTACCATTTCTCTTCCCAATATTGACTACTTATAGCTGTTAACATTGGGATGACTTGAAGAATGCAATCTAATTTTTTTTCTATCCGTGTATGCACAAGTTGAATATAGACTTATGTATACAATCCAATTAAACAACTTACAACAGCACATCATTGCACTAAATGTCAAATTATGTGTTATGAATCGGGTCGGTATAGGGCCTTATATTAATTAAATAAAATAAAGTCTACGAGCTGCATATGTTAACATGCCCACTTGGTGATGGTTGACTTGACTCCGTTGATCCAGTCAACTTTAGGCTATGGCACTTGCCTACACTACTATATGCCTCGCTAGTTAGTGGCTACTCCCTCCGTCCCTAGTTGACTATCGCTGTTGGTGTACGTGCCACAAATTTAATTCAATTTATAGTAAATATATACAATATTTGTATCTCTAAATAATTTTGTTAAAAAATTAGATCTAAAGATCCTTTAAATGATACTAATTATATAGGATAAATATTAATAATATATATTTAATCAAAGATATTTCTCGGGAAGCAAAAACGATAATTACTTAGGAACTGAGGGAGTACATGTATATGGGTACTACGAGTTATGAAGGGAACAAAAGAAGCAAAACCAAAGGAATCGAGAGAAAACTAGGAGCAATGGATAGGCTGAGCAAAGAAATTTAATATGTACTTCATTAGTCTATAAAAAAAATGCAATTCTTGTTTTTTTTATAGTCACAGAATTTAAAATTTAATCAAATTTATATAAAAATACACGATACAAAAAAAGTATCATTAAATTTATTATAAAATTTATTTTTATAATAAACTTAGCTAGAGATGTAAGTGCTAATATTGTTTATTATAAACTCGGTCAAAGTTAAACTAGCTAGTTCGACTTTTACATAACTTATAGTTTCGTTGGTGAACGGAGAAAGTAGATGACATATGCTCATATGGCAGCTTGCCAGCTTGGTAATAGTTGACTAATATATAGTTTGCATATTCCCACATGGCAACTTGGTAACAGTTGACTTGACTCATCTCAGAGCTGGCAGCTTGCACAAGGTCGTACAGTACAAATTATCTCCAAGCTTCGTCGAAGCAAGGAAAAGGAGTAAGCAAACCAAAGGAATCGCGAGACACCGGGAGAAATGGAGAAGCTAAACAAAGAGGATGATACCTTGATCCACATCAGCCACCGCCACCCTCTCCACCTCACCGACATCCCCAGCGGCGACACGGCGCCGCCGTACTGCCATGCTTGCCGCTTCCCGTGCACTGGCTCCATCTACCAGTGCGCGCCGTGCGGCTACGTCCTGCACCCGTCGTGCGCCCGGTTCGCCCGCACCATCCGCCACCCGTCGCACCCGGAGCACGACCTCAGCCTCCGGCTCACGCCGGCGGGAGATTACGGCTGCCACATATGCCGGGCGTGCCGTCACATCGGCTACTCCTGGTCATTCCGCTGCGACCCGTGCGCGTTCGACCTGCACCTCCCCTGCGCGGCGCTGCCGGCAGCGGCCACCGCGCCGGCGCACTGGCACCGGCACCGGCTCACGCTCACGTACGAGGACCCGAGGAGGGGCATGGGCTCGTTCGACTTCTGCGCGCTGTGCCGCGGGGGCTACAGCACGGCAAGGTGGTTCTACGCGTGCAGGGAGTGCGGCGTCGGCGGGCACGTCGGCTGCGTCGTGCCGGACATGCCGCTGAGGGACGCGTACGCTGCCCTCGACGAGGAGCAGGCCGCCGTGGCAAACGCGGCTACGTGGCCAGAGGCCCCGGTACCGGAGTCCCAGCAGCTGGAGGAACTTCTCAACGAGCAAGGGATCGAGTTCGTGAAGATGGAACTGGGTGCGGGCTGTTAGAAACATGTATAGGTTCGGATGGCTCAAGCCATATTGTAACGGCTGTTGACTGTCTCCACCATCCCACCTCCCTAGTTTGTAGGATCTGTTAATGGTGGGATGAGTGCTGAGCCTTGTATTTAACACTTAACTGAATCAATGGAATTGTGCGGTGCATTCTCTCCCAATTCCTCACTCTTACATGGTATCAACCTCTTCCTGATCCTCCTTCCGCTGCCCCGGCCATGGCCAGTCCCATCGGTTCTTCCTCCTCCGGCACCAATCCATTCGCTGGTGCTGCTGAACCTGCTCCCCCCGCGGCCTCCACCCTTGTTCTCCTGAACATCCAATGCCATGTTCCCGTTGTTCTCTCCACTGATGATGACAACTTTCGTCAGTGGAAAAATTTCTTCGAACTCACATTCCAGAAATTCGGTCTCCTCAACCACGTCGACGGCACCGTCGATGCTGCAGCGATGGCCGATGATCCTGAATGGATGCAAGTGGACTCCTGCATCGTCTCCTGGCTCTACTCGACGGTGTCCAAGGACATCTGGAGTGATGTCAACCGGCCGCGCCAGACTGCCTACACCGCGTGGCGTTCCATCACCGGCCAGTTCCTCGACAACAGTCTTCAGCGCGCCGTCTACGCCCAACAGGAGTTCCACAGCCTCTTTCAGGGTGACATGTCCATCCGTGACTACTGTGGGCGTCTCAAGCGGCTTGCTGACACCCTCTACGACTGCGGCGCTGCCGTCTCCGATCCGGCGCTCGTCATCAACACGCTCCGCGGGCTGAACAACAAGTTCAGTCAAGCCATCGCCGTCCTATCCACCATGTCGCCGCCGCCAACCTTTCTTTACACAAAATCCTATCTCCTCCAAGAAGAACATCGCATCAAGCACTCTCTTCAGATGGAGGCCCAGACTGCCCTCCTTGCTGCGCGCGATCCCTCCTCCAAGTCTGCACCGCCGCCGTCATCGCCTCAGCCTGCTCCTGCGTCCGGCGGCACCACGGGGGGCGATCGCGGCGATCGCCGCAAGAAGCGCAAGGCGGACAACCGCCCTCGCCATCCATCATCTGGTGGCCCATCAACTGCCCCACCTCAGTGGGCTACCTCCTACAACCCTTGGCAGGGAGTCGTTCAGGCCTGGCCTCTCAACTCTTGGAGGCCCGGCGTCCTGGCTCCGCGTCCCGGCGTGAATCCTCCAACTGCTATGGCGGCCCTTGCTGCGCCGCCACCCCAGCACAACACCGGTGCGCTTCCCCCCGATCTCTACTCCGCGCTCAATGGGATGTCCCTGAACAACCCTGCTGGCGGTGGTAGCGACTGGTTCATGGACACGGGCGCCTCCTCCCACATGGCGTCGCACCCTGGTATCCTCCAATCTTCTGCGCCTTCTACTGTTCATCGTAAGATTATTGTCGGAAACGGTGAATTGATGACTTCCTCCTCTACTGGACACACCTCCATTCCTACTTTTTCTTCTCCTTTACATCTAAATAACATTCTTATTGCTCCTCAGCTTGTTAAGAATCTTATATCCGTTCGTGCTCTTACCCGTGATAATTCTGTATCTGTCGAATTTGACCCTTGGGGTTTTTCCATCAAGGATCTTCGAACCAAGATGGCACTCCTCCGATGTGATTCTTCCGGTGAGCTCTACCCTCTGCGCGGCTCGGCTTCCACTCCATCCACGCAGGCGCTAATAACCACGACTGATGAACCCCTCTGGCATTCCCGGTTGGGCCATCCTGGTCGTGCTGCTCTCCAACAGTTGTCCCGGCAGGTCGGCTTCACTTGTTCCAAGTCCAACCACCACTCGTGCCATGCTTGCCGGCTGGGTAAACATGTTCGGCTCCCATTTCAGGAATCCACAAATGTTTCTTCTTTTCCTTTCCAAGTTTTACATTGTGATGTATGGACATCTCCAATAATAAGCAATTCTGGATTCCAATATTATCTTGTTGTTTTGGATGATTATTCTCATTATGTGTGGACGTTTCCCTTGCGCCACAAGTCTGATGTCCTCCCCACCCTCATTTCATTCCATGCATTCGTTGGCACTCAATTTCAGTGTCCCATTCAGTGCTTCCACACAGATAATGGCAAGGAATTCGACAGCTCGGCCTCTCGCGCTTTCTTCGCCAAGCATGGCATTGTACTGCGCTTAACCTGCCCATACACCTCCCAGCAAAATGGTCGCGCCGAGCGCGTTCTGCGCACGCTCAATGACGGCCTCCGCGCTCTGCTGTTCCAGGCTCATCTTCCTCCTTCGTTCTGGCCAGACGCGCTTGCAGCGTCCACCTATCTTCTTAATCGGCGCCCCTGTCGTCCCCGTCACAACACGACACCTTTTGAGCTTCTCTTTGGTGCCACCCCTGAGTATGCTCACTTACGTGTTTTTGGGTGCCTGTGTTATCCCAACACCACAGCCACGGCGCCACACAAGCTTGCACCCCGATCAGTTCCCTGCGTTTTCCTGGGCTACCCCCTTGATCAACGTGGCTACAAGTGTTACAATCCAGTCACCAAACGAGTGCTGATCTCACGGCACGTTTACTTTGATGAATCGTGCTTCCCATTTGTGCAGTTCTCAGCTTCCGGTCCGGCGCCTGTGCCGCGGCACTCCCCGTGCATTCAGGATCTACTCCCTGTGTCATCCGCACGACGGCCGCGCAGTACACGGACACCTCGCGCTGATCCTCAACCAACTGTGGCTCCGCCTCCACATGCGTCCACGACGCCGCCTGACTCGGGCATGCCCTCGACGCATGCGCCTGGCCCCTCTTCGCCGCCGAACTCGGGCATGCCCACGATGCGTGCGCCCGATCCTACCCCGACTTCGGCGCCCGCGTCTACTTCGCCAGGGTCCTCGCCCTCCATGCACGCGGTGCCCCCTCGTCATCCCATGATCACCAGGGCCCGGGACGGCATCCGCGTGCCCAACCCGAAGTATGCCAACGTTACCATTGCTGCGCCTCCATCCATTCCTCCGTCTTCCGTTCGTGCAGCTCTCCGTGATCCGGATTGGCACTCAGCGATGCAGGCGGAGTACGATGCGCTCCAGGCAAACGGTACATGGACTCTTGTGCCCCGGCCTCCGCATGTCAATGTTATCACCGGCAAATGGATATTCAAGAACAAACTTCATCCTGATGGCACCCTTGAGCGGCGCAAAGCGAGGTGGGTCGTCCGTGGCTTCTCACAACGGCCGGGTGTTGACTTCCATCAAACTTTCTCCCCGGTTGTTAAGCCAACGACGATCCGCACAGTTCTTCACCTCGTCGTCTCTCGAGGCTGGCCTGTCCACCAGCTGGACGTCAAGAATGCGTTCCTCCACGGGAACCTGGCGGAACGTGTATATTGTCATCAACCGGCCGGCTTCGTCGACTCCGATCACCCCGACTACGTCTGCCTTCTTGTGAAGTCGCTCTACGGCCTCAAACAGGCACCGCGGGCCTGGTTTCAGCGTCTCGGCGCACACCTGCTGTCCCTCGGTTTCACGGCGACTGGCTCAGACTCCTCGCTTTTCGTCTACAACCATGGCGCAGAGCTGGCGTATCTTCTCGTCTATGTTGATGACATAATTCTGACGGCATCGTCCCCAACACTGCTGCAGAAGATCGTCCGTGCTCTCTGTCAGGAGTTCGCCATCAAGGACCTTGGCTCCCTCCGGTTCTTCCTCGGCGTCCAGGTGCATCGTGATAACAATGGATTCTTCCTCTCACAAGCACAATACACGGAAGACATCCTTGATCGAGCAGGCATGACAAACTGTAAGCCTGCTCAAACTCCGGTGGACGTCAAGCAGAAACTGTCCATCACCGACGGCGATCCAGCAACTGATGCCACCTTCTATCGCAGCATCACTGGTGCATTGCAATATCTGACGCTGACCCGTCCAGACATTGCATACGCCGTGAACCAAGCTTGCCTGTATATGCATGCACCACGGGCAGCTCACTGGAATCTGGTGAAGCGCATCCTTCGCTACCTCCGCGGAACTATCAGCAGCGGTCTCCGAATTTCAGCATCCAAGACCATGGACCTGACAGCGTACTCGGACGCAGACTGGGCAGGCTGTCCCGACACACGGCGGTCTACCTCGGGGTACTGTGTTTACCTTGGTGATTCACTTGTATCCTGGTCCTCAAAACGGCAGCCGACGGTGTCCAGGTCCAGCGCCGAAGCTGAATATAGGGGAGTTGCAAATGCTGCTGCTGAATGCTGTTGGCTGCGCAATCTACTCCGGGAGCTTCATGTTCGAATCGACAAGGCGACGGTAATCTACTGTGATAACATTTCAGCAGTATACCTCTCTGAAAATCCAGTCCACCATCGTCGAACCAAGCACGTCGAACTTGATATACATTTTGTCAGAGAAAAGGTCGCCCTCGGTCAGTTCAGAGTTCTGCAAATTCCTACACAACATCAAATTGCAGACATCATGACAAAAGGGCTGGCTACACCACTTTTCCTTGAATTCAGAAACAGTCTTTGCATTCGGTCACCCAAAGCACAGACTGAGGGGGGGTGTTAGAAACATGTATAGGTTCGGATGGCTCAAGCCATATTGTAACGGCTGTTGACTGTCTCCACCATCCCACCTCCCTAGTTTGTAGGATCTGTTAATGGTGGGATGAGTGCTGAGCCTTGTATTTAACACTTAACTGAATCAATGGAATTGTGCGGTGCATTCTCTCCCAATTCCTCACTCTTACACGGGCGGCCTGCTGCCGTTGTTCGCCAAGGCCTGCGAAGATTGACATGCTACCTGTGAGTCTGTACCCATGGCCCAAGCAGGGAAATCATGGACAGGGTTATGTAAAATCGCTACTGAAGTGCAGCTCACTGCTATAAGTTACTTTAGTGTTCTATTGTTCTGAAAATACTCGTCACGCGCTCATGCTCAGTAAAGTAAGAAATCAACAGAACATGAACACTGACGGGAATGTTAGAGTATAAGTTCTCTCCATCAGCTTAACATGAACATGAACATGAATGCATCTAAACACACCTGACCCATCTGCAAGTCCCAGCTTCAGCTGATCAGCATCTCACCAAAATATGAGTTGCCAATATCCTATATATCTTTACCGATCTGAAACTTGTTCTTCAGGAGAGTAGGGAAAACGAGAAACAGCATAGCCAGACATTGCCGAATCGAATCATGGTTCTGATGTGGCCAGATGTTAATAGAAGCAAAGTCATAGTGCTATGCGCTATGCACCAAGAGAATAAGAAAGCTACAAAAGGGCGGTTTGATCATCTAATGTTACATAAAAATTACAGGTATTCAGACAACACAGGGTTACTGTATCAAGTAATGCCATTCAAGCCTGAAAAGCTGGAGCGCCCCCCTGCATCAACAAACCCCCGAACTGAGAGTTCAGGAACAGAGGTTGAGGCAGAATCCTCCGACCGCGGTTCATGGTCGACGAAGACAACAACAACTGTTATGTCGTCGTGGAAGTAGCGCCGGACTCCTTTCTCGAGCTTCATAATATCGCCATACCTCATTTCCCTCTTCCTTGCAGCTTCTTTTAGAGCTGCTTGTACCAATCTCCTTGCAATACCCTACAAAAAAAAACAAGGAAAGCGCATTTCAGCATCACCAAAAATCAACAGCAAGAGCAATATGAAAAGAGTTGCCAGTTCAAGACAAAATGCAGTGAGAAAGAATTGAGGCGTACTTCTCGTGGATTATTGTGGACTATTTCAACAGCTTGCTGGTTTGAGAGGTGCTCCCATAATCCATCCGATGCAAAGATCAAAAATCGGTCTTGTGAACTAAGAACTCTTGAACATACAGATGGCTCTGACGTCAGAACAGGCCGACGGAGAGGTTCCGAGAGGTGGAAACGAGCTGTGGATGGATCAGCAGCGAATTCTCGCTTCTTCAAGTATGCATCACCTATGGACCTTGAAACCTAAGTAGATCAGAAAGAAAGAACAATGTTCGAAGAAATTTTCAGCATAGGCCTCATACAGTTAGGCAGCAAAGTATTATCAACACGGTTATATAATTATGAAGATTATCATCGCTCATATTTACAAATTCTATTTACTGATATTCTGATACCAAAAAGTGACATTAGCTCCTTCCATTCCAGCCACTACGATAACAGGGTCACCATTTACTTCGGTTCCACTGTTTTAGGGTTTAGGGTTCATTAAAAAGAAGGATTAAGTCCAGTTTTGGCCCCTCAACTCTTGTGTGTGTCTAATTTTAACCCCCAACTCCAAAACCGTCTAATTTTAGTACCCCAACTATTAAAACCATTCAAGTTTGACCCCTAACACAGTTTTGAGTGGTTTTCATATTGGTTTGGGGGTCAAAATTGAACGATTTTGATAGTTGAGGTGTCAAACTTATATAAAAACAAGAGTTGTGACATAAAAATAAACATAATCAAGTATTTAGTTTTTTAGATATTTATGAAAAAAATATATATTTAAATTTACTCATTGATAAATATTTAGATGATAGATTTACTTTGATTTGACTAATTTCTCCATCTGAGTTCATTTGAATAAATTGGAAAAAAAATACGAGAACTTCAATTTATTCGAATGAACTCATATTTTGTTTGAAAAGAAATATGAGAACTTCAAACAGAACTTCAATTTATTCGAATGAACTCAGATTTTGTTTGAAAAAAAAAATACGAGAACTTCAAACAAACGAATTGTTCAAACGAGTTTGTTTGAAGTTCTCGTATTTTTTTCAATTTATTCAAATGAACGCAGATGGAGAAATTAGTCAAATCAAAGTAAATCTATCATCTAAATATTTATCAATGAGTAAATTTAAATATATATTTATTCATAAATATCTAAAAAAAACTAAATTACTTGATTAATTTCATTTTTATCTCACAACTCTGGTTTTTGTCTAAGTTTGACACCTCAACTATCAAAACCGTTCAATTTTGACCCCCAAAGCAATCTGAAAACCACTCAAAATTGTGTTAGGTGTCAAACTTGAATGGTTTTGATAGTTGGGGTACCAAAATTAGACGGTTTTATAGTTGAGGGTTAAAATTAGACACAGACAAGAGTTGAGGGGCCAAAATTGGACTTAATCCTAAAAAAGAATTGGTGCCTACCTGTATGATGCCTTTGATGCGCCAAACACCATTCTTAAGAACAACGATTTGCGAATCATCAGGATGAAGAGTTCTAAGTTCCTGCCTAATCTCTTCCATGCTAGCATTGTGGTCTCTTGTTAACTGCTCAGCAACAATCCTGTTTGATCCATTCAAACAGCCAACGACCGCCCGAGAATCACCAAGATTGGCCAGGTAGAGCGTCCCTCTCCATATGATACCAACCAGACAGCAGGATCCAATAGTAGCCATAGCAGGTTTTATCAAATGTGTCCTCCGCACAAGCGACAGGAAGCCTTCCTCTGTAGCAGAAAAGGCCTTTCGAACAACATCCTCAGACATCGCTCCATGTTCCTGTGCAAGACCTGTAAGTTAATAATATAGGATTAGGATCAGAACATTTTCTTTCAGCTAAAAACAGATCAAGTGGACTGTCCTAAATCGTAATAGCGATTGTAAGTGGGTTTATGTGTGACTTGGTGATGTCATCGATAAACAATTATTGACCCTAATTAATTCACGGACATGACACAAGCATGGAACCGGAGACATGAACGACAACACTTCCTATACTGCGACTGAATCAACTGTAAGTAGCGTAGCCACAACCACAAGCCCCCTGTTTGCAGTCATGGTATCCCAAAAAGGGGAAAAAAAACTTAGAGCCCATTTCATTCCCCCAATTAGATGGGCAAAGCAAGTCACTAAAGACGTGGCCCATTTTTTTTGTTTTTTTTTGTTTCTAAAAAAAAATCAAGATTCTTTTAAAAAACATACAGCCTATCAATGAGATTGCACAGGCAGCTCTTAAAAAATAAGAGAAATTCAACGCTGATACTGTTCAATCGAACCAAACAGCCACTCTAAAAGCCAGCGAGCATTCGACGAAGCCCAAGGGGATATTTAAAGATTTGCCCTCCTTACGGATGACTCCTACTCAGTTGCCCCTCTTATAATGGCACCTAAAAGATTTACCCTAACTCTCAATCTGGTGCTATATTTTTACCCATTTTGCCTCCGTGGCTCTCCAACTTAGCATGTCACGCTAGATGAGGCACGGGAAAAGACATCTCTGTCCCTCCCTATATTTCTTACGCGTCGACCGTCGACTCGCTTCTCCTCCGCTCTGGTACACCAGCCGTCGTCGCTGCCTGACACCGCCTCTGGTTCCCCATGGCTGTTTCCCATGCCGCCGTCGCTCCCCACGGTGCGGTGAGGAGCAGTCACGGGGAGGTGTCACACGGTGCCATCGCTGTTTCCCATGCCGCCGTCGCTCCTCCAGGCCGCGACCTCCGCCACTCCTCTGTCCACGACGGCGCCACACGGTGCGGCGCCCCACGGTGCGGTGAGGAGCAGCCACGGGGAGGTGTCACACGGTGCCGCGGCGGCGCCCCACGGTGAAGAGAGGAGCAGCCACGGGGAGACGTCCCACGGTGCCGCGGCGGCGCCCTACGAGGAGGCGGAGAGAAGCAGCCACGGGGAAAGCAGCCATAGGGAGGCGGAGCAGCAACAGGCCGGTTGCGGGGAAGAGGCGGGGCGGTCGCCGGTTGCGGGGAAGAGGCGGGGGAAAGCAGCCATAGGGAGGCGGAGCAGCAACAGGTCGGTTGCGGGGAAGAGGCGGGGCGGTCGCCGGTTGCGGAGAAGAAGCGCCTATAAGAAATAGAGGGAGGGACAGAGATGTCTTTTCCCGTGTCTCATCCAGCGTGGCATGCTGAGTTGGAGAGCCACGGAGGCAAAATGGGCAAAAATATAGCACATATAACACCAGATTGATAGTTGGAGCAAATATTTTAGGTGTCATTATAAGAGGGACAACTGAGTAGGAGTCATCCGTAACAGGGCAAATATTTAAATGTCCCAAGCCCAAGAGAGTAGAATTTGGTTGGAATCATAGGGGGGGGCACGTACGGACGATGTGCGCAGAAAGGTAGTTAGAGATGAAGCGGGAGGCCTCGGCGCCCCCGTGGCCGTCGTAGACGCCGACGAAGGTGGCGGCGGCGGCCGTCTCCACCTGGCTGTGGTCCTCCAGCACGTCGTTGGCCTGCACGACGGCGAAGGAGAACTCCCCCGCCGCGTGCCGCGCGAGGTCCCGCGACCACAGCAGCTCGTCGGCGCCGTCGCCGTCCGCGTCGTCGTCCTCACCCTTCCTCGTGACCGCGTACCTCCGGACCCGGTCCCAGCACGCGGACGCAATCCTCTCCAGCCACGGCCACATCCTTCATCTCCCTCCGGGGCTCGCCCCCGTGGTTCGTTCTCCTCTCGGCGCCGCCGCCACGACTCCAAAATGCGCGAGGATGTGGTTGTCTTGCTTCCTAGTGCTGCGCACCAAGAATCACCAGATTCCCACCTGCAAAGCGCAGCCAAAGGTTTTGACTTTTGCTTACATACAGATACAGCAATGCGGAGGAGGGAACCGTACGGTAGACGCAACAAGATTGCCGGCCTCCTCTCGTCAGTCTTGGGCGCACCTAAACAAGCGCAATAATTTGCACGGGAGAAACGGGAGGGCAATCGCCGTCACCGAGAAGCCCCCAGAGGCGCCGCCCCTGGCCCTGCTGCCGGTAGCAGGAAGCACCGCCGGATTCCCAGGGCATACCAAACCTACAGGCCGGAGATTCAGGGCCCGATGCGAGACAACTTGAGGACCGGATGACCGGTGATCGGATACTCGGATCGCGCGATTCGCGAGGCTGGAGGTGGGAAGGAGAAGGAACGGGGTGCTGCTGTACGTTCTTGATGAAGCAGTGGGAGAGGCAGGCGGCGCTCGTACGCTCCGCAGAGTGTGCATTAGTGGGGGCCCGTACCGATTTTATACAGGCGTTTCGCCGAAACCTCCCTGGGTTTGCTGGTATTTGTGTACGAGACAGGCTTCTGAAGCGACCAGAAAAGTGTAAAAAAAAAAGTGATGGAAATAAGCGAGTAAAGCGCGGGGCTGATCGTAATTGGCTCACAGCGTCTCGAGCAGATCCAAATACCACCCCTCATCTCCGTAAACCTATCATATCAGGGGAGATGAGTCAATTTTTAACCTCCAGCAACCCTCCAATAGCGCCCCCTATTTTTGGTGGCCACCAAAAAATAACTCTTCTCTCCTCAAATAGAGGGGGAGTTGTATGTCTCCCAGTAGCTGGGTCCCACCCCAACTGCCTTCTTCATCCTTCGGACGATAATGCGAACCTGGGGCAGAAGCACGACGATATCGAAGCAGGGGCGAGCAAATCCGGACGGACGCTGAGCACGGTCGAGAGAATGGGCCACCGCCAGCCACGCGCACCGGCGGCCGCCGGGCCTCGAGCTCCGCGCGAGCGCAGCGCTTCACTGCGCCAGGTCACGAACCCCCACGAAGTGCGCCGACTGCCGCCGGGCCACGAGCCTCCACCATGTCGGACCGTGAGCTCCCGCGCGGGCGCCAATCGCCGCTAGCGTGCCGCTCCGCCTTGCCGGGCAGCAAGCTCCCGTGCGGACAATGACAACCGCTAGGGGTGTGATTGGTTGCCTGCGTACCCTTCAGCTAGGCTCACGAGATGCGGGTTGTTAATGTTTGGTTGCCTGTATGGTGTTCTGGGTCTGGCTCTGCTCATGCAAAAGGCTCTCCTCAGCCTGGCTCACCGGATACGTAGGAATTGAGCGTTTCTCCAGAGCCAGGCTCACCAGATACAAGCGATTACTCAGTTAATGATATTGTTAGCGCATGATTAGCATATATTAATTGATATTAATATATTTTCAAAAATATTAAGAAATAATAATGTAAATTAAGAGCAATGAAAAATAGTTGCACATAATAAATTATGTAATTATGTTTATTAACCTTAAACAATAATGGTTTATCTCATGCAATGTATTCTTGTGCAAACAACCAAACACCGTCTTAACTCAGTCAGGCTAGTTAGGTGCAAGCAACCAAACATGACATTGTTGCATGTTGTGAGCCTGGCTCTAGAGGGCCTGGCTCCTAGATACGAGCCAGGCTAGACTGATACGCAAACCAATCACGCCCTAGAACACGAGCTCCGAGCGAGTGCGCCGCTCCACGACGTTGGGCCACGAGCTCCCGGTTGTGTGCTGGCTGCCGCCGGGCTGCTGGAAGCTACGTGAGGGGGAGGGGGCGGGGGCGTGATGGACGGCAAGGCACCAGGGAGCCAAGGGAATAAAAAAGAGAAAAACATATTCTGACAAGTGGGCTCTATGTTTTGGGGAGATTATTGGGCTTCTGCTGCAACACTCCCTCTGAATGATTCAAAAATCAGTATTGGGCTCTCTTATTATCATAGTATCATAGTATTGGGGGAGTTGTATCGGGGAACTGCTCTCGTTGCTTATCCTTTCTTTTTTTTCCCACTTATATGATTTTTTTTTTGTTTTCTTGGTTGATTGATGAAACGGGCCTTTCAGTTTCAGGCGCTGTGAAATGCAACGCCAAAGGCCTTATCACAGACACGGGTCTCCGTCTCTTTGGGAGTCTCTTTATCCTTTGGAAAATCCTTTGACGGATTGCCGAGGAAGGTCGATCAGGTGATTGCACTTGCACTCACAAGCTGCAGGCGATGTGAAGTAAAAAAAAAGCAATCGGTTACAGCTCCCCAAACAAAAAAAAGCCCAGGCCCAGGAGAAAAGCTTGGGCCTGACAGCAACACTGACCCAACCGTCCCACTCTCTTGGCTTGGATCGTCAGGCAGTAATAAAAAGAAAAAAGAAAAACACGCAGTGAGGTGAGGCAGGCATCGATCGGCTCACAAATGCTAAACAGGAGGATTTGCAGATCAAGAACGCAGCGCCGCCGCGGTGGTGTGCAATGCATCACGATAAGAGCGCCGGGCGATGGATAGCATCTCCCGCTTTTTGCATACAGATGAGAAAAAAAAGCAAGCAATAGGAAAGAAGAAAGAAAGAAAGAAAGGCAGCGCGCGGGGCCGCTGAAAGATGAGTCGAACAGTTCGCGTCACTGGGAACCTGTGACACCCCACGGCCGCGCGCGGTGCGCCGGCCCCGATCCGTCGCTCCCCTCCCGGGCTTTTGCATGCCGCCGCCCGGAGCTCATCCATCCATCAGATTCAGACCATCAATCAGCTTTGCCCTTTAATGCGTGCGTGCCTTCCAGCCTCGCTGATGTTTACAGTCACCACGCGTACGTCCACGCCATGGCCACGATGGGCATCATGTACGTAGTGCTGCAGACAGGCAGCAGCACCAGCACTTGAACCTGACGAACGAACGAGCTTCTCAGTCGTCGCCGCCCTCGCCCCGTGCCGTTTCCATCTCGAAAAAATCGAGCCGGCCGGTACGTATCCATCCATGGTCATGGGCGCTTACGCCTACTGCATGCCACTTAATTGTATTGTATACGCCGTAGCCGCAGCAGGTCAGCAGAGAGGCCCCTGGCACGTCGAGGATCGGAGACGACTCTAGCTCCGGCCGTGGCAACGTCACCGCCACATGGCCCGTAGATGGATCCGATCAGTATAGTTGGCTGCCCCCGTTTAATTTGCTCGTGCCACCGATTAGTTAGATTACACGTGTGTAGGTCAACACCACAAACACACCCTGCCTGTCATATAGAGTATCAACCAGCCAGCTAGCCACCCCGGGTTGACTCGTTCGCTCCGGTCCCCAGATGAGATGAGATGAGATCGATCGGCGGATGGCCGTGCAGCAGGCAAGCCGTGCCTGCGCCCTCTTTTTAGGTGAGCATGGCTGCCTTTTCCCTGTCGAGTGGTGACAGGCGACGCAGAGCTAGCTGCACGCACCCACTGCTGATGTCAATGACGGACGATATGCATCCTCGATCATAAGAGTGGATGGAGCTCGAAACCGGTGCTCCAATTTTTTTTTCCATCTCACTATCTCAGTTACCTACTACTCCCTCAGTTCCAAATTATAAGTCATTCCAAGAATCTTGGAGAGTCAAAGTTTTTCAACTTTGACCAAAGTTATAAAGAAAAGCACAAAGATTTATGACATCAAATATGTATATTATAAAAATATAACTAATGAAGAATCTAATGATACTTAGTTGGTATCATAGATGTTATTATCTTATTATATAATTTTGGTCAAAGTTGAAAAACTTTGACTCTACAAGATTTCTGGAATGACTTATAATTTGGAACAGCGGGAGTAGTAAATAATATGTGCAGTAAGTGCGATCGCCATCGGTTCTGCTACCGCTAGCTACTGTAGCAGTTTACAAGTTTTGAGTGCTGAGTGCTGACAGACACTGGGAAATGGGATTCGAAAGTGCAAAAGGCTAGGGAGGTCAGTTGGGTCAGACGTCACCAGCCTCTCGTAGGCTTTTCACGTTGCGTACTTTGTTTCGTAGGAGGAAAATGTTAGAATTGATCTCCCTAGTTACTGGACCCAACGACCCTTTATCTAACTTGATCCGCTCACTACTAGAGAACAGGCCTTTGGACGATCCACCAACCGAGCTTTAGTCCCGGAAAAAATTTGCGTCCGGGACTAAAGACTTTTAGTCCCGGTTGGTATTACCAACCGGGGCTAAAGGTGAATCTTTAGCCCCGGTTGGTATTATCAACCGGAACTAAAGGTCCTGGACCTTTAGTCCCGGTTGGTAATACCAATCGGGGCTAAAGGGTCACCCTTTAGCCCCGGTTGGTGGTACCAACCGGGGCTAAAGGTCCTTTTAGCCCCGGTTGGTGTTACCAACCGGGGCTAAAAGTCCTTCCCGAGTGGATTCAAAAGGAAAACGTCTAGAACTACATCACGTGGGTTGCGTAGCTCAGTTGGTAGACGTGCCTGAGGCGAGATGTGCTGAGTTCGAATCTCACACAACACACATTTATTTTTTCCTCTCTGGACCTTTAGCCCCGGTTGAAAGCAACCGGGACTAAAGGCCGGGACCTTTAGTCCCGGATTCTTAGCCCCGGTTGACATACCCGGGGCTAAAGGCCCATTTCAACCGGGGCTAAAGGCCCTTTCTCTACTAGTGGCTTCTGATCGGGGAGCCCAACTCATTAATGGTTGGAGGGCCTCTGTCACACTGCGGGATATAAAAGGGAGGTGGGGGCCAAGGCACAAGGCACGAGGTTCGTCTGAGCCGCCAGAAAAACCCCACCGACATCCCCAAACCCTAATCCGATCTAGGGCTCGCAGCAAGTGACGGGAAGCTCTCCTCCGCCGCCACTGCTTCGACCCCAACGACGCCACTCCTTCACTGCACCGAGCTCTTCCCCACGCCGACTTCTTCCTCTTCATCCGGACCCGCAAGAAGGACGAGAGAGGGCCATGGCGGACACTGGATCGAGCTCCAAGGGCGGAGATGGTTGAAACCCTAACTCTATTGTTTTTACCTTCTGTCGGGGGTCCACAAAAGGGGTACCCCCGATCAACGCAAACTAAAAGGTTAAACCTAGAACGCCTGTAAATAACAAACCTGACTAGTCTAACCCCTTAAAGAGACCAACCCCTCGAGGCCCACAACGCTGGCCCACCAAGCCAGGCCTCGGGCGAACGCGCGCTCTCCGTCTCGCCCGAGTTCACCGAGCCAGGCCTCGGGCTGACGCCCGTTCTCCATCTCGCCCGAGCCCTCCAAAGCCAGGCCCCGGGCGAGCGCCCCACTAAAACCTCGAGTCCTGGAATTTAGGGCTTGAGCCCCCCACAGCCGAACACCATACCTCGAGACCCCACGCAGGGGACCTCGAGCCTCTCTGGCACAATAGCCTATCCCTCGAGGCGCTTATGCTTCCCTCGAGCGGCGCAGGCATCGGATGACAACCCCATACCGCGCATTTAATACATCCACCTACTCCAGTCACGTCCTCTGCAGCCCGACGTGTACCACAGTAACTAGGGCAGAGTCAAGTCTCGTTTTCACCACAAGCATGGGCAAAAAGGCGCCAGTACGGCACAGTTAACCCATACCCTACGCTGTTGCACGTCCAAGCCACGTCTCGAGGCCCGGATGCCCACTGCTCAATCAATTTCCATGGGACTTGTCCATACCTGCGGGGGCTCGAGCCCCCCGTAGGCGCCACCTCGAGGCCGGCTCTGCGCCCCTCGAGCCCTAACTGCTTTCATGCTATTGGAAGACAGGTACCCCAAGATCCGGAGGGACCCCACCGTGTCCTGTACGTGCCGGAATGGGTGTTGTACGGCTTCTACATCGTCACGTCATCACGTCCGCGCCCGGGATGGAGGCCACGCCCCAAGGACACCTCAACAGCAACGCCCACATCGGCTCCAGTGGCCCCGACAAGACAGGGTTCCTACCTCTCTCCGTATTAAGCATCGTACGCCCCGACATCTGTATTCGCCCTTGTGTAACCCTGGCCTCCCCTTGCTCTATAAAAGGGGACGTCAGGGCCCTTCGCGCGAAGAGGACAAGACGCAAGTCCACTGTTACACAACTCCGATAGACAACACACACGTCCACACTCGAGTCCGGACTCCGATCCACGCTCATTGAGCTTGTATTCGCCCCTGTACAAGCACTTAGGTGCAAGTAATACAAGAACCTCCTCCTCCGCTGGACGTAGGGCCTTCTTTGCCTGAACCAGGATAAATCCTTGTGTCATCTTGCATCACCATCCAGGAAGAGAGCACGCGATCACATTACTCGTTGGTGTCATACCCCCGGGTTCGAAACACCGACAGTTGGCGCGCCAGGTAGGGGCATTCGCGTGTCGAGTCGGTTTCTCGCTGTTTCCTGGATGGCTGCTTCGACTCCTTCGTTCTCTGCCGGTGCCGTCATCTGGTTCGGGAGCCTCGAGTTCCTGGCCACCGACAACGGCAACGAGCTGACCTTGCTCTCCACGGACGGCCCGAGTGGAGGGCGTGTCACGCCACCCCGTGCGAGGAGCGTGGCACGTCGCCCACACCACCCCGCGTCGCCACCCCGTGAGCGGCGCCGTCGTCACCATCGTCGCCAGGCACAGGCGGTGCCGGCGGCGTACACCCACTTCCCCGTGGCCGGCGCGGAGTTCCCGAGGAGGAGCCTGCCCGACGCACGGCCGGAGACTTCCAGGGCGCGCCCGCGCCCACCCAACGACTTCGCGTTCCTCGTGCGCACGGACCAGGAGCCCGGCCAGAGGCCTCCGAGCCGTGCACCGTCGACGCCACCCAGCCTCCTCCCGCACGGGGTGTACCGCGCTCGACGCCGGCGGTTCCCGTTCGGCCTCGACAGCTCCGCAGCAGCCTACGCCCGCCAGCCCAACGAGCGCCGTCGGGACCGACCGCCGGCAGGCCAGGAGGAGCACCCGGGCGTGCTACTGCAGGCCATGGCCAACCTGGAGATCGTCCACCCCGCGTACGTCGACCGCGACTTCTCGCGAGCCATCGAGCCACCCCGGCGAGCCACCGTCGGAGAATGGTACCGCGAGCTGCGGTCCCAGCATCGGCCAAGGCGGCACGCCGTCGACAGCTCCGACTCCGACGAATACGACTACCACGACCCCGACCTCTGGGATCCCACTAGGGAGTGCTTCCAACTCGAGGGGGTCGCATGCGATACCGAGGACGAGGGCGACGACGGCAGGCCAGCGCTCGATCTAGAGGGCCCCAGCGACGTGGCCGCGGCAGGCGGATCACGTGTTCAGGGGAGGAACGAACCTCCAGCACCGGCTGCACCGCCCCAGCACGACGACGGCCGGGCGGCGCAACTCGCGCAGGTGCAGGAGGCAATCACCAAAGCCGAGGAAGAACGGCGACACCTGCTGCAGCTCCGGCAAACTCTGATGCAGGAACCGCCCCAGCCCCGAGGAGCCGGAGCTCGAGGTCGGGCACGAGAGGTCCACCGGTGGATCCTCGAGGACGGGGCACCAGCACGCCCGAGGTATGCTTCCCGCGAGCCGGGCAGAACGTGGCGGCGGCGGCAATGATGCTCCGTGATCTACCCGCCGTCTCCAGCCCTGACGCCAGGCGCATGCTTGGGGAAATGAAGAACCTCCTCGAGACAGCCGCTGTGCAGCAGGCCGAGAGCTCGGCGTCACGCCGGCGCGGAGCAGCCTCGGGGAAGCCAGCGGACACGCCCCGCAACGAGCGCGAGGCATCCGTCCACCAGCCGGACGCCTCTTGAGCTAGGCCAGTCTGCGAACAGATCGTCGACAACCGGCCACCTCGAGACCCCAACGACGCCCGCAACGACATCAACCGTCGGCGCAAGGACAAGGGGGCCCAGGAGCATGGCTATAGCGCCCATCGAGGGGGGCGCTACGATAGCGACGAGGACCGGCAAGTCCTCGAGCCCCCGGGCCCCAGAGTCTTCAGTCGGGCCATCCGCGGCTCACCCCTCCCCGACCGCTTCCGACTGCCGACCAACATCGTGAAGTACGACGGGGAGGTCGAGCCCAAGCTCTGGCTCTCGGACTTCCGCCTAGGCTGCCAACTGGGCGGAGCGAAGAACGACGACCGCGTGATCATACGCCAACTCCCACTGTACCTCTCGGACACCGCCCGCCGGTGGCTCAAGGGGCTCCCGCCGGATCGGATCGATGACTGGGCCGACCTAGTCAGGGTCTTCGACGGGAATTTCAAGGGGACTTGCGTGCGCCCAGGCAACCCCTGGGACCTACGGCGTTGCAGGCAGGCGGCGGACGAGCCCCTCTACGACTTTGCTCGGCGGTTCTCGAAGCAGCGCCTCGAGCTCCCCCACGTGCTTGACGAGGACGTCATCTCAGCGTTCCTCGCGGGCACGACATGCCAAGAGCTAGTTCATGAGCTAGGACGCTACCGTCCCAAGACGGTCGAGGACCTGATGGATCGCGTCACCAGCTTTGCCTCAGGCGACGAAGCAGTGGGGGCCTTCTTTGGCCGTTCCACGGACAAAGGTAAGGCGGTGATCGCGCTGGAGGGCTCGAACAAGGGCAACGATGCCAAGAACGACAACAATAACGGCAACAAAAAGAAGAAGAACAAACGCAAGGGTCAGAAGGCGAAGCGCGACGCCAATGACGACGACGACAAAGAGGTGCTCGCAGGCGCCCTCGAGCCTAAGAAGCCCCGAGGTCCCCCTGACGGGGCTGTTTTCGACCAGATGCTCGAGGACCCCTGCACTTATCACAGGGGCCCCGTAAATCACAAGTTAAAGGACTGCCGACTGTTGAAAGGCTACTACTCCAAGCTCGGCGATAAGAAAGAGGACACGCCTAAGGGCAAGGATAACAATCGGCGCGGTGGTGGGGACACGGACGGCAACTTCCCACCGGTGCGCGACTGCTACACGATCTACGGGGGGGGCCGACCGTCGGGCTCTCAGCTCGAGAAAGAAAGAAGGAGCGCCGGGAGATCTTTGCACTCGGCCACGACGCCCCCCGGTATCTTGACTGGTCTGATGCGCCGATCACGTTCGACCGTGACGACCATCCGGACCGCGTCGTAAACCCGGGGGCGTACCCCCTCGTCGTCGACCCCGTCATCGTCGACGTACGGTTCTCCAAGGTGTTGATGGATGGGGGCTCGGGCTTCAACATCATATACCTCGAGACCCTCGACCTCCTGGGGATTTCAGAGGGTCAGCTCCGACCCAGCGTCGGGGGGTTCCACGGAGTCGTACCAGGGAAGAAGGCCCACCCCCTCGGGCGCATCGACCTGCCGGTTTGCTTTGGCACGCCGGCTAACTTCCGCCAGGAGACACTCACCTTCGAGGTGGTTGGATTCCAAGGGACCTACCACGCCATCATCGACCGGCCAGGCTACGCCAAGTTCATGGCGGTTCCCAACTACACGTACTTGAAGCTCAAAATGCCGGGGCCAAAGGGGGTCATCACCGTCGACACATCCTACGAGCACGCGTACCACTGCGACGTGGAGTGCGTCGAGCGTGGGGAGGCAAACGTCCAGCTCGACTCGCTTGAGGCCCTAGCCGCCCTGGCCACCGAGGGGGCCCCTGAAGTAAAGCGCCACGCTGGCACCTTCGAGCCGGCAGAGCACACCAAGCAGATACCTGTCGACCCGACCTCGACCAATGGCAAGACGCTGACCGTCAGTGCCAGCCTCGAGCCTAAGTAGGAAGCAGTGCTCGTCGACTTTCTCCGCGCAAACATCGACATGTTTGCGTGGGGACCCTCGGACATGCCGGGCATACCGAGGGAAGTCGCCGAGCACGCCTTGGAGATCCAGACCGGGTCCAGACCGATGAAGCAACGCCTGCGCCGCTTCGATGAGGGGAAGCGCAGGATCATCGGCGAGGAGGTGCACAAGCTTTTGGCGGCCGGGTTCATCAAGGAGGTATTTCACCCAGAGTAGCTAGCTAACCCTGTACTAGTTAGGAAAAAGAATGGAAAAATGCGGATGTGTGTAGACTACACTGGTCTGAATAAAGCATGTCCAAAAGTTCCATTTCCTTTACCTAGAATTGATCAGATTGTGATTCCACTGCGGGGTGTGAAGTACTTTCATTTCTCGATGCGTATTTCGGCTACCACCAGATTAGGATGAAAGAATCCGACGAGCTCGCTACCTCTTTTGTTACGCCTTTTGGTATGTATTGCTACGTTACAATGCCCTTCGGCCTTCGAAACGCCGGGGCAACGTACCAACGTTGCATGCAACATATCTTTGGCGAACACATAGGCAAAACCGTCGAGGCCTACGTCGATGACATCGTGGTCAAAACCAAGAAAGTCGGGGACCTCATCAGCGACCTCGAGACCACGTTCGAGTGCCTCCGGGCCAAGAATGTGAAGCTCAACCCCGAGAAGTGTGTCTTTGGTGTGCCTCGGGGCATGCTACTTAGCTACATTGTCTCACAACGGGGGATCGAGGCCAACCCTGAAAAAATCTCAGCAGTCACAAGGATGGGCCCACTTTGAGACCTCAAGGGTGTACAGAAAGTGACAGGCTGCCTAGCCGCTCTCAGCAGATTCATCTCGAGGCTAGGGGAAAAAGCGCTACCCCTCTACCGCCTGCTGAAGAAGACGGAACACTTCACGTGGACTGTCGAAGCCGAGGAGGCCTTAACCAAGTTGAAGGGGTTGCTGACTTCCGCGCCAATCCTCGTGCCACCGCGACCGGCCAAGGGTGACGATCGCCCCGAGCCCCTCCTCCTCTATGTGGCCGCAACCACTCAGGTGGTCAGCGCGGTCATAGTCATCGAGAGGCACGAGGAGGGTCATGCGTTGCCGGTCCAACGACCGGTATACTTCACCAGTGAGGTGCTCTCCGAAGCCAAGGTCCGGTACGCGCACATTCAGAAGCTGCTCTACGGCATCATCATCACAAGGCGTAAGCTCCAGCACTACTTCCTCGCTCATCCCGTAACGGTGGTGTCGTCCTTCCCCCTCGGTGAGATCATCAACAATCGGGAGGCCACAGGGCGAATCGCCAAGTGGTTCGCCGAGCTAATGGGGGAGGCCATCACCTACGCCCCGCGAAAAGCCATCAAGTCGCAAGCATTGGCGGACTTCGTTGCTGAGTGGACCGACACTCAGCTCCCGCCGGCGCAGATTCAAGCCGAGCTCTGGACCATGTACTTCGACGGATCCCTCATGAAGACGGGGGCAGGCGCAGGCCTGCTCTTCATCTCACCCCTCAGAGTCCACATGCGCTACCTGCTACGCTTGCACTTCCCCGCCTCCAACAACGTCGCCAAGTACGAGGCTCTCGTCAATGGGCTGCGCATCGCCCTCGAGCTCGGGGTCCGACGCCTCGATGCCCGAGGAGACTCGCAGCTCGTCATCAACCAGGTTATGAAGGCTTCAAGCTGCGTCGATCCCAAGATGGAGGCATACTGCGGGGAGGTGCGCAAGCTAGAAGATAAGTTCTACGGCCTCGAGCTCAACCACATAGCTCGAAAGTACAACGAGGCCGCGGACGAGCTGGCAAAGTTGGCGTCCACGCGCGGCACGGTTCCGCCAGACGTCTTCTCGAGGGACGTTTTCGAGCCATCCGTCAAAATCGGCTCGGGGGCTGGCCCCTCGACACCACCCCTCGAGCTAGACACAGGGGCTCGACCTTCAATGCCACCCCTCGGGAATGACCCCTCGACATCCGCTGAGGCGATGCAGATCGACGCACACGCCTCTTCTTCATCACGACCCCTCGACTGGCGGACGCCCTTCCTCGACTACCTGACGCAAGGCGTGCTACCAGAAGACAAGACAGAGGCCCGACGCATCGCTCGAAGGGCCAAGACCTACGTCATCTACGGCGACGAACGAGAGTTGTACCGTCGAAGCCCATCGGGAGTCCTTTAGCGCTGCATCCCCCTCGAGGAGGGACGCAGGCTCCTCGACGACATGCACTCGGGGGCTTGCGGCCATCACGCAGCGCCAAGGACCTTGGTAGGGAACGCCTTCCGACAAGGCTTCTACTGGCCAACCGCCATCGGAGACACCAAGCGCCTGGTCCAAGCTTGCCAAGGGTGTCAGTTTTACGCCAAGCAAACGCACCAGCCCACGCACGCCCTGCAGATGATCCCCATTACTTGGCCGTTTGCCGTCTGGGGGCTCGACCTCGTGGGTCCCCTCAAGATGACAACCGGAAAGTACACGCATGTGCTCGTGGCCATCGACAAATTCACCAAGTAGATCGAGGCCAAGCCCATAGGCGACCCCACCTCCGAGAAGGCCGTCGAGTTCATCGCAGACATCATGTACCGGTTTGGGGTGCCCAATGTCATCATCACCAACAATGGCACCCAATTTACGAGCAAAAAATTCACCAACTTCTGCGACGACAACAACATTCGCGTAACCTGGGCCTCGGTCGCATACCCTCAATGTAACGGGCAGGTCGAGCGCGCCAATGACATGATACTCCATGGGCTGAAGCCGAGGCTGTTCAAGACCCTCAAAAATTTTAGAAAGGGGTGGGCCGCAGAGCTCCCCTCGGTGCTGTGGGGCCTCAGGACTACGCCGAGTCGAGCCACCGGGTTCACTCCATTTTTCCTAACCTACGGCGCCGAGGCCCTCTTGCCTACCGACCTCGAGTACGGCTCACCTCGACTTCGAGCCTACAACGAGCAAACCAACGACGAAAAGCTCGCCAACGCCAAGGACCAGCTCGAGGAGGCCCGAGACATGGCGCTCATCAACTCCGCGCGCTACCAGCAAACACTTCGACGCTACCACGACAAGCACGTGCGCAAGAGGGACCTGGCGGTGGGGGACCTCGTGCTTCGACGGCTGCAGGATAATCGAGGGCACCACAAGCTTACTCCTCCATGGGAGGGCCCATACACCGTAGCTGAAGTGCTCAAGCCAGGAACGTACAAGCTCTACGACGATCGAGGCAGGATCCTGGCGAACGCGTGGAACATATCTCAGCTACGTCGCTTCTACCCTTAAAAGGCTTCGAGGCCTCATTCATTTTGTTGCTTTGTACAAACACGCCCAAAATGAATGAACAAACTCGTGCATTGTCTTTCATTTTGCTTAGCATCATAAGGTAGCCTCGGCCCTGCTTTGCTCAGGGTCGAGCCTCCCTCGGGGGCTGACAAGGGGGTAACCGCCCCCCAGACTCCGGAAAAAACGCGTGTTTTCTTTTCAAAAATTCGACCCTCGTCTCGACTCGTGCCTCGAGTGAACTAGCGACGTCTAAATCCCAAAATACCTCGAGCCTCCAAGGGTCGGGAGGCGTCGACGTAGACGGCCACCTACGCCCCCGGGCTACGGTACCCTACCTACGCCTCCCCTCGAGGGGCTCGCGATGTATCGAAGGAACACAGACTAAGCTAGCAGAAACTCGAGCTTGCAACAAAGAGAAGTGAGTCAAATAAATTTGAAAAGAAAACAACTCCTTTAAACAAACAAGTCATATATACAAACGGGTCTCGACGGACCCTCATTCATGTCATAAAATTCTTACAGGGGCCTCGACGCCCAAATTTGGCACGCAGGCCCTAATCTTCGTCGGTGTGGTACTCCTCCCCGAGGTCTTCCACGGCGGGCTCAGCCTCGACACCCGAGCTAGAGGGAGGAGGGCCCTCGACACCGCTGCTGGCGTCAGGAGGCAGCACGTCCTCCTCGAAGATCTTCGCGAGTGACGTCCCCGGCCTCTCCATCTTCTCCAAGATTTTGTCGACACGGCGGTTGTTCCACTCCTCGTCCTTCCCCTCGATCTCGATGAAGCCATTGGCGACAACGTGGACCGGGAAGCGGAAGCCAGGAGCGGACGACCGCGAGCGTCTGCTTGACGCCATGGTGGAGAGCTTGCCGGACACGGTCCCGCGCGGCTACGTCGAGGAGGCACAAGGCGTCGACCAAGGCGTCGCCTCGGGCCACCGCACCTTCTGCCGCAGCCACCGGAGGAGCACCCCACATGGAGCGAGCCGGTCGAGGGAAGTGCGAGCCCGCTCTGCCACCATCGTCTCGTCTTGGAGTTGGTCCAAGAGAACCTGGTTCGTCCCGCGGAGCTCCTCGACTGTCTTCTCGACCCCTGCGCAACGAACGAGGAAGAGTGAGACTGCGGCGTAACAAAAAACTTCGAGGCCCGAACAAGGACAAGGTGTAAGCCTCACCATCGCAATGCTGCCCCAGTACGGCGAGGTCGCTGGTAAGGCCCTCAGCGCGCTGCTCGAGTCTGCGCTTCTCGGCCAGCATGAGGAGCTTCTCGGACCTAAGCTCCTCGATCAGCCTGCCCGCCTCCACGAGGGCCAGATCCTTTCGGATCACCTCCTGCCGCGCCGCCCCCTCGGCAGCTCGGGCGGTGGCGACACCACTCTCGGCGTCTTTGGCCTCCTTCTTCGCCGCCTCCGCTGCGGACCGAGCGGCGGCGGCATTGCGTTGAGCATCCTCAGCCTCTTTTCTCGCCGTCTCCGCTGTGGCTCGGGCGGTGGCGGCTTCGCCTTGGGCGTCAGCGACATCCTTCCTCGCCGCCTCCACTTCGGCCCGGGCAGAGGTGGCCTCGCTGCGGGCGTCGGCGGCCTCCTTCCTCGACGCCTCGAGGGCGGCGGCAGCCTCCTCCTTGACTCGAGCGGCCTCGCCTCGAGCCGCCTGGACTTCCGCCTCTGCCTCGTTAAGCCGGCTCGCCATTTGGACGTTCCAGCCCAGCTTAGCGCGGAGATCTTGAAGCTTCGCCTCGGCCCTCGCGAGGGCGACCGACAGCTGCGCGGATCGGCCCGCCTCCTCGGAGCAGGACCGCTCCGCCTCCGCCATGAGCTCGGCCACCATCCCGGAAGATGACCGCACTCTCGCGCCGCGGCCCCCCGCTGGACCGGTTTGCTCGACGGAGACCATGGCGAGGGACGGCTTGCGCGTCGGGAACGGCCATATCGGTCGGTCAAGCTCGATGTCGGTGCAGATCCTCCTCCAACCTGCCTTGCCCGACCCACTGCGGCCCGCCTCCGACTGCACTTTCCCCTGCTCTTCCCTTTCTTTGTCCTCCGGCGCCTTGTCAGCGCTAGCCGCGCCTCGGCGCCTCCACCATCATCGAGCCCGTGGCGATGAGCGGCCCCTGCTCCAGCTCGTTCAGGAGGTCCTCCACCGTCGGCTCCCCCCCCCTCCGCCAACGCCTCTCCCCCCTTTCCCTCCTCCGTAGCCTGGCTCGTGTTGGTCGGGGCCCTCGAGGGGCGCAGTCTCCTCCCCAGACACCGGCGGGGTCGTGCTCGCCCCAGCGCTTTCCCCCGGAACAGCCGTCGTGGTGGGGGAAGGGTGGCGCTCCCAACTGGCGCCATCATGGGAGGAGGAGGAGGGGGAGGAGGCAGCGCTTCAGTGGGTGTGGTAGTGGCGAGCTCGATGCCGTGGGCTGTGGCCCCTGCAATACGAGATGACAGTGATATCAGAACCGGGAAGAATGCCTCGACCCCTGCGGTCGATGGCGACGGCCCACCAAAATTTTCGACGATCATCTGGCCCCTCGAGCCATGGCAGCTCGAGCCTTCTCCAGCCAAGCGGCTTCTCTACGGAGGAAGTGCCATACCTCGAGGTGCTTGTGCCTCGACGGGCTCGAGGCCTTAGCCCGCTTGGACGCAGCAAGGTCCACCTCCTGGTAGGAGCGCTTCCCCCCCTGAGAAACTAGAGATGGCACGCATCATCAAAGTAAAGAGATAAGCCTCACTACCGACGAGATCCAAGAAAATTACTCACCCAAAGCGGCGGCTGGGTTTCTTCCCGGAATTGCCGGAACCACTCGGGGCTTCGAGCCCACCCCACGGCTCGGGCCCCTGCGCTGGGCCGTCTCCACATGGCTGGGATGGGGGGAGGGCTCCCAACGCCTCCCATGGCTTGACCTCGAGGGGAGCCCTCCTTCCGCCCCACTCGCGGGAGGGCGACCGCACCTCCCTCGTGCTGTCTCGTGGCGCCCGCCCAGGCGTGGGCTCCGGGACTTGCTCCGGCGCTCGCGCTGGCGGTCGCGCCCTCCCCGTCCGCTTCTTCTGTGTCCCGGCGGCGGTGCGGCGATGGACTCCGGGGACGCTCACGCCCCTGGTCACGAGACGCCCGGGGCTCTCCTCCCCGACGCTCTGATGGTGCGGGCTCGACGCCTCCTCCTGACGCCGCGTCCTCCGAGGGCTCGACTCCGACCTCGATGGCTCGCGGCGGTCGAACCCGGAGCCCCTCCCGATGTGGTCGCTGCCCCTCGAGGCTCGGCCCTTCTCGAGACCTCGCCTCCTGGGCTGACGCGGGGGCGGCCTCCGTTTGTGCTGTGGCGGAGGCGCTCCGGGTTCGGGGCTTCCTCACGACCGGGGGCACGTCCGGCGCGGAGCTCGACGGACCTCGGGCCCCCGACGAGGCAGGGATGGGCGCCGCCTTCCGCGGCTTGTCCCGCGCGACCCCTTCGCCGGGGGACCTCCAGTACACCCCTCCTCCTGCACAGAGGAGTGGTCAGCCCGGACGTCGACGACCCCCGCGCGCCTCAAACGCGCATCCATCCCCTCGTCGTCACTCTCGTCATCATCATCGTCCTCTTCCTCTGAGCTCGAGGAGCTGAGCTCGGGGACTCATCTCCAGGTCGCCGGTTGCGACGAGCCTTCGCCAGCCTCTGCTCCCGAGCCGACCGGCGCAAGTTTTTGTTTTTTCTCTTTCTTCTTCCTGGCATCCTTTCTCTCTTTGTCCTTTTGAGCAGAGAGGCGCCTCACCTGTGTTCTGGCGGCGTCCTCCCTCACCGGGGCCTCGACGCGCGACAAGTAAACACCCCCTGCGAGAAGAAGAAGCTCGATGAGAAAAACTACGAGGAGAGCGACGAGGTTCGAAGAAAGGGAGAGGAGGAGGGGGCTCGAGACAGCCTAACTCGAGGGTGGCTCACCAGGTCGAGGCACCGCTCGTCGGGTGCCATGATGATCAGGTCGGCCTCCTCTGGGCGGAACGTCCCCTGGACGGTGAGCGTCACCCGGAAGGTAGCCTCGTTCCGAGGCAGCCTCTCCTCGGCCATCCTCGATTGGTTCAGCGCCTCGAGCGAGGCGTTTGGCCCCATCTCAAACATGAGAAGGGGGCGGTCTGCCAGAGGGAGGACCCTCCGCTGATGGAACGTCCAGATAACCCCGCCTGGACGGTCAGCTTCTTGTCCTCCACCAGCGTCCGCATCGTGTTCATCAGCGGCAACAGGTGGCGCTGCCTGTCCACCGCGACGCCCCAGTTCCACTTCTCCGGGCGATGGGTGATGACCCTGCCGGTGTACTGCGGAAGAAGCCCGTCCACATTCCGCAGGTAGAACCAGTGGTCGTCCCACCCCGCCTGATTGGTGGACAGCTTGTAGCGGAGGTAGTCACGGGGAACGTTGGCCGACGAAGGTCCGGTCCTTGCGGTGATGGTGAGGGAGCCCACGCGCGCGAGCCTCCTCCCGCTCGGCTTTGCAGCCTTGTTGAAGAGCTCGCCCCGGAAGAGGTGGACGAACATCTCCCAGTGTGGCTCAATCTTCAAGTACCCCCACTCGCACACGCGGCGTAGATGGCGGCGTGCGAGATGGAGTTGGGGGAGAAGTGCTGCAGCTCCACCTCGAAGTGGTGGGCTAGCCCCCGCATGAAGCGGCTCGGCGGGACGCCGAGCCCCATACGGTGGTAACGCGTGAAGCTCACCACGTACCCCTCCGGCGGGTGCGGCTCCTGGTGGTCCGCCGACGGGAGAATCCACCACGCAGGGCCCCCTGCGGGTTGGGACGGAGAAGCCCCCCTCCACCAACGTTTCCAGCTCTGCTGCGTCACCTTCGTCGGACTCCAATCTTCAGGCGGCAACACTTGGGCGGCCATGGCAGCGACGGCGCGGATCTGAGCGGTGGACGGACGGCCGGGAAGAATCCCAATCGACTAGCTCGAGGGAGAGGGCGCATGAAGGCTACGGCGGCGGTGAAGGCAAAGGCAAAGTAAAAGGTTTCCTTTTCCCCTCTTTCGATATTTATAAGGGGAAACCCCAACGGGCGGGGTCTCCCACGACGTAAAAGGTAACCGCATGCATTTAATGCGCCCACCTAACCACGTCTCGAGCCGGATGCAGGGTACACCGCGCAGCTCTCCATTCGCTCCACTACCCGGGCCCGCCACGACCGTCGCTCCGGCTTCGCGTCCGCCGCCCTCCCAGACGGTTTCCGCCTAAAAGGCGCGCCCAACGGGCAGAAGGATTCCCAGACGACGGAGGCTTCTTCACGAAGGTAAGAACGGGCCCCGGCCCTAAGTCTCGAAGCAGCGAAGGCTGGCCCTCGAAGAGGGTTCGACAGCCGGCTTCGAGCACCCGAGTCAGGAACACCAAGGGGCGCCACTCGCGGCATCACTCGAGGGCCAAGCCCTCGAGGCCCCTAATGTGTATCCAAGGCAGGGAGCACGACGTGCAGTGAGATCCCCTCGGAGGGAGGCATCGAGCCACCGGGCCGTATCGAATGGGCCCGGCACTCCTGCAGACTGAGCACCCATGCTTTATGAGATCGCCTCCGGGCTACAGTCGACCCCTATCGAACGGGGCACGAGGTCTCACTTGGATTCCTCATTGCCAGCTCACCGGGAACCTCGATACTCGCCTGCTCGCGGTAGTACAAGGTATCCCACCTCGCATCCGATCGAAAGGACTCGCGGGAGGACAAGCCAGGGCAAACCGCGTGCCGGACAGCTCGAAGAGCCGGCCGGCCGGTTCAGCCTGGCACCCCTCGACGAAAGAGGGTCTAAAAAACTCAGAGGCTCGACACTCCCGAACCTAAAAAATGCAACTAACACTCGCATGAGAAAAAGCCACGAGGGAGCCTTAACCACTCCCCGTGGCCTCGGGGCTACACCCGCGGGTGTCGCACGCACGACACCCACGGAATCAAAGCAGCCAAACCTCGAGACCAGTTAGCTAACCCTCGAGATCCCAGTCGGAGCCCCTGCTCTCGAGTGCAAGCACTCGAACAAGGGCTCGGGGCTACTGTCGGGGGTCCACAAAAGGGGTACCCCGATCAACGCAAACTAAAGGTTAAACCTAGAACGCCTGTAAATAACAAACCTGACTAGTCTAACCCCTAAGAGACCAACCCCTCGAGGCCCACAACGCTGGCCACCAAGCCAGGCCTCGGGCGAACGCGCGCTCTCCGTCTCGCCCGAGTTCACCGAGCTAGGCCTCGGGCTGACGCCCGTTCTCCATCTTGCCCGAGCCCTCCAAAGCCAGGCCCCGGGCGAGCGCCCCACTAAAACCTCGAGTCCTGGAATTTAGGGCTCGAGCCCCCCACAGCCGAACACCATACCTCGAGACCCCACACAGGGGACCTCGAGCCTCTCTGGCACAGCAGCCTATCCCTCGAGGCGCTTATGCTTCCCTCGAGCGGCGCAGGCATCGGATGACAACCCCCTAACCGTGCATTTAATACATCCACCTACTCCAGTCACGTCCTCTGCAGCCCGACGTGTACCACAGTAACCAGGGCAGAGTCAAGTCTCGTTTTCACCACAAGCACGGGCAAAAAGCGCCAGTACGGCACTGTTAACCCATACCCTACGCTGTTGCACGTCCAAGCCACGTCTCGAGGCCCGGATGCCCACTGCTCAATCAATTTCCACGGGACTTGTCCATACCTGCGAGGGCTCGAGCCCCCCGTAGGCGCCACCTCAAGCCGCGCTCTGCGCCCCTCGAGCCCTAACTGCTTTCATGCTATTGGAAGACAGGTACCCCCCAGATCCGGAGGGACCCCGCCGTGTCCTGTACGTGCCGGAATGGGTGTTGTACGGCTTCTACATCGTCACGTCATCACGTCCGCGCCCGGGATGGAGGCCACGCCCCAAGGACGCCTCAACAGCAACGCCCACGTCGGCTCCAGTGGCCCCGACAAGACAGGGTTCCTACCCCTCTCCGTATTGGGCATCGTACGCCCCGACATCTGTATTCGCCCTTGTGTAACCCTGGCCTCCCCTTGCTCTATAAAAGGGGACGCCAGGGCCCTTCGCGCGAAGAGGACAACGCAAGTCCACGGTTACACAACTCCGATAGACAACACACACGTCCACACTCAAGTCCGGACTCCGGTCCACGCTCATTGAGCTTGTATTCGCCCCTGTACAAGCACTTAGGTGCAAGTAATACAAGAACCACCTCCTCCCCCGCTGGACGTAGGGCCTTCTTTGCCCGAACCAGGATAAATCCTTGTGTCATCTTGCATCACCATCCAGGAAGAGAGCACGCGATCACATTACTCGTTGGTGTCATACCCCCGGGTTCGAAACACCGACACCTTCACTGTCATGTATATTGAGCATTCGTTCATCCACTATTCACTCCAATCCCGAGCCTATTAACACTAAGAGTTTTTAACATGGTATCAGAGGACTAAGTCTCTCAGAAATATAGATCGGGATTTACAGCCTAAGAAATCAACTAAGAACCCTAAGCACTCAGATCGGGATTTTGTTTGGCCGCCGAGCGACATGCCATGAGTTTCGTCCCGGGCCAGACAAACATCTCAAACTAAGATATCAGAAGGAGCGGAATCCCTAACCCTAAGCACTCAGAAGGGGAACCGAATCCCTAACCCTAAGAACTCAGAAAGGGGATTCGATCCAACCCTAAGCAGTACAACGGGAGCAGGGGTACCTACCTGGATCCCGTCTCGCCACCGCCGAAGCGCGGGACGAACACCGGGACCACCGTGCGTGCATCGGGCATCGCCCGCGAGCCGCTAGACGGCGGCGCGCTCAGCCAAGGGTGAGTGCGCACGCCGGCTAGGGGCTCTGCGGCGGCGTCGCTCCCTCCATCTTCTCCCGTGGCTGGTTCGGGACGCCGCCGCCGCCGCCGCCTTTGCTCTCCGGGTGCGCGCCGAGCGAGTAGAGAAGGCGAGAGAGAGAGAGAGAGCACTGAAGTTAGGGTTTGGGGAGCGGCCGCCGCCGCCCGGTTTTGGCCACGCGAGATGCGCGCCTGGCCGTCCGATCGCGATGGACGGCCAAGGCCGGCCGGGCCAGATCTGGCCCATGCGGGCGCGAGCGCCACCGCGCTTTCCTGGCCCAGGCCCAGGTTGCGGCCTGGGTGCGGGGGAGCCTGGCCAGGGCGTGGTAAAGGCCGTCGTGGGCCACGCACGGCCCAGGCAGGAGTGCATGTCTGGACCATTAGTATTAAGAGATGTTTTTTAATTTCAGACATATTTTAAGTTCATATCTCTGCAAATTTTGAACCAACGGAATAAATTTCCAGAGAATATCAGAAATAAGTATAAGTTTATTCAGTCACGTTTTCCACTGCAAAGTTTAATTTTGTTCTTTAATTAAATTCGAACCAACGGGAGAATTTAATTGTTGGAACAATTATTAAATTTAGATATTCAGAAAATTTGTAATATTGTTATATTCTGACCAACGTTGATTATATCAATATTATAAATGTTTTAGTTTCATCAGTTTTATGCATTATTTTTATTTTCTGCCCAACGGTGATGTAGAAATAATGCAGAAGGAATTGTATGTTTTAATACTGACCAACGTTGTTTTAAAACATGCAATTTTATGGTTAAGATATTATTTGTGTTAAAATATCTCACTATTCTGTCAATGGTTTTCAGGAATCAACTGGATCGCTCAGATTCCACTCTGACTGGGAACAACTATAAGAAGTGGCGCGAGCAGCTTGAGTTAGCCTTAGTCATGACGAACAATGACCTTGCTCTCTCTTCACCGTGTCCCGTTGCTCCAAAGGAGCCAGTGAGAGAGGAGAATGAGGAAGATGCCGCTTTTGCGACACGCAAAAGGGATCATGCTGATAAGAGGATGTCCTATGACCTTGAGAAAAGGCAATGTGACAATTCCAATAAGAAATGTCTCACTTTAGCTAAGGCTACTATTTCAGAGCCCATCAGAGGGTCTATCCTTGAGACAACCCACCATTGCTGAGTATTTAGAACATATTAAGAATCAGTTCCATGTGGACTACTAGTCTCAGGCAAGTGCTCTTATCAAAGAGCTTTGCAATAAGAAATACAATGGTGGTGGCGTTAGAGACCACATACTTAGAATGAGCACCATAGCTGCTAAGCTTGAGTCCATGAAAATTAAGTTACCTGATCCATTTGTCATTCACATGATCTTTGCCTCACTGCCAAGTGAGTTTGACACATTTTGTGTCAATTACGACATGTTGCCTGATGACTGGAACATGGACAAGCTCATTAGTATGTGGTGTGCAAGAGGAAGAGCGCATTAAGGCCTCACATGGGGACTCTGCTCTCTATGTGAAGGATAATAAGAGAAAGTTTTTCAATAAGAATGCTAAACCACAAGGGAAACCAAAGTGGGATGGCAGCTCATCCTCCAATGCTAATGCAAGGGAAAGGCCCCTCAGTTCCAAGCTCAGCCACAGTTCCCATCTCAGCCTCAGTACCAGAAGGGACAGAAGATCCCTGTAGACAAAGATCAGTGCATGTACTGCAAGGAAAGGGGGCATTGGATGAAAGATTGCCCTGGGTTCCTGAAGTTCCTGAGTAAGAATGGTGAGGATATTATTACATTTGTAGATGAATCCTTGTTTCTAAGTTATGACAAATCCACATGGTGGATTGATTCAGGTGCAACTACTCATGTTGCTAATTCTTTTCAGGGGTTCGCTACGAGGA
Source organism: Coix lacryma-jobi var. lacryma-jobi (assembly GCA_009763385.1). Lineage (NCBI taxonomy): Eukaryota > Viridiplantae > Streptophyta > Magnoliopsida > Poales > Poaceae > Coix > Coix lacryma-jobi. Next base: position 15,125,441 of record CM019830.1, on the reverse strand, counting down.
AGATCCTGCAAAGAGGAGAAAGAACCATTAAGGTGGCTAATGGAGTACAAGCCGACGTCCAAGCCATTGGAGACGTATCATTAGAATTAGTAAATGGTTTTGTACTTAGGCTTCATGATGTACTCTATGTTCCCTCTTTGCATCGAAACTTAATAAGTGTGTCTAAGTTAGATGATGATGGATTGGCTTGTCATTTTGGAGATGGCAAGTGTAAGATATTTTTTAATAATCAGTGTGTTGGTCTTGCCTTCCGACAAGACAAACTTTATTTGTTATCCATCTATGAGAATGTTAATGTTATAAGTTCTGAGAATAAGATTGCTTCCTCGTCTATGAATGTAAGTAAAAAGCGTAAGAATATTCAGGTTGACTCTTCGAAATTGTGGCATTGTCGATTAGGCCACATTTCGAGGGGGAGAATTGATAGATTAGTCAAAACTGAAATTCTTCCGCCATTAGAACTATCAGAATTAGATCAATGTGTTGATTGCATTAAAGGTAAGTACGTTAAGAAATTAAGAAAAATGCCAAACGAAGTGCGGGGACTTTAGAAATAATCCACACCGACATATGTGGACCGTTTCCCCTCATGAGTGTGGATGGTTATGACTCGTTTATAACATTCACTGATGACTACTCACGTTATGGCTACATCTATCCGATTAAAGAAAGATCAGAAGCTTTAGATAAGTTTAGATATTTAAGGTAGAAGTAGAAAATCAATACAACAAGAAAATTAAGATAGTCAGATCAGATCGTGGTGGAGAATACTATGGACGACATACCCGTATGGTCAAGTTCCAAGACCTTTTGCGAAGTTCCTTCAGGAGCATGGAATAGTTGCTCAGTATTCAATGCCAGGAGAACCTCAGCAAAATGGAGTGGCTGAAAGAAGAAACCGTACCCTGATGGATATGGTAAGAAGCATGGTCAGTTACTCCACCTTACCGATAAGTTTGTGGATGGAGGCGTTAAAAACCGCTATTCATATCCTTAATCGTGTACCCAGTAAGTCGATGCCTGAAAACACCGTATGAGTTATGGATAGACAGAGTACCCTCACTTAAGCATTTAAGGGTGTGGGGCTGTCCAGCTGAGGCTAAAGTCTTTAACCCCAATTCAGAAAAATTAGATCCTAAGACTGTTAGTTGCCATTTCATTGGCTACCCAGACAGATCAAAAGGCTACCGCTTTTATTGCCCTGACAGGCATACAAAGTTTGTAGAGACAATACATGATGAGTTTTTAGAACATGATGTGATCAGGGGGAGCAAGGTGGTTCAAGAAGTTAACTTAGAGGAAAAACGGGTTCACGCCCCTACTCCGATGTTTCAGGAACCATACTTCATGCTACCTGTTGTTGCTGCGCCAACGGTGTCAAGCACTGTAGTGCCAGCGCCTGTTGTTGAGCCTCCCTTGCCGACAGAAAATGAGAATTGGAACCTGTCCTTCAGGAGCCATTAGAACCACCTGTCGTACATGGGGAAGAACAACAACAGCCCCAAATGGCGCCAAATACTGAGAACACTAGAAGGTCACATAGAGTTAGAAGATCAGCTATCTCAGATGATTATGAAGTCTATGAGGCCGAAGAGTTTCATATGGAGGATGATCCCACTACATATGAACATGCCATGAGAAGCGAGCACTCAGATAAGTGGTTAGAAGCCATGAAAGATGAGCTAAGATCCATGGATTCCAACAATGTTTGAGATTTAGTGGAAATTCCTAAAGGAGCCAAAACAGTAGGCTGTAAATGGGTCTACAAAACCAAATGTGACTCCTAAGGGAACATTGAGAGATATAAGGCGCGACTTGTGGCAAAGGGTTTTACCCAAAGAAAGGAATTGATTACAATGAGACTTTTTCTCCTGTCTCATGTAAGGATTCTTTTAGAATTATAATGGCGCTAGTGGCACATTATGACTTAGAGTTGCATCAAATGGATGTTAAGACGGCATTCCTTAATGGGGATCTTGAGAAGACGTTTACATGGCACAACCAAAAGGTTTTGTTGTGGAAGGAAAAGAAAAGATGGGATGTCGACTAAGAAAGTCCATTTATGGGTTAAAACAAGCTTCGAGACAGTGGTACTTGAAGTTTGATAACACCATAAGACGTTTTGGGTTTAAAGCTAATGTTGAGGATAACTGTGTGTACACAAAGTTTAAGAATAGTAAGTTCATCTTCTTGGTTCTATATGTGGACGATATTTTGCTGGCAAGCAATGATGTCGGTCTGCTAATGAAACAAAGAAGTTCTTATCCTCACATTTTGATATGAAGGATCTCAGTGAGGCCTCTTTTGTTCTGGGATAGAGATTCACCGTGATAGAAGCAGAGGGGTATTAGGCTTGTCTCAGAATGCATACATAGATAAGATTCTTAAGAAATATAGTATGCATAAGTGCAGCCCGTCACCTGCACCCATAGTCAAGGGCGATAAGTATGGGGAACATCAGTGCCCCAAGAATCAGATAGAGCTCGAGCAAATGAGATCAGTTCCTTACGCATGCGCTGTCGGAAGTTTACAACATGCTCAAATTGTACTCGCCCTGACATAGCTTTTGTTACCGGGTTACTTGGCAGATATCAGAAAAATCCAGACATAGAGCACTGGAAATTAGTAAAGAAAGTCTTGCGTTATTTGCAGGGCACAAAAGGCTTCATGCTAACCTATAAGAATCAGATTCCCTTGAGATAGTAGGGTTCTCAGATTCAGATTATGCGGGGGAGGAAAGAAAATCCACTTCGGGTTATATTTTCACCCTTGCAGGTGGGGCTATATCGTGGAAAAGCTCCAAACAAACTCTCGTTACATCATCCACAATATATGCGGAGTTTGTAGCATGTTATGAGGCCTCGGGGCAGGTGAACTGACTTAAGAAATTCTTACCCGGTTTAGCAGTGGTAGACAACATTCAGAAACCACTTAAGTTATACTGCGATAATAATCCTGCAGTTGAATATGCTCACAACAATAGGTCAAGTGGTGCTGCCAAACACATTGACATTAAGTACTATGTTGTGAAAGATAAAGTTCGGGATCATGTCATTAGCCTTGAGCATATAAGTACAGATAAGATGTTAGCGGATCCGTTGACAAAAGGCTCACCACCCAACGTGTTTAGAAGACACGTAGCCGGCATGGGGTGAAGGGAAAGCCTATGATTCCTGAACACTTAGGGCCCAGTTAGAACTCTGTTTTAAATTAGAAAGATGTATTGTAGCCGTCAAGTCCAACGACGCTTTGTTGTGACGACAAGACGCGTTCGACGCATTTCTCTATAATGGAATAGAGCCATATAAGTTGAGTATTTAAGTTAAGAATAAGATAAGTTATTAGGAGATCAGGGGGAGAATGTTAGAATTGATCTCCCTAGTTACTGGGCCCAACGACCCTTTATCTAACTTGATCCGCTCCTGATCGGGGAGCCCAACCCATTAATGGTTGGAGGGCCCCTGTCACACTGCGGGATATAAAAGGGAGGTGGGGGCCAAGGCACAAGGCACGAGGTTCGTCTGAGCCGCCAGAAAAACCCCCGACATCCCCAAACCCTAATCCGATCTAGGGCTCGCAGCAAGTGACGGGAAGCTCTCCTCTGCCGCCACTGCTTCGACCCCAACGACGCCACTCCTTCACTGCACCGAGCTCTTCCCTACGCCGGCTTCTTCCTCTTCATCCGGACCCGCAAGAAGGACGAGAGAGGGCCATGGCGGACACTGGATCGAGCTCCAAGGGCGGAGATGGTTGAAACCCTAACTCTATTGTTTTTACCTTCACTGTCATGCATATTGAGCATTCGTTCATCCACTATTCACTCCAATCCCGAGCCTATTAACACTAAGAGTTTTTAACATAAAAACACCTGCTGCAAGTCATGCGTCAACACTCTAACACTCTAACACGTGAAAAGCTTACCATCTCCTTAAATGAGAGTGTGGACGTCATAATTTATGGTAGAGGGGGTACGTGTTCGCGCGGCCCCTATCAATGTTATCAATAAATTTTTCTCTACTCTCTATATATTACAAATAAAAATTTACCAAATAATTTAGAGAGTTCCCTATTCCCTATTTGCAAATTACTCTCTATATTGAAAACAAAAATTTACCAAATAATTTAGAAAGTTCCCTATTTCCATGTTTCGGTCTGATAATCTTACTTCTTTAGGTGTTAGAAAATAAAAAAATAACTAGATACATTTTTTATGATAAATCCCACTTATTACTTCTTTAGGAGTTAAAATAATAAAAAGTTTAACTAGATATAAATTTTTATGATAAATCTCACTTCCTAGTATGGTTGTTAAGAGGGGGAACAGATCATTCTACCATTATTTTTTACAATATAAACTCTGTTGGATTCTCTGAACTCGCATAGAAATCCATGGCCGGAGCTGGACCTGCAAGTCAGGCGTCAACACTCCACTTCAACAGCTAACCTATCTATCAGCAGAGGTTGATCCGTGGAAGAGCCGAAGGGGAGGGAAAAAAAAAAAAGGAGCACTCCGACAATGGAACGCTAGAAGGGCCGCTAGCCTAGGTGGGCCCAAGCAGAACTGTATTGGACTCCTGACCGCCATCAAGCCCATCCAGTGCACCAGGCGCAAATCACCCTGATTAGAAGTAGAATAGTGCCAGATGCCCAGATCGGCTAATCAAACCGCAGAAACTTAGCGGGGAAGCAATAAACATAGGTGGAGGGGCAACCTTGAAACGTACTTACCTGGACAGGATCTATGGTTGATCACGAAGAGTCATGGCCTAGGCTGGTGGCCTCTATTGCACTTCGAGGGAGCACTAGCTTACCATCTCCCTAAATGAGAGAGTGGACGTCAAAATTTATGGCAGAGAGGTAATTTATAAATTTTTCTCTCTAATTATAAAATTATTAATAATTATCAATTATAAAGTTTTTATGCATGTAAAATAAACTTTGACTTTTTTTATAGGAAAATGAAATCTTACTTGAGGAGTTGAAATAAACTAGACTTTAACTACAATATTTTTCATGACAAATCTCACTTCCATTGTTTCGATCCGATAATCTCACTTCTTTAGGAGTTATACAAAATAATAAAAAACTAACTAGATAGAATTTTTTATGATAAATCTCACTTCTTACTTCTTTATTAGGAGTTAAAATGATAAAAGTTTAACTAGATACAATTTTTTATGATAAATCTCACTTCCTAGTATGGTTGTTAAGAGGGGAACAGATCATTCTACCATTATTTTTTTTTACTATAAACTCTGTCGGGTTCCATCTCAAGCAATCCATTCAACCCTCCCACAACCTTCAAGTTCTCTAAACTCGCATAGAAATCCATGGGCGGAGTTGACCTGCTGGAACCGGCACATATATACGAATCAATTTCCTAGCTGGTAATTACAGCGGATTATTTTGGTCTGCAAAAATTACTGGAGTTAGAATGGGCCTGTGGTCCAGTGGTAGGCCTGTCCAGTGAGATGCTACCCACCAGGGGTTCAAACCCTGGTGATCGCACCTTTTCTCAGAATTTTATCCAAATATGCAGGGTACACGCAGACGTGTGCGTTCGGTGGTACTACGCGTTTCCCGCGCACTAAAGGAGCGAGTCTCTCAATGTGTACGGATGTACACGCGTGCGTGCGTGTGGTGTGAGTGTGGAGTGTGTGAGTTGTGTGCGTCCATAATTATACCCAATCAAAAAAATTTGCTGGAGTTAACGGATGACAAAAGACACGTGGCTTGTACAGTCATACGAGTTAACGGCCAGCTCCTGGTATGCAGAATGAGTTGGCCTTTAAAACACCGCTGAGTCGGATACGACGAACCTTTGCAAGGGCCGCCGTCGCCGCTTCTTTCTTCTTCACTGTTGGTCCCCTTCCCTCCTCCTCCGGTATCTCACCGGAGGTGGGAGGGAGTGAGGATCTATCGCTTTTAATAAGTTTTCTAGTAGATTGAGTCATCTAGAGTTAGGGTTTCTCCATGCCAAGGACCTTGATATTTGAGTGTATTTTCTTCCCCTCCTTCTCGGCGACGGCGAGAAGGTAGTGTGGATCCGGTCTCTCCGTGATGGCTCTCTTGAAGATGAGGGCGACAACTTTGACGTCAACATCTACATCGACAAGACAACATGGATACTTTTGTTTTCGGGCTTCGACATCAAGACGGAGATGATGTCGCCGCTATGGAATAATTTTCTCCGGTCCCTTCTTCGTTTTGTTGCGGTTGGATCTGGCCACGATGAAGGACTAGGGAGAATAATTTTTAGATCAGTCTTCCTCGTTCTTCGGTGGCAGAAAGAAGAAGAAGGAAGACATAAGAAAGAAGAAGAAGTTTCTCACTCCGCCTGGATGATTGTTGGTTGTCCGTTGGACATCTGTTCTCAGGCTGAAAACAACTGTTGCTGAGTATTTGCCTGTGCGGTCATCTATACGAAGCGCTAATCAGGTTTGAATTTGAGAGTTTGAGGCTTTCACAACGTGGTTATAATATAGATGATAATCAATTTCTGAATACATGTTTTTTCCAGATAATTGGGCGCGATCAAGCCATCTAGTAAAAAAGTCCTCGGCTGATCGGGCTTAATGTTGACCTCGCAAATAACCCACATGACGCGCTAACCAGAAGCAAATGCCCACCCTCCGAGGGCTTGTTTAGGGCCCCCATTTACAACGCAGGATTTTTATGTCTATATTTTTTCTGTGAAAATAAAGTCTATCCACTGCGCCAGGCGTAAATCACCCTGATTAGAAGTAGAATAATGCCACATCGACTAATCAAACTCCGGAACTTACGGGAAGCAATAAAGATAGATGGAGGGCAACGCTCAAACATACTACCTGGACGAGGTCGATGGCTATGGCTGATCGAAGAGTCATGGCCTAGGGTGGCCTATATTGCACGTTAGGGAGCACAGCGATGTCATAATTTGTGGCAAAGGGGTATGCGTTCGCGCGGCTCCTATCAATATATTTGTAAATATTTCTCCCTATTTATAAATTAATAATTAATATTAATTATCAATTTATAAAGTTTTTCAAACGTATAAAGTATAAACTTGAACAATAGTACCTTTTGTGGAAAATGAAAATCTTACTTGAGGAGTTGAAATAAACTAGATTTTAACTACAATTTTTTTCATGAAAATCTCAATCTCCACTTCCATCGTTGCGATCCGATAATCTTACTTCTTTAGGAGTTATATAAAATAATAAAAAACTAACTAGATACAAATTTTTATGATAAATCTCACTTTTTACTTCTTTAGGAGTTAAATAATAAAATTTAACGAGATACAAATTTTATGATAAATCTCACCTCCTCGTATGGTTGTTAAGAGGGGAACAGATCATTCTACCATTTTTTTTACATTATAACTCTGTCGATTATGAACCCGTCTCAAGCAATCCATTCAACCCTCCCACAAATCTTCTAAGTTCTCTGAACTCGCATAGAAATCCAGCCTGCTGGAACCGGCAACATATAGAATCAATTTCCTCCCTCCGCTCGTAAAGAATCAATCTCCTCCTTCTACTCTAAAAGAGAGGTTATTTTGGACAACGACATGGTCTTCAAAGCATAACTTTAACTCCTTAATTTTATAAAAATATTTATTCAAAAATAACATATGTATATTTTTATGAACATACTTTTCAAGACGAATCTATTTATATAGTTGTCATATTTTAAAACTCAACAATTTAAAAGTTACTCATGATTTATATACTCAATATTTGATTCAAATTTTGTCTAAAACGATCTACTTTACGAGTATAGAGTAGTAGCTGGTAATTACAGCGAGTATTATTTTGGTCCGCAAAACTGCTGGAGTTAACGGATGGCAAAAGGCTTGTACGGTCATACGGAGTACAAGTTAACAAGCTGCAATGCCGGAACGTGGACCTTTTGCTACGATTAGGCCGATCAAGCCATCTAGTAAAAAAGTCTTCGGCGGATCGGGTTTAATGCTGACCTCGCCCATTACCCACATGATGCGCTAACCAGAAGCAAATGCCATGCTCAGGCCTGTTAAGGGCCTCCATTTACAACGCGGATTTTTTTTTATGTTTATATTTTTTCTATAGAAAATAAAGATGTTTTTATAAAATTCTTATATAAATTTGTGTTAATTAGAGTAGTATACGTTAGTGTAGACGTGGTGTCTGTTAGATGTTTTGGCCCATGAGCCAAACAATTCCATATAAATCCCAAATGCCCACTCACACATGCATGTATATGTGCAATGGTGGGGGACTTTAGTCCCACATTGCTAGCTCAAGAAGAGTGAGGTCAACTTAAATAGTTGAGCTACCTCCATCTTGTTAGAGCTATTAGGGAGAAGAAAAGGAAGAACCACACGCGCGCTCGCTCGCCTCGCCGGGCGTGGCGTGGCGTGGCGAAGGGCGCGCACGCATGACATGCGCGTGAATGGTCCGTCGAATTCCCGCTCCGACCTTTGCAGGCGCGCGGCTTCCTTTTGCCACTCCAGATCTTTTTGCATGCATGGAGAAAATTGCGCTGACCTATTTGGTAAGCAATTATTCTCGTATTATGGTAAGTGTACTAAAGGAAGGTAATTACCATAATGCTGTGATTAAGCGCGGCTAATTGCTTGCCTGATTGGCCGTGACGCGTGTGTATAAATATGAGGCGAGACGTCGCTCTCAGTACCGTGAGATTCATCTCTTCCTCTCCTCAGTGTTGCGCTGCCGCCGTCTTCCCCATCCCGTCGCCGACGTGCCATCGGTTCCGGGAGAGCAGGCTCCGAAGCCTTCGTCTCCTCTGCGTCCCTGCACGGGGTAGGAGGCGAATCAGGTTTTTGGGAAGCGCCGTCGCGACTGCTCGCTCATCTTCCCTCTGCGCCCGGTGTTCGTCGATCTCCATCGCCGGTCTTCTTCTTCTCCTGTCTTCGCGCCGACACCCCGCCGTAAGGATGTCTCTCTTCTTTATGTTGTTCCTTGCCGCATCTTTTCTGGTACTAGAAGTAGATCGCTTGCTAGAGGTAAATCATATACCTGTGATACATGTTGTTAGTCTTTTTCTAATTGTCGGGATTAATTTATGGATTGCTAAATTGCCTTTATTTCCAACATTCCAAAAACCTGATTGGCATTTAGCGATGACTAAGGGATACTGATGCGATGAAACCGGAGAAGTTCACTGGTGTGAATTTCAAGAGATGGCAGACGAGGGCCCAGTTGTGGCTCACAGCTATGGGCGTGTTTTGGGTCGTGGGTAATCCTCCAGCACTACCTCTCGGATCTGAGAAAGAGGTGCAGGAGTTTACTGCGGCTACGACGATCTTCGTCGGATGCGTCCTTAGTGTGCTCTCTGACCAACTGTGTGATGTTTACATGAACATCAAAAGCGCTGCTGAACTGTGGGAGGCACTTGAACACAAGTTTGGTGCTGCAGACGCTGGACACGAGTTGTACGTGATGGAGAAGTATCATGACTTCAAAATGGTTGAAAACCGTTCAGTCGTGGAACAGGCTCATGAGTTCCAACTTATTGTGAGGGAACTTGAACAACTCGGACACGTCTTGCCGGACAAGTTCGTGGCTGGTGGTATGATTGCCAAGTTGCCTCCATCATGGAGAAACTTCGCCACTGCTCTGAAACATAAAAGACAAAAGATCTCAGTTGAGGATCTGTTGGCTGGTCTTGATGTTGAAGAGAAGGCTCGGGCAAAGGATGCTCCACCAAAAGCCCCAGAACAGTCCAGTGCCAATGTGATGCAGCATGCTGGCAAGAACAAGCAAAAGGCTGTTCAGACTACTCAGTTCAAGAAGAAGAAGATGAACATGGATGAAGTTGTGTGCTTCGTTTGCGGTGAGAACGGACACTTCGCCAAGAAGTGCAAGAACCGCAAGGGCAAGAAAATCAGCAGGGGCAGAAGTCTGCCAACGTGACTATTGGCGATCCTAGCGGATCTGGGTCGCACGAGGTTCAACCGTCATGATGGGGAACGGCTCGCATGTTTCTGTTCTTGGTGTTGGTACGGTCGATCTGAAGTTCACTTCGGAAAAGATCGTGCGTCTCAAGAACGTGCAGCATGCTCCCTCAATAAAGAAGAACCTCGTTAGTGGATCCCTCTTGTGTCGAGATGGATTCAAGCTGGTATTTGAGTCTAATAAAGTAGTCGTCTCGAGATATGGCCATTTCATTGGCAAAGGTTATGACAGCGGAGGCTTGTTCCGCTTTTCACTCTCCGATTTCTGTAATAAAGTTGTGAACCATGTGTGATTCAAACAATTCGGTGGCTGATGTATGGCATTCACGTTTGTGTCACATTAATTTTGGTTGTATGTCGCGTCTATCCAATATGAATTTAATTCCGAATTTTTCTACGGTCAAAGGCTCAAAATGTCAAGCATGTGTGCAAGCAAAGCAACCTCGTAAGCCTCACAACGCTGTAGACGAGAGGTGCACGACATTGTTAGAGCTCATACATTCTGATATTTGTGAAATGAATGGTGTGTTGACAAAAGGAGGAAAAAGATACTTCATGACTTTAATCGATGATGCAACTAAATATTGTTATGTGTATCTTCTAAAAACTAAAGATGAGGCATTTGAAGTTTTTAAGACTTATAAAGCTGAGGTAGAAAACCAATTGGAAAGGAAAATCAAACGTGTTAGGTCCGATCGAGGTGGTGAGTACTTTTCCAATGAGTTCGATCTCTTCTGTGCGGAGAATGGAATAATTCATGAACGGACACCCCCATATTCGCCCCAATCTAATGGGATTGCCGAAAGAAAGAACCGGACGTTAATGGACTTGGTGAATGCCATGTTAGGAACATCCGGTATGGCTAAGTCATGGTGGGGGGAGGCTGTCTTGACAGCATGTCATGTTCTAAATAGAGTTCCAACCAAAAACAGTGATGTAACTCCGTATGAAGGATGGAAAGGAAGGAAACCATCACTCCATTACTTGCGTACTTGGGGCTATTTGGCCATGGTAAGCATACCAATTAATAAGAAACGCAAACTTGGACCGAAGACCGTTGACTGTATCTTTTTGGGCTATGCGTATCACAGCACGACATATAAGTTCTTAGTGGCTAAATCTGAATCGCCCGAGGTTTTAGTTGATTCACTTTTGGAGTCACGGGATGTTACTTTCTTTGAGAATATTTTCCCGATGAATGTTGCTTACTCTTTACCAAGTTCGTCTAATGAGTTTATTCCCGAACCCACTCCCTCGATAGAGCCAATTATAACCCACCTGTTATTGATGAGGATGACAATGTTGTGGCTCCTAGAAGGAGCAAGAGACAAAGGGTTGGAAAATCCTTTGGTGACGACTTCATTGTCTATCTCATAGATGATACTCCCACTACCATTGCAGAGGCTTATGCATCACCAGATGTAGATTATTGGAAGGATGCAGTCCGTAGTGAGATGGACTCCATCACTGCAAATGGCACATGGGAAGTAGTAGACAAACCAGTGGGTTGCAAACCAATTGGTTGTAAGTGGGTTTTTAAGAAAAGCTTAGGCCTGACGGTACTATTGAAAAGTACAAGTCGAGGCTTGTTGCCAAAGGTTTTACACAAAAAGAAGACGAGGATTTCTTTGATACCTACTCACCGGTTGCCAGATTACTACAATCCGAGTGCTATTATCCTTGGCTGCTTCCCATAAACTTCTTGTCCATCAGATGGACGTGAAGACGGCTTTCCTTAATGGAGAGTTAGAGGAAGAAATTTATATGAATCAGCCCGATGGATTTATAGCACAAGGACAAGAGTGCAAGTTAGTGAAATCCTTGTACGGCCTAAAGCAGGCACCAAAGCAGTGGCATGAGAAGTTCGAAAAGACTTTAACCTCTGCTGGGTTTGCAATAAATGAAGCTGACCCCTGTGTGTATTACCGTTATGGTGGGGGGAGAGGAGTAATCCTATGTTTGTATGTTGACGACATACTAATTTTTGGGACCAGTATCGATGAGATTAATGATGTAAAATCATTTTTATCCCAAAATTTTGACATGAAAGATTTGGGAGAAGCCGATGTGATCCTCAATATTAAACTTAATAAGGGTGAGAATGGGATTACTCTCTTGCAATCTCATTATGTTGAAAAGGTTTTGAACCGTTTTGGGTATATGGAAAGCAAACCTTCTCAAACACCCTATGATCCTAGCCTAATACTTCAAAAGAATAAAAGGCTAGGAAAGGATCATCTGAGATATTCCCAAATAATTGGCTCATTGATGTACCTAGCTAGCGCAACTCGCCCTGATATCTCATATGCAGTAAGCAAGTTGAGTCGGTTTTCCTCTAACCCAGGAACTGATCATTGGAAGGGTATTGATCGAGTAATGCGCTATCTTAAAGGAACAATGAGTTACGGAATTCACTATTCAGGGCATCCAGGGGTGCTTGAAGGATATAGTGATTCAAATTGGATTACGGAAGCTGATGAGCTCAAGGCCACTAGTGGGTATATATTCACTTTGGGTGGTGGTGCTGTCTCTTGAAGATCTTGTAAGCAGACAATACTTACAAAGTCAACAATGGAGGCAGAGCTTACAGCTCTGCATACAGCTTCTGCTGAAGCTGAATGGTTAAGAGAGATGTTGATGGACTTACCTTTGGTTGAGAAACCAATTCCTGCTATTCTCATAAATTGTGATAATCAAACTGTGATCACGAAGGTGAAGAATAGCCAGGACAACGGGAAGAAGTCCAACAAACATATAAAGCGTAGACTGAAGTCTGTCAGGAAATTAAGGAGCTCCGGAGTAATAGCTGTGGAATACATCCAGACAGCTAAGAACCTGGCAGATCTCTTTACAAAGGGATTATCACGCACCGTGATTGACAATGCATCGAAGGAGATGGGATTGAGACCCTTGTGAGTTAACCCCAGCAGTAACCCAACCTATGTGATCGGAGATCCCGTGAATTAGGACCTGGGAAGAACAAGCTGTTGGTTAACGGAGAGTACATTCTTTTCCCTACCCACTCCATTGGAGATGCAGTACTCTCATTTCTGTAAGGCAGGTTGACTTTGTCTTAATGTGTTCTGAGGCTTTATAGCGAGATACTGTCCTACAGAGTATCCCTGTAAGAACACACTATGTGAGCCTAACTGTTAGTCGCAGTTTATAAGAATTGGGTAATCTTTAATAAGCTCATGAAGTGAGTTAGGAGTATGACTTATACGCTCCACTCACGGGGTTGGCTATAGCTGCCTAGTATCAGTCAAGACTTCAAGTGAAGCCGATTTGCACCAAACTGTCAATTCAAGGCATAGTCCATTGTGCAGTTGCGGATGGGTCAAGCTTGTTGCTCTAGGTGGATGTTCAACCTTAACAGGTCTCCACTGAATAGCTGATATATAAATAGTACTGTGGTAAAGGGAGAATGACTCGCGTGCCCTTGGGATATGGTGGGGGATTGTTAGATGTTTTGGCCCATGGGCCAAACAATTCCATATAAATCCCAAAGGCCCACTCACACATGCATGTATATGTGCAATTGTGGGGGACTTTAGTCCCACATTGCTAGCTCAAGAAGAGTGAGGCCAACTTAAATAGTTGAGCTACCTCCATCTTGTTAGAGCTATTAGGGAGAAGAAAAGGAAGAACCACACGCGCGCGCGCGCTCGCTCGCCTCGCCTCGCCTCGCCGGCCACCGGGCGTGGCGAAGGGCGGCGCACGCATGACATGCGCGTGAATGGTCCGTCGAATTCCCGCTCCGACCTTTGCGGTCGCGCGGCTTCCTTTTGCCACTCCAGATCTTTTGCATGCATGGAGAAAATTGCGCTGACCTATTTGGTAGCAATTATTCTCGTATTATGGTAAGTGTACTAAAGGAAGGTAATTACCATAATGTTGTGATTAAGCGCGGCTAATTGCTGCCTGATTGGCCGTGACGCGTGTGTATAATATGAGGCGAGACGTCGCTCTCAGTACCGTGAGATTCATCTCTTCCTCTCCTCAGTGCTGCGCTGCCGCCGTCTTCCCCATCCCGTCGCCGACGTGCCATCGGTTCCGGGAGAGCAGGCTCGAAGCCTTCGTCTCCTCTGCGTCCCTGCACGGGGTAGGAGGCGAATCAGGTTTTTGGGAAGCGCCGTCGCGACTGCTCGCTCATCTTCCTCTGCGCCCGGTGTTCGTCGATCTCCATCGCCGGTCTTCTTCTTCTCCTGTCTTCGCGCCGACAACCCCGCCGTAAGGATGTCTCTCTTCTTTATGTTGTTCCTTGCCGCATCTTTTCTGGTACTAGAAGTAGATCGCTTGCTAGAGGTAAATCATATACCTGTGATACATGTTGTTAGTCTTTTTCTAATTGTTGGGATTAATTATGGATTGCTAAATTGCCTTTATTTCCAACAGTGTCTAGACTAAGGTTTAACTGAGTTTGTACCCAGCCCCACGGATAGTTATGGTAGCGTCAGATGGTGACAGCCCTGACGGCCGATGTAGTCCACCACGTTCGGGTTGATGTTTTAGGACCATAGTTGGAGCTTTCTAGCTCCTTTCTCGTTTCTTTCTGTGGCTAGTGTTTCTGATGTCCCGAAGTAAGTAAAGTTTAGTAAGCCTTGAATTAGATAGACCTGCTTAAAAAACCATAAAACTCTATCTGTCCATTTTATCATTCTTTTCTTGGACGATCTTGCCCCTTGATTAGTACACTTCACGTCCCTCGTGGAAATCGATACCCTGTAATAATCTCGACTGAAATCTACATCGGTATCCGTTGCACTTGCAGATTTTTCTGTGTGCATTTAAAATGTCCAACAACACCATAAGTCATGACGCCGAGCCGTGTTACCTCGGTACCATGACTGATGACACCGACTCCGGAGTTCAAAGACGAGATTACGTCAATCAGGGGGTAAACATGAAATTTCTTTAAAAAAGAGCTAAATTGTAAAAATTAGGCCATGGATTCAACCCGGCTCGTGTTTGGTCCAAGGGGGTGGTTTAGGGATGCAAGTGTGTCGGGGGAATACCAAAGGGGTACCCCCAATCGACACAAAACAAACAAGTTAAACCTAGAACACCAATTAATAAGAGGTGAAACTAGTCTAGCTCCCTAAAAACCAACCCCTTGAGGCCAGCCGCACCGGCCCTCCGCCAGGAAGCTTAGACTCGCCAAAGCCTTACCGACCGCCTCCCGCAACCTACCCCTCGAGCCCTGGCACCTAGGCCTCGAGCCCACCACAGCCGTACACCGCTCCTCGAGACCCCGCGCGGGGACCTCGAGCCTCTCTAGCACGATAGCCTATCCCTCGAGACATTTCACATCTCCTTCGAGCAGCGCCAAACATCGGATGCCAATCCCACACTGCGCATTTAATGCGTTCACCTACTCCGGTCACATCCTCTGGAACCCGACGTGCGCCACAGTCAAATCTCGCTTTCACCTCAAGCATGGGCAAAAAGGCACAAGTACAGCACTGTTCGGCCATACCTTGCACTGTAGCACCCTCGAGCCACCTCTCGAAGCTTGGATTCCCGCTGTTCGGCCGGGCTTTCCGGGACTTGCCCATACCTGCGGGGGCTCAAGCCCCCTATAAACGCCACCTCGAGGCCGGCCCTGCACCCCTCGAGCCCTGACGGCTTTCCTGCTATTTGAGAACAGGTACCCCCAAGACCCGGAGGGACTCTGCCACGTCATGTATGTACCGGGATGGGCGCTGCACGGCCTCACGTCGCCACACCTCCACGTCTGCGCCCAGGAATGGAGCCCATGCTTCAAGGACGCCTCAACAGCAACCCCCACGTCGGCTCCAGTGGCATCAACAAGACAGGATTCCTACCCTCCTCCGTATTGGACGTTGTACATCCCGACTCCTGTATCACACTCCTGTGTAACCCTGGCCTCCCCTTGCTCTATAAAAGGGGACACCAGGGCCCTTCACTCGGCCGTTACACATACACGGAAAGACGGCTACACAGGTCTAGACGCACCCCACACACGTACGAGTCGGACTCTGGTCCACGCTCCCTAAGCTTGTATTCGCCCTGTACGAGCACTTAGGTGCAAGTAATACAAGAACATCCTCCCCCGCTGGACGTAGGGCCTTCTTTGCCCGAACCAGGATAAATCTTGTGTCCCCCTTGCATCACCATCCAGAAAGAGAAGCACGCGATCATATTACTAGTTAGTGTCATACCCCCCTGGTAGAAACACCGACAGTGGCGCACCAGGTAGGGGCGTGTCCGGGTCATTTCTTTTGTTTTCTGGATGGTTTCTCCGCTCCTTCGTCTCTGCTGGTGCCGTCATCTGGTTTCGGGAGCCTCGAGTTCTTAGCCACCGGTAACGACAACGAGCTGACCTTGCTCTCCACGGAGGGCCCGACGGAGGGCGTGTCATGCCACCCCGCGCGGGGGGTGTGGCGCGTCGCCCGCATCCACCACGCGTCCGCCCCTCGTGAGCGGCGCCGTCGTCACCATCGTCGCCAGCGATGCGGTGCCCGCGGATACACCCACTTCCCCGCGGCCCGGCCAGGTCCCCGAGGGGAAACTGCCCTGCGCGCGGCCTACTACTTTCTCGGGCGCGCCCACTCCCCCCGGCGAGTTCCGTTCGTCATTGAAAGGACCTAAGGTGTCGCCTAGAGGGGGGGTGAATAGGCTTTTCTGAAATTTACAACTTATAATGCGG
Organism: Coix lacryma-jobi var. lacryma-jobi; assembly: GCA_009763385.1. NCBI lineage: Eukaryota > Viridiplantae > Streptophyta > Magnoliopsida > Poales > Poaceae > Coix > Coix lacryma-jobi. Next base: position 15,108,828 of record CM019830.1, on the reverse strand, counting down.
AAGCAATTAGTATGCGAGTTTCCAATTACTTGGAAACTCCCAATCGGAGTATAACAACCCCTCAAGAGACAAACACAAAGTATATGACGAGAAATTAATCACCTAGAAGGCAATACCCTGCACCACAAAGATTAGCTCAAGGATTAAACAAATTGGGCACAGTCAGTAAATACCGGACATGTCCGGTATCAATACCGGACAAGTCCGGTATGCACGGGTTGTGCGGGACTGCTCCTTTTCTTCTCCAATTTCTCACACAACCTGCAATCACTATGTATGATGTATATATAAAACTGATTGCTTGCAAAACAACTAGCACAACGAAGAATAACAAATAGCCGAAAGTAAAGCACAAAGGAATGACACGGTATTTGTTTCACCGAAGTTCGGCACCCCCTCGGGTCCTACTCTCCGTTGAGCCGGCTGCGAGCTACCACAAAGGTGGGCTCTAGAGGACACCACGGGTCACTCTAGCCGCGGTCTATTTCACCCGCTATGCTCCTTCCACTAGTTGATCTCTTTTGAGGAGAGATCGAACCTTCACAAACTTTCCGAGGCACTCCACAAATCTCTTGGGTGCTCAACGGCGACGCCTAACCGTCTAGGACCGTAGAGTCCAAGAGTAACGAATGCGCACAACAAGATCGACGATTTGCACAAGTGCTCAAGAGATGGCTTGCTCTCTAATTTTGAATCTCTCTCAACCCACAAATGGATTTGGCAATTAGAGGACAATCACTCACTAAGAGAGGGTTGGAAAGTGTTTTGAAAGGCTTAGAATGAGTGTGGGAACCAGTAGAATCAGCAGCCTCCAAAGGTGGAGGATTGGGGGTATTTATAAGCCCACATTCGAAACTAGCCGTTTTCTAGCCGTTGGCTGAGTCAGCTCATACCGGACATGTCCGGTATGCATACCGGACATGTCCGGTATGACTTTACTGCGTGAGGAACACACTGAACAGACCAACTTTCAAACTTCCCAACAGATCTCGGTAGTACCGACACCTTGGTCGGTGGTACCGCTAGTTATAAAGGGGTTTTCACAACCTCTCTGGAAGTAGCCAATTTTGACCTACCGGTAGTACCGCTATAACCCCGGTGGTACCTCTCGGTGGTACCGACCCAAGCGTCGGTAGAACCGCCTATCACAAAGATACTGTTAGCCACAAATCCGCAAATACCGGACATGTCCGGTATGCATACCGGACATGTCCGGTATGACTTGACTGCGCGAGAAGCACTCTTACCAACCATCTTTCAAACCCCGAATAGGATCTCGGTAGTACCGACCACCAGGTCGGTGTACCGACAGTTAAAAGGGGGTTTTGCAACCTCTCTGTGTTGGGCCAAATTTGGCCTACCGGTAGTACCGCCATTACTCCGGTAGCACCGGTCGATAGTACCGACGCAAGAGTCGGTTGAACCGCCCAAACACAAGCTGCGAGACAGAACTCCGCTAATACCGGACATGTCCGGTATGCATACCGGACATGTCGGTATGGACTCCACAAGAGCGCCCGAGGCCGAGCCTGGCTCAGAGGCTCGGCGAGACGGAGCTTGAGCGCCCGAGGCCGAGGCTGGCTCGGGCGGGACGGAGCTTGAGCGCCGAGGCCGAGCCTGGCGCAATGGCTCGGGCGAGACGGAGCTTGAGCGCCGAGGCCGAGCCTGGCGCAAAGGCTCGGGCGAGACGGAGCTTGAGCGCCGAGGCCGAGGCCTGGCGCAAAGGCTCGGGCGAGACGGAGCTTGAGCGCCGAGGCCGAGGCCTGGCGAAAGGCTCGGGCGAGACGGATGGCCGCACTGCTGTGGGCTCATACCGGACATGTCCGGTATGCATACCGGACATGTCCGTATGGACAGACAGTGCAGCAAACAGCTGAAAGTTAGCTCTAGCTCTCTCATGTCTCACTTAGGTTGGTTTGAGCACTTATGAAGAATCATCTACTCTATGTTGCATCCCTCTTAATAGTACGGCTTTCCTATTTACTCAAGATAAATTGAAATACGAATTTTAAACCTCTTGAGTTGATTCCCATTTGAACCAAAGCCGCTTGACTTCATTTTCCATATCGAGAGGAATGGTTGTCATTTTAGAAGTAGATATTCCTCGAGCATAGCCATCTTGAACATGTGACTTGACTCCATGCAAGTGATATAATGAAGTTCCAAATGTGCCAAGTCACTCCAACAATATTGTTGCTAGGAATGTCGATTCTCCACTAGATGCGATCTTCAAGCTTGATTGATCCTTCGACTAAATGCAAGTACTTTCTTCTTCACTCTAGCTAGGTTCTTCGGCCGCCAAGCCGTCGCTTGCCCTTCACCCTTGCTTAGTACCTCAAAGACTCTTTCCTTGCTATCTTCACCATTTCAAGCCATTCAACCATGCTTCATTTTGAATCCTTTCTTAGCAAACATAAATGCACTATGATTATCCCACAATATGATAACCCTTTATATCAATATCATTCTCATTGTTGTTTTGTGCTTGTGACATGATCTTCATACAACAATCCATCATTTTGGCTTTGCATTACATTTCAAGTACATAGTGAGATAATCATTTCCCTGTGTCACACTTAGCAAACATATTAGATCTTTAATCAACATTGTCATCAAATCATCCAAAATCACACTTAAGTGCAACATGCACTTTCAAACTCCCCCTTTTTGGTGATTGATGACAACCTTGATTAAATTTTACCAAAGGATAAACAATTAAGCTTATGGGTTCAATGATTTATGAAGAGCTCCCCCTTAATATGTGCAATATGAATTGAATTCATAAAGGACCTCAAAATGTCAATTTGCACATACTAAGGTGAGTTGGAAACTCCCCCTAAATCATTGCATCCGAGAAATGCAAGTGTGTGAGCAATATAGATCATGATGCATATGACAAGATATATCACACAAGTCAATAAATGAAAAACAATACACCAAGACATATGCAACACACTAGTAAGTAAAGATCTTATGAAGAATAATTGCTACTCATATCACACACATAGCACTCACACAAAGATTTCTCAAGTCCACAACCACTAAGATAGATTATATACAAGATAAGGATCATGTCTCATCACAAAGATATCTCTGATATCGGATACACTAAAGAACTCATACATGACTCATGATATTACAATAAAGCTCAAACTCTGAGAACTAAACCACCTGCAGAACAAAACTCCAGATACAAGATACATAACTGATAACATGAAGTCTGGAAGCTCTAATCAACTATCTCTCCCCCTTTGTCATCCATCTCCAAAAAGGTAAAGGTGTCGCTCAAGGATGACACCAGGAGGGCCGCAGGCGAAACTGTCACTCGTCGTCGTCCCCAGGCTGCCGAGAGCTCTGTCCTGGGTCAGGGTAGCCGTAGGTACCACCAAGGAAGCTGTCCCACACGTCTGAAGCAAACTCCTCAGCTGAGCTAGGACGAAGTAGGGGGTCTGTGGAGAACCTGGGAGCTGAAGGAGGAGTGTCGTGGGGCTGCTGCCCAGCCTCTACTCCCTGCCTCTGACTCTGCTGCTCTGACTCTGCTCCCTGTCTCTGACGCACTGAAAGGTCGTCAAACTCCCTCTCATACCTCTGCTGCTGCTGCTCAAACGTCTCAGGCTGCTCAGTCTCGTCATCTGACGGTGGGGATCTCGGGGGCTGAAACTGTTGTAGTGCCGTGAAGCATCTTCAGCGTCCTCGAGTCCTCTCTCCTAGCCTGCCTCTCACGGTGCTGCTGAGCCTTGATCACATTGACATCCTTGCACACGCCGAGAATACTGCTAAGAACCTTGCGCAAGAGAGAGCGCTGCCTGCCACGTCCCTGAGAGGTGGAGTGTGAACGAGTGTGTGGCTGTGGCGAGCCCTGCCACGGCTGCTCCTCCTGCTGCTCCTGCAACTGGGTCCTCTGGCTGTGGCTCTGCTGCTGCTGGAACTGCCCCTGGTCCAGGTGGAGGTATAGGAGACTCAAGAAGATCTGCCTGGAACCTCAAGGGCCTGTGTGAGTGGTCATAGGTGAAAGTGGCACCAATCTGCTGCTCAATCATATGCTGAATGTATGGTGCAAATCCACATCCCTTGAGTGGCCTCTCACCCACTCTCTTGATCTCATACCAGATAAAATCAAAGACACTGAAAGGCTGTGCTCCTGGTGCTAACCTGTGCAGGAGGTTCCTCGTGTAATCTGCAAGTGTCCCTCTGTCTCCTGACTTGCAATCAATAGTGGCCCTGAGCATCCTGTTGAGATAGCCATAGGTAGGGTGAATGCCTCTCACCTTCCCTACAACTGCCCCAGCAGGTAGAGGTGGTGGGTACATGTACCCAAGCTGCTCTGGAGGAAGCACAACCTCATCGTGAATACAAGCTCTCTGAAGATCCTCCTCGTCAAAGCCAAGATACCCTGCAAACTCCCTGTAAGACACGGAGTACCAGACACCCTCACTCAGTCATCCAGTTCATGCGCTTCTCATCAATCTCGTCAGACTCCTCAACATATAGGGTGGCATAGAACTGGGCTATCACCTCATCACACCAATCATGCTGAAACTCCAGAATGCGGTAGAGGCCTGTCTGCTGGCAAATAGCAATAGCATGCTCAACTGAAGGACGGTGATGATCTCTAGCATGCTGCCAATCAACGTACTGAGCTCTAATGATCACAGGGTTTCTGGTCAGAAGCACCTTCTCATAATAGTCAATGTGAAACAAGGTGTGAAACCTGTAGTCATAGATGTTCCTCTCCTGTCCCCTGGGGTCTCTCCTCCGCTCTCTCCTGGCCTTCTGTGTACCACCGGACTCCCGATAGTCCACACGAGCCACCCAAGCAGGAATCAGGGCAGCAGGGCGTATCGCAAGAGCCCCAAAGTGTAAACCCTCCTGCTGCTGCTGAGGTGCATCTTCTTCCTCTTCCTCTTCTTCTTCTTCTTCTTCTTCAATTTCTTCTTCCACTTCTTCCTCTTCCTCTTCTTCCTCTATGTCATCATGAGCTGCAAACGATAAGGAGCTCTAGAGGCACCTCCCCTTGGAGGTCTAGTAGTGCCACGACCACTACCACTCCCACTGCCACTGCTGCCTCCTTGACAAGCCGGAGTGAGAATCTTGCCTCCTCTTCTTATGCCTTTCCCTAGCTGGATCATGTCTCGTCTTGGTTCGAGGCTCGACTCTGTCACTCATAGCTGCTGCCCTGTGACCAAACAATCCACAAAGATGTCTCAGAAGCATATTTATAGGATTTGTCAAAACTAGTTGAATTAATAGAGATACGATTAAATGCCTCATGGATTGCAAGCACCTAGGCCAAACTTGATCACTAGGTTTACAACACACTTATAGACATCCAATACAATCCCTAACATCAACTATGAGGGCCTGAACCGAGAAAAACAGAAAGTTTTCTGTTCTGCTGGGAAAAACCGGACATGTCCGGTCTCATACCGGACATGTCCGGTATGGACGTTCACAGCACCCCCTTCCTAGGGTTCCTCGGTTCACCACCAATTCAAACCCAATCCATCTCAAACTTGATACATTGCTTCTAGACCATGAATCCAACATCTTGACCGAAGGAATTTGAGAATGATTTAGCGATGAATAGATCGGACAAGTCCGGGATTTGAAATACCTTGGGATGAGAGGGAACGAGGGAAAACTTCAAATCCAACACCGGCACTTGCTTTTGATGGAATCCTTCTCCAAATCCTTCTCCCTCTCTCACTTTTCTATGGAGGGAGCACTAGGTCGCCGTGGGTGGAGACGGTCGGCTCCTTGCTTGGCCGGTTTGGGAAGAACAGAAGTGAGGGAGAGAAAGAGAGCCCGAAGGGGTACGCTGTCCTTATGTCCCCCGCTCATACCGGACATGTCCGGTATGGATACCGGACAAGTCCGGTATTGGCGGTTTTCTCCAGAGCTACTCTGCTTATACCGGACATGTCCGGTATGGATACCGGACAAGTCCGGTATTAGCAGATTATGTCCAACAGCTCCAGATTTGCTTCTTTTCATCCAAAACCCTTTCTTTCCTCGAACATGTAATCCATCATATTTTATTCTCTTCTCTTCATATGATTTCACAAAGAGTACTTGTGTCCAAATCTCAAGTTTTCTTTTCTCTATGTTTAATCCAAGGTTTTCAACACACTAAGATTATAGAGAAACCTTATGTCCATGATCGTTTTGACAAGAGGATTATCAAGGAATATAATTTACTTTAGAGATATAGGACTTGAGAGAGGTCCATGCCACTTGTAATTAGCCAATCAAACAATCAAGGGGAACAATAATTACAAGTGTCATGGATAGGTCACAAAGACCAAGTGTCAAATATTTTCCCAAAACACACTTCCTACTCATGCTAGTAAGGAATTTGGAAATATCTATCCTATCACACATAAGTGCACACGCTAGCATATTATAGGCCTATTATGCACTTTCAATGCACATATTAAAAACATACCTTTGCCTTGTGCCCACAAGTTCCACCTAGCATAATCATGACATGGTGATGATTTTGTTGACCTTTCTTGCCAAATAGTCATGTCTTCATCAAGAAGTCAACTTGATCAAGATGAACTACAACATATGCTAGATAAACTTATTAGCTCATAAAGGGCACAAAGTTGAAATTGAGCTCCCCCTCAATTAGTGCTTCAAGTATTTGAATTCCTTTCCAAGCACTTTCATTCCATTAGGAATGTGAGAGTCAAGTTCAACTTTGGCCAACACAATGTAATTTCCATATGTGATAAGAGAGTAAATTCTAAGCACAAATCACTTGAGACCAACGACATGTGAGATCTAAGTTAAGACAATAAGCATAGCACAAGTAGAATAAGCTCAAATCTCATGTAGGCAAGGATAGGTAGCAAGTTTAGGCACTCTATGTCATGGTGAAGATAAAGCAAAAGATAAGATAACATAGATTACCAACGGGTCAACCACATAAGCAAGTATGATGAAAATAGGTTGATAGGTTGAGTTAGAATTTCAAATTGTCTTGCTCAACCACCCCGAAAGCACATTCTAGCATTATGAATCCTATATGCACTTACATAGCATGTATGTAACCACATACCTTGGCCTTGAGCTCGCATATGTTCCACTAAGAGTAACCATGACATAATCATCTTCGTGTTGACTTGACTTGTCAGGTGATCATGCCTTTGTCAAAGTGATCTCCTTTTCATTTAAAGAACTATCACATCACTTTAGAGGAATTGTTAGATCACAATGGTTCAAGGTAGAAACTAAACTTCCCTTTAATAGGTGCTCAAGTCATTTTGAATTACTTGTGAAAGCACTTTGGTTTTCTTTTAAGGAAAGGGAATGTTTTTCTACCTTGACCAAGACACATAGATTTGCCAAATCCTGAATTAAGTTCAAGTACTACTTACAAACACTCAGTATAGATTAATGTGCAGGTATTTAGTTAGAGCAAAAGACTAGTCCACAAAGATCTAGCAATTCTTCTAAACCAGAAATCTCATCCTTCTCTGCCCATACCGGACATGTCCGGTATGGATACCGGACAAGTCCGGTATGAAGTGACTTTGTCCAAATCTGCATATGGAGTCACTGGTCTTAACAGAGTGAGTAACTCATACCGGACATGTCTGGTACGATACCGGACAAGTCCGGTATTTGCAAATCAGAACCAGTAAACAGCCACTTCTGAGATTTCCTTTTGGCTCTAGTTCATTTCACTTCCCTGCACTTCATCAAAGATAATGCTCTACTAGAGAGCCATTAAGAGCATCGAATGACAAATGTCGTAAGGTAAATTAAATTCATTTGATTACTAAGTTTTAGGCACTTATCAACAATGGTGGAGATGAGTAAAAAGGAATCGATCATCACACAGTGTTCGGGTCAACCATATAGGGTAATATTGACAACATAGGTTGATAGTTTGAGTTGAGATGTCATTTTGCTTGCTCAAACACCCCGAAAGCCTTCATCTCACCATTGAACCTACATCAACATCCTAAGCACATTTTGGTACCCAACTTTTGTTGGGTCCTTGAAAGTTAGTCAACAAGTGCTTAGGCACCCAAGTGGCCTTAGAGCTAGTATGAGGTGAACACATCACCTTACTAGTGCTAAGTCCCTTTGTGACCTTCCTAAGCACCTTATCATTTGCAAATGTGTTCGGCTTAGGAAACATACCATTTGGGCAATCATAGCTTAGATGCCCCTTTCTCCTACAAGCATAGCAAATACGCCCATTGTTTGCTCTTCTCTTGTCTTGCTTGTTGGGACATGCATCAACCATGTGTCCCGGCTCATTGCATGCATAGCATCTTCTTATTGCAACTTGAGCCATCTTCCTTGCCTCTTGTATGTGGGGCAACTCTTGGTGAGGTGACCCAACTTGTTGCATTTGAGGCAAGGACTTGGTGCATCATTCTTCATTTGCTTGGACAATTTGGTTGATGCCTTTTGTTCGGCCGCTTCACATTTGTCGGCCCAAGTCTTGTGTGGACACTTAGCCCACTCATGTCCATACAATCCGCAACCATAGCATAATCTCTTCTTTTGTTTCTTGCCCTTTGGTTGCTTTCTCATGACTTGAGGAGTGACTAGATTGTTGGATTTTGGAGGAAGCAAGGTTTGAACCCTTCTCAAGCTTCTTCACCATGATATCACGGTTATCTTGAGAAGGTTGTGCTTTCTCCTCATCCTTCAATCTAATCACATCCTTCTTTAGATTTCCCACTTCTTCGATGAGCCTAGCATTTTCTTTAAGAGTTTGCTCAATCGAAGATTGGCTTGCTTGAGAAGCACACTCATTAGCACAAATAACATTTAATTGAGATGGTGCACTAGTGAGTGTAGTAGTGTGAGGTTGAGAGGATTTTACCATAGCAATAACAACCTCATGTGCAATCTCAAGCATTGCATTTGATTCCACTAGCTTCTCATGTGAGCACTTGAGATAAGTGAAGTCCTCTTGTAGGAACTTGTGCTCATATGAGAGATCACTCATTTTTGCCTTAAGCATGTAGTTCTCCTTCTCTAGCCTTTCCACATTAGATAGAGAGTTAGTAGCTAAGGCATGCTCAATTGACAATTTTTCATACCTTTCTTCTAATGCCTTTAGCTCTTCTAATTTGGAGATGAGGAACTCTTCTTGATTTTGAAGGGATTGCTCTTGTTCATCCACCTCCTTTTCTAGCTCATCATTTTTCTTCAGCAAGTTGACGAACAAGAGCTTGTCTTCATACTTGAGATAATCAAGCGATTCATCATCTTCATCATCCTCATCGCTCTCTACTTGATTATCTCTTGATGCCTTCTCCTTGATCTCACCAAGAATCTTCTCTTGATCTTTCTTGGTTGCTTTCTTCTTGTTCTTCTTGGCCATGAGACACAAGTGATGAGTATCATGAGCTACTGAGGTTGACTCATCACTTGGTCGCCACCGAGCATGAAAGTCGTTGTTGTCTGCTGCTAGCTCCCTGTCTGCTGGGCTGATACCGGACATGTCCGGTACCCATACCGGACATGTCCGGTATGGACAGACAGGGTCCAGAGCAGCAGCAGCTGGCAGCCCTCGATCAGGCTCGTCTTCCTTGAGGCTTCTTGAGGCTTCCTCACATGATGATGACTCAATGGACTTCATTTCCATTGAATCACAATCATATGCTTCATCACATTTGGACTTCCCATACAAGTGGGCAAGTCTAGTCCAAATGACATGAGCACTCTCCGGTGGAGATTCTCCGTTGTAGATAGCCTCCTTAAGAACCTCTGCACTCAATGAGTTCAACATGATCAAACACGCATGAGCATTGAGTTGCACACATATCTCTTCCTCTTTTGTCAAGTTCTTATAGTTGCTCCAATCAACTATAGAAAGAGATATGCTTGCATCCACAATATGCTCAATAATGGGGCTAATAGCCCGAAATGCATTGAGTACATAAGATGACCAAGATAGAAAGTTTGAACCATCATTTTGGAGAAGCACCACGTTTGTCTCCATAGGCGAATCCATCGGTTCTCACAAGCGGTGAAGCTCAAACGTGAGTCCAAGCTCCGATACCAATTGAAAGGACCTAAGGTGTCGCCTAGAGGGGGGTGAATAGGCTTTTCTGAAAATTTACAACTTATAATGCGGAAGCAATTAGTATGCGAGTTTCCAATTACTTGGAAACTCCCAATCGGAGTATAAACAACCCCTCAAGAGACAAACACAAAGTATATGACGAGAAATTAATCACCTAGAAGGCAATACCCTGCACCACAAAGATTAGCTCAAGGATTAAACAAATTGGGCACAGTCAGTAAATACCGGACATGTCCGGTATCAATACCGGACAAGTCCGGTATGCACGGGTTGTGCGGGACTGCTCCTTTTCTTCTCCAATTTCTCACACAACCTGCAATCACTATGTATGATGTATATATAAAACTGATTGCTTGCAAAACAACTAGCACAACGAAGAATAACAAATAGCCGAATGTAAAGCACAAAGGAATGACACGGTATTTGTTTCACCGAAGTTCGGCACCCCCTCGGGTCCTACTCTCCGTTGAGCCGGCTGCGAGCTACCACAAAGGTGGGCTCTAGAGGACACCACGGGTCACTCTAGCCGCGGTCTATTTCACCCGCTATGCTCCTTCCACTAGTTGATCTCTTTTGAGGAGAGATCGAACCTTCACAAACTTTCCGAGGCACTCCACAAATCTCTTGGGTGCTCAACGGCGACGCCTAACCGTCTAGGACCGTAGAGTCCAAGAGTAACGAATGCGCACAACAAGATCGACGATTTGCACAAGTGCTCAAGAGATGGCTTGCTCTCTAATTTTGAATCTCTCTCAACCCACAAATGGATTTGGCAATTAGAGGACAATCACTCACTAAGAGAGGGTTGGAAAGTGTTTTGAAAGGCTTAGAATGAGTGTGGGAACCAGTAGAATCAGCAGCCTCCAAAGGTGGAGGTTGGGGGTATTTATAAGCCCACATTCGAAACTAGCCGTTTTCTAGCCGTTGGCTGAGTCAGCTCATACCGGACATGTCCGGTATGCATACCGGACATGTCCGGTATGACTTTACTGCGTGAGGAACACACTGAACAGACCAACTTTCAAACTTCCCAACAGATCTCGGTAGTACCGACAACTTGGTCGGTGGTACCGCTAGTTATAGAGGGGGTTTTCACAACCTCTCTGGAAGTAGCCAATTTTGACCTACCGGTAGTACCGCTATAACCCCGGTGTACCTCTCGGTGGTACCGACCCAAGCGTCGGTAGAACCGCCTATCACAAAGATACTGTTAGCCACAAATCCGCAAATACCGGACATGTCCGGTATGCATACCGGACATGTCCGGTATGACTTGACTGCGCGAGAAGCACTCTTAACCAACCATCTTTCAAACCCGAATAGGATCTCGGTAGTACCGACCACCAGGTCGGTGTACCGACAGTTAAAGGGGTTTTGCAACCTCTCTGTGTTGGGCCAAAATTTGGCCTACCGGTAGTACCGCCATTACTCCGGTAGCACCGGTCGATAGTACCGACGCAAGAGTCGGTTGAACCGCCCCAACACAAGCTGCGAGACAGAACTCCGCTAATACCGGACATGTCCGGTATGCATACCGGACATGTCCGGTATGGACTCCACAAGAGCGCCCGAGGCCGAGGCCTGGCTCAGAGGCTCGGGCGAGACGGAGCTTGAGCGCCCGAGCCGCTGGCTCGGGCGGGACGGAGCTTGAGCGCGAGGCCGAGGCCTGGCGCAATGGCTCGGGCGAGACGGAGCTTGAGCGCCGAGGCCAGGCCTGGCCAAAGGCTCGGGCGGACGGAGCTTGAGCGCCGAGCCGAGGCCTGGCGCAAAGGCTCGGGCGAGACGGAGCTTGAGCGCCGAGGCCGAGGCCTGGCGCAAAGGCTCGGCGAGACGGATGGCCGCACTGCTGTGGGCTCATACCGGACATGTCGGTATGCATACCGGACATGTCCGGTATGGACAGACAGTGCAGCAAACAGCTGAAAGTTAGCTCTAGCTCTCTCATGTCTCACTTAGGTTGGTTTGAGCACTTATGAAGAATCATCTACTCTATGTTGCATCCCTCTTAATAGTACGGCTTTCCTATTTACTCAAGATAAATTGAAATACGAATTTTAAACCTCTTGAGTTGATTCCCATTTGAACCAAAGCCGCTTGACTTCATTTTCCATATCGAGAGGAATGGTTGTCAAGTTTAGAAGTAGATATTCCTCGAGCATAGCCATCTTGAACATGTGACTTGACTCCATGCAAGTGACATAATGAAGTTCCAAATGTGCCAAGTCACTCCAAACAATATTGTTGCTAGGAATGTCGATTCTCCACTAGATGCGATCTTCAAGCTTGATTGATCCTTCGACTAAATGCAAGTACTTTCTTCTTCACTCTAGCTAGGTTCTTCGGCCGCCAAGCCGTCGCTTGCCCTTCACCCTTGCTTAGTACCTCAAAGACTCTTTCCTTGCTATCTTCACCATTTCAAGCCATTCAACCATGCTTCATTTTGAATCGTTTCTTAGCAAACATAAATGCACTATGATTATCCCACAATACGATAACCCTTTATATCAATATCATTCTCATTGTGTTTTTGTGCTTGTGACATGATCTTCATACAACAATCCATCATTTTGGCTTTGCATTACATTTCAAGTACATAGTGAGATAATCATTTCCCTGTGTCACACTTAGCAAACATATTAGATCTTTAATCAACATTGTCATCAAATCATCCAAAATCACACTTAAGTGCAACATGCACTTTCAGTCATGCGCACGGACCAGGAGCCTGGCCAGAGGCCCCCGAGCCATGCACCATCGACACCACCTGGCTTCCTCCCGCACGGGGTGTACCGCGCTCGACGCAGGGTTCCCGTTTTTCGGCCTCACAACTCCCAGCTGTCTCCGCCGCACCACCTCGACGAGCGCCATCAGGACCGTGGCGGCGCAGACCGGGAGGAGCGTCCGGGCGTGCTTCCTACAAGCCATCGCCGACCTGGAGATCATCTACCCCGCGCCGTTGACCGCGACTTTCTCACGAGTCGTCGAGCCCACCCGGCAAGCCACCTTCGGGGAATGGTACCGGAGGAGCGGCAGTCTCATTGTCGGCACGAGCCCGGGCCGCGAACGTCAATGACTCCGACTCCGACGAGTACGACTACCACGACCCCGACTTCTGGGATCCCACCAGGGAGTGCTTCCAGCTCGAGGGGGTCGTGTGCGATACCGAGGACGAAGGCGACGACAACAGGCCGGCGCTCAACCTTGAGGCGCCCACCGACGTGGCTGCGGCAGGCGGATCACGCGTTCAGGGGAGGAACGAACCCGCGGCGCCGGTCGCACCATCTCAGCACGACGACGGCCGGGGCGGCGCAGCTCGCGCAGCTGCGGGAGGCGATCGCCAGGGCTGAGGAGGAACGACAGCGTCTGCTGCAGCTCGAGAAAACTCTTGTGCAGGAACCAACCCAGCATCGAGGAGCCGGGCTCGAGGCCGGGCTCGAGAGGTCCACCGGCAGATCCTCGAGGACGGGCCCGGGCGCGTCCTGAGGTGTGCTTCCCGCGAGCCGGGCAGAACATGGTGGCGGCCGCAATGCTGCTCCGCGATCTACCCGCCGTCTCCAACCCAGACGCTAGGCGCATGCTCGGGGAAATGAAGAACCTCCTCGAGACAGCCGCTGTGCAGCAGGCCAAGAGCTCGGCCTCGCGCCGACGCGGGGGGGCCTCAGGGAAGCCGGTGGACGCGCCTCGCAACGAGCGCGAGATGTCCGTCCACCAGCCGGACGCCCTTCGAGCCAGGCCAGTCTGGGAGCGGATTGTCGACAACCGGCCACCTCGAGACCCTCATGGCGCAGCAAACGAACCCCCGGCGCCAAGTGCATCACCTCAGCGCAACGATGACCAGGCGGCGCACCTCGAGCGGCTGGGCGGGAGCGATCACCAAGGCTGAGGAGGGCATATTTCAGTGTCGGCGCGACACCAACCGCCGGCGCAAGGACAAAGGGGCTGAGGAGCGTGGCTACAGTGCCCACCGAGGGGGGCGCTACGACAGCGACGAGGACCGGCAAGCCCTCGAGCCCCCGGGCCCTAGGGTCTTCAGCTGGGCCATCCGCAGCTCAGCCCTCCCCGACCGCTTTCGGCCACCGACCAACATCGTGAAGTACGACGGGGAGGTCGAGCCCAAGCTGTGGCTCTCCGATTTTCGCCTGGGCTGCCAACGGGGCGGGGCAAAGAGCGACGACCGCGTGATCATACGCCAGCTCCCACTTTACCTCTCGGACACCGCCCGTCGGTGGCTCGAGGGGCTCCCACCGGATCGGATCCACGACTGGGCCGACCTAGTCAGGGTTTTCGACGGGAATTTCAAGGGGACTTGCGTGCGCCCAGGCAGCCCTGGGATCTTCGACGTTGCAGGCAGGCAACGGACGAGCCCCTCCGTGACTTCGCTCGACGATTCTCGAAGCAGCGCCTCGACCTCCCCCACGTGCCTGATGAGGATGTCATCTCGGCGTTCCTCGCGGGCACGACATACCAAGAGCTAGTTCACAAGCTAGGGCGCTACCGTCCCAGGACGGTCGAGGATCTGATGGATCGTGTCACCAGCTTTGCCTCAGGCGACGAGGCAGTGGGGGCCTTTATAACATCCCTGGTGTTAAGCATTAATTAAAATCCTAATTAAGTTGTTTAGTATGCATAATCATCTGGCATCTTGGCATAAAAGCATTTCATGTTTTAAGTATAATTGTGATGCTTTTATGTTTGACCAGAGTGTTGTATGTTTTTGAGTGTTGATTTCCATGCTTGATATTTATGTGGCTTGCTTGTGATGTTTGGTGTTTCATAAAAGGGCAAGTGAGAAATTTTGTTTTAAATCTCTCTTTTTGTCCCTTTTTTATAAGTCAAAAAGAAAGTCAAAATTTCAAAATGATTTCAAAAGCAAAGTTGTAGCTCTTGTTGAGAGGAACAACTTTTGGTATTCAAAGTTTTCAAAGTTTCAGTACAAAAGTTTGAATAAATTTGGAATCTTTCAAACCCTGGATTTTATCCCAAAACTAGATTTCAAAACTAAAAAGAATTAGATTTTGGTCCTTTAGTCAAAGTGGTAGAGAGGATTATATGCAATACTTTTGTTAAGATAGATTTTTCATGTTTTTAAAGAAAATCTGAAGTAATTTGGAAAACAAGTTTGATTGGTTTCAAATTGAAAATCAATTTCCAAAACCTAATTTTATCCCCTTTTGTGTAGTTTCAAAATTAAGCACAGTTTGGCTATGCTTCAAAAGCAAAGTTGTTCTATTTTTGATAAGGAACAACTTTGATGTGTAAAGTTTTTCAAGTTTTTCTTATGAAATCAAAAGTAATTTTGGTTTTTCAGAAAGGGTAGAAGAGGAATGGGAAAAAGGGGGAATAGACTTGCTTCCCTGTTCATGGCGGTCACCGACCGAGCTAGGGTCGGCAACGCCAGCGCGATGGGCACCGTTTCTTCTCGAACGAGTGCGTGTTGATCTCCGTGGCGAAGTTATCTAGCTGCTGGCGCTCTCCTTTCTCCGTGGCGTCTTTTTCCCGAGCTTGCCGTCATAGTTGCGCCACCAAGGCACCGACAGACTCCTCTCTGACCCAATCTCGAAGTCACGGTGAACCAAGCATCCTCAACCAAAATCGGCCGCAAATATAAGTTTCTACCTCCTTGCGCATCTCCAGAGTCCATCCTTCAAACTCTTCTGCCCTAGAGAGCTCATACTCGCCGGTTTTTCTTCCCGCCGAGCAGAAAGCGCCGCCGAGCTCGACCTCACCGTGGTCAGCTCACCGAGCACTTCTTCACTCTCTCTTCCTCGTGTCTGTGTTTCGTCTTGATCTTAGAGAACTCATCGGCTCGATGGTCCCTTGTCGGGTGCTCAGGTTTTACCGGAACAGAGTCGTCTTCGCCGGAGTTTACCGCTGAAGGCCACTGCTCCGTGGACGCCTACTCTCCGTGCAACCTCTGCTTCAACCAGTGACACCAACAGCATCAGTGTGAGCTGCTAGACCTTCCTAGCCTCTCCGTTTGCTTGCTATCGGTCTAGGTTCGCCGGAGCAGGGCTAGCCGAGATCCGATCCGCCGCCGTGCGTGGCCAGGCTCAACCCGAGTGGTAGAGTGTAGGGTTGAGGGCTCAATCGACTGCGGCTGTCTTGCCGGTGTTGACGCTCGCGTCAGCCGAGTCTCTAATGGCCGGAGATGGCCGGTGTAAGATTCGTCGCCGCTCGGTGCGCCGTCGTTCACGCCGGCCATGGTCGAGGACCTTCTCGTTGTAAAGATGAAAAGTTCCAGGGTGTTGGTTGCAAAGCCCCGGCTCAGGTGAATAGCGCCATGGACTGCGGGTTGTTTTAGTGTAAGCCGAAGGCTTTTCTGCAAAGCTATCAGGGCACACCGTCTCGCTCGAGCCAGGTCCCGAGCGGGCAGGTGGACACGTGCCCTCCGTCTCGCGCTATGCCTCGAGCAGGCGCCTCCATCCGCTTCGCTCGAGCCCTCGGGAACGTGTTCACTTCCCCCGAGCTAGGCCTCGGACGGACGAGCTTTTTCCGTCTCGCCCGAGCCGAGAGCCAGGCCTCGGACGGGCGTTTGGTGTTTATCGTCTCGGTCGAGATAGGCCTCGAGCGGACCCTCGGGCGCTGTCTTGCGGGAGCTAGGCCTCGAGCGGACCCTCGGGCGCTGTCTCGCTCGAGCCGAGTCTTGAGCAAACCCTCACCCATCGCCGTGCGCTCGCGCCACGCTGGGCTGAGTTGGCTTGGGCCGAAAGCCCAGTTTGGGTGGTTTTCGTTTTTCTTTTTCTATCTTTTTGATCAGTAAGCAATTTTGTTATTTTTGCTATAATTAATGTATAGCTCTGTTTTTTATGAAATTTGACATGATAGATGATAGCATGTCTGTGCTAATATAAAAATTATAAAACTTGTGTTTTGAGTACTTTTGCTATAGTCATTAAATCTGTACTTTAATTCATAAATGTAACTTTCATGAATTATGTAATTTTCTGTGTTTCTCCAAAAATCATGAAATTTGACATGTGAGTTTATATCACTGATGTACACCTTCATGTTTAATGTCATCCCTGTTTGACCAAGTATGATTTGTGTATAAGTAAAAGGCTAATTAAAATGGTTAATAAAATAAATAGAAATAGTTGATCTCTGTAGATTTGTGTGACTTTTGGTTTTGTTTGACAATCAGGGAATCAGTAGCATGAATTGCTCCCTGGTTATGGATTCCTTTATGTTAATGATCTTTTGTTGCTTGTTAGACACATCACCATGTTTACGGAAAATAATAAAACTTGTTTAGTATTAATATATAATAGCTAAAGTTGGTTTTGTTGGTTTGCAACTTTACCGCGAAGGAAAGTTGTACTCGACTTTTCTTATCTTGTGTTATCTTCTGTTTTACTTTTGAATTGTCCTGCACCTTAGCATACATCACATGACATCATTCTGAGCATACCTCATTTATCTACGTGTAGTATCCGAGAGTGTTGAAATCGTGTGGTTTAAGCTTTGGTGATCGCCCTTGTCGGACAAGCCTCAGAAGGAGATTCTTGTTGAACAAGCTTCGTCGAGAAGACTTAACTTCTAGATGAAGGAGCTAACCTTATGGATCATTCTTGGATCCTGTCTTCCCTGCAACGAAGGCAAGCCCCGGTGCATTTAACCCTTCCTTGTTTTTATAAGGATTTTATTAAAATGTTTTGTGTTAAACTACTGCATTAGGTTATAGGAGTTGTGTGATGGCCTACTTCTTGCACTGTTTACCTCCATCAGAAGATCCACCTGCCCTGTTTTAAAAACTATTTGCAAAATGCTTAGTGATGCTATACAATAGATTTGCAATAAAAATGCCAATTTCAAAAGTGTGATCACTGAGATGAATCATATCAAGGGTTTTGGTTATACTTCCCGTTCGATGACTGCTTGCCTAGCTAGCATGTGGTCACTATCCAGAAAGAGAAGCACGCGATCATATTACTAGTTAGTGTCATACCCCGGGTAGAAACACCGACAAAGTGTAAAACATTTTGGGTCATTGGGTCGACCCAAAAAATTGATCAAATAAACTAGAATGACGTTTTGGTAGTTTGAGTAAAGTGGAAAAATGAACTAAAATGACATTTGACCGTAATTAGTTAGCTGACAAAAAAACCCATTTGGTACCCACTTGCATCCGTAGGTGGGTCCAACTTTTTTTTTTCTTCCAACCTTAAGAGATCAAATGAATGTCATCCTCACGCGTCTTGTAACCCTAATATCCACTCGCCATTCACCTCAGAAAGTCAGGAGCGCTCGCCCCCCGCTTCTTCCGGCCGCCGCACTCCGCTCAAGGTCCAACCCGTCGCGAGCCGGATTTACCCCCCCTCGCGCGCGTTGGATCTCTGACCCGCCGCCGCCGCTCGTGTTCTGACCACCCTGTCGCTTGCTCTGGCACGACCAATCCCCGCCGTCTCCAGCACGTCGGCCTTCTTCACCCCCGGCTGCCGGGACTGGGCTTGGCGCCATCATCGACCTCCGTCCTCCAGCCTCTTGCCATCGACGAAGCCGACTTGTTGAGACTTGAGACCGAGTTTTATGCCTTTTCCGGTAAGTTAGCTTGCTTTCGTGTACAGGATCGCCCCTAAGAGCGCCAGCTGGGCTTTAAGGCCGAAGAATTTGCAATCCCACAGATGCCCTGAAGCCGCTTCTGCCCCAATGCCTCGCCTCTCCTCTTCCTCGCGACCTCTCTTATCTTTGATGGAACGACTTTTTCCACTCATCGTGTCCAGTGCGCCTCGTGTTTGCCGGTGCGTTTTCTGTTCCTGATGCAAGTTTGCTCCTTTATTTGTAGCTCTTCCTTTGGATGTTTGGCCATCTTTCGATTTTCAAGTACTCATATCATGACTTTTGAAGGCATTTTTTTTTGGCGTGGGTGGGTGCGTGGGTGTTTGATTTATGGGTTTCCCCCTCTGATTTAAAGTTTGGACCTTTAGTTGGTTGCTATAGTTTCTGGATCTGTACTGTGACCAACTTTGGGTTTTGATTTACCCTAGCTATATGTTTGTTCGTGGGCAGATTGTAAAAGTTTCTTTTAGCTAATTCCATATGACTCCCAGAACTGAGGAAAAAGAGAGAATAAATAGAAATAGATTCCAGGCTTAGTAATATATTACGATTTCAATCTTATTGATGATAATATCTTATTTATGTTGGATGCTGATATTGGTTTTGAATGTTGTTTAGTGATAGATTCCATCGTGAACTTGGGAACATGTCTACCATCAGTCTAGTAAAAGGCATGTCTAACAATGGAGTAAAAGGTGATTCTGCTAAACCACGCAGACGCTTGCCCATAACCTCTGCCAACATTACTATTATTTCCCAGAACAACAAACATTCTGCGATTGCCGAGAGCATTAGAAACATTCAGAAGAGGGACATAATCACAATCTCGGAGGTTGTAGCTGGAGATGAGAGAACAAATAAAGATGCTTGCAAGACTACATTGGAGGTTCCAGATACAAGAGGGCAAATTGTGAATTATCTTGGCTGTGAAGAAGACCAAAGGAGGGCACCAGCGGATCAGAGGGGGGGATTTGTTGTCAGTGATGTTAAAGGATATACTGAGAATATACTTGCAAAAAGCACACACCGTGATGGTTCTATATATAGGGGCATGGATACATGGTGGAAAAAAGAGTATCGTATTGCAGACAGGAATGAGAGTAAGTGATCAATATCTCTTAATATTTTTGTTTTGTTACTACTAAAGGTATGGTTTGTCTCATAAACATAGCAGTATCTCTGTCCATCTCCTGCATCTATATCTATATATTATATTGTTATTGTGATCCTTGAGTTGATTGTTTAGAGCAACTCCAACCGGGCTCCTAAGTAAAGCCCCATCATATTTCGAGAGGCCAAAACACAAAATTTGCTCCAATCGAACTCTTATTTGGCCCTTGATGAATAAGGGGCTCTCATTTCTCTCTCCTGAAACCCAAGATGTAGGAGACCCTCCCCTTTCCCCTATTCCCCTTTCCCCATCATATCTCAGATTCATGCTGTCAACTTGAGAAGTATAAATAAAAACATACCTTATTTGATCTTGTTCCTGGACTTGTGCAGCTGAGCAATTGTTGGACTTATACAGCCGAGGAATTATTCGTTTCATGTTGTAATGTTGTTTCTATGTCCTAACAGATTTGGGAAACATCAAACGCCGATTAGGTTAATAAAACATACCTCATGATTGATAAACAAATAAAGTGAATAGTAAGGGCAATAACAATGGAGTAATAGTACTTAGTTCATAAGTACATAACATTGCATATGAAGTTCATAAACTATAATTTAAAGTCCCAATTAGTTCTGAATTAAAAGATACATCATTAGAGCCCACTCATGAGCTCATGACAGTACAACACAAATGATAAATTAATCTATACAAGGACAAGAAGCAAACGAGCTAGGCATAGACTAATCACTAATCTGTACAACACAAGCAATCTAGTGCAGGATCAGAATATAATATGCAGTTGTAGGAATGAATTAGGCATAAACTAATCTAGCAACTGAAGACTGCACATGAGCACACCTATATGGTACCTAGCAGTAGCAGTGTAGCATTAGGACTCACAGGAGGGAGGAGGGAGGAGGAAGGAGAAGGGAAGGGAGAACTAGAGTGGAGAAGCAGAGGAGAGAGGAGCAAACAGTGCAGAAGTCAAGTGGAGGAGCTCAGCCCCCACGAGATGCAGGAGATGAAGTAGCTCAGGCCAAAGGGATGGATGCGGTTGCACAAGACGACGAGGACGTGGGTGCCGGACTTGGGGAAGAGATCAACAAGCTTGACCTTCTCCGGTGGCGGCGTAGGTCTTCACCTCCTCTTTCTTTTGCTTTGATCCCCTCTCCGCGCGTCCAAATCGAACTCTTGTGTGGTCTTTCACAGGGTCATTCACGCGCGCAATCCATCTCCCGTGCTGCCTCCTGCCCGGTCGCTAGCTTGCAGATGGTGCTTCCGCGGTGTTTTTCTCCGCGTAAGTGGTGTCTGCGCCTGCCGAAACGCTGACGCTGTTTAGGCGCTTATGGTCCAAAGCGACGCGCCCCCGCATAGCGCTTCACCACTTTTTGGAAGCCTCCCCATTAAGATGATAGAGGTTGTTCACCTCCCTCACTTTTCTGCAGAGATACTAGAAGTTATTGAGTTGGAACTCCTATGGAAACCATACCAGTCAACTCCTAGCACACCATTATCAACTAAATGGATGACACATGTTGTATTCTTGGAACAAAAGAGACTATGCAATGTCAGCACACCTGTCATGTACGGCTGCGCGTATACCAGGCGCAGGAGAGCTCGTGACGTGCGCCGGGCGGCCGAGCGAGCATCAAGGGAGCAGGAGCAGCAGGCGATTGGTCAGGAGGGAAAGTAGCTATCTTTACCTTATTTGGTTTAGTCCTATAATTAAGGAGAACCTTCTCCGTCTGTAAGGCCTTTGGCTATATATGCTGTACGGCAGTAACCTTTGGAATTAACGAAGATTATTTCCTATCTAATCTCCTATCTCCCTCTCTCCTTAAGCCGGCGACCTGGGGGCATAACCCAGTCGACGTGAAGCTCGGCGTGGGGGTATAACCCTGCCGGCAACCACGGACCGAGACTACGATCTGCGGAGTCGAGGCCCTCCTACCCTGGGCACCACAGCCCTTGACAGCTTGGTATCTCGGAGCCGACGATCCTCGTCTTCCCAGCCACCCCCAGCCGCCACCACTCAACCCCAACCACCACCCTCGCCCACAGCCCCCACCACCATGGCGGAACCAACCATGGCTGACCTCATGGCGCTGTTGCAATCCTTCAAGACGGAGATGAAGGAGATGAAGGACGAGATGGCATCTCTGAAGGCGAAGTCCGCCTCGTCATCGGACAGCGGCGGCGGCGCTCGCGTGGAGCACCCTCGCGAACCGGATCGGCCCCCCAAATTCCAGAAGCTGGACTTCCCTCGTTTCGACGGCAAGTCTGATCCGCGGCTCTTCATTAAAAAGTGAGAGTCCTATTTTCGTCAACAGCGCACCATGGCCGAGGAGCGCGTCTGGATGGCGTCCTACAACCTCGACGGCGTCGCCCAGGAGTGGTTCATGCAGCTCCAGGAGGACGAAGGCACGCCGGCGTGGGGTCGCTTCAGAGATCTCCTTGATCTGCGCTTCGGGCCGCCGCTACGCTCGGCCCCCCTCTTCGAGCTGACGGAGTGCCGACGTACGGGCACCGTGGAGGAGTACTCCAACCGCTTCCAGAGCCTCCTCTTCCGCGCCGGGCGCCTCGACGAGGGGCAGCGTGTCCAACTCTACACCGGCGGTCTCCTCCCTCCATTGAGCCACGCCGTTCGTATCCACAACCCGGAGACGCTCGCCGGGGCCATGAGCCTTGCTCGACAAGTGGAGTCGATGGAGCTTGATCGGTTGGCGGCATCACCAGCCAAGCCGGCGCATCGCGCGGTCCCGGCCGCTCCGGCACCACGGCTGGCGTTGCCCGCCACCCAGGCGCCAGCGTTGCCGGCTCCCCAGGCGCCCCCGCTGCTCGCGCTACCGGCACCTCGGGCGGAGGCTGCACCAGGCGCGCGCGAGCGGCAACCTGGCTGCCATCTTTCCAAAGACGAACAAGAGGAACGGCGCCGGCTCGGGCTGTGTTTCAACTGTGATGAAAAGTACTTCCGCGGCCACAACCGTACCTGCCGCCGCATTTTCTACGTCGAAGGCGTTGCGCTGGAGACGGACGACGACGCAGTGGGCGCCGCTGACCCGGCGGGAGAGGCCCCCGTCTACTCCCTGCATGCGGTGGCCGGGGTGCTTGGCTTCGACACGTTGCAGGTCCGCGCGCTCCTTGGGACGGCTGTGCTGGTCGCCCTCCTCGACACGGGCTCAACGCACAACTTCATTAGCGAACGCGCCGCGTACCGCTCCGGGCTGCACATCCAGCCGCGTCCACGTCTCACCGCTACCGTGGCCAACGGTGAGCGCATCGTCTGCCCAGGGGTCATCCGCGACGCGCCGGTCACGGTACATGGCGAGACGTTCCACGTCGACCTCTTCGTCATGCCTTTGGCGGGTTTCGACCTCGTCCTGGGCACTCAGTGGCTGGGCACCCTCGGGCCCATCGTCTGGGACGTCGCCGCGCAGACCATGCAGTTCCAGCGCGCGGGACGTGCCATCTGCTGGACCGGCATCGCCTCCTCCGACAGGGCGGTCCTCCGTGCGGTCACGGCAGCCCCGGCACCGGTGCTACAACCCCAGCCGCCCAGGGAGCCGCTACTCGACGCCCTGCTCCACTCCCTCGGCGACGTCTTCACCGCGCCTCGTGGACTGCCACCCAAGCGCTGCCGTGACCATCGCATCGTCCTCAAGCCGGGAGCGCTGCCGGTGGCTGTCCGTCCGTACCGGTACCCGGTGGCCCACAAGGACGAACTCGAGCGGCAGTGCGCCGCCATGATCGAGCAGGGCATTGCCCGCCGCAGCGACTCGGCGTTCTCCTCACCAGTACTCCTCGTCAAGAAGCCGGATGGCTCTTGGCGCTTCTGCGTCGACTACAGAGCGCTGAACGCGATCACCATCAAGGATGCGTTCCCCATTCCGGTGGTGGACGAGCTGCTGGACGAGCTCCATGGCGCAAAGTTCTTCACCAAGCTCGACTTGCGCTCAGGCTACCATCAAGTCCGGATGCGCCCGGAGGACATCCACATGACGGCCTTCCGCACCCACAACGGCCTGTACGAGTTCCTGGTGATGCCGTTTGGGCTGTGCAACGCCCCTGCGACGTTCCAGGCATTGATGAATGATGTACTGCGACCGTTTCTTCGTCGATTTGTTCTGGTGTTCTTTGACGACATTTTGATCTACAGCAAGAGCTGGAACGAACACCTTCGTCACATCTGCATCGTCCTCGAGGAGCTTCGGCGCCATCAGCTGTTCCTCAAGCGCACCAAGTGTGCGTTCGGCGCAGCGTCGGTTGGCTACCTCGGCCACGTCATCTCCGAGGCGGGTGTCGCCATGGACCCGGCCAAAGTACAGGCAATCTGGGATTGGCCCACGCCTCGGTCAGCACGGGCGGTGCGGGGATTCCTGGGCCTGGCCGGCTATTACCGGAAGTTCGTCCACCACTACGGTACGGTGGCCGCACCACTCACGGCTCTGCGGAAGTGACGAACTGGAGGCCGTACCTTTGGGGCCGCCGGTTCGTCGTCAAAACCGACCACTACAGCCTCAAGTACCTGCTGGACCAGAGGCTCGCGACGATCCCGCAACATCATTGGGTCGGCAAGCTCCTGGGCTTCGATTTCGCCGTCGAGTACAAGCCCGGGTTGACCAATGTGGTGGCGGACGCTCTCTCCCGCCGCGACACACCGGACGACGGGGCTGTTTTGGCCCTCTCAGCCCCGCACTTCGACGTTCTCTCCCGTCTCCGGTAAGCACAGCTGACCGACCCCGCCCTTGCTGCCCTCCAGGCCGAGATCCAGGCCGGTGCTCGGCGCGCGCCCTGGACGGTGGTCGATGGAATGGTCCAGTACGCGGGACGACTCTACTTACCGCCGTCTTCACCGCTGCTCCAGGAGCTGCTGGCCGCTGTGCACGCCGAAGGCCACGAGGGGGTCCAGCGCACGATGCACCGCCTTCGCCGTGACTTTCATTTTCCTAACATGAAGCAGGTGGTCCAGGATTATGTGCGGGAGTGCTCTACCTGCCAGCGCCACAAGTCCGAACACCTCCATCCGGCTGGGCTACTACTTCCTCTTCCGATTCCGCAAGGCGTCTGGACGGACGTGGCGTTGGATTTCGTCGAAGCTCTGCCTCGCGTACGGGGCAAGTCGGTCATCCTGACGGTGGTGGACAGGTTCAGCAAGTACTGTCACTTTATTCCGCTGGCGCACCCATACTCGGCGGAGTCCGTGGCTCAGGCGTTCTTCGGGGAGATCGTCCGCCTCCACGGTGTGCCACAGTCTATGGTGTCTGACCGGGACGTTGTGTTCACCTCCAAGTTCTGGCGGGAGCTCATGCGGTTGATGGGGACCAACCTCCACATGACGTCGGCCTTCCACCCGCAGTCGGACGGCTAGTCCGAGTCGGCGAACAGGGTTATCATCATGTACCTGCGGTGCCTCACAGGTGATCGGCCGAAACAGTGGCTGCAGTGGCTACCATGGGCGGAATACGTCTTCAACACCGCTTACCAGAGCTCCCTCCGCGACACGCCATTTCGGATCGTCTATGGGCGCGACCCTCCCTCCATCCGGTCCTATGAGCCGAGGGACACCCGAGTGGCTGCTGTGGCTAGGACCATGGAGGAGCGTGAGGAGTTCCTAGCTGATGTGCGCCATCGACTTGAGCAGGCTCAGGCGGTCCAGAAGAAGTACTATGACCAAGGTCACCGCGACGTCAAGTACCAGGTGGGCGAGTGGGTGCTGCTTCGCCTTCGCCACCGGACACCTGCCTCCCTCCCCACCGACGGCGCCGGCAAGCTGAAGCCTAAATTCTATGGGCCGTACCGTGTGCTGGAGCTCATCAACGAGGTCGCTGTCCGCCTCGAGCTCCCGGCGTGTGCCCGTATCCACGACGTCTTTCACGTGGGCGTCCTCAAGAAGTACCACGGCGCGCCCTCTGCTGACACACCGCCACTACCACCGCTTCACCACGGGGCTGTCACCCTGGAGCCCGAAAAGGCCGTCAAGACCCGACTCGCTCGTGGCACACGTCAGGTGCTTATTCAGTGGAAGGACCAGTCTCCTGCCTCGGCTACTTGGGAGGACGTCGACACTTTCAGCGCCAAGTTTCCCACATTCCAGCTCGAGGACGAGCTGTCTCTCGAGGAGGGGAGAGATGTCATGTACGGCCGCGCGTATACCTGACGTGCGCCGGGCGGCCGAGCGGGCATCAAGGGAGCAGGAGCAGCAGGCGATTGGTCAGGAGGGAAAGTAGCTATCTTTACCTTATTTGGTTTAGTCCTATAATTAAGGAGAACCTTCTCCGTCTGTAAGGCCTTTGGCTATATATGCTGTACGGCAGTAACCTTTGGAATTAACGAAGATTATTTCCTATCTAATCTCCTATCTCCCTCTCTCCTTAAGCCGGCGACCTGGGGGCATAACCCAGTCGACGTGAAGCTCGGCGTGGGGGTATAACCCTGCCGGCAACCGCGGACCGAGACTACGATCTGCGGAGTCGAGGCCCTCCTACCCTGGGCACCACAGCCCTTGACAACACCATTATCAACTAATCGGTGTAGGTGTATGCTTTGGAACAAAAGAGACTATGCAATATCCCCTTCAATGTAACACCCGTGGCCACCGGCGATCGCTGGAGATGTGAGCACACAATTAGATTGCCGGAAATCGGCCGCTGGAGCAGAGGACTCCTCTGTCTCTCGTATTTCACTAGATGATAATTTATAGTCTTTCTTACAGGCAATAGGAAATATAAATGGTCTTCTGACCGCTGGCACTCATGGACCACAAGTCATACACTTATTTAATACATAACGACATAAATGCAACTTCCCGTATCGAAGACGCCCAGGCGTCTTGTCCCCCTTCACCCCTGTGTTGTGGCATCTCCCCCTGCTGAAGATGCTGCTTGACCCCAAGCAGGCACAGCTGGAACCTGGTCTTCACAACATTGAAATCTTCCCATGTTGCGGAAGATGCTGGCAAACCTGTCCAGGATACAAGAACTTGTGGGATTGCTGTGTTACCCTTTTTGACGAGCCTGCGTTGGAGGTTTTTGTTCCGGTTGGGCAGCTGTTGCTTGAAGATCAGTGACAGTTGGAGTGGTGGAAAACACAGGTGTATAATCAGGATGAAATGCCTTGAGCTGAGAGATGTGAAAAACTGTGTGGATTGAACTGTCAGAACTGTAGGCGATATGCCACGGAGCCTATTCTTTCCAAGATCTGATAAGGGCCAAAGAACTTATAAGCTAGTTTTGGAAATGGTCAATTTGCCACTGATGATTGGGTGTACGGCTGGAGCTGAAGCAGTACCTTGTCGCCCACTGAAAATTGTTGATCAGTGTGTTGTTTGTCTGCAAAGAACTTCATTCTGTTCTATGCTTGTTCCAATTTCTGTTTTAGAAGTTGCAAATGCAGCGCCCTGTTTTCTATGACTTGAGTCACAGAAGTCGATGTGTCAGCAGGCAATTCTCGAAGATGTCCCACGACTGGTTCATATCTATATAGTGCCTTGAAAGGAGAACAACCCAGTGAAGTGTGAAAAGAGGAATTGTACTAAAGGTGAGCAAGAGAGCCAATCTTTCCAATTCTGTGGGGAGTCCTGGACTGCACATCAGAGGTACATCTCAAGGCATTGATTGACCCTCTCGGTCTGTCCATCTGATTGCGAGTGGTATGCAGTGCTTAAAGCAAGGTTGACCTTGTATAGTTTGAACAACTCCCTCCAGAATGAGCTGACAAATATTGGATCTCTGTCCATCACAATAGAATGAGGCAGACCATATAACTTTTTTTTCCTCGAATACTGCATATCATTGCTTTAAGATAGAAGAAAGGGCTAAAATAGCCATACAGTATAAACACACACACCCTTGCCTCGAAAGGCCTCAAAATTACATTCGCGCCTGGAAAGGAAACCAAAAATAAAACAACCGGCCCTAAGCAGCTCTAGTGCCCGACTGGTCGAGCAGCAACAGGGCGCTCAACTCTTTAGCTGCTGCCATCATCCAAAAATCCATTTCCTCTTTAGCCAAAAGGACAACCCGCTCGACCATGGGGGAGATGTTGCTGAACACCGCATCATTCCGAGTCTTCCAAAGAGTCCATGCCCCCCCAAAAGACCAAAGTATTAAAACCTTTTTTAACATCCTGTCCCACCATACTACTAGCATTCTGCCACCATTCAAAGAAATCACTAATCAGCATATAACTTAACAATATTGTCAAGAAATAGCTGAGCAATGGACATTGCTGTGTAAGGGTGTTTCACAGGAATGAAAGAGCAAACTTAGACAACCTGTCCACTACCAGAATGACATTGTAGCCCTGTGATTTTGGTAAGCCCTCAATAAAGTCCATAGAAACGTCTCTCCGCACACCAGATGGGATAGGTAGGGGTTGGAGAAGGCCTGCAAGATGGTTATGTGTGTGTTTGGCCTGTTGACAACAACACATTGTCTGATATAGCTATAAACATCAGTTTTCATTTCACGGTTCAAAAAGGCGGAGTTCCGCAGCCTCCTAGGCGCGCTTATGCGCTAGGAGAAGGGTTACCGTGGATCCTAGGGGGTAGGCGGTGCCCGTCGGTAGTGGCAGCAGGAGGGGGCTGGCGGACGGACGGAGGTCGCCGGTGGGGGGGGGGGGGGGAGCGGACTGCGGGCGGAGGTCGCCGGTGGGGGAGGAGGGGCAGCGGACGGTGGGCGGAGGTCGCCGGTGGGGGAGAGGAGCGGCGTGCGCATGCTGGCGGCGCGCTGACCAGAGGAGACAGAGAGAGAGAGGTGCGGAGGATCCAGCGGCGGCGGCAGCTGTATGCGCGTGCATGTGTGTGCAGGAGAGTAACCGAGAGCAGAGGACAGGATATGCAGATAAGGACATAAGGTGTTGTGGGGACTTGGGCTTTGGGCCGTTTACTATTTTATGGGCCTCTCTCTTTATTGAAGCCCACTTATCTCCTGTTTTCTTTTCTTTTTTGCAAAGATATATGTGTATATACTAACGCCTAGGCTCGCCTAAGCCTGCCTAGGCTTTAGGCGGTGGGTCACCGCCTAGAGAGCGCCTAGCGCCTTGTTGAACCATGTCCCTTTCCAAGCAAAATTTCTTTTGAGCTTGTAATATGTTGCGTTAACACCAGAGTGACCTCCTATAGCACTTGAGTGACATGCTGCAATGAGCATTGTCTGCAAAGCTGAATTGTTTCCAATCCAGATTAGATTGTTATGCCTAATGAGTCCCTTGTCCAGACTGAATCCTTTGTCATCAGGACTGTGAATTGCAAGCTAGGCCAAAAGCTGCTATGCCTGGGAATCAGTGGTGCATGAGTTAAGGACTTTCTGCATCCATTGGAGGAACCACTGAAATAGCCTGAATTGCCAACATATGAGCCACTCTTGATAATGCATCAGCTGCCACATTATCCTTCCCTTTTTTGTAGATGACCTTGAACTGAAGACCCATGAGTCTGGTCATAGCTTTGCATTGCATTTCTGAATGTAGATTTTGCTCTTTCAAGTATGACAGTGATTTGTGGTCAGTAAGTATGATGAATTATTGTCGCTGAAGGTAAGGGCGCCACTTTGGATAAATGTTTGTGCTTTTCCCCCAGAGCTTTGCTAAGAAATGCAATGGGCTGTCCAGACTGCATGAGTACTGCCCCTATCCCATCTATGCAAGCATCTGTCTCTATGGTAAATTGTGCTTGAAAATTTGGTAGGGCCCAATGTTTTTAAATCGTCTAATCGGACCTAGTCGCCATGGCACCGATAAGGTGATTAGTCGTGATTAGTCATTGATAAGCTCGATTAGTCGAGCCTAGTCGACCCTAGTCGTTCATATAGACATCCTGTATGTACCAGGACCAACATACTGTATAGTATGTAGTCTAAGGCTACATAAAACAATATTTAAGACAACATGGATGGTAAGTTGATCACTTAGACACTTGAGGTTTGATCTCTGAAGTGTCCAAAACTCCATGTCCCAGACTCCAATTTCTTGCTGATATGCTGCTAGGGTTTAATGGGCCTAATAAAGGGTAACCCTAATGGCCCAAAAATACAATGAGTCTAATGGGCCAGCACGCCAGATGCCAGCCCAACATAAAAAAGAAGGCAGCAACTAGTCGTCCATGCCCTTATCGTCCGATTAGTCGTGATTAGTCGACGACTAATCGGACGACTAAGTTTCTAGTCACTCTGATCGAATCGCTGGCCCTAATCGGACCTGGGGGACAGATAAGGTCGACTAATCGCGATTAGTTGGACGACTTAAAAACATTGGTAGGGCCAGCACAGGTGTAGCTGTCATTGCATGTTTGAGACTGTCAAAAGCCTGTTGTGCCTCTGGACTCCACTGGAAGTGTTTGAATCTCTAGATTTTTGGCTAACACTCCATAGTTCTTGACAAATTTTCTGTAGTAGCCTGTTAAGCCTAGAGATGCTCGTAACTCAGTCATGCTTGTTGGAGTGGGCCACTGAACCATAACTGCAGTTTTACTGGGGTCTGTAGCAACACCTTTTCAGAGATGATGTGGCCAAGGTATTCCAAACTCTTTTGGGCAAAAGTGCACTTAGAAGCTTTGAGGTATGGATGATTCTGCCTTAAGGCCTCCAACACCTGTTGTAAGTGCTGAATATGATCTTCCAGTGTGGGACTATATATGAGATGTCATCGCGAAAGACAAGGACAAACTTTCTCAAGAATGGTTACAGCACTTGGTTCATAATGCACTGAAAAGTTGCAGGTCCATTTGTTAAGCCAAAGGGCATGACTTTGAATTGGTAATGGCCTTGGTGTGTTTTGAAGGCAGTTTTGTGCTCATCAGCTGAGAGCATTCGGACTTGATGATACCCAGACCTCATGTCTAATTTTGTTCCAGAATTTCTTCAATTATGGGCATTGGAAACCTGTTCTTGATAGTTAGGTCACAAAGTTTGGGAAGGTGCTAGGCGGTTTCTAGGCGCCGACCCTTAGCCTAGCGCCTAGGCTAGCCTAGGCGTTTTGCCATATATAGCAAAGAAGCTGAATAAATTGTTACAGTAAAGAAAAGAGAGGGTCAGTAGATACTAGATATACCTGATACCTGTGGCTTACTAGCTTAGGCTTGCATATTCCTAGTTCCTGCAATAAAGATTGAGAGTTTGTAAAACTCAATTGACAGCAAGCAGTCCATTAAAAACACAGAAAATAGTAAGTTGACACTTATCTGCATGATTTCAGCCACTTGTCATCCATGAACACACCATATCAGCAGCTAATAAATACAATTTTAGAGCACAAAAAAGTGGACAGGACAGCAGCAGAAGTGCACAACACAAATCCATAAAGTAAACAAAGGACATCGTCATAGTCTTATAGAGCACAAGCACATAATTCTTAGTTCTCAGTTCTCACAAGTTACAAAAGAAGACACAACAGACAGAGACAATCACACAGCTGTAGTCATATTTCTTCTTCACTGTAGTCCACATCCTCATCATCAAACTCTTCTTCTTCAGACTCAAAACTCTTCTCCTTCGTACAGCTGCCTCACTCTTGCACTTCTACGCTGCTCAAGCTGTTCTTCTG
This sequence comes from Coix lacryma-jobi var. lacryma-jobi, assembly GCA_009763385.1. Lineage (NCBI taxonomy): Eukaryota > Viridiplantae > Streptophyta > Magnoliopsida > Poales > Poaceae > Coix > Coix lacryma-jobi. Next base: position 15,077,563 of record CM019830.1, on the reverse strand, counting down.
CTCCCACTGCCTCTCCAATAACAGACCAAGGTATCCCTGTACCTTCCATCTCATCTTCCTCTTCATCTCTAATGTATAATCATCTCCACCCTCTTGGAGAAAACCTTGAGCTTCAGTTGTATCACTAGACAAGAGAACATCAGTGTTTTTCTTTGACTTGATCTTTTCTCTCTTACTAAGAAGCTTGGAGTTGAATTGAATATAGACCAGCTTGTTGAGGCGGGTTGTAGTAAGCCTATTTCTCTTCTTAGTGTGTATCTACAAGTTAAAAATAAGAGCATTCTCAGTTCTGCAATGTAATTATAATGCTGTTGAAATGGTCTTAATAGATAGGTACTAACCCCTTCAAACCCACTCCAATTTCTTTCACAACCAAAAGAGCTTGATGTCAAAGATAGGATTCTTGTAGCCATCTTCTGTAAAGCCGGTGTTTCATATCCATACAGCCGCCACTATGATGCTGAAATAAAAGGCAAACAACAAATAGCCATGTAATAAGATTATAGGATAACAGGAACTACCTCTACCTGGGTTGTAATCAAAATTTTCAAAAGTCCTTGCCAGCTTCTTGTTAAATGGTCCTTCTCTATCCTGAAACTTCTTTAGATCAATGTTGGCAGCCTGATGTTGCATGTTCTCATCATGATAATAAAATTTCTCAACACAAGCTATAAACCCTTCTGATATTTTGGGCTGATCAAAGATGGATGGGTCACTATAGCTAGTGTCGATTCAGCAAATAAGCTGTCAAATGCAATGGAGAATCAAGTCTTCCATTCATCTTCTTTTCAATAACAGCTATTACATCCTTGAACCGAGCCTCAACATTTCCAAAGGCCTCTTTGATTTGTCTCTTTGCCTTTAGTAGTTCTCCATAAACGAAACCCATGGATGGCCTCACATCCCCATGGCTCAAAAACAGTCAATGTTAGCTTCACATCCTTCCAAAAAGTTGGACTCAATATAGTTGCTGTTGCCTCTTTTCCTTTCTTTGATTTCACATCCTTCAATGAGTCCCACCTACTATGAACCACCATCTTCCTTAACTGGTCCTTCTCTTGCATGCTGGTCAAAGTGAGAAAGTTTGAAGCAAACCTAGTGACTCCTGGCCTCACTACCTCTTTCCCCTCTGTGAAGTATCTCAAGCACTCCAATGTCCTTGTGTGGCCATAGACAAATATAGTAAATGTCTTTGCTTGGTCAATCACTTTCTTGAACCGACCCATGTTGCCAATTCCTTGGAGCATAAGGTTGAGTGTATGAGCTGCACAAGAGGTCCAAAATATGTGTGGTCTCTTCTCTTCCAATAGCTTCTTTGCTCCCATGTTGTTAGAGGCATTGTCAGTCACTACTTGCACCACATTTTCTGGACCAACATCCTCAATTGCTTTGTCCACAAGCTCAAAGATGACTTCAGATGTGTGTGACACATCAGACAACTTTTTTGAGCTGATAAAAGAAGTTCCATCAGCACAGTTAGTGCACAAGTTCATGATGCTTCTCCTCTTCCTATCTGACCAAGCATCAGTCATGATTGAGCACCCATTTTTCATCTTCTCGGCATCATGTTCTTGCAGCAATGTCTTGGTTCTTGCATATTCTTCTTCCAACAATTTCTCTATAATCATACTGAGATGGAGGTTCAAGTCCTGGTCCAAACTGTCCAATTGCTTCACACATCTGCTTGAAATCATCATTGTCACATGCATTGAATGGTATTGCTGTCATTGGTAAACAAGTAACAAACCTAATTAGTGTTCAGTACAGAAGTAATACTGTAATAGGCATTTAAATACATCTGAAATGTCAAAACAAAATAGTAAACAAGTAAATTACCATGATTGTAGACCCATCTTGCAATATACTTATGCACCTCATGTGTTCTTTCTTTCCAAAGCTCCTTGTTCAACTATTGTTGCTTCAAAGATTCAGACTTGGTAGCTTTAGGGTTAGCCCGTGTCCATTTGTCAATAGGTCCTTTGTGAGGCTCTGAACTTCCAACACAAGTCAATTCATCTGACTCTCCTCCAACCCTGGAAACATTTACTTCTACTTCCTCTCTAAGTTCTAGCTCACGAACTATCTTCTCCCTCTTCCTTTTTGCACCAGCTAGAGCTTTCCTGCATTTCTCTCTAGCCTCTAGAGCCTCAGCTGTTTTAGCAGTGCATTTCGCCGTATTCTTTCCTTCATGGGCAATATGCTGCTTCAACCGATAAATCCCTCCTTGCGTCACCTTGTTACATAGTTTGCACTTCACCTTGTCCTTGTTGCTAGCATCAACAAGAACACCATACTGCCATCCCACATCATCTGAATTCCTTTTCAGGAGATTGGCTCCATCAGTTTTAGTTTCAGTTGCAGGTAAAGCTTCTGTTGACGACATCCGATACATTCAGACATTCAGGGTTTCAGGTTCAGTTTTAGTTTCAGACTTTCAGTTTCAGAATGATATTGCTACATCAGTTTCAGTTTCAGTTTCAAGTTCAGTCAATTACAGAGCAAAGAAGCTAACATTCAGCAATTGTATGTCACTAACACTCAGGATTTCAGGGCAAACATTCAGTTCAGTAATATAACATTCCAGCAGCATTCAGAGTAAGATAAGTAGATAACATTTCAGGGCAAACATTCAGAGTTCAGGGGAAACATTCAGAGCAGGGGAAGGGAGCAGGGGAGGGGAGCAGAGCAGGGGAAGGGAGCAGCCGGAGGAGGGGGGAGCAGCCAATAGGGGAGGGAAGGGGAGAGGAGCAGAGGAGGGGAGCAGAGCAAGGGGAGGGAGCAGCCAACAGGGGAGGGAAGGGGAGAGGAACAGGGGAAGGGAGCAGCCGGAGGAGGGGAGCAGCCGGCAGGGGTGGGGAGGGGAGGGAGAGGAGCAGGGGAGGGGAGCAATCGACGGGCGATGGGACTCACCTTGGAGCGGGAGGGGTGCACCGACGGAGAAGAGCACGAGCAGCGGGGAGGACCGCGTCCGACAGGGAGATGGCCGTCCGCCGAGAGGAGCACGACCGACGGGGAGGACCAAATGGCAGGCAGGAAGCAGAAGCGAGATGCGACTGTCCTCTTATCCTTCCCGCCTGTTTTCGCGCGGCTGAAGTGAGATGCGCGCACGCATGGCCGAGGCGTTCGCCTCCGCGCGGGAAAACTTCGCGCGCTCGCCCGCTGCAGCGAGTTTCCGCGCGCCTGCGTTTCCCCGCCCGCCTCCGCGCGCCTTGCGCCGCCTAGCGCCTTGAGCTCCGCCTACCCCCATAGGATAGGCGGAGACCCGACGCCTACCGCTTAAGCGCGCCTAGGCGCGCCTAAGGCACCGCCTTTTTGAACTTTGTTAGGGCATTGAGTTTCCTATAATCCACACAAGATCTCCAGTTGTCATCCTTTTTTTTACCACCAAAAGGGCTGTGACTGTGTTGGATAATGTGATGTGGGGACGACACTACAGCCGCCAGCCCAGAGCACGAGGTGCGGCTCATGATGGCGAGCACGGCCAGCAGGGCCATCAAGAGACTAGGGCGGCTGGAGTTTAAGGCCAGCGCATGGCTCAAGAAGAAGAGCGTTCAAGAGTTATTAGCCGACTTTAGTTATTGCCTGGCATTAGAATCAAGGAGCCCAACTCCTATAAGATGTAATCAGTTTCTCTATTATGGATTAAACAAGAAGTTGATTAGTCTATTCCTCACCTCCTCTCTGTCTCAATCTCATCCCCTTTGGTTATCAGGCGCCAGGGAAGCTCTGGCGCCTAAGTCCTACTTGGGTTACAACCTGCACAGCCAAGGGCCTCCGGAGCTAGGCGCCGAGGTCCTTGACAACTTGGTATTGGGTTTCCGGCGATGCTCCGGCCACCAATCATCACCACCAGCCGCTGCTGCCAACAACCCAGCTTCACCAGCCCACTCCACTGCTTCTACATCCCAGGCCATGGCCGAACCCACTGTGAACGAGCTGGCCTAGATGCTTGTTGATCTCTCCAAGGCCGTGGCCACCATCCAGTAGCAGCTCACGACCCTGCGACCACCTCCATCGTCTAACTCGGGCTATCGCGAGTCCGGCGCGGGCGACCATCGCGGTGAGCGGCCCCCAAGGTTCCAGAAGCTCCATTTCCCCATGTTCGACGGGAAATCAGACCCTCTGGCTTTCATCAACAGGTTTTAATCTTACTTCCTCCAACAACGTATTCCAGCGGAGGAGCAGGTCTGGATGGCCTCGTACAATCTTCAAGACGGCGCGCAACTTTGGTACATCCAGGTCCAGCAATCCGAGGGCATGCTGTCATGGCGCCGTTTCTCGGAGCTTCTCAACCTCCGCTACAGCCCGCCCCTCCGCTTTAACCCGATGGGTGAGCTGATGGCGTGTCGGCGCACGGGCTCCGTGGCCGACTACCAAGACCGCTTCGAGGCTTTGCCCCCATGCGTGGGGCAGCTGGAGGAGTACCAGCGTGTCTAGGCCTTTACGACGGGCTTGGGACCTCCGCTCAGCCACAATGTTGAGCTCCAAAATCTGCAGATCCTGCTCGTTGCCATGAGCTTAGCCTGGGAGCTGGAACTCCGGGAGTAGAGTGTGTCCACCGTGGCCACCACGGGTCAGGGTCCTCCGCGCCTGGCGGGGCGTGGCCTCCTTCCAGGACCCACTCCAACACTGGCTCTCCTGGCTCCTCCACAGAGCCAGCAACCGGCCCAGCCGTCCTTCGAGGGTCGCTAGGTTCGCTGACTGTCTACCACGGAGCTGGACGAACGCCGCCGCCAAGGCCTCTGTTTTAACTGTAATGAAAAATTTTCTCGAGGCCATAATCGTGTCTGCCAGCGCTTGTTCTTCCTTGACATGGTAGAGGATGATGACGCCGACGACACCACAACCACGCCCGACCTGGAGGACCCCCTCCACGCCATTGCAGGCGTTCGTGTGGGTGACACGTTCCAAATCCACATTGAGCTTGGCGGTGCGTCCCTGCTGGCTCTTCTGGACTCGGGCTCCACGCACAACTTCGTTAGCGAAGCTGCAGCAACACACACGGGGCTCCGTCTCGAGCTCCGTGGCGGCATGAAGGTCACCGTAGCAAGCAGCGAACGCGTGCTGTGCTCGGGCGTCTACCGCGCGGCTCCCTTTTGCATTGAGGGCGCTCCCTTTGCCGATGACTTCTTCGTCCTCCCCCTCATCGGCTACGACGTGGTACTCGGCACCCAGTGGCTCGCGATGCTGGGACCCATTCTCTGGGAATTTCACGCGCGCACAATGGCCTTCGAGCACCAAGGCCGCCTTGTCCGCTGGCAAGGCGTGGTTGGACCGGTGAGCCTCGGTCTCTGTGCGTGCGCGTCCGACGCCATGCTACCGGCGCTCCTAGACGAGTTCGCGCCCATCTTCACCGAGCCGTCCGGCCTGCCTCCACCGTGTTCCAGGGAGCACTACATCAACTTCGTCCTCGGCTCTGCTCCCGTAGCGGTACGACCTTACCGCTACCCTGTCTCCCACAAGGATGAGTTGGAGCGGCAATGCGCCGCCATGCTGGCCCAGGGGTTGGTACGGCGCCGCCCTTCCACCACCTTCTCCTCGCCGGTCCTGCTCATGAAGAAGGTTGACGGTTCGTGGAGGTTTTGCGTAGATTACCGCGCCCTCAACTCCACCGTGAAGGATGCGTACCCAACTCCAAGCTAGACCTGCGCTCCGGCTACCACCAAGTCCGAATGCAGCCGACTGATATCGAGAAGACAGCGTTCCGCACGCATGACGGCTTACACGAGCTCGTGGTCATGCCTTTCGAGCTCTGCAACGCGTCGACCACGTTTCAGGCGCTCATGAACGACGTTCTCCGACCGTTCCTGCGCCGCTTCGTCGTCGTCTTCTTCGACGACATCCTCATCTACAACAACTCCTTCGCCGAGCAACTCCAACATATCTGTGCCGTCCTCGACGTCCTCCTAAAGCACCACCTGTTCGTGAAAAGATCCAAGTGCGCGTTCGGCACTCAGACCATCGCCTACTTGGGGCACACCATCTCCGCCCAGGGTGTGGCCATGGACCCAGAGAAGGTCTGAGCGGTGGCCGAGTGGCCACAACCGTGTTCGGTGCACGCCGTGCGCGGCTTCCTCGGCCTCGTGGGATACTACCGCAAGTTTGTTAAAGAATTTGGCTCCATCGCTGCCCCGTTGACGACGCTTCTCGAGAAAGATGGTTTCACGTGGTCGTCGGAGGCCGTGGCGGCGTTCACAGCCCTGAAAACAGCGATGACCACGACCCCGGTCTTGGCATTGCCGGACTTTGGCCGCCCCTTCATCGTCGAATGCGATGCGTCCACCTTTGGCTTCTGGGCGGGCTTGCTCCAGGAGCAGCACCCCGTGGCGTTCTTCAACCGCGCCGCCGCTCCGCGCCGCCGATCCCTCGCCGCCTATGAACGAGAGTTGATTGGCCTCGTCATGGCTGTCCGCAACTGGTCCCGCACCGGTGGCGGCGAGGCCGCCCGCGCAGGGCGCTAGTAGACAAGCACCGGCTAGGCGAAGCGCGCGGGAGGTGCCGAAGACGCGGGCGCAAGGTCAGGCGCAGCCGCTCGACCCGGGCGCAAGGCGCAGGAGCAGACGCAACACCGGAGGTGTGAAGACCCTCGGCCCAGAAGCGAGCAGGAAGGGAGGACTGCAAGAGATGGGTGCGTATGGTGTCGTTGGTGGTGCGAATCATGCGCTCAGCCTTGCCGTTCTGGGAGGAGGTGTAAGGGCACGACATGCGCAACTGCATGCCGTGAGAGAGGAAGAAGGCACGAGACGTGGAGTTGTCAAACTCACGCTCGTTGTCACACTGAACAACCTTGATAGTGAGGCCGAACTGAGTGGACACCCAGGCAAAGAAGTGAGGAAGCGTGGAGAAAGTGTCAGACTTCACACGAATGGGAAAAGTGGGAAAAGTCCAGGAATAGTGAGAGAAATCATCCACCAACACAAGATAGTATTTATAACCAGAAATACTCAGAACAGGAGATGTCCACAGGTCGCAATGTACAAGATCAAAAATATGGGTTGCATGTGAAGAAGAGGTCGGGAAAGGAAGGCGAACATGGCGGCCCAGTTGGCACGCGTGACATAAATGCTCATCGTGAGCCCGAGTACATGGAATGTCTTAACTACGACTAAGCTGCCTCAAAATGTCTCGGCCGGGATGTCCAAGCCGGCGGTGCCAGGTAGTGGAGGAAGAAACGGCGGCGAAAGCAGCGGACAAAGTGGAAGGCGACGAAGACGGTGGAGGAAACCGATGTGTGTAAAGGGGCCCCGCGCTGTCACATCGGAGAAGAGGACGCCGGGAAGCCAAATCCTTCACAGTAAAACCAGAAGAGTCAAATTCAACAGAACAAGAGTCGTCAGTGGTAAAACGACGAACAGAAAGAAGATTGTGAACCATAGAAGGAGCAACAAGAACGTCAGGAATACGAAAGGAGCCATGGGTGCCGGCAGCACCCACATATGTGACAGGAAGGCACGAACCATTTGCGACCTTGATGGAAGAAGGGTGAGAGGAGGAAGGAGGGTGAACCGAGGAGAGTATACCGGGGTCAGGAGTGGTGTGGAAGGTGGCACCTGAGTCGGCGATCCAGTCCGGGCTGACTGGTGGAGTCAGACTCATGGTGCTGAAGGAACGTGCCAGGGCTGTCGGGTCCCAACCGACAAGGCCGGGCGTGACCTCGGGAGTAGTAGTCCACGACGACAGTAGCAGAGGGACGGCAGCCCCCGGAGCCCACTGAGCGCCCGGGACCCCCCAACAAGCATGGCCGCCGGAGGATGAGACTCGCCGCCAAGCGCCTTAAAGGGCCACATGGAAATGCGCCCTGGCCTTGGGTGGTTGTAGGATGGCCAGGGTGCACCTCGTGGAGGCGCCAGAGTGCCCCCTTGGCTAGATCCCGCACCCCGCCCGCCCCCGCGGCGACGGCGACCGCCACGACCCCCCCACCCCCGCTCGGCCGGGAGGAGGACCTAGTAGAGACGACGTGGGTGGAGCGGTGGGACGTGTCGGAGGAGTGGCGGCCAGAGCAGTCGACGACGACGAGGACCCCGGCACGGAGAGCGACCCAGGCCGGATGGCTTGAGTAAGCTCCTCCATGACGAGGTTGTCACGAACCTGAAGGAAGGTGGGGAAAGGCCGCTGCCGAGTGATCCGGGTCCGTAGGTGGCCGTAGCGCTCGCTGAGGCCGCGAAGGACGTTGAGGACCAAGAACCGGTCCATGGGCAGCCCAGGTCACCGAGGGCATCAGCCATGCCCTTCATCCGGCGACAATACTCACTGATGGAGAGGGCGCCCTGGACGAAGGTGCGGAAGCTCACATCGAGGCGCAGGGCCCGGGCTTCGGCATTGCCCAGGATCTGACCCCCGAGCGCCAGCCAGGCACGACGGGCGGTGACGGGAGTGCCCTCAAGTGGAGCGCGGATGAGGTCGTGGAGGTCGAGGGAGATGGTCCCAAGAATCCACGAGAGAACGATGTTGTCGAGGCGTAGCCACGCAGAGGTCTGAGCGGCGGAGGGTGAGGAGGACCAGGTCCCCCCAACGAGCGTAGGAGGGTGACTCAGAGTCGAGGACGACGGGAACCAGGCTTTGGATGTTCTGGACGGCCTCGACCTGGTAGTGGAGCTGCGCGATGAGCGGATCAACCGGACCGGGCACTGGGACGGGAGCCGGTCGGGGAGCTCGCGAGTCGGAGGAGGTGGCGCCGGTGTCAGGAAGTACAGGGTGAACAAGGAGCTGCTCCGCCTTGGCAATCTGACAAGCGAGTGCGTCGGCCGCGTCGCGCTCCCAGGCGAGGGCAGCTGCACGCACCCGCGCCTGGCTTTCTGCAGCAGCAGCCCGGGCTGCAACGAGAGCAGCAGCGAGGACGGTGTCGGGTTGGGAAAGAAGCGGCTGAGGAGGTGGCGCTGGGAAGTAGCCACCGTGCCCGGTGTTCAATGCGAGAGCACCCCAGCCCGCCCCCACAGCGACAGGCAGGGTAGTGGCAGAGGAGGGGGCGGGCGGGCGCTGCTCTGTTCCGCCGGTGCTGGGCGTCGTGCCGAGGAGGTGTCGAGGAGGAGGAGGGCGTCACCGAGCTCCTGGGCGCCAGGAAGGAAGTCGGCGTTGTCCATCGATGGAGCAGGGAGCGGCTCCGGGGGCAGAGGAGCGGGCGCGCGGGTGCTTCCCGAGTCGCCGCCGTCCGCGCCTTGGTTCCCCGCGCCCGCGTCGTCGAGGCCTGGGTGGCTGGCGCCGTGGTGGCCGCCGCCGGGCCTGTGTGCGCCGAGGGGGCCATCTCCCTGGCTGCCCGCGCCCGCGACGACGAAGGCCGTGGCGTCGGGAAGATGCGGGCGGAGGGTCGCGAGCTGCACCCAGGAGGGGGAAGGGAGGGGAGGGAAGGAGGAGAAGTAAGTGGGAGGAGGAGGAGGTGGGGGAGGCCGACCGCCGGCCATGGCCGCGGCAGCAGCGGCGGCGGCGCTGGGAAGGGAAGGGAGGCGGCGGCTGGAAGGAGAAGTGAGAAAAAAAAAGAACCCTAGCTTGATACCATGCTACAAAGTGTAATTGGATTATTGGGCTAACCCTAGAAGGGTAGCTATATATTGTCCTTACATGGGCCTCATGGGCCTGATGTACACATACTCCAACAGCTTTCTTTGGGTGTTCCTTAGTATAAGAACTTTTCAAGGTAGCATAATTACTAGTAAAAATAACAAATATTACTTCTACTTAATAGATGAAAAGGAAAAAATAGTCCAAAGGGCCATGTAATCCTCAAATAGCATATCTACTTTTCAATTGGCAATTATTATTTTTTTCACTGCATTAGTTTCCAGATACAAAGCTATAATATGAACTTTGCTTTTTATGAAGCTCGGTTGGAAGCAATGAGGTTATCAGAGTCAGCAGATTGTATCTTTTACGATGGAACCTGCGTGGCACATTATCCTGGAAGCATGCTGCAATTTTTTTCAATTAAGGTGGCTAATATTTCTCTGGCTGGTGGCTCAGCAGAGTTGTACGGATACATTGCCACACGGGATGACATAGATCCATTGCTTAATTATGTCTTCAGTTTTAGCAGGGATGATCCCATCATTGTTAGGCAGGTACACATTCATATTTATCTGCAATTATTTTAATGAATAAGTCTACCTAAGGCCTCCTTTAGTATCGTGTTCTGTCTGCTTAACACCCTCAACTATGGAATTGTTAGGATAATTGCATAACCTACAACCCCCATATATATAGTTTTATTTTGCGAACACCATATATATAGTTATGTACAGTAATAGTACAACTTGTGATACAAGTTAGTGTGGTACAACAATAGGCTATACAATTATCCTGAGCTGTTTTGGAGATGGTTTTGCCCACATGGCTTGTTGGTGGAGACTGCAATGTGGGCAAAACAACCACCAATCCCTAAGAATCATTTAGATGATAGATTTTGATGGTATGGAACATTTTCTATAGCACCCAGTTTTATACTTAAGTAGATGAACCTAGAAACTTGAGTTAAATAGACTTACTCCTTATAGTAGCTTTTGTAAGACATAATTTGCTGCTCCCCCATTCTCTCTTTGCTGCAGATTAGGAGTTTAAGCTGGTCAGCATGGCTGTCCAATCTCTGCTGCTGTAGCAGTGTGGCAATAGGCCACCTCTAGTACATTAGAGTTGCACAAAAGTCTGCAATGCAGACCAACCGTCAGTCAAATCTACAGCTGTAGTGAGAACACTTGACTAGAAGTGTTCCTTAGCTAAGAGCAAGTATTATGATGGGCTGAGAGCAGGCGGTATCTGACATGGAGGAGAGAGAAAGCAGGAGAGAGAGTGGAGTGAGCGTTTAGTGATGCGCCGGTCAAAAGCGGGCAAAGAGCGCTGTGCTGCGTGTTTTTCGGTTTTTCATTGGGTCCTATGGCTGTATGTTGCTGTCCTAGGAGAAAAAAGGGCAGGAGAGAGAGTGCTGCATGCTGTCCACGCTGGATCTATTTCGCCAGCAGTGGGCGAAATTATTGATCTTGCTCTAATAAGTTTTGCAGGCTTATCCTGCAGCTAGGACAGTAGTTTTTTTGACTGCAGTACAGCAGCCCACCTTCAGTAGTTCCAGTTCACACACAAACTGGACCTACCCCTCTATGTATAAACTAGATGATACCCCGCGCGTTGCTGCGGGAACTTTGTAGTGGTGCGCTATGAAGCAACCTTTAAATATTATAGCTGAAAATAAAAAAATAATAAAAATAGACGAAATGCTTGACTACCATGCATGTAGTGTATACTGAGGTTCCATCCGTTCTTTGACCTCAGTGCTACACCGGTGCTCCAGTTTTCGGTCACATGACATAGAATTCTCGAGTAAAATACAACAGCATGAGTTGACGGGCCCTTCCCCTCTGACTTCCGGTGCACGTGAGAAAAATCTTGCACCTCTCTATCTTTTCTTCCTTCCTAGATGAACTCTACCACAAAAATCCCCTAATCGACGTAGGAGCGCACGCCGCAACACTGCTGAATAGCGTGACCGACGCGGTAGTCGTGACTGGGACAACCTCGGCTAGCAGCCTGGCCATCTCGTCTTCCGTGGTTCTGCTGTGATCGTGCACGCCGCCAAGGCCGAGGCGCGAGGGACAGCTGGCTGTCGTGCCTATAGCGGAGGCTGCCAGGCGGGCGAGGAGCCAGCCTTGTGCTGCGACCTGAGCACGGAGGCTAGGCGCGCCGTCGTGGCAGCGGATGGTGGCCAGATCGAGCCAGGCAAAGAGATGGACTGCTAGGCAAGGAGATGGAGTGGGCCGAGGCGAAGCTGGGCGCCATGCCTCTGCCGGGCGTTCGTGTCTATGTGTGGGAGCGGTGTGCATGTTCCTGGCTTATAAAGACACGCACGGAGGTGGAGATGGTAGGTGCACAACGGTGCATGCGTAGGTGAAGCAGCAGCAACTGCTGGTGGTGGATTGTGAATATAGGACGCATGTGGGAGACCAACCGCCAACAGACAGGAATGGCTCTTCAGTTCGTATACCACTGGTAGGTTAGGGAGCGTGAACGCCTAAATGGAGAGTGTCTACGGATGGACATGGAAGGCGGCAATGCCTCGTAGTGCTGACTGTGGGGTCCTCTGATGACGTGGCTGCATGAAATCGTAGAGAAATCACTTAGTGGGGTTCTCCTATTTAGGTATAGTAGATAGGCAACCATGGTAATGTATTATTCAGTTCAACTTCATAGCATATTCACAGTTTAGTTTGCACTTCCAGCAGACTTGTGCTTGTGTGTGTGTGTGCTGTCCTCACCTCTTCTTCAACCTCTAGCCATAGTGTGTGTGTGTGTGCTGGTAAGCTCACTGCTTACCTGTGCAGGGCAGCAAGGGACCAACAAGTGGTATCAAAGATGTAGAGGTGTCGTCGCTGGACTAACCGCCCGCGATGTCGAGCGGTTCGGAGATGGGCAGCAGCGGCGGTGCTGCTGGGACAGCCCAGCCACGACAGGAGGTCGTTGTGCACACGGTGCGGGAGGTCAGCGACACTTCATGGCCACAGCTGACTCGCACCAACTATGGAGAGTGGGCGGTGACTATGAAGGTGAAGCTTAGAGCCCGACGACTTTGGAACGCCATCGAGAAAGGCACCGACGTAGAAGAAGACAACATGTCAGCGATGGAGGCCATCCTCGCTGTTGTGCCGGCGGAGTACAAGGAGCCGTTGGGGGCAAAGAAGACTGCTAAGGAGGCGTGTGAGGCCATTGCAGTGTTGCGCATCGGCTTTGATCGCGCAAAAAAGGCGACAACCCAGCTGCTGAAGAAGGAGTACGCCAACCTCAAGTTCAAGAATGGAGAGTCGGTGGAGTAGTTCTTCCTCTGCCTGTCGTCGTTCATCAGCAAGCTGGGGAGCTACGGCGTCACCATAAATGAAGAGGAGGCGGTCTCCAAGTATCTCCACTCCATGCCACCGAAGTACATCCAGATCGGTCTCTCCATAGAGACCATGCTGGACTTATCCACCCTCACCATCGAGGATGTGACTGGCCGTCTGCGGGCTGTGGACGAGCGCATGGAGCAAGCTACAACAATGATGGACAGCGACATGCTGCTACTGACAGAGGAGGAGTGGGCTGCCTGGATGAAGGAGAAGTCCGGGGAAGCCTCCTCCAGCCGTGGTGGCGACGGCAAGCGCCGCGGCAAGGCTTCTTCAGAGAAGAAGAAGATGAACCCCAACGCTTGTCGGCACTGCAGGAAGACAGGCCATTGGGCAAAGGAGTGCCCAAATCGCAAGCAGGAGAAGAAGGTCGTGGCTCATTTGGTGCAGGCTGATGCTGCTGCTGATGATGAGGCCACAGTCCTGATGACGACGTTCTGTGCACTACACGACGTTGAGGCCAAGGAGAAGGGAGAGGTGATGGCTGTACAAGAGCACAAGAAAGCTCTGAAGGTTGTCAACCTCGACGAGCCGTGTGCCCAAGTCCACCTCGAGCGTGTGGGCAGCGAGCAGGAGCAGCGGTGGTACCTGGACTCCGGAGCCAGCAACCACATGACGCGTTCGAAGGCAGCCTTCTCCGAGCTTGATGGGAACGTCACTGGTATGGTGAAGTTTGGTGATGGCTTAAGGGTGGCGATCCGAGGGTGCGGTACCATCATCTTCAGGTGCCAGAACGGCGAGCACCGCACGCTGATAGATGTGTATTACATCCCGCAGCTGCGTTCAAGTATCGTCAGCATTGGCCAGCTGGATGAGCGTGGTAGCGAGGTATTCCCTCCGTATCACAAATAGAAGTCGTTTAGGACAGCGAACGGTCTCCAAAGCATAACTTTGACTACTCGTTTCTTTAAAGATATTTATTGTAAAGTGGTATATATATTCCCAATGTTTGATCGAAACCTTTTCCAAAACAACTTCTATTTCCGATACGGAGGGAGTACTGATCAAGGACGGTGTCCTCAAGATCAGGGACCGGGACCAACGACTTCTCGCCAAGGTAAAGAGGTCCCGAAACTGGCTGTACCTGCTCGACTTGAAGGTGGAGCAGCCCATCTGCCTGGCTGCACAGCGCACAGAGGAGCCGTGGCTGTGGCACGCCCGCTATGGCCATCTCAGCTTCCACGCCCTTGGCAAGCTGGAGAAGATGGTCTGGGGGCTGCCTCGCATTGAGCACGCAGGCAAGCTGTGTGATAGCTGCCTGGCCAGGAAGCAAAGGAGGCTGCCGTTCCCGAAGACGGTGAAGTATCGTGCGACAGAGGCCTTGGAGCTAGTCCATGGTGATCTTTGTGGGCCAATCACACCGGCGACACATGGAGGCCTCAAGTATTTCATCTTGCTGGTAGATGACTACAACCGATTCATGTGGCTGCAGCTTCTGACCAGCAAGAGCGAAGCGCCGAAGGCGATCAAGAAGTTCAAGGTGCGCGCGGAGGCAGAGAGCGGCAAGAAGTTGCGCGTGCTGTGGACTGATCGCGGCAGCGAATTCACTTCTGTGGAGTTTGCTGCGTACTGTGCAGAGGAAGGCGTGGTACGCCACCACACCGCACCTTATACACCGCAGCAGAATGGCGTGGTGGAGAGGCGCAACCAAACTGTGGTTGGCATGGCGAGGTCGATGATGAAGGCCAAAAAGATGTCGACGGAGTTCTGGGGAGAAGCGGTGACCATGGCGGTGTTCATCCTCAACCGCGCACCCACCAAGGTCCTGAAGGGCAAGACGCCGTTCGAGGCTTAGCATGGACGCAAGCCGAATGTCTCCTTCCTAAGGACATTTGGCTGCATTGGCCATGTCAAGAACACGAAGCCCCACCTCAGCAAGCCGGAAGACATAAGCACACCCATGGTGCTGTTGGGCTATGAGGAGGGTAGCAAGGCCTATCGACTCTATGATCCCAAGAGAGGCAAGGTGGTGATCTCTAGGGATGTGGTGTTCGATGAGACGGTGGCTTGGGACTGGAAAGACTCAGGCTTGGGAGAAGCTGCTGGTGTCAGCGGCACATTTGCCATCGAGCACTTGTTGATCCAAGGAGGAGGAGATGTTGGAGCGTAGGCTGCTGCTGGAGAGCAGGCTGCTACTGTTGGAGCGCAGGCTGCTGCTGCTGGAGAGCAGGCTCCACCTTCAGCAGTGCATTCATCTTCACCACTGCCCTCTGCGACAGCAGGACAGGAGACACCACCACTGTAGTTTGCTTCTCCACCCACCGACATTGACGAGTACGTGGATGCTTTCCACGATGGCGAGGTCTGTTTCAGACAGGTGGACAACATCATCGGCGAAGGGGAGCTCCTGGTTGGCTAGTCGGTTTCTCGATGACCCGGAGTTGCTCCTTGTCAGCGCAAAGGAGCCACCGACATTTGCAGTGGCTGAGTGTGATGCAAATTGGCGCCGGGCAATGCTGGAAGAGATGAAGTCCATCGAGGATAACCACACTTGGGAGTTAGTTGAGCCGCCGGCGGGCTGTAGACCGATTGGGTTGAAGTGGGTCTACATGGTGAGGCGGGATGAGCGGTGCCATTGTTAAGCACAAGGCCCGGTTTGTTGCCCGCGGCTTTGTGCAGCGTGAGGGCATCGACTTCAAGCAAGTCTTTGCTCCGGTGGCGTGAATGGAGTCCATTCGTTTGCTGTTGGCCATGGCAGCAGCGAAGGATTGGCGCACCCACCACCTCGACGTCAAATCTGTGTTCCTCAATGGTGAGCTCACGGAGACGATCGTCATCAAGCAAGCTTCGGGCTTTGCCATCAAGGGCGCTGAGCACAAGGTGCTCAAGCTGCGCAAGGCACTTTATGGGCTGCGACAGGCTCCTCGGGCGTGGAACGCCAAGCTCGACACCACCTTGGGCGAGCTTGGGTTCACTCGCTGCGCCATAGAGCATGCGCTCTACACGTGGCGACGAGGAAGGAGGAGCTCGTCATCAACGTGTATGGATGATTTGATCGTCACTGGAGCGCGGGCAGAGGACATTGATGTCTTCAAGCATGAGATGGCTGCTCTTTTCAAGATGAGTGATCTTGGTGCACTCTCCTTCTAGCTCGGCATTGAGGTGAGGCTGGGGAAGAAGCACATCTCCCTGGGCCAGCGCGCATATGCGGAGAAGCTGCTGGAGCGCAGCGGCATGGCAGAGTGCAAGCCATGCGTGACTCCGATGGAGGAGCAGCTGAAGCTAAGCAAGTACAACACCGCTGCGAAGGTGGACGCAACGCGCTATCGGAGCATTGGTGGCAGGCTACCCTACCTCACACATACCTGGCCGGACATTGCGTTCACGTTTGGGTACGTCAGCCGTTTCATGGAGGACCCGCGTGAAGATCACTGGACAGCAGTGAAGAGGCTGCTGCGCTATGTCAAGGGGTTGCTTGATCAAGCGATCATCTTCCCCAAGCGAGGCGGCAAAGGTGGGCTGAGGCTCACGGTCTTCAGCGAGGCACTCCCCAAGACCGTGGAAGGTGCGCTAGAGCTCACTGTTTTCAGCGATGCAGACATGGCGGGCGACATTGATGGACGACGGAGCAGCCCCCATTGCTTGGCAGTCGCTGAAGCAAAAGATTGTGGCGCTGTCGGCATATGAGGCGGAGTATGTCGCAGCGGCCACGGCGGCGTGCCAAGTTGTCTGACTGCGCCGGCTGCTGGGTGAACTGACCGGCGAGGAACCTCACCCGCCAGCTTTGTTGGTGAACAATCAGCCTGCCATTGCTCTCGCCAAGAACCCTGTCCTCCATGACCGGAGCAAGCACATCGACATCAAGTTCCATTTCCTTAGGGACTGCGTTGATGGAGGGCAAATCGTCATCGAGTTCGTCGAAACCGGCAGACATCTCGCTGACATCCTCACCAAGTCACTAGGGCGCCTACGGTTCATGGAGCCGAGGAAGATTATTAGTCATGTAAATGTATAGTATTGTATACAATGTATCTGGACATGTATCCTAAGCCCAATTGGGCTATATATATGAAGGTCACCCCCCCCAATCAGGGTGTGTGGTGTTTCCCCATTCCTGTGTCTCTATACATGGTATCAATCGAGATACGATCCTAGCATCCTCCAATCGCGCGCGCCATCTACGCACGTGGTCTCCCTCCTCCGCTCGCGACGCGGTTCCTCCGCCTGCGCGGTCTTCTCCCTCCGCTCCTCGCGACTCCCCTCCTCTGCTCGCGTTCCGCCGCCGTCGTCGCCCCGCGATTTCCCCTCCTCCGCTCGCGTTCCCTGCTCGCGTGCGGCCGCTGCCGGCACCTCGCGACTCCTCTCCTTTGCTCGCGTTCCGCCGCAGTCCCCGCCCCGCGATTTTCCCTCCTCTGCTCGCGTGCGGCCGCCACCACCGTCTCGCGACCTCCCCTTCGCCGCTCGCAGGTTGCGGCGCGATTTCCTCCCCGCGCCGCTCAATTGCCACGCGCGGTCAGCCTCTTCCCCAATGGACATGAGTGCTGCCCTCACCTCCGGCACCCTGCCAGCCACCGGTGAGGCAACCACGGGTGCCATGGCCGCCAGCGTTGCTGCACCCATCGTGGCTCATTCCTACGCCACAGTGATCGTCAAGGCCCATGTTCCGATCACGCTGGAGCTCACCTCCAACTATTCGAAGTGGGCGTTGTTCAAATCCTTGTGCGGGAAATTCGGGCTTCACTCGCACATCGATGGCACCGCCCCTTCTCGCCCTGAAGACCCGCAGTGGGACGCTGCGGAGTGCTGCGTTCGTGGCTGGCTCACTGACTCTGTCGATGACTCCGTCCTCGACCTCGCAATGGAGGGCGCTGATCCGACTGCCCGCGACCTGTGGGTGGCCATCGAGGCGATCTTCCGCGCCAACAGGGAGCCACGGGCCATATACCTCCTCAACGAGTTCCACTCCATGGTGCAGGGCGACTCCACCATCTTGGCCTACTGCCAGCGCCTCAAGATCAAGGTCGCCGCCCTCCGCGACGTCGGCCATCTCCACGCTCCGCGACGTCGGCCATCGTCGCCCTCGCAGCTCGTCCTCGCCTTTCTGCGCGGCCTCAACCCTCGCTTCTCCAACACCGCCGCCGACATTGCCAACTCCGTCGTGCTTCCCACGTTCGCGAGAGCCCATGACATGCTGGTTCTCAAGGAGCTTCGCCTTGCCAACAACGAGAAGACTGTCGTCAACACCGCCCTCCTCGCCAAGGCTGCCTCTGGCTGCACCAGTCCGGGCGGGTGCCGCTCTACCACAGTCGGGGCCACCTCTGGTGGCTCACACAACCCTCACAACACCGGCTATCGCAGCAGCAACAAGGGCGGCGGCGGTGGGAAAGGCAAGGGCAAGCGCGGTTCGGCCGACGGTCAGCAACGCGGAGCTGGATATCTACAACCTGGACAGTACAGACCCATGGGTCCCTGGGTCTGCTACAACCCAAGGGCTCCACAGGGCCCTCCTCCGCAGGGCCCCAGCGGCTGGCGCCTCGGTGTCCTCGGCGCCCCACCTCAGGCTCACACGGCGTACGCGCCGGTGCAGCCCCCGACGACCTTCGCACCACTTCAGGTCTCCTAGCCGGCTCCTATATGGAACCAGGCTGGCCTCGTCGCCGCGCTCAACCAGCTGCACCTCCTGGTCAGCAACCCTGGGTGATGGATTTCGGTGCCTCATCTCACATGAGCGCCACAGATGGTATACTCTTTTCCCGCCATCCTTCCTCTCATTCCTCCATTATTGTTGGCAATGGTCACACTCTTCCTATTTTCTGTCGTGGCGAGTCTGTTCTTCACACACCAGCATCCACTTTTCCACTTCGTAATGTTCTAGTCGTTCCATCCCTAGTGCACAACTTGCTCTCAGTTTGTCAGTTCACTCGAGATAACAACTGTTCTATCAAATTTGACGCTCTTGGTTTTTCTGTCAAGGATATCCAGACCAGGCGCGTGATGCTTCGCTGCAATAGTGCTGGCGATCTTTACACCATTCCTGCCACACCTCCCGCTCCACACGCCAGCATCGCCATCTCCACCGACCTCTGGCATCATCGTCTTGGTCATCCCAGCTCCACCACAATAAACATACTTCGCAATTGTGCATCCATTAGTTGTAATAAAGTAGCCCATACTCTATGTCATTCATGTTAGCTTGGCAAACATGTGCGGCTCCCTTTCTCCCATTCCAGTTCGTTTAGCACTATGCCTTTTGAACTTGTTCATTGTGATGTGTGGACATCTTCGGTCACTAGTATTTCGGGTTATCAATATTATCTCATCTTACTCGATGACTTTACTCATTTTTGTTGGACTTTTCCACTTGTTCGCAAATCTGAAGTTGCAGCCCATATCACCAATTTCTGCAATTATGTCTCCACGCAATTCAGCCTCACCATCAAAGCCATCCAAGCTGATAATGGCACTGAATTTGTAAATAATACCCTCCACACTTTTTTTGCTTCTCGTGGTATTCATTTACGTCTTTCGTGTCCATACACCTCCCCACAAAATGGCAAGGCTGAGCGTACTCTTCGCACACTGAACAACATTAGCTGCACCATGCTCATCCATGCGCACATGCTTGCACCATATTGGGCTGAGGCGCTCACCACAACGACATACTTGCTCAACAGGCGCCCATCCACCGCTGTTCGCAATGTCCTACTACACCGAAAAACACCCGATTACTCCCAGCTCCGAGTTTTTGGGTGCCTCTGCTATCCCAACTTGACCGCCACGACTCGCCACAAGCTTGCACCCTGATCCACAACTTGTGCCTTCCTTCGCTATCCATCCTCTCACAAGGGGTTATCGTTGTCTCGATCTTTCAACGCATCTCACGTCACGTTATGTTCGACGAGACTTGTTTTCCCTTCGGACTTCACCCATCCGGGTCCTCGTCGAGCGACCTGGATTTTTGGCTTGCAGGTACAGTACCGACGTGCCTCCCTACGGTCTCTATCACTGCTGAGCGACCAAGCCCCACTCAGCTGGTCCTGGAGGAACTGGCGGATGACCCTGCGATCCTAGTACGCGGGCCTGTGCTGGCTGCAGCCCCTGCCGCACCACGGGCTGCTCAACCAGTGGCTGCTGCTGCTTCACCAGTCCGAGACGTCCACTTGCAGTACAGTCGTTGTCCCCGGTCCTCGACACTAGCAGCGGAGTAGCCTCAACCATCTGCAGCAGCAGGGCTGCATGAACCATCACCTGTTGTGCAGACTACTCCGACATCGTCCATGCAGGCCCCCGCACCAGCCCCTACGTCATCGGCTCCCCGGATGGTCACCCGGTCACAGACCGGGAGTCTTCGTCCCGTCGAGCGCTACGGCTTCGCCACCGTCTCCATCGCCTCATCGATACCGGCGACCTGCCGCAGCGCCTCGGCTGATCCTCAGTGGAGGGCTGCCATGGCCGATGAGTACAAGGCGCTTGTCGACAATGGCACCTGGCGCCTCGTTCCTCGCCCTCCTGGTGCTAATGTTGTGACGGGCAAGTGGATCTTCAAACACAAATTCCACTCGGATGGTTCCCTTGCCCGGCACAAGGCTCGCTGGGTGGTTCGCGGCTTCCCCTAGCGCCACGGCGTCGACTACGATGAGACGTTCAGCCCCGTCGTCAAGCCGGCCATGATTCGGGCGTCGTCCTCAGCCTTGCTGCTTCGCGATCCTGGCCGATCCACCAGCTAGACGTGAAGAACGCCTTCCTCCACGGTCATCTGGCGGAAACTGTGTATTGCCAGCAGCCTCCCTGCTTCGTCGACCCTGCTCATCCTGACGACATCTGTCTTCTGCAGCGTTCCCTATATGGCCTGAAACATGCTCCTTGGGCCTGGTTTGCCGCCTACCTACGACTACTTGGCTTCGTTGTTTCCGTCTTCGACACGTCGCTCTTTGTGCTCAAAGAGGGGGACGCCACAACATACCTGCTCCTCTACGTCGACGACATCATCCTGACAGCTTCTTCGACTGCCCTGCTGCAGCGCACCATGGCGCGCCTCCACTCCGAGTTCACCATGACGGACCTCGGCGACCTGCACCACTTCCTCGGCATCTCCGTCACACGCTCGTCAGAGGGGCTCTTCCTCTCACAGCGCCAGTACGCTCTTACAGCGGGCGGGCATGGCCGAGTGTCACTCTACAGCAACACCGGTTGACACTCGTGCCAAGCTGTCTGCGACCGACGGTGCTCTAGTCGTTGATCCGTCTCAGTATCGCAGTCTCGCCGACGCTAGTACCTGATGCTCACCCGGCCCGAGCTCGCCTATGCGGTCCAGCAGGTGTGCCTCTTCATACACGATCCCCGCGAGCCTCACCTCACGCTGATCAAGCGCACTCTGTCGACTGGTCTCCACCTCAGCTCCATACTGGCCGACTCCCTAACGGCATACTCCGACCCCGACTGGGCAGGCTGTCCGGACTCCTGGCGCTCGACATCCGGCTACTGCGTCTTCCTTGGCGACAACCTGGTTTCTTGGTCTTCCAAGCGCCAGACGACGGTCTCCCGCTCCAGTGCTGAGGCTAAGTACCGCGCGGTTGCACACGCCGTGGCCGAGTGTTGTTGGCTTCGTCAGCTTCTTCAGGAGCTTCACTCGCCGCTTGCCTCTGCGACCGTTGTCTACTGTGACAATGTTAGCGCCGTCTATATGACAGCTAACCCTGTCCATCACCGCCGGACGAAGCACATAGAGATTGACATTCACTTCGTCCGCGATCAGGTTGCCTTGGGACAGGTTCGGGTGCTTCATGTCCCCTCGACTCATCAGTTCGCGGACATCATGACCAAGGGCCTACCTGTACAGTTGTTCACTGACTTTAGATCCAGTCTTTGCGTCCGGGATCCTCCCGCTGCGACTGCGGGCGGGTATTAGTCATGTAAATGTATAGTATTGTATACATTGTATCTGGACATGTATCCTAAGCCCAATTGGGCTATATATATGAAGGTCACCCCCCCAATCAGGGTGTGTGGTGTTTCCCCATTCCTGTGTCTCTCTACAAAGATGATTGGCATGGATGAGGTCAAGGCTTTTGGTTAGCAGCAGTATTAGGGGAAGAATTGTAAGACATAATCTGCTGCTCCCCAATTCTCTCTTTGCTGCAGATTAGGAGTTTAAGCTGGTCAGCATGGCTGTCCAATCTCTGCTGCTGTAGCAGTGTGGCAATAGGCCACCTCTGATACATTAGAGTTGCACAAAAGTCTGCAGTTGCAGACCAACCCTCAGTCAAGTCTACAGCTATAGTGAGAACACTTGACTAGAAGTGTTTAGCTAATAAGTTTTGCAGGCTTATCCTGCAGCTAGGACAGTAGTTTTTTTTTTTTACTGCAGTACATCAGCCCACCTTCTAGTTCCCAGTTCACACACAAATTGGACCTACCCCTCTATGTATAAATAGGCAACCATGGTGTATTATTCAGTTCAGCTTCATAGCATATTCACAGTTTAGTTTGCACTTCCAGCAGACTTGTGCTTGTGTTGTGTGTGTCCTCACCTCTTCTTCAACCTCTAGCCATAGTGAGTGTGTGTGTGTGTGCTGGTAAGCTCACTGCTTACCTGTGCAGGGCAGCAAGGGACCAACAGCTTTATTCATTAACAAAATGCAGCTAAACTTATCACATTCGTAGAACATTTGTAATTTGATTGTGGCATACTCTTGATGGTATACTATAACTACTAATCTCTTTTACTTCTCTACATCATTAAAGTTGGGATAGGCTGTGAATGTTGTATTAACTGCTGTCACAGCGGCAGTGGGCCAAGGCTACGTAATGGTAGCTGTGGTCGATGGAAGGCTGAGGCTTGGAGCCTCTCTCTGTCTGGAAGCTTTGATGGAGAGGAAGCATGAGGGAGGGAGAGGTGGGAAGGGAAATTACTTCTTGCTTAGCCTACGAGTCATCCATTTGGCTTACATATTGAAACCCAACCTACTTCCTAACTTAGCTCATAAGTTCACGGAGGAATAACAAACTCAATCTCAAACCAACAGACTCCAAACAAATGATAAAACTGAAGATAACTTGAAGTTGCTGCCTGATGCTTAGCCACTTTGTGCCCTATCCTTTTTATTCCTGCGCTTGTTGGTCCTGCCCCACATAACTGCACTCTTGAATTATTTTGTAGGCTCTGCTTCTACTCCTTGTTTCCTAGATAACTGCAAATTGGATTACTTTACTGTGTTCTTCTATAGATATATATTGTCTTATGTCTTCCTACTCCCATGTAATAATTTGTCTTAGCTGCAATAAAAAAAAATGTTTTCATGTGATCTATCTGTCCAGATATACCAAAATAATAGTATAATTTGATTGGATAAGCCACTACTTGTTCCATCTATCAATGCCATATTTTGATTTGAAAAGTTGCGCGTCGGCCGGGTGATGGCGTAGCAGGCCGCGACCCCGATGCGGGCTCTCCCAGGTGCCGCTGCAGGCCGTGCGGGCGCGGGAGGAGGCGGACGCGCGGACGGCAGCGACTTCGACGTACGCAGCTTCCGCGACCTCGGGCGGGAGAAGGGTTTGCGCGCGGGAGACCGCGACTACGACCCGGACCTGCGCGGGCGCGGCTTCGGCCACGAGGTGGAGGCTGCGGGCGCCGCCGCAGCCCTGCGCGCTGGAGGCCGGCGCGACCTGGGAGCACGCGGCCCTGCCCGTGCACGCGGCTTCGAGCTGGCTGGACGCAAGGACGACTGGGAGTTGCCTGCTGCCCGCGATGCCAACCGCTGGCTCGCGCGCGAGGAGCGCAGCGCGCCGCCACACGCCTTCGAGCGCGGCTTCCGCGAGGAGCAGCAGGAGCGCGACGCGCGTTGGCTCGGCCGCGACCTCGACGCAACAGCCGCTCGGGACCCGCGCATTCAGCGCACGCTCGAGGAGCAGCGTAGGCGCGAGCGGGCCGAGCAGCTGGAGCCACAGCGAGGGATGCGGGCGCGTGATGCTCGAGCGCGGCTCGCACACGGCCCGTACGGACGCGAGCTGAACGCCTTCGACGACCGCGAGCTGCGGAGATGGGACGCTGGTGCACGCTGCCCTCACAGGCGACGCACCTCCCCTTCTCCAGAGCGTCGTCGTGGCCGACTGGGGTCTCCACTCGTCCAGACCATCGTCAAGGACGTCGGCGCCGAGCGCTGCTCATCTTGGACCAGAGCTGCTGTGGCCGATCCCGGTGGTGTGGCCGCCGGTGCAGGAGATGCAGGAGCTTGTGCTGGAGATCCAGGAACCGGTGCTGGAGAGCCAGAAGCCGGTGCTGGTGCAGAGCGCGACGTAGCCGTTGCCGTAGGTGGTGAAGCGTGGGGCGTGGCCGGTGCCGAAGGTGGTGGAGGACCCGCCGGAGTTGGAGGCGAGCGAGGAGTCGAGGCGGGCTTGCTCGATGAAGACGAGCTGCTAGCTGCCCCGGCTCCCTCAAAGTGGACGTACTTGACGATGAAGTCTCGGAGGGTCGAAGTCGAGCCGTTGTCCACCGCCTTGTCCCATGCCCAACCTCGTCCCTCATCGAACATGACGTCACGCGAGATGCGGACGCGCTGTCACGGGGTCGAGGATGCGATAGGCCTTGACGCCCTCCGCGTAGCTGATGAAGACCCCATGTGCGCTCCGGTCATCGAGCTTGCCGACGTGGCCGAGCTCTTTGGCGAAACGCAAGGCACCCGAAGACGCGAAGGTGGCTGACCGTCGGCTTGCGCCCGTGCCAGGCCTCGTACGGCGTCTTGCCGTCAAGCGCCTTGGTGGGCGAGCGGTTGAGGACGTGGACAGCCGTCATCACCGCCTCTCCCCAGTAGATCGCCGGCAGCCCTCTCTGCTTGAGGAGGGCGCGGGCAGTGGCCACCACTGTCTGGTTGCGGCGCTCGACAACGCCGTTCTGCTGCGGGGTGTACGGGGCGGAGAAGTGGCGCTGGATCCCCTCGTCGGCGCAGTATGCCGCGAACTCGGCCGTCGTGAACTCGCCGCCGTTGTCCGTGCGCAGCACCCGAAGCTTGCGTCCGCACTCCTTCTCCGCAGCAGCTTGATGGCGTCCACAGCTGCCCCCTTGCTGTCGAGCAGGACAACCCACATGAAGCGGGACACATCGTCGACGAGGAGGAAGTAGCGCCGTCCTCCAGGTGTAGCAGGGGTCACAGGGCCGCAGAGGTCGCCATGTACAAGCTCCAGCTTCTCCTTGGCCCGGAAGCTCGCCTGGCGAGGGAAGGGAAGCCGACGCTTCTTGGTGACAATGCAGGTGTCGCAGAACTGCTCCACGTGGTCGACGTGCGGCATCCCCCGCACCATCTCCTTGCTGCCCAGTTGCTTCAGGGCCTCAAAATTGAGGTGCCCAAAGCGCTCGTGCCACCGCCACGCGTCGTCGTCGCAGCGGGCAGCAAGACAGAGGGGTTGCGCCACCTGCACGTGAAGGACGTAGAGGCGATTCCTCCCTCTGTTCACCTTGGTGAGGAGCCTGCGGCTGCGGTCCCAGATACACAGCACCCCGTGCTCGATCTCCAAGCTGATGATGGAGTTCCTCAGCGCGGGGATGTAGTACACGCCAGTGAGCAGCCGATGTTCTCCGATCTTGGCGGTGAAGACAACGGAGCCAACTCCCTTGATCTCTACGGCGGAGGTGTCCCCGAACTTGACGGAGCCTCGCATGCCGGAGTCCAAGTCGGAGAAGAACTCCCGCCGCCCGGTCATGTGATGGGAAGGCGTGGGCGCGCGGCTCGTTGAGGTGGAGGAGCGCGGCGGCGGGCGGCGCAGGAGAGGAGCACAGCTCAATGTTTCCGTGGATTAAGAACAGAGCCGGCTCGTCACCCTCCTGTGCCTGCGCGACGTGAGCCTAACCGCCGCGCCTCGCCTGCCGGCAGTCCCTGGCCCAATGGCCGGTCTTGCCACAGTTCTTGCAGATGTCGTCCCGGTGCGCCTTGCGCTGGCCATCGGCGCCGTCAGGAGCGCCACCACGCTCCTGGGGAGCCTTGTCCCGCTTGCGCAGCCGGCGCTTGCGAGTGCTCGACGACGGTGCAGCCTCGCCCTTCCTCTGCTCTTTCTGCCGAGCGAGCCACTGCTCCTCGGTGTAGAGAAGCTTGCCACCAGCGCTGGTCGGCTGCGAGGGAGCCTTCCAGCGCTCGTCGATGGCCTTGAGGCCACCCGTCACCTCCTCGATCGTCAGCGAGGTGAACTCCAACAGGATCTCGATCGACACAGCAACCTGCTTGTACTTGTCGGGGACGACGCGGAGAAGCTTCTCGACAGCCTCCTCGTCGAAATTGGCGTCACCGTACCGCAGGAGTTGTTGCTGCAAAGTGGTGAGGCGAATGGCGAAGTCCTCGACGTCCTCGTCGGGCTTGAAGATCATGTCCCCCCACTCCTTCCGCAGCCGCCGCAGCGTGGATCGCCGCGCGTGGTCGCTGTCGTCGTGTGCCGCGGTGATGGCGTCCCAAGCGTCCTTGGCGGTCTCCTTGTCCGCAAGGGTGGTTTGCATCTCCATCGGTACAGCGGCGAGAAGTCGACGTCGCCGTACCGTACCGCGTCCCACATGTGGCGCGCCTGCAGCTTGACCTTCATCACCATCGACCACTCCTTGAAGTTGGTCTTGGTGAGCATAGGCTAGCCGCTGCCGGCGCCGGCATCCTTGATGATGGTCTGGACGAGTGGAGGAGATCCTGGCCGGCCACGGCGACCACGACGCCGCTCGGGAGAAGGGGAGGCGCTTCGCCTGTGAGGGCTGCGTGCACCAGCGTCCCATCTGCCCAGCTCGCGGTCGTCGAAGGCGTTCAGCTCGCGGCCGTACGGGCCGTGTGCGAGCCGCGCTCGAGCATCACGTGCCCGCATCCCTCGCTGCACCTCCAGCTGCTCGGCCCGCTCGCGCCTGCGCTGCTCCTCGAGCGCGCGCTGGATGCGCCGGTCCCGAGCGGCTGCTGCGTCGCAGTCGCGGCCGAGCCCACGCGCCTCGCGCTCCTGCTGCTCCTCACGGAAGCCGCGACCGAAGACGTGTGCCTACGCTCCTCGCGCGCGAGCCAGCGGTTGGCGTCGCGGGCAGCAGGCAACTCCCAGTCGTCCTCGTATCCAGCCCGGCCGAAGCCGTGGCCTCCGAGCTCACGGTCGAAGCCGCGCCCGTGAGAGAAGCCGCACGCTTCCAGGTCGCGGCCTCCTTCTGCGCGTCGAGCCGCGGCAGCGTCCGCATCCGCGCTAAGGTCCGTCTCCGAGTCGAAGTCGCTCGTACTTCTGCCTCCAATCCCCGCGCGGCCCGCAACGTCGCGTGGACTCGCCCGCTCGCGAGCTTGCCGCGCGCCAGCCTCGGCCTCGAGCTAGGCCTCTGCCCGGCCCGCACGCGCGAAGTGTTCGCGTCCCGTAGCCCCAGCCGCACGGTCGCCGACCTCCGCTCCGCGTGCGCCGTGCGCGCCCGCCTCCGCGCGAAGGAGCGCAGCTTCATCCGCCACCGCGTGTGCTGCTGCCGCCGCTTCCCTGGCGGCCGCTGCAGTCCGCTCCGCTACGAGCTCCGCGGCCGCGAGTCGCTCCGCCTGAGCCGCCGCGACCCGCTGCCGCTCCGCCTTCGACTCCCTCCTCTCTGCCTCCCGCTCCCCCGCGTGCTGCTCGCGCGCTGCTGCGGCCCGAGCGCGCTCCAGCCGCTCGGTGGCCCGCGCAGCCGCGGCCTTGAGCGCTGCGAGGTCGTCGTCGCCATCGATGACAGCCTGCCTGCGCTATCCGCTGGAGGTGGTGGAGTGGCTAGAGGAGGAAGGGTGGGAGCGCAGGGACATGGCTGTGGATTGGGATGGGGAAGAGGAAGGGGAAGAACCAGAACCAAACTAGGCTCTAGATACCATTTGTTGGAAATTATCACAGGTAATTTGGGGCAAATCTGATGTATTAGCCTTAGAGGCAATGAAAAAACTGCAGGGATACATATATAGGGCAGCAAACTTGGCTGCCAAGAAGCTGTTGCAAAGCTAACTTGGCTGTCAAGTTGATGCCAAGTTGTTGCTAAAGTAAAACATATTCTAAAGTAGATACTAAGCATATTCCTATTAGATTAGCACAAGAATTAAGAGGTCTATCACTGGGCACTCCTTTTTTATGTTAGTCAGCCTGTTCGCTTTATCAGCCGTGGTACAGGGTTTTTCTCTCACAACAAAATGGCATATGCCGGCTTATCAGCCGCAGAAACTACCAGCCGAGTGTAATTGTTTTGCATCAATAGATTGATTCTTGAATTACTTTCAAAATAGATATTTTGATTTTCTAGCAATTCAAGAGAGGTTGAAGGTCAAACTCTACTTTGGAGGACTGTTTTAAAAACATGCCTTACATTAATGGATTGAGGGAATAATATATTATGAAATGATGATTTATTATGAGAAGAGATTTAAATTATGGAACTAAGGTAGCACATATCCAAACATGAATATTTTTGGAGTCTTGGTGCTACTTAAGCACAAACAACTTTTGTTTGTAGCCACATGAAGATGCATAGTATTAATGATCCCATCACTGATTGTAGTGTTTTCGTTTCTCTTTTCATTTGACACATGCCTATGTGATTTCTGGAGGTTGCAACAAAGTTAAATAATAATGAGGCCAGATCCCATCTTTATAACCAATATGCGCTTTGAAACTATTTTGTTTGACTCGTGACTAAGGTCTTATGTATCAGTTATAGGATTATAAGGTTATATTCTTCAAGTAAATACTGTTACAAATGAAATGTATAAGGGAAGCATTTAGTTTTACATATTTCTTACTTTGATGTGAAGAGCTATTAAATATTATTATGGTTTTGTAGGGTTCTTTCATCAACATGACTGGCCCTAAGCGAGGGATCGACATTTGTGACTCTGCTTTAATCGAATATGACCTCAGAATCAAGACAGGTGAACAAGAAAAGGATGACCTACAACTGATCGATGGTGTATCAATCCTCGGCCTTGCAGGAATATGGAATCGTCCATTCTCGATTCGCATCCCTGGAGATTGTGGTGCAGTTGAAATAATTTTATCACGTCTTGAGCCTGCAGTTGAGGCGACTATAGACGTTCTCGTATCAGAAGTGAAAAGCAGTTTCAATTTGTCCCTCGGTTGTTTAACCAGTGGGTTGATTCAGGAAATCCAACTCTTCGAGGGTGCCATCTCTGAGACCTTTGGATTAAAGAGGTCTGTAGTTGCTGTAGTTATAGATGATTTGATAGATGTGAAATTCAAAGTAGGTGTGCTGCCATCCAATTCGGACGAACTGCGCTGTACGTTTGAGGCAAAAACCCATGGACATGATACACAGGAAATGAAGACAGATTTTGCCTTACTCTCAGTGAAGGTTACTTGGTCAACTTTGCCTCGTGGGACACTCGGCTTATAACTTTTTTTTGGCCTTTAACGTGTGCGCAAAAGAAAATTAGTCTAGAGTCATGAACCTGTTGCTGCAATCAAACACTTACATATTCGTGGACTTAGGTGTTGCAGATTTGAACTATGATTGTAATAAATCTTTGTGCATTGTACTACATGCTCGGTTCAGTGGCATGGATGCTCAACAGCCGTGCTTTTTTTATACATCATGTTTCATCTCTTGTTTTTTAGCTCAAGTGGAAGCACTGTCAAGTATGTGAAGCTCTACATCTTTAAGACAAGTATGTAAATTTCCAGATGTCTTCCAAAAAAAGTTTAAGAAGTATGCATAGATTATATATATTCTACATCAAACTGTTATATCGAATAAAAATTTAGTACTGTTTAGTAGTATTATTTAGTATTTTATAGCCAGTTTTTGTCTCTGGGTGTCCCTGGGCTTTAAATAGTTAGTGCAAGCCTTAGCCCAAATTCCAGCTAGATGGTTTCACCGAACTAGCTTCCCACCATCGTATCCGTGTGCATGGACATGTGCTGAATGAGCTGTCGTGGGAAGACCACCCTTCGCACGTGGCCCCCGCGTGTTGCTGACTAAATTTGATCGGATGTACAAAATCTCAAACGGGTGTTTCAAATTTATTTGAATCTCTCTCCCCTCTCGTTCTCTCACCGGCACCGGAGCTTTAGAATCAAATCCAGCGGAGGGGCCAGCAGACGAATAGCGGCGGCATCAGATCCCGCGCGGCTCAAGGCCAGAGGCCTGATCGGCCGAAGTGCCTGCGGTGCGCTCTGCAGAAGGGCTCGCACGGAGTGCTAGGCGGATCGCGGATGCGGATCCGTGCACGCCAAGGTGAGGGCGGAGGCACACTCCCCGGCTAGCGTCGGCCAGATGCACGGGCATGGCGGGCCTAGCTGGCCGGGGCACGGACCTGCTCCTCCAACTGGCGGCGCCCCTGCTACCTCCGCCGGCACTAGATGACGGGGTACATCCGGGGATGGGGCCTGCTCTACCAAGATACGTCTCCAGTTTCAAATCCCCTCTCAGATCCTCTCACGGAAGTTTGGTAGCCTGCTCTACGGAGGTACTACTCCATCCCAGAAATAATGTCATTATGGGATGCGTGCTAGTTAAATTTTCTCAATTTTAACTGAGTTTATACAAAATGTGTGTAATATTTTTATCTCCAAATAAGTTTATTATAAAAGTATATTAAAAATCTATTGAATGATATTTATCATGTACTATAAATATTAATATTTTATTATATATATTTGGTTAAAGTTGAAGTCTGCTGACTTTTTTAGAAGCGAGAATGACTCTTTTTTAGGGATTTTTTTAGGGACGAAGGGAGTACGTCTCCTCCAGGCAAGTGCACGCAAGCTCTTCCAGATCCTCTCACGGAGGCTCGAGCAAGTGCACACACTGCCTTGATTCTGGTGTGTTCTTGGTCACAAAATTTGAATCGGACTTGTGTTAGCAACCCAACAGGATCAATCACAGATAACCTAGATTCAGGAAGATAGAACTGGGTACAGAGAGATTGGGAGGAAGAAGAATAGTAATAGTACAGGTAAAAGATAATATTGGGTAATTTGTTTGATGTCCTTCTCGCTGCCTTTTTGCCCTCTCGTAGAATGACGCCCAACAACATCAGACAATTGCTCCACTTAAGAATGGCAACGGGGCGGGTTCGGATCGGGTGGAGAGTCTGGGCACCCAAAACCGAAACCCGAACCTAAAATTTGAATCCACCCCGAACACCGATTCAGACGAAAATCCATTCCCGAAACTAAAACCCGCGGATAGCTGAAACCCGACGGATAATCCGAAACTCGGATGATTTTTCACAGATCCACAAAACTGCATAACAGTATGGTGAGAGAGAGAGAGGGCGACGGCCGCCTGGAGTCCGAGCGACGGTGAAGTCAGAGAGAGAGGGCTCGCCGGCGAGGTGGATGTGTGGGCGCTGGAGAGTCGAAGACCGCCGGACCAGGGTAGGGAGAGAGAGAGAGGAGCGCCAGGAGCGAGGGCGGGGCAGGGGCGAGCCGGACGGGCGTCGTGCGCCGGCCGCCAGGAGTCCGATGTGCGCTGTCCGCGGCCGTTTCGTTCGAACTCGCAAGCGTCGGAGTGGTGAAGGGGCGCCACCACGAGCCGCGACTCGCGCGAGTGCGCGACTAAGGGGGCGAGGGGCGCGCGGCCGAAGGGTGCTGGCGGAGTGGCGGTTGGGTGCTGGTGGAGCGGTGGAATGCGATCTGGATTCAGCGTTATATAGTTAGGGTTGCAGTTGGGCTTCTATTGGGCTTAAGATTTCAGGGCCCGATGGAGCTCCACGGGTTAGATTGAAGATCCGCACCAAAACCATAGTATTTCGGATATCCAAACCCGAAAATCCGTGGGCGAAAAACCAGCACCAAAACTGAAACCCGCAAACCCGAAATCTGCGGATATCTGCCCCAAACCCGATCCGCTGCCATCTTTAGCTCCACTTGGATGAAGCCCATGGCCCATGCGAAGGCAGTCTGACATTCCCCCTTCTTAAGCTTCAGCTTGGCCCCGAGCCATGAAAAAGTTTAGAACCACATGGATCCCAAGAAAACTGCATGATCACTTGTTTTTCCAATTCTTTCTTGAAAGTTGTCTTCTAGTATTTTTGGTTAGTGCGGGTGGAGATGCACCATTCTTCTCACTTGGTTCTACGGGGACAGCAACTTCTGCTTCATGCTCATAGTCCTCATCAACATCATTAACAACCACATCATCAAGGCCATCATCTATGAAGTCAACCAATGCAGGTAGTTGCCATGGTGGCTTCCAGAGCAAGTGAAAACATAGCTTGTATGTTAGCATGTGAACTGAAAACTGGTATCCAGGATTCTAGGTTGAGGAATTGCAACGAGCAGTAGAAGCAAATAGTCAAACATGACAATATGAGTGGCAACAGTAACATGGGTTCTGGACATGATTGATGCAGTGCGCCTCTTTCTTGGGCTCATCAACATCATCATCGGAGATCACCACATAGTTCTCATTGAGATAAATCCAAATATCATGGGTGGACTTCAAGTCCATGATCTCACCAAATATATTATCCTCCATAGATTGATCGAAAATATTAGTAGCTTGGCAATCAAGACGTGGGCCTTTTTTGCGCTTGAGTTGCATCATTTCTATCCAACACAAGAGAAAGGACCACATCTACGATCCATCATATTTGAGGACAAGTAAACTTAAAATTACAAACCATCTAATTTTTCCATCGTGCAAAGTGTGTGCCATCAAAAATATGTGGACACTCAAGGTAAGTCATCATCCTCTCGGATCGGTGAAGATCACAAATGAGAGATCTCGGCTCCGATACCACGTGTAGGGTCGAGATGACGGACTAGAGGGGGGTGAATAGTCACTTCTAAAATTAATCGCACCGGCTAACCGAAATAAATGTGGAATTAAACTATTCGGTCTAGCCAAGACTACACCCCTCTATCTATAATCTCTGACACCTTACAAAGATCCTAAACAAAGCAAATAAGGTGTCGGGCTAGCAAGAGCTCACCTAAACAATTCTAGCTTGCAAGGTTACACAAACCTAAGTAACTAGTACTCAAGCAATCGGGGAGCTCCTACACAATCTAGTAAGCAAAAGCACATAGCTCCTAAGCTCACTAGCAATGCTTAATAACAAGGCTAAACAAGTCAAATTAGAGAGCTCAAATTACTTAGCTACACAAACTAAGTAATGTGACTAACTAGGCTACTCA
The DNA here is from genome assembly GCA_009763385.1 of Coix lacryma-jobi var. lacryma-jobi. Taxonomy (NCBI): domain Eukaryota; kingdom Viridiplantae; phylum Streptophyta; class Magnoliopsida; order Poales; family Poaceae; genus Coix; species Coix lacryma-jobi. The sequence goes on along the minus strand of CM019830.1, from coordinate 15,044,672 downwards.
AGCCAATTAGTCACGCAAGAGAGCCACCTTTATGCTACATAAGTAAGGAATGTAACTAGCAGGCTACACAAGCTAACTAATTACAAGAGCAACTACACAAGCACAATATATATGTGTAAGTAAATACAAGCTTGTGTATGGAGATTGCAAACCACCGAGAAGATGTAGACAATGTTGACACGGTGATTTTCTCCCGAGGTTCAGTTGGTTGCCACCAAGCTACGTCCCCGTTGTGTCGACCAAACACCTTGGTAGTTCGGCGGCTAATAGGCACCACACCTAGCTCGACACTCGAGCACCGCAAGAACTCACCCACAAGTGAGGGTAACTCAATGACACGCTCAACTAGAATTGCTCTTCGCGTCTCCCGCGGGGTGAGCACAACACCCCTCACAAATCCTTCTCCAGAGCCACGCACAATCACCATGTGAGCTTCACAACGGAGTCCACAATCCACCAAGCCGTCTAGGTGATAGCAATCACCAAGAGTAATAAGAAATCCCCAAATCACAAAGATTTTCTAGTGCCACCAAATGCAATCCTCAAATGCACACACACTAGGCTCTCAATCCCTCACTCAAATTAGCACCAAGCTTGAGAGGGAGAGAAAGGGGAAGAGGTGGATCTTCACTCTCTCATCCACACCCACAAAGGGCACTCAATCTCTCCTCAAGATTAGGCACATAGCAATGGAGAGAAGAGAGGAGAGGGTTGAACCCTAGCTCACCAAGAGCAAGAATGGGGAGAGAAATAACCAAGAAGAGGGGCTGAAGCCCTCTAAAAATGCTCAACTCACCCTCATGACCGTTGAAGCGCCTGAATCTCAGCTGAACCGAAATATCCGGGTATGGCCGAAAATATATCTAAGAAAGGGTTCATTGCCCACACATATAGAGTTGATCTAATATTTACCAGAATATCTGGCTAGGGCCAAAAATTATTCCAGAGCAACACCTTTCTCTTATAAGACGAAAACGGACCACTGAAAACGGAACTCCGAAAATAATATTTGGCTAGGGCCGATTATTATTCCAGCTGGACCTTCTCTGTTAGGTGCAACTAGCAGCTCGTTGTTCTAACTTGTTAACCCTTTTCAAGGTGCTAACTCTCCCACAAATTACCAAATTAATTTGGCACAAAAGTTAGCAATTTCACATGAAATTTTAGGGTTAACTCATCCATATCACCACATCACTAAGCGCAATGCATATGCACATGAAACTCACACTTAGTGGCACTAGATAATTGTTGCAACTAAAAGATTTCCCTCTTTATAGTATGGCTATCTATCCTAAATCCGGTCATAAACTTCTCTACGCACCTATAACCGGTGAAATGAAATGTCCTACAAATTTACCTTTGCCTTGCGCATTCCATTCCATCTCCTTCGGTGTTGATGCAACACATGCACCAACTTATCATCAAATGGTATGATCCACTTCATATCATCACATGGCTTCCATGGTCCATCGATCCTGACTTCACTGACTCTTCACCATTACTTCGGTCCAGTCTTTGCTCAAGCCTCCCGACACTCGGTACCAACGGCTTCAAAGCCCTCCAACTTGCCCTTCACCTTCACAATCAGTTCATCAAATCAAGTCTTATTGCCTTGATCTTCACCACCTTAGCCATATGACTTCTTGTCATGTCTCATATACAATAAGCTTCTTCATTGCACATTTACCTGTGAACTAATCTCCTGTGTATTTCACTTAAACACATATTAGTTCACCTAGGTTGTCATTCAATTACCAAAACCAAACAAGGAACTTTCAACCAAGCGCTCCCATGTACTTCCTACATGTTCACGTGTCATCCATCATCTCTGTATCCTGTACATCTTCATATACGTCTCATTTTTTTTAGATAATGGATAGTTTATACCCAGCTTCTTCTATCAACAGATAGAATCAGACCAATTATTACAAAGAGTTGCTGATGGACACAAGAAGACTACAGAAGACGAAGTCTTGTAGCCGACCAACCAAAACAAAATAAGTTTTAAACTAAACATAACCAATATATCTAGCTGACAACCATCCAGTGGAGCTAAAGAACTGCAAAGTTGATGTCTCGAAATATGTTCCGACTTGGAACAGCTGCTCTCGAAGAACATCATGCCGCTGCAGATTTGCCCACTGACGAAGCCAATGCGTTCCTCTGAAGAGTACCTGCAAGAAAGATTTTGGTCTACATTTGTCAAAAACCACTTCATTTCTTGTTAGCCAAATTGCCCAACAAAGCGCTGTAGCTGCTGTTAATAGCAACGAATTATACTTTCTATTCCTAATTTTCGACCAACGCAAAAAAAGGTCACTCATATCAGCTGGAGGCGATAAGCCAAACAGAATGTGAACAGCACGCCACAAGAACTTAGCATAAAAGCAATAAAAAAAAAGGTGTTGTATGGTTTCCGAAACCTGACAGAAACAACAAAGTTTGTCACCATTCCAGTTACGTCTAACTAAGTTGTCCTTAGTTAAAATTACACCCTTTTTCAGGTACCAAAGAAAAATTTTGATTTTCAAAGGTACCTTGATTTGCCAAATATCCTGTGACACCCTAACTCCATTGTTAATTAACGCAGCATACATGGATTTGACTGAAAAGATTCCGGATGCATTTAAGCCCCAGATAAACTTATCCCTTTGCTCCGTTAAATTTAAATCATGTAAAGAAGCAACGATTCTGTTCCATGCTCTCAAGTTCGCCCCCACTAGATTCCTTCTAAAAGAAATATTCAGTGGGACTGAACTAAGCACCTGTGACACAGAGTTTTGTTTTCTTCTTACAATATTAAACAAGGACGGGAATTTATCTTTAAGCGGCTTATTACCCAACCAGGTATCAATCCAGAACCTGGTTTGAGATCCATCTTTTATTTTAAACAAACCAAAGTCTATAAACAAATCTTTAATGTTCATTAAACTTTTCCAAAAATGAGAATCCATTGTTTCTTTAACACAACTTCCTAACGTCTTGTCCTTGATGTATTTGTTTCTCATTAGTTCCTGCCACATACCATCTTCATTCAATAATTTATATAGCCATTTGCTTAGTAAACATTTATTCTGAATATCCAAGTTTTGTATACCTATTCCTCCTTGGTCTTTGGGTTGGCATAAGACCTCCCATCTGGCCAATCTGTACTTCTTTTTATGCTGGTCATTTTGCCAGTAGAAACGAGACCTAAAACAGTCAATTTTTTCAAGTACACCTCTCGGTAGTTCAAAGAAAGACATCATAAACATCGGTAAACTAGACAGCACCGAGTTTATTAATACTAAACGTCCTCCTACTGAAAGCATTTTTCCTTTCCAACCACTCAGTCTCTTTTCGATTCTATCCTCAATTTCCTTCCAGTCTTTATTATTAAGTTTTCTAGTATTCATAGGCAATCCTAGGTAACGAAAGGGATATTTACCAACCACACATCCGAACAAATGCGAATAAAACTCTTCATGTTCTTTTGCCTTGCCAAAGCAAAAAAATTCACTTTTGTGAAAATTTATTTTTAGGCCAGATAATTGCTCAAAAGTGCTTAGCAACAGTTTCATATTTACTGCCTTTTGAACATCATGACTCATAAATATAACTGTGTCATCCGCATACTGGAGGATAGATAACCCATCCTGAATCAAATCTGGAATCACCCCCTCTACCTGTCCTGCTGACTTAGCTCTTGCAATAAGTATGGCCAACATGTCTACCACTATATTAAATAGTATGGGTGACATGGGGTCCCCTTGCCTTAAACCTTTTTTTGTTTGGAAGTAAGACCCTAACTGATCATTGACTTTAATATTAACATTACCTCCTTCTGTAAAAGTTCTCACCCATTGACACCATTTTTGCGAAAATCCTTTCATTCTCAACGTCTGTTGAAGGAAACTCCATTTCACCTTGTCATATGCCTTTTCAAAGTCAATTTTAAAAATTACCCCATCTTTCTTTTTTGTATGAAGCTCATGCAATGTCTCGTGTAGAATTACTGCCCCTTCCATGATATTTCTTCCTGGCAAAAAAGCCGTCTGAGAGGGTCGAATGATCTTCTTTGCAATGGTAATCAGTCTATTAGTTGCGACTTTAGTGAAGATTTTGAAAGATACATTCAGTAAACAGATAGGTCTGTATTGCTGAATCACCTTCGCATCCTTCTTCTTGGGTAACAGGATTATGGTACCAAAATTAAGGCGATTCAAAGACAGGTTCCCGTGATGGAATTCCAAAAACAGATCCATCAAGTCATCTTTTATCACATTCCAAAAGACTTGATAGAACTCTGGCGGAAAACCATCGGGTCCCGGGGCCTTATTATGATCCATCTGAAAGATCGCAACTCTAACCTCCTCCTGAGAGAAAGGTTCTGTTAGATAATCATTTTCCAGTTGGGAGACTTGTGGAATATCATCAATTAGGGTCTCATCTAAGGTAACATGGGAGACATCAGGTGGACCAAAAAGGTTCTTATAATAACTTGTGATATGTCCCTTGAGATGGGCATCACCAGTAATAATATTATTTCCATCTTCCAATTGGAAAATACGGGTTCTACGATGTCTACCATTAGCCAACAAGTGATAATATTTTGTGTTTGCATCACCTTCTAACAGGTGTTTGGCTTTGGCTCTTTGGTACCATTTGAGCTCTTCCCCCCTTAGAAGCTCTGCTAATTTCTTGTTTAGCACATGCTTTAGGTCCAACTCAGGTTGACTAAGGGCAACGACTTCTGCCTTTTTATCTAGTTCATCTAATTTATTCAAAATGATTGTATTTTCTTTCTTATTAGTACCACTCACGTTTTTAGCCCACCCTCTAAGATGCTGGCGCAATCTTCTAATCTTGGCCTGCCATCTCTCAATTGGCGAACCATTGACTACAGTTTCCTGCCACACGTTAGTAACCATCTCACAAAATCCATCTCTCAGCAACCAACCCAATTCAAACTTAAATTGAGGTTGATATGTTATGGACGGGTTATTTGTAGATATGATTAGAGGTGTGTGATCAGAAATTTCTCTAGTCAAAGCGTGCACAGTAGAGTGAGGGTATTTATACTCAAATTCTGTGCAAACAAGCACTCTATCTAATTTTTCAAAGGTTTGATTTTGTAAATGATTAGCCCAAGTGAACTTCCTGCCTGACATTTCTATTTCTCTGAGATTTAAAGAGTCAATCACCGCATTAAACATAAACAGCCATCTATCATTAAAATTAACATTATTTTTCTCTTCCGGTCTCCGTAGAATGTTAAAGTCACAACCTATAACTATAGGTAAGGTGTCTTTAGAACATACACGAACCATTTCAGCCAAAAAAGGAGATTTGTGTTCTGCCTGAGCTGGACCATAAACCAAAATTAGATTAAATTTAAAGTCGTCCTCCCTGTGTCTAACTTTAAAACGAATATAGAAGTCACCCTCCTCAATTTCTCCTATGTCAAAAGTTAACAAATTAACCCCTAGAATCATGCCACCGGACCTACCATGTGGAGCCATACAATGCCACAGGAAATCTCTGCCGGCACAGATATTATTCAACGTGGATTGTGGGAAATTGGCTCTACCGGTTTCCGATAAGGCAATAAAGTCTAAGTTTTTCTCTTTTGTCAAATCTGACAGGAACCTATATTTCTTACAATCTGCAAACCCGTTACAATTCCAAAATATGCCTTTCATCTTAACTAATTCTTTTTAATCTCTTCTTTTTTTATTATTCTTGGCACCTCTAAAGCGTGATACGGGAGTCTGTAGACACTTAGGATCGCAACCCCCATCACCTAGGCCCTCAGCAACGTCAGAGCAGATAAGATTTAAAGCCTCCAAGTCTAAATAATCCTCATTGGAGGAAACTGTTACAACATCCTCATATTCTTTGATATCATTAAAAACTAACTTCTTGCTATCCACCATTCGCTGATATTCTGTACTTTTTAACAGTTGTAAAGAGCTATTAATTTCATGTTCATTATTCCCTAACAGGATCCCTAAAGACTTTGCTGAATTAAATAAACAAGTATCATCTTGGAAAATAAAAGAGTTGAGCTGTTTGCTTTTACCTTTGTCAGATGCAGGCTCCAAATTCTGGCGGGCCTTAAGCTTGGCCGCCTTCTCCACAGAATCTTGATCCGCTGTTGCAGCGATCCTCTTGCTTGAACGTCCAGGTGATACTATCCCACCGCTCGAACCTTTCATCTTACTAAGTTTGCCAGAGTCATTTGTAGGGTTTACTAGCTGAGCCTTCCACTCACCATTACTGTTCGCTGTCATTATTGCCACTGGTTTGGAACTTGCATTCATTTCACTTAATTTATTAGACTTAGCACCAGCTGATCTGCCCTCGTTCTGAACCTTACGAGACTGCTCCTTTTCCTCATCAATGTCCATTGCCTTGTCTCCATTATCATTATCATTTGGATCAGCATCTTTTCCTGCATTCTCCCCTGGAAAGTCGTCATCCTCCATGGTAGAGTCCAGATCTAACAGAACTGGCTCACCATCTTGCTCTCCATGCTCAACTCCAAAGTGTAGCTGGTAAACATAGTCCCCAATGACCACATCCACAAAGGTTGGAATGAGATTGGGGTCAAGTACGGCTACCTTCATTCTTGCTCTCCCAAATGCCTTAGTAAACTTTGTGTCTACAGCTTTTGGAACACCTAGGATAGAAGCAATTGCCCAAATGATGGGGAATTCCCTGAGATCCTTAGGTAGTCCTTTGAACTGTACCCAAACCTTCTCTATTTCATATTTATAGACGTCATCCTCAAAACTCTTCTCAAATCTGATTTTACCTTGAACAGTTTTTGTGTCCATTGTACCCCAATTCACTATTGTCATCAGCCAATCAGAAGATGGAAAATTAGTGGAGAAAGTATCCTTGTCCTTCTCCTCAATTTCCCATTTGGTTTTCCCCGGTAGTAGGTTTTCCAGTTCCACTGCCAGCATCTCAGCAGTAAAAGAACCTTCCAACACACGTACCACAACACTTGTTTCATCCTTTTTAACTTTGGGATTCTCAGCGAAAACAGGAACATAGTAAAAACCCAAACCCTCTACAGCATATCCGTACGGCAAGGCAGATATATTTGTTTTTTTTCATATTTGGGCAAATTTTCGTGGCATGATCACCACAACAGACGTCACAGCATAAAATGGCAGTGCACTCGTGTATGGTATGACCTTTAGTAAGACAGCGATAACAAAATGGTTTGCCCTTGCTCTTTTTAGCACCCTTGTTAGAAGACTCTGGAACATCAATATTTATGGCAGTATTTTCATTGCTCGGTGGGACAATGCAATTGCTTTTAGATACCTCAATAGCAGTCTTGTTCCCTTCCTGATGCTGGGATTGAAGATGTTGCATGGATGGTCTTCCTGAATCCGCTTGCTGCCGAACCAAGCCGTCCTGGTCACCAACTTGGATGGGCTGGCCAACTGAAGGCTGCTGCTGCAGCGCCTGGCCTGGATGTTGCAGCGCCTGGCCTGGATGCTGCAGCGGGCCACTCGTCGCAAGTGCATGGCTAGTAGCGGCCGAAGCAAATCCGGCAACGTGCTGCTGATGTTGACCACCAATCGAATGGCCGAAGGTGTGCTGGGGAGGAACCGCAGTCGCCTGGTTGATTACCGGGTTAGGTGGACGCCGTCCGTAGCCACCATTGTGCCCACGGCCACCACCGAACCCATTGCCGTGGGGACGACGGTCACGACCAGCAGCGAATCGGCCCTGGGACCCAAAGCTCTCATGTCCGCCATAGCTGCCATATCCGCCATAGCCGCCCCCACTGCCATGCCTTCCATGTCCTCCTCCGCGACCTCCGCCGAAGCCATGTCCTCGACCACCAGCACCCCGAGCCCGTGGGTGGTGACCAAAGAATCGATAACTCCCCCGTCCTCCGTACCCCGGATTGAAGTCGGGGTTGAAACCAGGGTTGAAGCCACCTCTGCCGCCCCCGCGGTCACCAAAACCACCATTGCCGCCCTCCTTCGCCGCCATTCGATTACTGTCGGTGTTTCGACCCCGGGGGTATGACATCAACGAGTAATATGATCGTGTGCTCTCTTCCTGGATGGTGATGCAAGATGACACAAGGATTTATCCTGGTTCGGGCAAAGAAGGCCCTACATCCAGCGGGGGAGGGGGTTATTGTATTACTTGCACCTAAGTGCTTGTACAGGGGCGAATACAAGCTCAGTGAGCGTGGACCGGAGTCCGGACTCGAGTGTGTGTGTGTGGACTCGTGTCGCGCAAGCCCGTGTGTAACCGTAGACTCGTGCGTTGTTTCTCCCTCTGTGCGAAGGGCCATGGCGTCCCCTTTTATAGAACAAGAGGAGGCCAGGGTTTACACAGAATAGATATGTACAACGCTTGATATGGCGTAGGGTAGGAATCCTGTCTTGTCGGGGCCACTGGAGCCGTCGTGGGCATCGCTGTTGAGGCGTCCTTGGAGCGTGGCCTCCATCCCGGGCGTGGACGTGGAGGCGTGGCGATGCGGAAGCCGTACAGCACCCATCCCGGCACGTACAGGACACGGCGAGGTCTTTTCGGGTCTTGGGGTACCTGTCCTCCAATAGCATGATAGCAGTTAGGGCTCGAGGGGCGCGGAGCCGGCCTCGAGGTGGTGCCTACGAGGGGGGCTCGAGCCCCCGCGAGTATGGGCAAGTCCCGGGACGCCCGGGCGTACAGTGGGAACCCAGGCTCCGGGATGGGGCTCGAGCGTGCGTCAGGGCAGGGCATGGCCTAATAGTGCTGTACTGGCGCCTTTTTGCCCATGCTTGTGGTGAAAATGAGACTTGACTCTGCCCTGGTTACTGTGGTATACGTCGGGCTGCAGAGGACGTGACTGGCGTAGGTGAAGACATTAAATACGCGGTATGGGGCTGGCATCCGATGCCTGCGCCGCTCGAGGTAAGCATAGGCGTCTCGAGGGATAGGCTGTCGTGCCAGAGAGGCTCGAGGTCCCCGCGTGGGGTCTCGAGGTGCGGTGTTTGGCTGTGGGGGGCTCGAGCCCTATATGCTAGGACTCGAGGCTTTAGTGGAGCGTTCGCCCGAGGCCCGGCTTGGAGGGCTCGGGCGAGACGGAGATTGAGCGTTCGCCCGAGGCCTGGCTTGGAGGGCTTGGGCAAGACGGAGGCTTGGAGGGCTCGGGCGAGACGGAGATTGAGCGTTCGCCCGAGGCCTGGCTTGGAGGGCTCGGGCGGGACGGAGGCTTGGAGAGGGCTCAGGCGAGACGGAGATTGAGCGTTCGCCCGGGGCCTGGCTCGGAACGGGCTCCAGCTCGAGGCCTTGGCCGTGATGAGCCTCGAGGGGTAGGCCATCGTGATGGAGGGGCTCGAGGTCCCCGCGTGGGGTCCCGAGGAGCGGTGCACAACTGTAGCGGGTTCGAGGGGTAGGCTACCAGGAGGCGGTCGGTAAGGTTTTGGCAAGTCTAAGCTCCCTGGCGGTGGGCCAGCGTTGCAGGCTCCGAGGGGCTGGTTTCTTGGGAGGTTAGACTTGCTGGGGTTTTTAATTGGTGTTCTAGGTTTAACTTATTTGTTATGCGTTGATTGGGGATACCCCTTTGGCGTTCCCCCGACAGTAGCCCCCGAGGCCTTGTTTGAGTGTTGGCACTCGAGCAGGGGCTCTCTACCGGGATCTAGAGGGTTACTAACTGGTCCTCGAGGGTTTAGCTAACTGGTCTCGAGGGTTTGGCCGTTTTTATTCCGTGGGTGTCGTGTGAGCGACACCCGCGGGTGTAGCCCCCGAGGCCACGGGGGAGTGGTTAAAACTCCCTCGTGGGCTTTTTGCGAGTTTTAGTTGCGTTTTTTCGGTCCGGGAGTGTCGAGCCCCCGAGTTTTTTAGACCCTCTTTCGTCGAGGGGTGCCAGGCTGAACCGGTCGGCCGGCTCTTCGAGCTGTCCGGCACGCCGGTTGCCCTGGCTTGTCATCCCGCGAGTCCTTTCGATCGGATGCGAGGGGGATGCCTCGTACTACCACGAGCGGGCGAGTATCGAGGTTCCCGGTGAGCTGGTAACGGGGAATCCAAGTGAGACCTCATGCCCCGTTCGATAGGGGTCGACTGTAGCCCGGAGGCGATCTCATAAAGCATGGGTGCTCAGTTTGCAGGAGTGTCGGGCCCATTCGATAGGACCCGGTGGCTCGATGCCTCCCTCCGAGGGGATCTCACTGCACGTCGTGCTCCCTGCCTTGGATACACGTGAGCGGCCTCGAGGGCTTGGCCCTCGAGTGATGCCGCGAGTGGCGCCCCTTGGTGTCCCTGACTCGGGTGCTCGAAGCCGGCTGTCGAACCCTCTTCGAGGGCCAGCCTTCGCTGCTTCGAGGCTTAGGGCCGGGGCCCGTTTTTACCTTCGTGAAGAAGCCTCCGTCGTCTGGGATTCCTTCTGCCCGTTGGGCGCGCCTTTTTAGGCGGAAAACGTCGGGGAGGGCGGCGGACGCGAAGCCGGAGCGACGGTCGTGGCGGGCCCGGGTAGTGGAGCGAATGGAGAGCTGCCGCGTGTACCCTGCATCCGGCTCGAGACGTGGTTAGGTGGGCGCATTAAATGCTATGCGGTTACCTTTTCCGTCGCCGTGGGATGCCTCGCCTGTTGGGGTCTCCCCTTATAAATATCGAAAGAGGGGAAAAGGGACCTTTTACTTTGCCTTTGCCTTCACCGCCGCCGTAGCCTTCAAGCACCTTCTCCTTCGAGCTAGTCGATTGGGGATTTTCCGGCTGCCCATCCGCCGCTCGGGTCCGCGCTGCGCCACCGCCATGGCCGCCCAGACACAAGTGCTGCCGGCCGAAGACTGGAGCCCGTCGAAGGTGACGCAGAGCGAGATGGACTCGTTGGTGGCCCAGGGGCTTCTGCGCCCCAACCCGGAGGAGGGACCCGCGTGGTGGGTTATCCCGTCGGCGGAGCATCGGGAGCCGCACCCGCCGGAGGGGTACGTGGTGAGCTTCACGCGCTACCACCGTATGGGGCTCGGCATCCCGCCGAGCCGCTTCATGCGGGGGCTGGCCCACCACTTCGAGGTGGAGCTGCAGCACTTCTCCCCCAACTCCATCTCACACGCTGCCATATTCGCCGCGGTGTGCGAGGGGTACCTGAAGATGGAGCCGCACTGGGAGATGTTCGTCCATCTCTTCCGGGGCGAGCTCTTCATCAAGGCCCTAAAGCCCAGCGGGAGGCGGCTCGTGCGCATGGGCTCCCTCGCCATTACTACGAGGGCCGGGACCTCGTCGGCCAATGTCCCCCGGGAATACCTTCGATACAAGCTTTCCACCAACCAGGCCGGGTGGGACAACCATTGGTTCTATCTGCGGAGTGAAGGTGGTCTCTTTCCGTAGTACACCGGCAGGGTCCTCGCCCAACGCCCGGAGAAGTGGACCTGGGGCGTCGCGGCGGACAGGCAACGCCACCTGGCCCCACTGATGAAGATGATGAAGACGCTGGTGGATGAGAAGAAGTTGACCGTCCAAGCGGTCATTTGGGCGTTCCACCAGCGAAGAGTTCTCTCGCTGGCGGACCGCCCCCTTCTCATGCACGAGATGGGGCCGAATGCCCAGCTCGAGGCGCTTAATTGGTCGAGGATGGCCGAGGAGGGGCTCTCTCGGAACGAGGGCGTCTCCCGGGTGTCAATCACGATCCAGGGGCCGTTCATCCCTGAGTACACCGACCTGGTCGCCATGGCACCCGACGAGGGGTGTCTCGACCTGGTAAGCCTCCCTCGAGCTGAGCTGTCCCGAGCCTTCTTCCCCCTTCTCCTCCTTCAAACCCTTTGTATTCTTCTTGTGGTTTGTCTCGTCACGCTCCTTCCTTTTTGCAGGGGGCGCTTACTTGTCGCGCGTCGAGGCCCCCGGTGAGGGAGGACGCCGCGGATACTCAGGTGAGGCGCCTCTCTGCTCAGAAGGACAAGGAGAGCAAGGATGCCAGGAAGAAGAAAGAGAAAAACAAAAACCTGCGTCGCTTGGCTCGGGAGCAGAGGCTGGCGAAGGCTCGTCGCAACCGTCAGCCTGGAGACGGGTCCCCCGAGCTGAGCTCCTCGAGCTCGGAGGAGGAGAGCGATGATGAGGAGGAGGGCGACGACGAGGGGATGGATGCGCGCCTGAGGCGCGCGGGGGTCGTCGATGACAGGGCTGACCGCTCCTCTGTGCAGGAGGGCATACTGGAGGTCCCCCCAGCGAAGGGACAGCGCAGGACGCAGCCGCGGAAGGTGGCGCCGATCCCTGCCTCGTCGGGGGCCCAAGGTCCGTCGAGCTCTGCGCCGGACGTGCCCCCGGTCGTGAGGAAGCCCCGAACCCGGAGCGCCTCTGCCACAGCACCAACGGAGGCCGCCCCCGCGTCAGCCCAGGTGGGAGGTCTCGAGAAGGGCCGAGCCTCGAGGGGCAGTGACCACGTCAGGAGGGGCTCCGGGTCCGACCGCCGCGAGCCATCTAGGTCGGGGTCGAGCCCGCGGAGGGGCGGGCGTCCGGAGGAGGCATCGAGCCCGCACCGTCACGAGCGTCGGGGAGGGAGCCCCCGGGCGTCTCATGGCCAGGGGCATGAGCGTCCTCAGAGTCCGTCGCCGCACCGCCGCCGGGACACAGAAGCGGATGCAGGAGGGCGCGACCGCCAGCGCGAGCGCTGGAGCAAGTCCCGGAGCCCGCGCCGGGGCGGGCGCCATGATGACAGCACGAGGGAGGCGCGGTCGCCTTCCCGCGATGTGGGGCGGAAGGAGGGATTTCCCTCGAGGTCGAGCCACGGGAGGCGTCGGGAGCCCTCCCCCCATCCCAGCCCTGTGGAGACGGCCCAGGCGCAGGGCTCGAGCCGCGGAGTGGGCTCGAAGCCCCTGAGTGGGTCCGGCGATTCCGGGAAGAAGCCCAGCCGCCGCTTTGGGTGAGTAATTTTCTTGGACCTCGTCGGAAGCGAGGCTTGACCTCTTTACTTTTGATGATGCATGCCATCTCTGGTTCGTCAGGGGGAAGCGCTCCTACCAGGAGGTGGACCTCGCTGCGTCCAAGCGGGCGAAGACCTCAAGCCCCGTCGAGGCACAAGCACCTCGAGGTATGGCACCCTCCTCCGCTAGAGAAGCCGCTTGGCTGGAGAAGGCTCGAGCTGCCATGGCTCGAGGTGGCCAGATGATCGTCGCAAATTTTGGTGAGGCCGTCGCCGTCGACCGCAGGGGTCGAGGCATTCCTCTTGATTCTGATATCACTGTCATCTCGTATTTCATGGGCCTCAGCTCACGGCATCGAGCCCGCCGCTACCACGCTCATTGAGGCGCTGCCTCCTCCCCCTCCTCCTCCCGTGATGGCGCCTGTTGGGAGCGCCACCCTTTGTGACACCCCAATTTTAAGAACAAAATTGGAGCACAATATATGTATGCCAGAATCAATTTTCATACATATATCCACATCATAGTAAATATCAAAACAATGCTTTATTAATATATCGTACATTATTACAAAAATGACCCTCGGGTCCAAAAGAAAAGTACAGACTCTCAGTCTAACTCTAATGTAGACTCGCGGAAACTGGACGCCATCTCCACAGGAAGGTCGACCGGGAGCTGCGCCATTCTAGTGCAAGTCGTCTGGGTCGTATCCACCGTCTTCTGGGTACAAGTTGTCGAGGTCATAACCACCGTCTTCGGGGTATTCCTGCTCTGCGTCGTAGACTCCAACGTCTGGGTGGGGTAGCAGGGGGTTCAAAGAGGAAGGGTGAGTACATCGAAATGTACTCCGCAAGTGTAGGAAATATATGCTTATGAGGCTATGAACAAAGGTAGGCTGACTCTGTTTGACTCAAGCGCCTAAAGCAACACATCCTATTAAATCCTATTAATCCTATGCACCTATTTACTAGGTTATAACCACAGTCTCCAACAGAACAGTAACCACACTCGGAGTCGCACCGAGCAAACCACACTCGGAGTCACACCGAGCAACCAACACTTGGAGTCACACCAAGCAACCGCACTTGGAGTCGCACCAAGTACCCACACCTGAAGTCCATCAGGCAAACCACACCTGAAGTCCATCAGATGACCCAAACCAGGCCGTTACAAGGAGTCCTATGTGTATTAGTTCCATACGTCACGACATAGAGAGCTACCTTCCGTAATAACACCAGGTCTGCGCCCGAGCCTGGGAGTCACTCCCGTACCAAGCAGTAACCCGCGTAGAAGAAGCCTCTGTACCCATGCCATATGAGACTAATAACCACATAAGGCTTCTCTAACGAACTAGAACAAACCCATCAACTAATCTCGAAGAAGTCCAAGCCCGCTCGTGACCGTGAGCACGGCTGATATATCAGTTTTAATACTCTGCAGAGTTCGCACATCTTTACCCATGAGTCATGCGTTTCCCCATCACGCTAAACACTGCCAAGGTGCACAGCGGGGTCGCACTACAAGGCCTTTACAAAGTCGCCTCCAAGTCCGTTCCACACGTACCTCTAAGGTTTCACCCCGTACAAAGGTCTACGACCCCCAGGGCCCCCTCGTGAGCCACTAAAACAAACCCCGTGTGGACCCTCAACTTGAAGGAAACTAATTAATTAGCCAGTCCCAGAGCCATATAGGCCTCATGGTTTGCGCTGTTTTGCCGGGTTACATGCTCCAAGAACCGGGTCCTAGGGATCCAGGCAGGATAATCTAGCACAAGCCCAGAACCAAAAACCAAATGCAGCTGCCGAGTCACACGGCACAAAACCACCACACGGTCCATCCTGCCGGATATACCTACTCACCATACTACAACATTACCAGCCCAAAATATTCCATAGATCATTAATCAAGATTATTATTAAACCACCATCCCATCCCAAGACAGCAGGGCTAAGCATGACTTCTACCCAAACCATCCCAAACCAGGTGACAAGGATAATATAAACAAGTTCTAGTAAACCTTAACATGGGATTCAATTTAAGACTGCATGCATCTACTGGATCTAACTACTCTAACTCAAAATAAAATAAATACAGGAGCAATATGAGCAAGGACACTTGCCTTCGGGCTGGGTCGGATCGACGAAGGCACGGTCTTGATCTGGAGGTTCCACGCAACGCACACTCGCTGGATCAAGCATCATCACATGGCCCAAACAAAGCAATATAAATAACAGTACAACATACAGTAAGAAAACAGAACGTAAACTGATCTAACGCGTAGAGCTCGACGAGACGAATCTAACACGACTTGAACGGGTCAAATCGGAGTTAAGACGCAAAAGTTATAAGCATTTGAAGTTCGGTGGCAAAACTGTAAATCGTTTGAACTCGTTTTCGTATTTAAAATAAATCAAATCTGAAAAACACCGTGGCGCGGACCGGGCCTCATTTTGGAGAAAGTCCAGGGTTTATATTGAAAGAAAACACAGACTCAAGGAATAGTAGGTGTGGACGGCGGGTTGATTAACACAAAGTTGAGGGTCCTTTATGTAAAAGGTGCAGGGTCGGTCGGCGGCGCCAGCGCTGGTGACACGTGGCGGCGCGTCACTGGGTCGGTGCACGTCTGTGCTGTGGACGGGGCGCACGGCGCTCTGGCTCGCGGTGTATGGTGGACCGAGGACTGCGCCTCATTTTCCAAGGAACCGAGGGGCTATACTGTAAGAAACACAAGACACAACGCATAGTAGATCTGGAGCGCGGGTTGATTTCGATGAAGGTGGAGGACTATTTAGCAAAATGGCCAGAGCCGATCGGCGCGCTGGCGTCGGCGCTGACGTGTGCGTCGCGTGGCGCCGTGTGGTTGGTGCGGTGCACCGCGGTGGCGGTGGACCAGCCAAGGTGGCGGGGTGAACTGCGTCCACGGCGCAGGCGCACCCGGTGTATACCGGTTGGGAGGGGAGGGTTCTAATCTTGGGCGTTCGTTTTAGATCGGACGGCGTAGAGATGTTTGGGGAGAGGAGGCGGCGGCCGGCGATGCAAGGCACGGCGGAGCGCCATTGCCGAGCTATCGGGAACGTGCCTAGAGGACGGTAGAGACCAAGAGGTTGGGTGGGATCGATCAGAAACTTTACCACGGGCTTGAACAAGGGGTTGGTGGCGCCGAATTCGTCCTGGAGGCGGTCGGGGACGGTGTGAAGCGAACGGCGGCGCCCTGGTCTCTGGTGAGGTCGGCGATGGTCCTCCCGGCGCTGATTCACTTCGTTCTCGGGTTCCTCGGACGCGGCATGACTCCGCGATGCCGATGGAGGAAGTAGTGAAGCCGGTGATGGTTTCCCTCGTGTGGCAGAGAGCTCGGCCGAGCCCTCCAATGGCGAAGGCGGCGGCGGTGTTAGAGAGGGAGATGAGACGAGCGAAAAAAAGGGTTGGGGTGGTGGCGGTGTGGACAAAGGAAACCCCGTGGCTGCTAAAAAGGAGAGGGCAAGAGGGAAACTCGGGCGAGTTCGGTGCCCAGCTGAAACGGATCGGGGAGGGAGGAGAGAGCCGGAGAGATCGGAGGGAGGTTGGGGAAGAGCCTGACAGGTGGGGCCCACGCGTCAGGGAGAGGAATTCGTGGGTCCGGAGTGGCAGTGGGAGAGAGCGAAGGGGAAGGCTTGGCAGGGCGCGCGCGCGGGCCGCTTGCGGGGTGCGCGAGATTGGGCCGGGAGGAGCGAGGGAACGGGGAGGCCGGGGACGGGCCGGTGTGCTCGGGCCAAATTGGGGAAGAGAGGAGGCGCGGCCGAGGGTGCGCGCGCGGGAGGGAGAGGGGCGCTGGGCCGGTTGGAGTGGTGCGCGGGAGGTGAGCGGCCTGGCCCATGCGCGAAGAGGGAGGAGGCCGGCTGGCTTGGGTGAGTGGAGGGAGTGGGCCTGCTCGGGCTGAAATAGAGAAAGGGAGAAGGTGAAGTCCATTTGCCCTTTTTCTTTTCTCTTTTCTTTTCTCAAACTTTTGTAAATTCTTTTCAAATCCAAATTCGAAACCAGTTTGAAATCAAAACCAATTTGTAAAGTTTTAAAAACATTTTCCCTAGGTTTTGCAAATAAAATTTTGAATTTGAAACTTTTATAAAACTTTTTATTTGTTTTCTAAATAGAATAAAATCGATTCGCCCTATACGGGTTTAACAAAATTCTTTTTCACCCAATAAAAATTATGCAACGGCATGAATGCAACAAACATCTGGTTAGAATTTTCCTCCATCTTGGATTTTGGCCATTTTCTAATTAAATTCTAGTTTATTGTAATTAATTAAACACCCGGGGTGTTACAAACTTACCCCCTTAACTGGAATCTCGTCCCGAGATTCGGAGGGACTACAGTCAATACAAAGAAGCAAATCAAACAAGAGCACCAGCACATGTCAAACAACGTTCTACGAGTTCAACAATTTATGGTGGGCATCCTACTATTGGAGGACCTACTTTTAAACTGAGTTTGAATTTTCAGCAGAGAAAGACTACAGAAGTGGGAAATAGGGTGAAGCTTTTAAAAATAGTTTTATAAACACGACGACTGACTAGGGTAGCGTCCTACGGTCAACACGGCTCCGATACCACTCTGTGACACCCCAATTTTAAGAACAAAATTGGAGCACAATATATGTATGCCAGGATCAATTTTCATACATATATCCACATCATAGTAAATATCAAAACAATGCTTTATTAATATATCGTACATTATTACAAAAATGACCCTCGGGTCCAAAAGAAAAGTACAGACTCCCAGTCTAACTCTAATGTAGACTCGCGGAAACTGGACGCCATCTCCACAGGAAGGTCGACCGGGGGCTGCGCCATCCAAGTGCAAGTCGTCTGGGTCGTATCCACCGTCTTCTGGGTACAAGTTGTCGAGGTCGTAACCACCGTCTTCGGGGTATTCCTGCTCTGCGTCGTAGACTCCAACGTCTGGGTGGGGTAGCAGGGGGTTCAAAGAGGAAGGGTGAGTACATCGAAATGTACTCCGCAAGTGTAGGAAATATATGCTTATGAGGCTATGAACAAAGGTAGGCTGACTCTGTTTGACTCAAGCGCCTAAAGCAACACATCCTATTAAATCCTATTAATCCTATGCACCTATTTACTAGGTTATAACCACAGTCTCCAACAGAACAGTAACCACACTCGGAGTCGCACCGAGCAAACCACACTCGGAGTCACACCGAGCAACCAACACTTGGAGTCACACCAAGCAACCGCACTTGGAGTCGCACCAAGTACCCACACCTGAAGTCCATCAGGCAAACCACACCTGAAGTCCATCAGATGACCCGAACCAGGCCGTTACAAGGAGTCCTATGTGTATTAGTTCCATACGTCACGACATAGAGAGCTACCTTCCGTAATAACACCAGGTCTGCGCCCGAGCCTGGGAGTCACTCCCGTACCAAGCAGTAACCCGCGTAGAAGAAGCCTCTGTACCCATGCCATATGAGACTAATAACCACATAAGGCTTCTCTAACGAACTAGAACAAACCCATCAACTAATCTCGAAGAAGTCCAAGCCCGCTCGTGACCGTGAGCACGGCTGATATATCAGTTTTAATACTCTGCAGAGTTCGCACATCTTTACCCATGAGTCATGCGTTTCCCCATCACGCTAAACACTGCCAAGGTGCACAGCGGGGTCGCACTACAAGGCCTTTACAAAGTTGCCTCCAAGTCCGTTCCACACGTACCTCTAAGGTTTCACCCCGTACAAAGGTCTACGACCCCCAGGGCCCCCTCGTGAGCCACTAAAACAAACCCCGTGTGGACCCTCAACTTGAAGGAAACTAATTAATTAGCCAGTCCCAGAGCCATATAGGCCTCATGGTTTGCGCTGTTTTGCCGGGTTACATGCTCCAAGAACCGGGTCCTAGGGATCCAGGCAGGATAATCTAGCACAAGCCCAGAACCAAAAACCAAATGCAGCTGCCGAGTCACACGGCACAAAACCACCACACGGTCCATCCTGCCGGATATACCTACTCACCATACTACAACATTACCAGCCCAAAATATTCCATAGATCATTAATCAAGATTATTATTAAACCACCATCCCATCCCAAGACAGCAGGGCTAAGCATGACTTCTACCCAAACCATCCCAAACCAGGTGACAAGGATAATATAAACAAGTTCTAGTAAACCTTAACATGGGATTCAATTTAAGACTGCATGCATCTACTGGATCTAACTACTCTAACTCAAAATAAAATAAATACAGGAGCAATATGAGCAAGGACACTTGCCTTCGGGCTGGGTCGGATCGACGAAGGCACGGTCTTGATCTGGAGGTTCCACGCAACGCACACTCGCTGGATCAAGCATCATCACATGGCCCAAACAAAGCAATATAAATAACAGTACAACATTCAGTAAGAAAACAGAACGTAAACTGATCTAACGCGTAGAGCTCGACGAGACGAATCTAACGCGACTTGAACGGGTCAAATCGGAGTTAAGACGCAAAAGTTATAAGCATTTGAAGTTGGGTGGCAAAACTGTAAATCGTTTGAACTCGTTTTCGTATTTAAAATAAATCAAATCTGAAAAACACCGTGGCGCGGACCGGGCCTCATTTTGGAGAAAGTCCAGGGTTTATATTGAAAGAAAACACAGACTCAAGGAATAGTAGGTGTGGATGGCGGGTTGATTAACACAAAGTTGAGGGTCCTTTATGTAAAAGGTGCAGGGTCGGTCGGCGGCGCCAGCGCTGGTGACACGTGGCGGCGCGTCACTGGGTCGGTGCACGTCTGTGCTGTGGACGGGGCGCACGGCGCTCTGGCTCGCGGTGTATGGTGGACCGAGGACTGCGCCTCATTTTCCAAGGAACCGAGGGGCTATACTGTAAGAAACACAAGACACAACGCATAGTAGATCTGGAGCGCGGGTTGATTTCGATGAAGGTGGAGGACTATTTAGCAAAATGGCCAGAGCCGATCGGCGCGCTGGCGTCGGCGCTGACGTGTGCGTCGCGTGGCGCCGTGTGGTTGGTGCGGTGCACCGCGGTGGCGGTGGACCAGCCAAGGTGGCGGGGTGAACTGCGTCCACGGCGCAGGCGCACCCGGTGTATACCGGTTGGGAGGGGAGGGTTCTAATCTTGGGCGTTCGTTTTAGATCGGACGGCGTAGAGATGTTTGGGGAGAGGAGGCGGCGGCCGGCGATGCAAGGCACGACGGAGCGCCATTGCCGAGCTATCGGGAACGTGCCTAGAGGACGGTAGAGACCAAGAGGTTGTGACGGAACGACCCTAATCCCATGGCCCACGTGTCCCTGTCAACCTCTGACAGCCGAACCCATGTTCCATGTGATTAAGACCTGTTCGTCACCGGGCTACATCAGTGCCCAATGTCCGCAGGATCATCTCACAATTCGGTTACAGCATTGCATACTTTTACAAATAACATCGGAATAATGAGCGGAAGACTTAAATAACATTAGTTTTACAAAACAGGGTTCCAAATAGAAATTAAGGTGCAGTTATTACAAACCAAGTTCTTGATAATAGACATAGGCAACATAGTGGAGAACAGCAAAGATACTTATAATCACCCAGCCCGAGGGTGTACAACTATTCTTCGGCCTCATCGGCCTCTTCCTGGACGATGGTCACGCAGCAGGGTGCAAGACACATCGGGGACTCTGTCATACCTGCAGCATGGGTAACAAACCCTGAGTACTGGGGTACTCAACAAGACTTACCCGACTAAAGAAAAAGGGAGAAGACTCAGGAATGAGAGGCTTAGGGTAGTCAAGGTAAGGCTTAAGCAAGATCAAGTATTTTGTAGAAAAGCATTTTTGTAAACCTTATTTTATTTTGAAAGATTCAGTATTCCTCAATTCTTCATCATTCATGATTCATTTTACATTTCAAAACATTCCTAGTTGAGAACCACTCTCCGTTGACAGTCAGTGGACCAAGTCTCCATAACCGAGGAGCAACGTTAATCCGGATAAATAATACTCAGCTGAGGATCCCTATCCACACTGCATATGTAGCACCCAAGCTTGCATATGCCAACTCGTCTACCACGATTCCTCCAAGATTGGACCGGTCCTACGCCACCCGGAAGTACAGTACACCACTCCTTTCCAGGTACGACGACCACGTGGGTACATGCTACTTCCGCCATCTCTCCACTCCCAGTGCGCGGTTGTCGGTCCAATAAAGGATTTCTCGGAGCCAGAGCTTTCCGAAGTATGTGAATAGTTACAAGTCTTGACCAGCAGGCCCCATACGGATGGTCCCTAATTTTCCAACCAGAACTATACCTTGGTCATATCTCACCCAAGCGTAATAGTCCTGTCAGTTTTTCAACCATGTCCCGGTCGGTGTCAACTGTTGAGTCCCGGACTACAACATGACGGCACCGTACGCTCGGACAACCTCTCCTCGCTATTGACTAGGTACGGATCAGATA
The DNA here is from genome assembly GCA_009763385.1 of Coix lacryma-jobi var. lacryma-jobi. Classification (NCBI taxonomy): domain Eukaryota; kingdom Viridiplantae; phylum Streptophyta; class Magnoliopsida; order Poales; family Poaceae; genus Coix; species Coix lacryma-jobi. The sequence continues at coordinate 15,023,381 of CM019830.1, read as the reverse complement.
CCTAGCCAACAGCCGGGGAGTAAGACCAAATTCCCATAAACATTCCTTAAGTGATCACACTTTTGAAATTGGCATTTTATTGCAAGGTCTAATTTGATAAGCATTGCTAAGCATTTTTCAAATACTTTTGAAAAGCAGGTATCAGGTGTATCCGTGGTCAAGGTGGATAGTGCATCAATTAGGATAGCACACAACTCCTATAAACCTAATGCAATAATTTAACTCAAAAGCATTTAAGGAAATCATTTTATAAATTCAAGGAAAGGGTTAAATGCACCGGGGCTTGCCTTAAAGAGCAAAGAGGGCAGGCTCGAAGGCGGCAGGGCAGTTGTCGGAGCTCGGGGTAGCCTCGGGGACAGGTTCGTCGGCGGCTGCCTCGATCTTGACTCCTTCTTCGGTGACTATACGAATGCAATGATGCATGCACATGAGTATGCTAGCATGAACAATGCAAAACAGGGCATACAACATGAACCCTAATCACTTTTTCTATTTTCCTTAATTATTTAAAAAGGTCATTTTATGAAGTTGCTCCGAAAATTACCAAATTAATCACATAAGTTCATTATGGTGTAGATAGATGGCAAAACAAATTTCATAATTTTTGGAGGTCATTAAGGTGCTCAAATAATTCCAGACATTAATTAACAAAAGGCACTATTTAACAATTAAAGATAAATGCTCAAAAATCAACTTGTTCCAAAAGACTTCAAAATTTCACCAGAGACTAAACATGGCATAGGAAGCTCACAAAAATTTATCTCATGATTTTTGGAGTTATAAATAATTTTCTAAAAATCTGAAACTATCCATTTATTAATTAAAAGAGGGATTTTACATTTTTAAATTCTTGCAGAAAAGTCAAGTTTCATATTTTTATAAAATACTAAACAGTGCAAGGAGCATACCATAATTTTATCAGGATTTAAGGAACAACAGATTAATTCACACAAAAAAAAGAAAACAGAACACTATTCACACTCTTTCAAAAAGGAAAAAGAAAAAAGAAAAGAGCGTTGTGCTCCTTCCTCGCGAGGCTCGGGCGAAACGGGAGGCTCGGGCGAATCGGAAGACATGTGTTCGCCGAGACCTGGCTCGAGCGAAGCGGGTTCGGGTGAAACGGGCTCGGGCGAGGCGGAAGCGACTGCTTCGTCCGAGGCCTGGCTCGGAGGCTCGGGCGAGACGGAAACAAGGGTTTCGTCCGAGGCCTGGCCGGGAGGCTCGGGCGAGACGGAAAACGATCGTTTCGTCCGAGGCCTGGCTCGGCGAAGCGGAGGGTGCGCAAGTCCGCTCGAGGCCTGGCTCGAGCGAAGTGGTGAGGGTGTGTCCGCTCGAGGCTGGGCTCGGGCGAGACGGAAACGTGTGCTCGAGGTCTGGCTCGAGCCAACAGTGAACGCGTGCGCCCGAGGCCTGGCTCGAGCTTTGCGCCGTAAAAAGGCAGAGACCGAGGGGGCTTCGAGTGCTTACCACGGTCGGAGACAGGGCTCGGCGGGGCGGTGGTTCGGCGGAGCTTTCTCGGCGGCGAGCGGCGAGCGGCGCTCCGACGACCCTGCGCAACACACGAGACCGCAAGGGCCTGGTTAAAGTCGCACGGAACCAAGGAAGCTGACACAGGGGTCAGGGGAAGATGATCGTGGCCGGAGAGGAAGTATTTGACGAACCCGAGTTCACCGGTGTTCCGTCGGAGTTTGGGAAGATGGGGTTACGCCGGGCGATTGGAGGCGGGGAAGGTGAAATTGAGGGGTGGGAAAGCTTCACGAGCTCAAGGCGGAGCTTTCGGGCTAGGTGGTTGAGCGGCGGGAGCTTCGGAGTGGTCTGGCCACGGCGGCGGGGTCGAGTGCGGAGCTCCGGCTCCGGCGGGCCTTTTATAGCCGCGGCCAGGGGACGGTAGAGAGCACGGGATGGTGTGGATGAGCTCGGACGAGGCGTGCGCACTCGATTGCGAGCCGGCGGGAAGGACGGCGTGCACCCAGGGCCTAGGCGAAGGCTCGCCGGTGACGGCCACGCGGCGGCGATGCCCTGGGCACTGTAGGGGACGGGGCGGAGGTCAACTGGCGCGCGTGCGGGGGCGGCATGATGGCGCGGGCGCAGGCGACAAGTCGGGGGCGGGCGTGCGGCTGCCAGGCGCGCGTGGCGCAGGCGGCGCTGGCGCGCGGCCATGGCCGGGGCCCCCTCCTGCTCTGTGCCGGCTAGAGGTAGGGGATGAACAGGGCTAGGTCTAGGGTTTGACTATGGGCTGATCTCTGTATTTTGCAAATTACTCCCAAAACTTGAACTGAGCAGCAAAAACTCAAAACACCAAAGTTGTGCAGAAAAAGGAGATCTACAACTTTGTCAAAAAGAATATTTTCAAAATCCAAATAGTTTTTGGACCACATTTGAAAACAGAAAAGGGAACACTTTTGGGATTTGAATAAATTCAAAATTACTTTTGATTTTACATTGAAAGTTGGAAATCTGCAAATATGAAAGTTGTTCCTTTTATCAAAACCTACAACTTTGCTAATATACCCTTTTTCTGAAACTCAATAGTTTTTAAATAAATTTTGAAAACTGAAAAGGGGACAAAAACTGGAATTTGAATGAATTTGGATTTACTTCAAACTTTGTACAGAAACTTGAAAATTTGTAAATACCAAAGTTGTTTCTCTTGGCCAGATCTACAACTTTGCTTTTTGGACCAACCTCAAATTTTGAATAATTTTTGAATTACAAAAAGAGGGATAAAATCCAGGGTTTGGAAATCAGGGTTTTGCAAAGGGATTTGAAATCTGATTTTGATTTTTGAACTTTGGCCAACACAACAAAACTTCAAGACATCCAACTGAACAAGAATTACACAAAGCTAGGCACAGAGGTGAAATTACCATTTTTGCCCTTATAGGAAGATTTGGGCTTTTAGGGTTTTTGAAAAGAGATTGCTACACAAGTACTAAGCAAACATAAATGCAAGGCAAGGATGATTAATGACTAATGATGATGACATGTCAGGTTAATTACAGTTAAACACCAGAGGTGTTACAGAGGTTGGGTGGGATCGATCAGAAACTTTACCACGGGCTTGAACAAGGGGTTGGTGGCGCCGAATTCGTCCTGGAGGCGGTCGGGGACGGTGTGAAGCGGACGGCGGCGCCCTGGTCTCTGGTGAGGTCGGCGATGGTCCTCCCGGCGCTGATTCACTTCGTTCTCGGGTTCCTCGGACGCGGCGTGACTCCGCGATGCCGATGGAGGAAGTAGTGAAGCCGGTGATGGTTTCCCTCGTGTGGCAGAGAGCTCGGCCGAGCCCTCCAATGGCGAAGGCGGCGGCGGTGTTAGAGAGGGAGATGAGACGAGCGAAAAAAAGGGTTGGGGTGGCGGCGGTGTGGACAAAGGAAACCCCGTGGCTGCTAAAAAGGAGAGGGCAAGAGGGAAACTCGGGCGAGTTCGGTGCCCAGCTGAAACGGATCGGGGAGGGAGGAGAGAGCCGGAGAGATCGGAGGGAGGTTGGGGAAGAGCCTGACAGGTGGGGCCCACGCGTCAGGGAGAGGAATTCGTGGGTCCGGAGTGGCAGTGGGAGAGAGCGAAGGGGAAGGCTTGGCAGGGCGCGCGCGCGGGCCGCTTGCGGGGTGCGCGAGATTGGGCCGGGAGGAGCGAGGGAACGGGGAGGCCGGGGACGGGCCGGTGTGCTCGGGCCAAATTGGGGAAGAGAGGAGGCGCGGCCGAGGGTGCGCGCGCGGGAGGGAGAGGGGCGCTGGGCCGGTTGGAGCGATGCGCGGGAGGTGAGCGGCCTGGCCCATGCGCGAAGAGGGAGGAGGCCGGCTGGCTTGGGTGAGTGGAGGGAGTGGGCCTGCTCGGGCTGAAATAGAGAAAGGGAGAAGGTGAAGTCCATTTGCCCTTTTTCTTTTCTCTTTTCTTTTCTCAAACTTTTGTAAATTCTTTTCAAATCCAAATTCGAAACCAGTTTGAAATCAAAACCAATTTGTAAAGTTTTAAAAACATTTTCCCTAGGTTTTGCAAATAAAATTTTGAATTTGAAACTTTTATAAAACTTTTTATTTGTTTTCTAAATAGAATAAAATCGATTCGCCATATACGGGTTTAACAAAATTCTTTTTCACCCAATAAAAATTATGCAACGACATGAATGCAACAAACATCTGGTTAGAATTTTCCTCCATCTAGGATTTTGGCCATTTTCTAATTAAATTCTAGTTTATTGTAATTAATTAAACACCCGGGGTGTTACACCCTTCCCCCCACCACGGCGGCAGTTCCGGGGGAAGCGCCTGGGACGAGCACGGCCCCGCCGGTGTCTGGGGCCGAGGAGACTGCGCCCCTCGAGGCCCCGACCGACACGAGCCAGACTGTGGAGGAGGGAAAGGGGGGAGAGGCGTTGGCGGAGGAGGAGGCGACAGTGGAGGACCTTCTGAACGAGCTGGAGTAGGGGCCGCCCTTCGCCGCGGGCTCGATGATGGTGGAGGCGCCTGACGCGCCGGCTAGCGCTGACAAGGCGCCGGAGGACCCGGCCAGGGAAGAGCCGGGGCCCGTGCCGTCGGGCGGCGGGCCGCAGCTGGGGCAGCGTGGGACGGAGGAGGATCTGGCCGAGATCGAGCTTGACCGGCCAGAATGGCCGTTTCCCGACGCGCCAAGCCCGCCCCTTCCCATGGTCCCCGTCGAGCAACCGGCCCAGCGGGGGGCCCCGCGCGAGGTGCGGTCCATCTTCCGGGAGGTGGCCGAGCTTATGGCGGAGGCGGAGCGGTCCTGCTCCGAGGAGGCGGGCCGGTCCGCACAGGTGTCGGCCGCCCTCGTGAGGGCTGAGGCGGAGCTTCAAGATCTCCGCGCTGAGCTGAGCCGGAACGCCCAAATGGCGAGCCGGCTCAACGGGGCGGAGGCGGAGGTCCGGGCGGCTCGAGGTGAGGTCGCTCGATCCAAGGAGGAGGCCGCCGCCGCTCTCGAGGCGTCGAGGAAGGAGGCCGCGGACGCCCGAAGCGAGGCCACCTCCGCCCAGGCTGAAGCCGAGGCGGCGAAGCAGGAGGCCGCTGACGCCCGTGGCGAGGCCGCCACCGCCCGAACCGCAGCGGAGGCGGCAAGAAAAGAGGCCGAAGACGCCGAGAGTGGTGTCGCCACCGCCCGAGCTGCCGAGGGGGCGGCGCGGCAGGAGGTGATCCGAAAGGATCTGGCCCTCGTGGAGGCGGGCCGGCTGATCGAGGAGCTTAGGTCCGAGAGGCTCCTTATGCTGGCCGAGAAGCGCAGGCTCGAGCAGCGCGCTGAGGGCCTTACCGGCGACCTCGCCGCACTGGGGCAACATTGCGATGGTGAGGCTTACACCTTGTTCTTGTTTGGGTCTCAAAGTTTTTTGTTACGCCGCAGTCTCACTCTTCCTCGTTCGTTGCGCAGGGGTCGAGAAGACGGTCGAGGAGCTCCGCGGGACGAACCAGGCTCTCTTGGACCAACTCCAAGACGAGACAATGGTGGCGGAGCGGGCTCGCACCTCCCTCGACCGGCTCGGCCCCATGTGGGGTGCTCCTCCAGTGGCTGCGGCAGAAGGTGCGGTGGACCGAGGCGACGCCTTGGTCGACGCCTTGTGCTTCCTCGACGCAGCGGCGCGGGACCGTGTCCGGCAAGCTCTCCATCATGGCGTCAAGCAGACGCTCGCGGTTGTTCGCTCCGGTTTCCGCTTCCCGGTCCACGTTGTCGCCAACGGCTTCATCGAGATCGAGGGGAAGGACGAGGAGTGGAACAACCGCCGTGTCGACAAAATTTTGGAGAAGATGGAGAGGCCGGGGACATCGCTCGCCAAGATTTTCGAGGAGGACGTGCTGCCTCCTGACGCCAGCAGCGGTGTCGAGGGCCCCCCTCCTTCTAGCTCGGGTGTCGAGGCTGAGCCCGCCGTGGAAGACCTCGGGGAGGAGTACCACACCGACGAAGATTAGGGCCTGCGTGCCAAATTTGGGCGTCGAGGCCCCTGTAAGAATTTTATGACATGGATGAGGGTCCGTCGAGACCCGTACGTATATACGACTTGTTTGTTTAAAGGAGTTGTTTTCTTTTCAAATGCGTTTGACCACTTCTCTTTGTTGCAAGCTCGAGTTTCTGCTAACTTAGTCTGTGTTCCTTTGATACGTCGCGAGCCCCTCGAGGGGAGGCGTAGGTAGGGCACCGTAGCCCGGGGGCGTAGGTGGCCGTCTACGTCGACGCCTCCCGACCCTTGGAGGCTGTGACACCCCAATTTTAAGAACAAAATTGGAGCACAATATATGTATGCCAGGATCAATTTTCATACATATATCCACATCATAGTAAATATCAAAACAATGCTTTATTAATATATCGTACATTATTACAAAAATGACCCTCGGGTCCAAAAGAAAAGTACAGACTCCCAGTCTAACTCTAATGTAGACTCGCGGAAACTGGACGCCATCTCCACAGGAAGGTCGACCGGGGGCTGCGCCATCCAAGTGCAAGTCGTCTGGGTCGTATCCACCGTCTTCTGGGTACAAGTTGTCGAGGTCGTAACCACCGTCTTCGGGGTATTCCTGCTCTGCGTCGTAGACTCCAACGTCTGGGTGGGGTAGCAGGGGGTTCAAAGAGGAAGGGTGAGTACATCGAAATGTACTCCGCAAGTGTAGGAAATATATGCTTATGAGGCTATGAACAAAGGTAGGCTGACTCTGTTTGACTCAAGCGCCTAAAGCAACACATCCTATTAAATCCTATTAATCCTATGCACCTATTTACTAGGTTATAACCACAGTCTCCAACAGAACAGTAACCACACTCGGAGTCGCACCGAGCAAACCACACTCGGAGTCACACCGAGCAACCAACACTTGGAGTCACACCAAGCAACCGCACTTGGAGTCGCACCAAGTACCCACACCTGAAGTCCATCAGGCAAACCACACCTGAAGTCCATCAGATGACCCGAACCAGGCCGTTACAAGGAGTCCTATGTGTATTAGTTCCATACGTCACGACAAAGAGAGCTACCTTCCGTAATAACACCAGGTCTGCGCCCGAGCCTGGGAGTCACTCCCGTACCAAGCAGTAACCCGCGTAGAAGAAGCCTCTGTACCCATGCCATATGAGACTAATAACCACATAAGGCTTCTCTAACGAACTAGAACAAACCCACCAACTAATCTCGAAGAAGTCCAAGCCCGCTCGTGACCGTGAGCACGGCTGATATATCAGTTTTAATACTCTGCAGAGTTCGCACATCTTTACCCATGAGTCATGCGTTTCCCCATCACGCTAAACACTGCCAAGGTGCACAGCGGGGTCGCACTACAAGGCCTTTACAAAGTCGCCTCCAAGTCCGTTCCACACGTACCTCTAAGGTTTCACCCCGTACAAAGGTCTACGACCCCCAGGGCCCCCTCGTGAGCCACTAAAACAAACCCCGTGTGGACCCTCAACTTGAAGGAAACTAATTAATTAGCCAGTCCCAGAGCCATATAGGCCTCATGGTTTGCGCTGTTTTGCCGGGTTACATGCTCCAAGAACCGGGTCCTAGGGATCCAGGCAGGATAATCTAGCACAAGCCCAGAACCAAAAACCAAATGCAGCTGCCGAGTCACACGGCACAAAACCACCACACGGTCCATCCTGCCGGATATACCTACTCACCATACTACAACATTACCAGCCCAAAATATTCCATAGATCATTAATCAAGATTATTATTAAACCACCATCCCATCCCAAGACAGCAGGGCTAAGCATGACTTCTACCCAAACCATCCCAAACCAGGTGACAAGGATAATATAAACAAGTTCTAGTAAACCTTAACATGGGATTCAATTTAAGACTGCATGCATCTACTGGATCTAACTACTCTAACTCAAAATAAAATAAATACAGGAGCAATATGAGCAAGGACACTTGCCTTCGGGCTGGGTCGGATCGACGAAGGCACGGTCTTGATCTGGAGGTTCCATGCAACGCACACTCGCTGGATCAAGCATCATCACATGGCCCAAACAAAGCAATATAAATAACAGTACAACATATAGTAAGAAAACAGAACGTAAACTGATCTAACGCGTAGAGCTCGACGAGACGAATCTAACGCGACTTGAACGGGTCAAATCGGAGTGAAGACGCAAAAGTTATAAGCATTTGAAGTTGGGTGGCAAAACTGTAAATCGTTTGAACTCGTTTTCGTATTTAAAATAAATCAAATCTGAAAAACACCGTGGCGCGGACCGGGCCTCATTTTGGTGCAAACTCAGGGGCCAAAGAGGAAGAATTCCGAGACACAGCGCATAGTGTATTCGGACGGCGGGTTGTTTTCAAAGAAGAGGAGGGGTTCTTTAACAAAACGCGTCGCGAAGGGGTACGTTTGATTCTCGGCCGTTGATCTACCAACGGATGGCCGAGATTAGATCAGGGTGGGCAGCGGCGCAGTGGACTGTGCCTCATTTTAGGGAAAGGTGAGGGGCTTATACGCAAGTTTCTCAAGACTCAGTGAATAGGTCGGATGGTCTGCGAGTTGGTTTCAAGGAAGGATAGGGGGTTTTCTGCAAAATGGCCGGAGCCGGTCGGTGGACGCTGGCGTGGCGTCGGCGTGGCGCCATGTGGCACGATGTGGTTGGCTTGGTTCGCCACGCGTGCGGTGGACCGAGGGAGGGCGGCGCCGTGGACCAAGTCCACCGATCGGTGCATACCTCTTTGCGCCGATCTAATCGTGGTCGTCGGCTCGTGATCCGGTGGCCAGGAGGGAGGGAAGGGCGGCGTGGGGAGCGCCGGCGGCTCAGCACGCGGCGGTGCCGTGGCCAGAACGGCGGCGCCATGGGAGGGAGGTGGCCGGAGCGGCCTGGGACGATGGTGCAGTGCCCGGAATGGAAAGGAAAAGGCATGGGGAGATAGATAGGCTCACCGCGGGCTCGACAGTGGTGTCATCGACGCCGACAGGGGCTCGGAGGCACCGACAGATGGAAAGTAGCGGCGGTGGTTGTGGCGGAACCGTCCTGATTATAAGAGCTCAAGTATTATCTTAGCCAAATCCGTCTGACTTCGACTGATACTTGAACCCATACAACCCCGGTAGTCCGGAAATCTCGAAGGATTTCTAACACCATACATCAAACAGGATCGCATCATTCAAGGATTACATTCGTAAAGATACATCATAACGAAAACGAAACCGAATTTAAAATAGAGTTATTACAATACCGAGTTTAAAAGTGCGGAAGCTGAAATAGTTTGAAATACGACCACCACACATGTGGTCCAAATAAAACTTCATTGTTTTGATAAATCCACTCGACACAACTCACTCCTCCCTTTTAAGATAATGTGCCACTAGTAGTCTTGGTCCAGCAAAAGAAAAGGGGAAAGCTTCTGGACGACCCTGCCCTGGGCCTACTCCTCATCACCTTCCACCGGGTAGAGGCAGTGCTTACAATAGCCAAAGTAGACCTGGCCATCTGCAACAAACGGGATAAACCCTGAGTACGGGAATGTACTCAGCTAGACTTACCCGTCCAACTGAAAATAAAGACACCAAGGGTATGCAAGGCCTTTTTGGGTGGAGCTGGGATCTTTTAGTTGCGAGAAGCTCAAGTTCAGATAGGAAGTAATTAGTGATAAAGATGAGCTGCCATTTTTTTAGACCTACTCCTTAATTCTAGGTTTTTCACCTGTACTAGAGCACTCACTTGAATCTACCAATCAATAATATAACCATATCCAGTTGACTTATCCACATTTTAGTTGAACCTTAAATCATTACATGGAGTTGTATCGTGGTGAAGCTCGCCATAGTTTCCCACTAACCGGGGGAGACGGCGACTCGAATCGAATTCCAAATCAGCTGATGAAAGACCTTTAATACCAGCCCACACTTTCCCCGTCGGGTCCATGCATTGGGCAACCGCTCGACGCTTGTTCGTGGTGGTAATCGTCGCGGTTCAAGCACGGACCGCCCAATCAGAGTCTGGCGATGGCCTCACGCGGCAGATCGCAACTTCCGTACTAGAGGGCACGACACGGGTTGAAACCGGCCCGAACAGCTTCTAACCGGCTTTGGGGTCGATGATTACAGCACCGACATGTCCCTAAGTAAAAGGGCGCGTTCAAAAATGAACGAGGGCCAACATCGATACAAACCTACACGATCCAACGGATGGACTGCCCCAAGTTTCCGAACTTGTGCCCTGCCATCTCGTCGACCGTATTTCATTACTACTCAGGTTCTTTTCCACGATAGCAAATATAGCCAACCGTGATCCGGTAAATACCCATTCGGGTAGTACTGAAACATCCTAAACTACCACTTTTATTAAGCAGGCTAAGCAATTCTACATTGTAACTAAACAACAGGATACAAGGTAGATATTAATCAATAACCAAGGAATGGTAATGCAGCAAGTAGGATTCATTTCAACTCCTAGACCTAATGCATCACAATATAAAAGGACTCAAGTAAACTTAATTGCAAAAGATAGGAGGCTTAATATGCTCCGGGGCTTGCCTTGAGTGAAGACTGCTGCCTCGTGAGAGGGACACTCAGGTAAGTTAGGGTCGTGGACGGGGTCGACTTCCTCTGGCTGCTGCAGCTCCTGGATCTCCGGCTCGGCGTTTAGCTCCTGCTCTTGGTGGGGCTCCGACGGGGTCGATCCTATTGCGTGCGATGAATATATATTTAAATAAATGCGGTGCAAGATGAAGGTGACATGAAAGGTATAAATCTTGCAAACCAACAAAGTCAATTTGTTGAACCACTTTTGACATTGAGGTAATTACTTAATTATTTCAGTAAAACAAAATCTGGTTATTCACTCTTTTTCTTATTTAAATTAAACCAAAGAAACTCCGATTGAACTGCAAGTGCATCTTTCTGGACTCAGAAAAATCCACAAAAATTCCAGAAAGTAAACAACACTTGCTGGACTCTACTGAACAAGTTTCAGCCAAAAATAAACTATAGAACTGCAGATACAAAAATGACAAGCAAACTGCCCAAAAAGGTGCTTTGAACTACAACCCTATTGTAAAAGGGTGCACAACTCTATTTCATATTTTTCCAGATTCTACTTCACCTTTTATGCTTATCAAGAAAGTTCCATGAACAGAAACATTGTATTATTTCTTACAGGAATTTCCAAAGATAAACACGGACAAGCACAGTTGTAAAACAACTACAACTTTTTCCACAAAACAGATCAGGTTTATATTTTTCTTAGACTCTTCATGGCATACAGAGACTGCACAAAATTTCCCATATTTTATTTCAACCTATAAAACACCTTAACACTTTTTCTAAGAAATCAGCAAAAGGAACTTTTAACCATAACAGGAACTCTTTTCATAAGAACAGTACTTCATATAACTTTCACAGGCACCAAACATAACAAGGAACCTATACAAATTTTCCCATGAATTAACTCCATCAGAAAACACTTAATTCCATTTATCCCAACAAAAGCATGTGCACTGAAATAAATGAAAACAGTAAAATAAACTGTTATCAAAAATACATTCATATTTTTTCCATGATAGATCTACTCATAAACAAGCCAACAAAACTGAAAGTACTCCATTTGGACTTATAAATCATGCTGTACAAAAATAACAAGCATCTCTGGAAATTAAAACTAAAAGAAAAACATTTGAACTTCTCCCGGCTGGCTACGTGCACCCGGTCCCTGGACCAGCGAGTGGCTGACGCGCGGGGCCCGTGGGTCAACGGAAACCCACCCTGGCTCGAGCGCACGGCGGTAGGTGATCGGCCGAGGCCTGGCTCGAACGAGACCGCACCCGAGGTTTCGCTCGAGGCCGAGCTCGAGGCCGAGGCCTGGCTCGAGGGCTCGGGCGAGACGGAAAAACATTAGCCCGTCCGAGGCCTGGCTCGAGGGCTCGGGCGAGGCGGAAACACACACGCCCGTCCGAGACCTGGCTCGAGGCTAAGGCCTGGCTCGAGGGCTCGGGCGAGACGGAAACATACACGCCCGTCCGAGGCCTGGCTCGAGGCTGAGGCCTGGCTCGAGGGCTCGGGCGAGACGGAACAGGGGAGAGGTTTGACCGTCGATTCCTCGCCGTCGGTGAGGTCGCCGGCGGGGAAGCTAGGCTTGTGAACTCACCGCGACGAGGCGCATCGAGCGGTGTAGGTGGTTTGGCTAGCGGATGGCCGGAGTGTGCCGGCGGCGAGCGGCAGCGCACGGAGGCGGCGGTGACGTGCGACTACACCGTCTCCGGCGGTCGCCGGTGAAATTGGGGGAGGCAAAAGCTCGAGTGAACCCTAAGGAGCAAAGCTACGGGGTTGGTTTGGCTCGGGTGGCTGCAGAGGAGCCGGGCCACGAGCGAGGTCTGCGGCGGCGCCCATGGCGCTCGGCCGGGGAGAAGAGGGGATAGGGAGCAGAAGCGTTGAAGCTCGTCGGTGTTCTTACCTTGCCTTGACTCGGTGAAGGTCGAGGATGAAGAAGAGGGGCAGTGGTGCTCGGGTCGGGGAGGAACAGCGTCGCGGGCTCAGCGGTGGTGATGGCGTCCGCGGCGGCGCTCTCCGATCTCCGGCGTCGGTGGGGCTCGAGAGGTGGTGCAAGCGGGAGCACCGGGTGTCCGAGGTGTAGACGGAGTGGTGTGCGAGACGAATCGGGTGGTGGTGCTCCGGTGAGGCCGGAACACGGCGGGGCTTTTGCGGCGATGGTCGCGGCAAGCGGGGAGGTGTTCGGCGTGTTCGAGGGAAAGTGAGGGAGAGAGCGAGAGTGAGAGCGGGCGAGCTGGAATGGCAGTGGGGAGAGGGGAGTGTGGTGCGCTCGGGGTTTGATCGGCTTGACCGGCCGGTGGTCGTGGCGGGGCCACGGCGGCGCGGTCGGCGAGGTAGCGCGGGCGATGCCGTGCACGGCGAGCGGCGCTGCAGGCGAGGCGAGCGGAGAGTGGCCGGGGGAGATAGCTTGCGTGCTCGGGTGAGAGAGGATCGAGCGAGGAGTGGCCGGCGAGGATCCTCGGCAGGATACGGCGGCCACGTGGCGGTCGCGGCCGGCGTACGGCGCGGCGTGTCAGCGGCGACAGCGCGCGGCGCGCGCGGCACGCGGGCGAGTTGGGAGCGGGCCGGCGCACGCGAGCTGGGCCGAAAGGCCAGATGGGCCGAAAGGGGTGGCACCGGAAAAAAAAACGTTTTCCTTTTTCTTTTCCAAATTCTTTCAAACTTTGACCACTCAAAAACAGTTTCAAAAACTCCAAACTAGGTTTTGACCCAAACATAAAAGTTGCTCAAAACATTTTTCTCTACCACCTTCATATAAGACACTTTTTCTGAAAACCATTTTTAAGTCCTCTACATAAAGAAAGCCAAATAAATAAACAAAAGGCAACAAGCACTCATATGCACATGCAATGATGCAATGCATTGCTTATGCTCCTTTAGTAGCTAATGAAGTTCCTAATGCAGTGCTTGACACTAGGGTGTCACAGCCCTTCCCCCCTTAAAGAAATCTCGTCCCGAGATTTGAGTTACGTACCATTTCTTAACAAAAGCGGGATAGCTTACGCGTAGGTACTCCTCGGTTTCCCATGTCGCATCGTTGGGTCCGTGATTGCTCCAGAGAATCTTGTAAGTCTTCATTGTTCGGTTACGGGTCTCTCGGGTCTTGGTATCCAAAATCTCCTTGGGCTGCTCGTAGTACTCCAGATCCGATCTGATGGTGATGTCTGGAATCCGAACTTCCTCTTGTTCTGGAACTCGAAGACACTTCTTTAACTGTGATACGTGGAACACCGGGAAAACTGTGCTCATTTCTGGGGGTAACTGTACTTCGTATGCCACTTGTCCCTTCTTTGCTATGATCAGGTATGGTCCCACATATCGAGGTGCTAGCTTCTTCTTGATTCCAAAACGTTGGACCTTCCTCATAGGTGAAACCTTGAGATACACATAGTCTCCAACTTGAAATTCCAAAGGTCTCCTTCGGGTGTCAGCATAACTCTTTTGTCGAGACTGTGCTACCTTGATATGCTGCTGTACGGTCTGCACGATTTCCTCGGCATCTTTTACATAATCTGATCCATAGAATCCTCGATCTCCAGACTCAACCCAATTTACTGGGGTTCTGCATCTTCGTCCATATAAAACTTCAAAAGGTGCCATCTTTATACTCTCTTGATAGCTGTTGTTGTATGAAAACTCAGCAAGGGGTAACCATTTCTCCCATGACTCTCCTGAAGATAAGACACAAGCTCTTAGGATATCCTCCAAAATCTGATTCACTCTTTCTGTCTGTCCTGCAGTTTGAGGGTGATAGGCTGAACTTCTTACCAACTTGGTTCCTAACTCCTTGTGCAACTGTTCCCAAAAACGTGCTATGAACTGGGGTCCTCTATCAGAAACTATCCGCTTTGGAATTCCATGCAACCTCAGGATATTCTGAATATACAGGTCTGCATACTGATGGGGGCGGTGAGTAGTCTTGACTGGTACGAAGTGAGCCACTTTAGATAACCGATCTACGATAACCCAGATAGAATCATTTCCTCTCTGAGTAGTAGGAAGTCCGGTGATAAAGTCCATACTGATCTCTTCCCACTTCCACTCTGGGATGGACAACGGTTGTAACTGTCCGGCGGGTTTCAGATGTATTGCCTTTATCCTGCAACAAGTATCACATCTGGCGACATAGGCTGCGACTTCTTTCTTCATCTTTGACCACCAAAATCTGGTTTTCAAATCCTGATACATCTTACTGCTTCCTGGGTGGATAGACAACTTTGAATTGTGAGCCTCGTTCAGAATCCTCTCTTTCAGCCCTGAATCCTTAGGAACAACTATCCTTCGTTTATACCATAGAATTCCCTGTTCATCTGTTCTAAAGTTCAACGAACTACTGGTTTCCAACCTCTTCTTTATCTGACAGATTTCTTCATCGGTCTTCTGTCTCTCGATGATGTCACTTTCCAAGGTACACTGAAGAGTGATGTTGTTCACCATAACGGGGTGCATAAGGTTAAATCTATCCTCCAAAAGTGGTTGTAGGGAGTTGCAATGAGTCTTGCGACTCAAGGCATCGGCTACAACGTTCGCTTTTCCGGGGTGGTAATGCACTTCAAGGTTATAATCCTTAATTAGCTCTAACCATCTTCTCTGCCTCATATTCAACTCTGGCTGGGTGAAGATATATTTCAGACTTTTATGATCCGTGTACACATGACATAGATTTCCCATAAGATAATGTCTCCATATCTTGAGTGCATGCACGACGGCTGCTAGTTCCAGATCATGAGTGGGATAGTTCTCTTCGTGCGGTTTCAACTGGCGAGAGGCATAGGCGATAACTCTTCCATTTTGCATGAGTACACATCCAAGTCCAATCTTGGATGCGTCGCAAAACACATCAAAAGGTTCCTCCAAGTTTGGCTGAGCCAAAATAGGCGCGGAAGTCAACAACGTTCGCAGAGTGCGGAAAGCTGCTTCACACTCTGGAGTCCATTCGAACTTCTTGTTTTTCTGCGTTAAACGAGTCATAGGCTTGGCTATTCTTGAAAAATCCGGAATAAATCGACGGTAGTACCCTGCCAAACCCAAAAAGCTGCGAACCTCAAAAACACTCGTGGGTGCTTGCCAATCCATAACCTCTTGTACTTTAGAAGGGTCTACAGAGATCCCTTCCTCTGAAAGGACGTGACCAAGGAAAGGTACCTTCTTCAACCAAAACTCACACTTGCTGAACTTAGCATACAACTTGTGCTCTCTAAGCCGGGTCAAAACAACTCGTAGATGCTCAGCGTGGTCCTTCTCATTCTCAGAGTATACCAAGATGTCATCGATGAACACTACAACAAACTTATCCAATTCTGGCATGAAAACTGAATTCATCAGGTACATGAAATGTGCCGGTGCATTGGTCAAACCAAAGGACATAACTAAATATTCATAGAGTCCGTATCTGGTAGAGAAAGCTGTTTTTGGCACGTCTTCTCTTCTGATCTTAATCTGATGGTATCCCGACCTCAGGTCGATCTTGGAGAACACTTTCGCTTTTGACAACTGATCAAACAAGACATCGATTCGAGGTAAGGGGTACTTATTCTTTATGGTTACTGCATTAAGCGGTCTGTAGTCTACGCACATCCTCAGAGTTTTATCTTTCTTTTTCACAAAGATAGCGGGACATCCCCAAGGTGACGAACTAGGACGTATCAAACCCTTATCCAAAAGTTCCTGTATTTGAACCTTAAGCTCTGCTAACTCCTTAGCGTGCATTCTATATGGTCTTCGGGATATAGGTGCTGTTCCCGGGATTAACTCTATAGCAAACTCCACATCTCTATCAGGCGGTAAACCAGGCAACTCATCAGGAAAGACATCCGGAAACTCACATACTACCGGAATCTCAGCTATCTGCTTTGTCGTGATATTGAACAACACTCCAATCTCATGGGGGTTTCGGGGTAACTTGAACCTGAAAGAAGATCCATTCCTGGGACTAACCATGGACACTATTCTCTCTGCGGTGTCTAGATTAACCTTCCATAGTTTCATCCAACCCATACCCAAGATTACATCCAAACCTAGACCAGGAATGACTATGGGGTCCACTACGGCCTGTTTATTCCCAAAGGTCATCTCCACTCCTTTAGCCATTTTACGCGCGGAGAGAACAGCTCCGGCGGAACTTATCTGATATCCCCGGTCTAATTCTACCAACTCAAGATTACTTCTTATAACAAAATTCTCACTTATAAAAGAATGCGATGCTCCAGAATCAAACAGCACAACTGCGGGGCATTGATTAACAAGAAACGTACCAGCGGTGACAGGCTCTCCTTCTGGCACTTCTTCCACGGTGGTGTGATGCACATGACCGGTACGAGGTGGGGGCTGAGTGTACTGCTTCTTTGGGCGAGGGCACTGACGTGACAAGTGTCCAGTTTGGCCACAGTTATAGCATGGACCAATCACATATGGGGTCTTGGATCCTGCTGCACTTCCTGCCTTATTCTTGTTCTGCATCATGGGGGCGGTGTACGGCTTCTGGAAGCTGGGACGGGGACGGTTGGTGGTGATCTTCCTCTGTGGGGGACGGTATCGTGCTCCTGCGACAGGCGGGCGATAAGGGGCGCGTGCTCCAAAAGGGGTCCTCTGCTGGGACGAACCTCCTTCATTTGCACGGCGGCGTGTTTCTGCGGCTAGCCGGCTGTCATTGGCCTCTTGATTCAGGCAGTCACTGACGAAGTCACTGAAAGTGGTGCGGTGACTGTTACCCATCTTTGATAGCATGGTGGCACTCATGCCACGCTTGAAACTTGCAATCTTTTTGGCCTCAGTGTCCACAAAATCTGG
Source organism: Coix lacryma-jobi var. lacryma-jobi (assembly GCA_009763385.1). Classification (NCBI taxonomy): domain Eukaryota; kingdom Viridiplantae; phylum Streptophyta; class Magnoliopsida; order Poales; family Poaceae; genus Coix; species Coix lacryma-jobi. The sequence goes on along the minus strand of CM019830.1, from coordinate 15,006,120 downwards.
GGCATAGCGGGCCAGATTGTTGAAGCTGTGGAGGTACTCGGACATAGACCTAGTCCCCTGGGATAACCTCATAAACTCTGCAACCTTCATTTCCATCAGTCCATTAGGGATGTAGTGGTTGCGCATAGCGGTGGAGAACTGATCCCAAGTGGTACGTGCATTTACTGGCAAGGATGCACGGTACTGGGCCCACCACAAACCGGCGGGTCCTTCCAACATGTGGGCGGCGTACTCTGCCTTGAGCTCTTCCGTCAGACGAAGCAGACGAAACTTCTGGGTGATGGAGTTGAGCCATTCATCAGCTTCGAGTGGTTCGGTGGCTTCCTTGAACACAAGAGGGCGAGTGTCCAAGAAGTCACGGTAAGAGCTGTACTGGTTGGGCTCCGGACCTTGACGTTGATGATGCTGCTGTGCAGTGTTGTTAGCGATATTGCGAAGGGTGGCCTCCATGTGCCTCTGCATTTCCTCCATATTCCTTTGGCTGCCCAAGAACTGGCCAAAGAACGCTTCCGGCGTCATCGGCGGCGGTGGGGGAGGTGGCAGATTCTCCTCCTGTCCTGCCCCTTGCCCACGTTGGCTGCGAGTGTGTGCCGGCATCTGCATATCCCATTATTAAGCAATCATTAGGCGATGTTACATCGATCATGAATAAAATACTGCGCTGTACATAATTCGAAAATTTAGCACATGACCAAGTATAATTACTCATTTCCATACAACGTCACAGAATAATCGCTCAAAAATTAGACACGCAAACGACGGATTTCCATAAAAGGTGCCGGATCGAAGTCCGGACTTTATCCAAAAGCTTACATGCCATCAACCATTTAAACATAACACTAGCACATGTGTTAGGGTGTTACATCACTTAGCGAGCAAGCTCAAGCTATACAAAAGAAAAACGTCTCCTAGCTAAACTAGCGCTCAGACGTCTCCAGCGGCGGATGCAGCGTCCTATGCGTCGACGTCGATCATCGGCTCGTCAGCATGATCCTCCTCTGGTGGGGCGTCGGGACCAAGGACTTCTCCGTCCTGGGGATCCGGGACCTCAGCTGCTGGGGCGGCGGCCTCCTGCGCGGCGTGGTGCATCTGATGGACGGCCTCGTGGAGCTGGTCGATATAGGCCTGCTGTCCGTGTATCTGCTGTATCAACAGGTGGGCTCCCTCTCTGAGCTGGTCGAGCGCGGTGCGGGCCTCATCCCTCTGAAGAGCGGTAGTCAGGTACATCTGCTCTGCAACTGTCCTGGCAGTGGACTGTGCTGCTGCTGTGGTGCGGGCGTCGTCACGCTCCAGAGTGAGCTGCTGAATCCTCTCCTGCAGACGAGCAACCTCAGCGTCGAAGTCCTCCTGAAGCTTCCTCTTGCTCTGGTAGGTGGCGGTGAGGGTGAAGGACACGCTCTCGAGAGTGTGCTCCAAACTCTCACATACCCCCAACAAAGCTCCGGTGGCGCTCATCGCAGGCGTCTCACAGTAGAACCTCTCCTCTGGGCTCCCTGTCAAGACTGACTCTGAAGTCTGCTTCCAGCGCAATGGGAAAAGTGATCCACGGGGAAACACTCCTGCCATCGCACTTGCCAGGTCGGCGGGGAAGCGGGCGATGATATCCTTCAGCACTAGGTATGCTGCCCTGTTGGCTCCATCCTTGGCACAAGTGCCTCTGGTGATCTCAGTCCATCCTGTCCAGTGCGGCTTGGCAGGCAAGGCTTTGACCTTGATCTCTACCATAACCAGGGAATCCTGCCCGTAGATCTCCTTCTGCCAGGAGTACTTGGGCTCCTGTCCTTCCTCATAACCCACTGCCTGCAAAATCCTCCAAAGGATCGTCGGCAACCCAAAGTAGGTCAGGAACGTCCTCCGGGTCAGCTTGGTGGCCAAGCGATGACGCGGAACTCCTCTGCCTCCGGTGGCCTTGCGAGCAGTCAACTTGGTCCGGGCCATCTGTAGAAACAAAGGGTTTCGAACTCTCGTGAGACGGATATTAAGTTGGCAAATTTTATAACAAAAGAGACAACTTTTAAATTAAGGGGAGGTAATGTAAATGCATGAATATAAACATGATGCATGATCGTACTTACGTTCTCACTCACTAATATGACTCGTAAGTCCTAACGTTCTAGTTGGTGGCAAGAACGATCTCTCATGCGTTAACTACACGTTCTACTCGATCACAAAGTTAGCGTACCTGCAGAAGATTCATTTCAGCCCAAAGGAATTCCCAATGATAAAACAATTCAGTATTGACCAGTATGCGCAAAATACATAAAGGTCAACACAACACCATGCACCAATAGAAATCACCCTTAAAATCATTGATACCTTCATATGTGTCCGCGTAAAGCTCGCACATACTTGGTATAAGAATCCCTTGCCTGGACCGACGGTTGGACGGTCATGCTCTCATATCTCACAAAATCATTTATGCATGTTTTCGCAATCGACACATTCTCTTTTCCCTCGAGAATGGACCAGCAAATAAAGATTCAGCATGAACAAATCCCTGAACCCTGTTAGCAGTTAAGCCACCTGAATCCTAGTATAGGGCTTAAGGACAAGACTGGGCACACTTAGTAATTGAAAATAGTTTCAAAATAGTTTTGAAATACCCATTTTAGTTCGAAAATACTCTTTACTAGGGTAATCCCTTGAACCATGCTCTGATACCAAGCTGTGGCGGAACCGTCCTGATTATAAGAGCTCAAGTATTATCTTAGCCAAATCCGTCTGACTTCGACTGATACTTGAACCCATACAACCCCGGTAGTCCGGAAATCTCGAAGGATTTCTAACACCATACATCAAACAGGATCGCATCATTCAAGGATTACATTCGTAAAGATACATCATAACGAAAACGAAACCGAATTTAAAATAGAGTTATTACAATACCGAGTTTAAAAGTGCGGAAGCTGAAATAGTTTGAAATACGACCACCACACATGTGGTCCAAATAAAACTTCATTGTTTTGATAAATCCACTCGACACAACTCACTCCTCCCTTTTAAGATAATGTGCCACTAGTAGTCTTGGTCCAGCAAAAGAAAAGGGGGAAGCTTCTGGACGACCCTGCCCTGGGCCTACTCCTCATCACCTTCCACCGGGTAGAGGCAGTGCTTACAATAGCCAAAGTAGACCTGGCCATCTGCAACAAACGGGATAAACCCTGAGTACGGGAATGTACTCAGCTAGACTTACCCGTCCAACTGAAAATAAAGACACCAAGGGTATGCAAGGCCTTTTTGGGTGGAGCTGGGATCTTTTAGTTGCGAGAAGCTCAAGTTCAGATAGGAAGTAATTAGTGATAAAGATGAGCTGCCATTTTTTTAGACCTACTCCTTAATTCTAGGTTTTTCACCTGTACTAGAGCACTCACTTGAATCTACCAATCAATAATATAACCATATCCAGTTGACTTATCCACATTTTAGTTGAACCTTAAATCATTACATGGAGTTGTATCGTGGTGAAGCTCGCCATAGTTTCCCACTAACCGGGGGAGACGGCGACTCGAATCGAATTCCAAATCAGCTGATGAAAGACCTTTAATACCAGCCCACACTTTCCCCGTCGGGTCCATGCATTGGGCAACCGCTCGACGCTTGTTCGTGGTGGTAATCGTCGCGGTTCAAGCACGGACCGCCCAATCAGAGTCTGGCGATGGCCTCACGCGGCAGATCGCAACTTCCGTACTAGAGGGCACGACACGGGTTGAAACCGGCCCGAACAGCTTCTAACCGGCTTTGGGGTCGATGATTACAGCACCGACATGTCCCTAAGTAAAAGGGCGCGTTCAAAAATGAACGAGGGCCAACATCGATACAAACCTACACGATCCAACGGATGGACTGCCCCAAGTTTCCGAACTTGTGCCCTGCCATCTCGTCGACCGTATTTCATTACTACTCAGGTTCTTTTCCACGATAGCAAATATAGCCAACCGTGATCCGGTAAATACCCATTCGGGTAGTACTGAAACATCCTAAACTACCACTTTTATTAAGCAGGCTAAGCAATTCTACATTGTAACTAAACAACAGGATACAAGGTAGATATTAATCAATAACCAAGGAATGGTAATGCAGCAAGTAGGATTCATTTCAACTCCTAGACCTAATGCATCACAATATAAAAGGACTCAAGTAAACTTAATTGCAAAAGATAGGAGGCTTAATATGCTCCGGGGCTTGCCTTGAGTGAAGACTGCTGCCTCGTGAGAGGGACACTCAGGTAAGTTAGGGTCGTGGACGGGGTCGACTTCCTCTGGCTGCTGCAGCTCCTGGATCTCCGGCTCGGCGTTTAGCTCCTGCTCTTGGTGGGGCTCCGACGGGGTCGATCCTATTGCGTGCGATGAATATATATTTAAATAAATGCGGTGCAAGATGAAGGTGACATGAAAGGTATAAATCTTGCAAACCAACAAAGTCAATTTGTTGAACCACTTTTGACATTGAGGTAATTACTTAATTATTTCATAAAACAAAATCTGGTTATTCACTCTTTTTCTTATTTAAATTAAACCAAAGAAACTCCGATTGAACTGCAAGTGCATCTTTCTGGACTCAGAAAAATCCACAAAAATTCCAGAAAGTAAACAACACTTGCTGGACTCTACTGAACAAGTTTCAGCCAAAAATAAACTATAGAACTGCAGATACAAAAATGACAAGCAAACTGCCCAAAAAGGTGCTTTGAACTACAACCCTATTGTAAAAGGGTGCACAACTCTATTTCATATTTTTCCCAGATTCTACTTCACCTTTTATGCTTATCAAGAAAGTTCCATGAACAGAAACATTGTATTATTTCTTACAGGAATTTCCAAAGATAAACACGGACAAGCACAGTTGTAAAACAACTACAACTTTTTCCACAAAACAGATCAGGTTTATATTTTTCTTAGACTCTTCATGGCATACAGAGACTGCACAAAATTTCCCATATTTTATTTCAACCTATAAAACACCTTAACACTTTTTCTAAGAAATCAGCAAAAGGAACTTTTAACCATAACAGGAACTCTTTTCATAAGAACAGTACTTCATATAACTTTCACAGGCACCAAACATAACAAGGAACCTATACAAATTTTCCCATGAATTAACTCCATCAGAAAACACTTAATTCCATTTATCCCAACAAAAGCATGTGCACTGAAATAAATGAAAACAGTAAAATAAACTGTTATCAAAAATACAATTCATATTTTTTCCATGATAGATCTACTCATAAACAAGCCAACAAAACTGAAAGTACTCCATTTGGACTTATAAATCATGCTGTACAAAAATAACAAGCATCTCTGGAAATTAAAACTAAAAGAAAAACATTTGAACTTCTCCCGGCTGGCTACGTGCACCCGGTCCCTGGACCAGCGAGTGGCTGACGCGCGGGGCCCGTGGGTCAACGGAAACCCACCCTGGCTCGAGCGCACGGCGGTAGGTGATCGGCCGAGGCCTGGCTCGAACGAGACCGCACCCGAGGTTTCGCTCGAGGCCGAGCTCGAGGCCGAGGCCTGGCTCGAGGGCTCGGGCGAGACGGAAAAACATTAGCCCGTCCGAGGCCTGGCTCGAGGGCTCGGGCGAGGCGGAAACACACACGCCCGTCCAAGACCTGGCTCGAGTCTAAGGCCTGGCTCGAGGGCTCGGGCGAGACGGAAACATACACGCCCGTCCGAGGCCTGGCTCGAGGCTGAGGCCTGGCTCGAGGGCTCGGGCGAGACGGAACAGGGGAGAGGTTTGACCGTCGATTCCTCGCCGTCGGTGAGGTCGCCGGCGGGGAAGCTAGGCTTGTGAACTCACCGCGACGAGGCGCATCGAGCGGTGTAGGTGGTTTGGCTAGCGGATGGCCGGAGTGTGCCGGCGGCGAGCGGCAGCGCACGGAGGCGGCGGTGACGTGCGACTACACCGTCTCCGGCGGTCGCCGGTGAAATTGGGGGAGGCAAAAGCTCGAGTGAACCCTAAGGAGCAAAGCTACGGGGTTGGTTTGGCTCGGGTGGCTGCAGAGGAGCCGGGCCACGAGCGAGGTCTGCGGCGGCGCCCATGGCGCTCGGCCGGGGAGAAGAGGGGATAGGGAGCAGAAGCGTTGAAGCTCGTCGGTGTTCTTACCTTGCCTTGACTCGGTGAAGGTCGAGGATGAAGAAGAGGGGCAGTGGTGCTCGGGTCGGGGAGGAACAGCGTCGCGGGCTCAGCGGTGGTGATGGCGTCCGCGGCGGCGCTCTCCGATCTCCGGCGTCGGTGGGGCTCGAGAGGTGGTGCAAGCGGGAGCACCGGGTGTCCGAGGTGTAGACGGAGTGGTGTGCGAGACGAATCGGGTGGTGGTGCTCCGGTGAGGCCGGAACACGGCGGGGCTTTTGCGGCGATGGTCGCGGCAAGCGGGGAGGTGTTCGGCGTGTTCGAGGGAAAGTGAGGGAGAGAGCGAGAGTGAGAGCGGGCGAGCTGGAATGGCAGTGGGGAGAGGGGAGTGTGGTGCGCTCGGGGTTTGATCGGCTTGACCGGCCGGTGGTCGTGGCGGGGCCACGGCGGCGCGGTCGGCGAGGTAGCGCGGGCGATGCCGTGCACGGCGAGCGGCGCTGCAGGCGAGGCGAGCGGAGAGTGGCCGGGGGAGATAGCTTGCGTGCTCGGGTGAGAGAGGATCGAGCGAGGAGTGGCCGGCGAGGATCCTCGGCAGGATACGGCGGCCACGTGGCGGTCGCGGCCGGCGTACGGCGCGGCGTGTCAGCGGCGACAGCGCGCGGCGCGCGCGGCACGCGGGCGAGTTGGGAGCGGGCCGGCGCACGCGAGCTGGGCCGAAAGGCCAGATGGGCCGAAAGGGGTGGCACCGGAAAAAAAAACGTTTTCCTTTTTCTTTTCCAAATTCTTTCAAACTTTGACCACTCAAAAACAGTTTCAAAAACTCCAAACTAGGTTTTGACCCAAACATAAAAGTTGCTCAAAACATTTTTCTCTACCACCTTCATATAAGACACTTTTTCTGAAAACCATTTTTAAGTCCTCTACATAAAGAAAGCCAAATAAATAAACAAAAGGCAACAAGCACTCATATGCACATGCAATGATGCAATGCATTGCTTATGCTCCTTTAGTAGCTAATGAAGTTCCTAATGCAGTGCTTGACACTAGGGTGTCACAGTGGTGCCATTGGAAACTCACCGGAGTTCGCTCGGCTAGGTGCTAGAGGCAGGTAGAGATCGTGAAAAGTGACGGGATCGAGAGAGGAGCTCACCGAAAACACGATGGTGGGGGTCCTTGTCGTCGATCGAGGGTCGGAGAGGGGAGTCCATGGCGGAGGCCGTTCGGTCGTGCCGGCGAGGTCGGCGAGAACATCCCCGGCGCAGATGTTCACCGGTGAGGTGCCTCTCGGACGCGGCGTCGCGCTGCGAGTCCCCGAAGTGCAGTGGGAGATTGGTGGCGGCTTCTACGGGAAGAGGCCGAACTAGTACCGAGCTTCGGTAATGGTGGTGGTGATCGCTGGGTGGGAGAGGAGGCTAGGCTAGGGTTCGCGCAGATGGCTATCGCAGGCGGCGTGGATGGCGCTATTTGAAGGGCGAAGGGAAGGGACGAGGTGGCGGCTAGAGGCTATGCTGCAGATCAGTCCCGTGGAGGGGAAATCGGAGGTGGGCTTGTGCCAGCGATTGCGCAAAGGGCGGGGGAGGTTGAAGGTGGACCTGACAGGGCGGGTCCGGCTGTCAGTCAAGGAGGGAGAGGCGCTCGCGGCTGCGCGCGGAGTGGCTTCCTGTCGCGGCCTGCGCGTGCGAGGGAGGGCTGGAGGGAGGAGTTGGGCCGGCTCGGTGGGGAAACAGCGGGAGCGGCCGGTCGGGGTGGGCTTAGCCCAAGCGGAGATGGGGGGGGAAGGGGTGAAGGCGGGCCGGAAGGGAGGGAAGAGGCCAACAGGCCGGATGGGGGTTGGGCCGAGGAGGAGGGGGAGAGGGAGAGCAGGCCGGGGGGGCGGGCGCGGCGCTGGGCCGGAGGAGAGGAGGGTTGGGCCGGACTGGAAAAAAAATGGGAGGAGGGAGAGAGGCTGGCCCATGCCCATGTCTTTTCTTTTTGTTTTGAAAATTCTTTTACAAATTCATTTTGAAATCCAAATTCAAATCTGTTTCAAAACAAAACTAGTTTGAAAATTTTGGAAACATTTTCCCTAGGTTTTGTAAATAACACTTGATTTTGATTTTGTAAAATTTTCATAAACCTTTTATTTGTTTTCTAAATAGAATAAAAGCGATTCGCCCTATTCGGGTTTCACAAAAATTCTTTTTCACCCAATAAAATTATGCAACGGCATGAATGCAACAAACATCTGGCTAGAATTTTCCTCCATCTAGGATTTTGGCCATTTTCTGATTAAATACTAATTTATTTTAATTATTTAAAATCCCGGGGTGTTACAGAGGCTCGAGGTATTTTAGGATTTAGGCGTCGCTAGTTCACTCGAGGCACGAGTCGAGATGAGGGTTGGATTTTTGAAAAGAAAACGCGCATTTTTTCCGGAGTTTGGGGGGCGGTTACCCCCTTGTCAGCCCCTGAGGGAGGCTCGACCCTGAGCAAAGCAGGGTCGAGGCTACCTTAAGATGCTAAGCAAAATGAAAGACAATGCACGAGTTTGTTCATTCATTTTGACATGTTTGTACAAAGCAACAGAGTATGCTGGGCCTCGAGGCCCTTAAGGGTAGAAGCGACGTAGCTGAGAGATGTTCCACGCGTTCGCCAGGATTCTGCCTTGATCGTCGTAGAGCTTGTATGTCCCTGGCTTGAGCACCTCAGCTACGGTGTATGGGCCCTCTCATCGAGGGGTGAGCTTATGGCGCCCTCGATTGTCTTGCAGCCGTCGAAGCACGAGGTCGCCCACCGCCAGGTCCCTCTTGCGCACGCGCTTGTCGTGGTAGCGTCGAAGTGTTTGCTGGTAGCGCGCGGAGTTGATGAGCGCCACGTCTCGGGCCTCCTCGAGCTGGTCCTTGGCGTTGGCGAGCCTTTCATCGTTGGTTTGCTCGTTGTAGGCTCGAAGTCGAGGGGAGCCGTACTCGAGGTCCGTAGGCAAGATAGCCTCGGCGCCGTAGGTTAGGAAGAATGGAGTGAACCCAGTGGCTCGGCTCGGCGTAGTCCTGAGGCCCCACAGCACCGAGGGGAGCTCTGCGGCCCACCCTTTTCTGAAATTTTTGAGGGTCTTGAACAGCCTCGGCTTCAGCCCATGGAGTATCATGCCGTTGGCGCGCTCGACCTGCCCGTTGCACTGAGGGTATGCGACCGCGACCCAGGTCACGCGAATGCCGATGTCGTCGCAGAAGTTGGTGAACTTTTTGCCCGTGAATTGGGTGCCATTGTCGGTGATGATGACGTTAGGCACCCCAAACCGGTACATGATGTTGGCGATGAACTCGACAGCCTTCTCAGAGGTGGGGTCTCCTATCGGCTTAGCCTCGATCCACTTGGTGAACTTGTCGATGGCCACGAGCACGTGTGTGTACCCTCCACTTGTCCTTTTGAGGGGACCCACGAGGTCGAGCCCCCAAACGGCAAATGGCCAAGTGATTGGGATCATCTGCAGGGCGTGTGCGGGCTGGTGCGTCTACTTGGCGTAGAATTGACACCCATGGCATGCTCGGACCAAGCGCTTGGCGTCCCCAATGGCGGTCGACCAATAGAAGCCTTGACGGAAGGCGTTCCCAACCAGGGTCCTCGGAGCTGCGTGGTGACCGCAAGCCCCCGAGTGCATGTCGTCGAGGAGCTTGCGTCCTTCCTCGAGGGGGATGCAGCGCTGAAGGATCCCGGTCGGGCTTCGTCGGTATAGTTCTCGTTCGTCGCCGTAGGTGACGTAGGTCTTGGCCCTTCGAGCAATGCGTCGAGCCTCCGTCTTGTCTTCCGGTAGCACGCCTTGCGTTAAGTAGTCGAGGTACGGCGTCCGCCAGTCGAGGGGTCGTGATGACGAAGAGGCAGGTGCGTCGATCCGCATCGCTTCAGCGGGTGTCGAGGGGTCATTCTCGAGGGGTGGCGTTGAAGGTCGAGCCCCCGTGTCTGGCTCGAGGGGTGGCGTCGAGGTGCCAGCCCCCGGGCTGATCTTGACGGATGGCTCGAAAACGTCCCTCGAGAAGACATCTGGTGGGACCGTGCCGCGCGTGGACGCCAACTTTGCCAGCTCGTCTGCGGCCTCGTTGTACTTTCGAGCTATGTGGTTGAGCTCGAGGCCGTAAAACTTATCTTCTAGCTTGCGCACCTCCCCGCAGTATGCCTCCATCCTGGGATCGATGCAGCTTGAAGCCTTCATAACCTGGTTGATGACGAGCTGCGAGTCTCCTCGGGCGTCGAGGCGTCGGACCCCGAGCTCGAGGGCGATGCGCAGCCCGTTGACGAGGGCCTCGTACTCGGCGACGTTGTTGGAGGCGGGGAAGTGCAAGCGTAGCAGGTAGCGCACGTGGACTCCGAGGGGTGAGATGAAGAGCAGGCCTGCGCCTGCCCCCGTCTTCGTGAGGGATCCGTCGAAGTACATGGTCCAGAGCTCGGCTTGAATCTGCGCCGGCGGGAGCTGAGTGTCGGTCCATTCAGCAACGAAGTCCGCCAACGCTTGCGACTTGATGGCCTTTCGCGGGGCGTAGGTGATGGTCTCCCCCATTAGTTCGGCGGACCACTTGGCCATGCGCCCCGTGGCCTCCCGATTGTTGATGATCTCACCGAGGGGGAAGGACGACACCACCGTTACGGGATGAGCGAGGAAGTAGTGCTGGAGCTTGCGCCTTGTGACGATGATGCCGTAGAGCAGCTTCTGGATGTGCGGATACCGAACCTTGGCCTCGGAGAGTACCTCACTGGTGAAGTACACCAGTCGTTGGACCGGCAATGCATGACCCTCCTCGTGCCTCTCGATGACTATGACCGCGCTGACCACCTGAGTGGTTGCGACCACATAGAGGAGGAGAGGCTCGGGGGAATCGCCACCTTTGGCTAGCTGCGGAGGCACGAGGATTGGTGCGGAAGTCAGCAACCCCCTCAACTTGGTTAAGGCCTCCTCGGCTTCGGCAGTCCACGCAAAGTGTTCCGTCTTCTTTAGCAGTCGGTAGAGGGGTAGCGCTTTTTCCCCTAGCCTCGAGATGAATCTGCTGAGAGCGGCTAGGCAGCCTGTCACTTTCTGCACACCCTTGAGGTCTCGAATCGGGCCCATCCTCGTGACTGCTGAGATTTTTTCAGGGTTTGCCTCGATCCCCCGTTGTGAGACAATGTAGCCAAGTAGCATGCCTCGAGGCACCCCAAAGACACACTTCTCAGGGTTGAGCTTCACATTCTTGGCCCGGAGGCACTCGAACGTGGTCTCGAGGTCGCTGATGAGGTTCCCGACTTTCTTGGTTTTAACCACGATGTCATCGACGTAGGCCTCGACGGTCTTGCCTATGTGCTCGCCAAAGATGTGTTGCATACATCGTTGGTACGTTGCCCCGGCGTTTCGTAGGCCGAAGGGCATCGTAACGTAACAATACATACCGAATGGCGTGATAAAAGAGGTTGCGAGTTCGTCGGATTTTTTCATCTTAATTTGGTGGTAGCCAGAATACGCATCAAGGAACGAAAGCACTTCGCACCCAGCAGTGGAATCGACAATCTGATCAATTCTAGGTAAAGGAAATGGAACTTTTGGACATGCTTTATTCAGACCAGTGTAGTCTACACACATCCGCATTTTTCCATTCTTTTTCCTAACTAATACAGGGTTAGCTAGCCACTCTGGGTGAAATACCTCCTTGATGAACCCGGCCGCCAAAAGCTTGTGCACCTCCTCGCCGATGATCCTGCGCTTCTCCTCGTCGAAGCGGCGCAGGCGTTGCTTCACCGGTCTGGACCCGGCCTGGATTTCCAAGGCGTGCTCGGCGACTTCCCTCGGTATGCCCGGCATGTCCGAGGGGCCCCACGCAAACATGTCAATGTTCGCGCGGAGGTAGTCGACGAGCACTGCTTCCTATTTAGGCTCGAGGCTGGCGCTGACGGCCAGCGTCTTGCCATCGGTCGAGGTCGGGTCGACGGGTATCAGCTTGGTGTGCTCCGCCGGCTCGAAGGTGCCAGCGTGGCGCTTCTGTAACACCCCTGGTGTTTAAATGTAATTAACTTGACATGTCATCATCTTAAGCATTAATCATTTCCTGTGATGCATTTGTTTTGCCTAGTTGTTATGCTTTGATCCCCTTTTCAAAAACCCTAAAAGCCCAATTCTCTCTATAAGGGCAAAATGGTAATTTCACCTCTGTGCCTAGTTATATTTAATTCTTGTTCAAATTTAGTGCCCTGATGTTTGCTGCATTGATCAAAGTTCAAAAATCAAATTTGATTTGATTTTTCCCTTTTGCAAAACCCTAAAATCCCAAATCCTGGATTTATCCCCTTTTTGATAACTTTTTCAAAAGTCAAAATTTTGAGTTGGTTCAAAAAGAAAAGTTGTGAATCTGATCGAGAGGAACAACTTTGGTATTTACAAATTTTCAAGTTTCAGTTTGAAATCCAAAGTAATTTTGATTTGAATCAAATTTGAAAAGTGTCCCCTTTTCTGTTTTTGAATATAGTTCAAAAACTATTTGGAATTTGAAAATGTTCATATTGACAAAGTTGTAGATCTCATTTTTCTGAGCAACTTTGGTATTTTGAGTTTTTATCGCACAGTTCAAACTTTGGGAGAAATCTGCAAAATACAGAGACCAGCAAAAGTCAAACCCTATCCCCTAGCACTGTTCTTCTTCCAGCTAGGGCCAAGGGGGGGGGCCCGGCCATGGCGCCGGCGCTGCGCCTGCAGCGCATACGGCTGCTCCCCACGCGCCACCAACCTGCCGCCGCTGTCGCCCTGTTCCCTCCGCGCCCGCACGCGAGCGCTGACTCCATCCCGCGGCCCCTACTGCTCCTGCTCGCCGCCGCCGCGTGGTCGTTGCCGGCGCTGCTTGCGCCCGAGCCCCGGCTGCACGCCTGACCCTCCGCCTGCGCGCAATCGAGAGCGCACGCGCTCGCCGTGCTTATCCACCCCACCTCGAGGTCTCTACCGGCCTCTGGCCGCGGCTATATAAGCCCGCCGGAGCCCCGAGCTTCTCATCCTCTCCGCCACCGTGGCCAGGCCAGTCCAGTGCCTCCGCCGCTCCACCACCTAGCTCAGAAGCTCCGCCTTGAGCTCGTGAAGCTTTCCCACCCTTCAATTTCACCTCCCCCGCCTCCAATCGCCCGGCGTAACCCCATCGTTCCCATCTCCGGCAGAAACCCGGCGAGCTCGGGTTCGTGAAATTCGCCGTCTCCGGCCATGATCATCCCTCACCGACCCCCGTGTCGTGTTCCTTGGTTCCGTGCGACTCTGACCAGGCCCTTGCGGTCTCGTGTGTTGCGCAGGGTCATCGGAGCGCCGCTCGCCGCTCGTCGCCGAAGGAGCTCCACCGAACCACCGCCCCTCGAGCACGTGTCGAGCCTCCTTCCTCGAGCCTCACCCTCGAGCACGTGCCGAGCCACACCCTCGAGCCCTGCTCCGATCCGTGGTAAGCACCCGAGGCCTCCGGCCTCTGCTTCCACTCCGTCTCGCCCGAGCCCAAGCCTCGAGCACGCGTTTCCGTCTCGCCCGAGCCCAAGCCTCGAGCGGACTCATGCACCCTCCGCTTCGTCGAGCTAGGCCTCGGACGGACGCTTGCTTTTCCGTCTCGCCCGAGCCTTCCATCTCGCCCGAGTCCGCTTCGCCCGAGCCTCCGGGCCAGGCCTCGGACGGAGCACTCACTTTCCGTTTCGCCCGAGCCCTTCATAGAAGGAGCACAGTGCTCTTTTCTTTTTCTGAGAGTTGTGAATAGTATTCTGTTTTCTCTTTTTTGTGTGAATTAATCTGTTGTTCCTTAAATGCTGAGAAAACTATGGTATGCTCCTTGCACTGTGTAGTATTTTATAAAAATATGAAACTTGACTTTTCTGCAAGAATTTGAAAATGTAAAATTCCCCTTTTAATTGAAAAATGAAGGTTTTGGTATTTTTGGAGAGTGATCTATAACTCCAAAAATCTTGAGATAAATTTTTGAGACCTTGTTATAACATGCTGAACCTCTGGTAAAATTGTGAAGTCTTTTGGAGCAAGTTGATTTTTGAGCATTTATTTTAATTAAGGAATAGTGCCTTTTGTTAATTAAATGTTTAGATTTATTTGAGCATCTTAATGACCTCCCAAAAATTATTGAAATTGTTTTTGCCATCGGTTAGCCTTAATGAACTTGTGATTAATTGTGTAATTTTGGAGCACCTCATAAATGACCTTTAATAAAATAAAAAAAAGAAAAAATGATTAGGGTTGGTAATAAGTGGTTAATGATTATCTTTGGATTGATTGATGTTCATAGACCCCTACCCTTTGGTCTATGATGTTTTGTGATGATATGTTTGGTTAATACTTAGGATAATTATAATAAGGCCTAACATCAATAATGCTTAAGAAAGAATGGTTACCTTTTATGCTCAACCTAGATTTCGATTATGCCTTGCCTAAGAGTAATCTAGATTCAGTGGAATTGTCTTGCACCATAAGTCCATATCAATCTCATCTCATGAGCATTCATCATTGCATCCGTATAGTTGACGAAGAAGGTACCAGAGTCGAGGCCGCTGTTGACGAACCAACTCCCGAGGCGACCCCGAGCTCCAACACCTATACCTACCCCGAGTCTGCTCTCTTTGCTCTTCAAGGCAAGCCCCGGTGCATTTAACCCTTTCCTTGAATTTTATAAAATGATTTCCTTAAATGCTTTTGAGTAAATTATTGCATTAGGTTTATAGGAGTTGTGTGCTATCCTAATTGATGCACTATCCACCTTGACCACTGATACACCCGATACCTGCTTTTCAAAAGTATTTGAAAAATGCTTAGCAATGCTTATGAATTAGACTTTGCAAAAAATGCCAATTTTAAAAGTGTGATCACTTAAGGAATGTTTATGGGAATTTTGGTCTTACTCCCCGGCTGTTCGGCTAGGTATCTGATCCGTACCTAGTTAATAGCGAGGAGAGGTTGTCCGAGCGTACGGTGCCGTCATGTTGTAGTCCGGGACTCAACAGTTGACACCGACCGGGACATGGTTGAAAAACTGACAGGACTATTACGCTTGGGTGAGATATGACCAAGGTATAGTTCTGGCTGGAAAATTAGGGACCATCCGTATGGGGGCCTGCTGGTCAAGACTTGTAACTATTCACATACTACGGAAAGCTCTGGCTCCGAGGAATCCTTTATTGGACCGACACCGCGCACTGGAGTGGAGAGATGGCGGAAGTAGCATGTACCCACGTGGGTTAAAGTCCCGGATTGGTGTGGTGTACTGTACTTCCGGGTGGCGTAGGACCGGGCCCAATCTTGGAGGAATCGTGGTAGACGAGTTGGCATATGCAAGCTTGGGTGCTACATATGCAGTGTGGATAGGGATCCTCAGCTGAGTATTATTTATCCGGATTAACGTTGCTCCTCGGTTATGGAGACTTGGTCCACTGACTGTCAACGGAGAGTGGTTCTCAACTAGGAATGTTTTGAAATGTAAAATGAATCATGAATGATGAAGAATTGAGGAATACTGAATCTTTCAAAAATAAAATAAGGTTTACAAAAATGCTTTTCTGCAAAATACTTGATCTTGCTTAAGCCTTACCTTGACTACCCTAAGCCTCTCATTCCTGAGTCTTCTCCCTTTTTCTTTAGTCGGGTAAGTCTTGTTGAGTACCCCAGTACTCAGGGTTTGTTACCCATGTTGCAGGTATGCCTGAGACCCCGATGTGTCTCGCACCCTGTTGCGTGACCTTCGTCCAGGAAGAGGCCGATGAGGCCGATGAGTAAATGTGCACCCTCGGGCTGGGTGTTACATGTATCTTTATGTTAATGTTTCCGCTACGTTGTCTACTTTGAATCACCCGAACAATGGTTTGTAATAACCGTACTCCTTACCTCATTTGAAACCTCGTTTGTAAAACTAATGTTATTTAAGTCTTCCGCTCTTTATTCCGATGTTATTTGTAAAAGTATGCAATGCTGTAACCGAATTGTGAGATGATCCTGCGGACATTGGGCGCTGATGTAGCCCGGTGGCGAACAGGTCTTAATCACATGGAACATGGGTTCGGCTGTCAGAGGTTGACAGGGACACGTGGGCCATAGGATTAGGGTCGTTCCGTCACAGAGTGGTATCGGAGCATCTCACTTTAACGTTGCAGTGTTCTTTTGCGAAAACTTCAAAAGTTCTTTTGAGTCCAAACAAAATTTAAACTTGACTATTTTGAGTCCAAATTGCTTCTCTCATCTTGTCCCTCTTATGGCAACACTAGCTAGTGGAACAACATGTTTTAAGCCCTATATATGTTAAGTATTGCATTGCCTTGTTCCGTAGGAACGATTCATGCATCATGTCATATTCACTTAAGTAATAAATGAGTTCGTTGGGATAGTGTACCTATACCTTTTCTTGCTAGCCTTTCTCATCTATAACCTCTTGTCCAGATATGGCTCGCATCAAGCTGACCGCCCGCAAGTCGACTGGACCGAACGGTGTGCCGCGTCACCAGCTGGCGCCACGCACCGGAGAAGAGACTGGAGAATCCTCCAATGGTCGTCGTTTTCCCCGCCGCACCCGCAAAACCTGAAGGAGGAAATCAAGAATCTGAAGGCTGAGATAGAGAACATGGAGCATGACTTCTACCTTTCCCGCCTGGAGTTCTACGAGGCACGAGCCGCTCTTGAGGAAGCTAACCAGAATGTGGTTCGCGCTATCCAGCAGCGTGATGCAACATGGATCCGAGAGGATGTCACCAGAGCCCAGCTCCATGGATTGCAGCAGTACACCGCCCAGATCGAGCAGTTCAATGATATGCTTCATGAGGAAGTACACCAGCTGCACAACCAGCTTCACCCCGTGATTCCACCAGTTGTTGAGGACCCCGAAGACGGAGTCGTGGAGGAACCTGAAGTGGAACACGAGCCCGATCAGAATGAGGAAGTGGAACCTGCTGAAGATGTCCACGTTGAAGATGAAGATGAGGAGGAAGAGCCTGAGCTTATCATCGGGATGATGATGATGACGAGAGTTGATCTTCATCGATGACGACTAGACTCCTTGTGTCTGTACCATCTGCTTACCTAAACCTTAGTCTAGGTTTGGGGGCGTTAGTCTGTCTGTTGCCAAGTCTGGCATGTATCTTTCTTTTCGTTCTTTTCCCCTTTATCGGCCTGTATCAGTCTGTGTCATCTTTATCAAGCCAGCTATCTTTGTATCAATGAAGCTATCAATCGGTCGTTTCAGAACCTTTGTCCATATATGCTGAGTTCCGAGTTGCTTATACAGATGCCTGTGAACACCCGTACCGGAGCTGGAGGTTCTGATGATGCCAACATCCCAAACCCTCCACCTGTCCCAGCTACCCTAGCAGATGCCATTGCAGCCCTGGCCGCCGCTGCCAATCTGATGGCTCAGAACCAAGGACAGCAGAATGTTGGTCACCGTGGTCGTCACAACCAAGAGACCACCTATGTGGATTTCACTGAAACCCGTCCACCGGTTTTCACCAGAGCCGATGAACCCCTCGAAGCTGACGATTGGCTCCGCACCATGGAGCAGAAGTTTGGTCTCATCCGATGCACTGAAATCCAGAAGCCCCGGTTTGCTTCGCAGCAGCTTCGTGGCCCAGCAAGTGCTTGGTATGCCAACCTCTTGGCTGCCCAGCCTGAAGGTCATGAGTTGACCTGGGAAGAGTTCCGCACCGCTTTCCGTGCACACCACATCCCATCAGGTCTGATGAAGATGAAGCTTGATCAGTTCCTAGCCCTGCAGCAGAAGGACTCCACAGTGATGCAGTATGTGGGTCAATTCAACCATCTGAGTCAGTATGCAGCGGAATATGTCAACACGGATGAGAAGAAGAGAGATTGTTTCCTTAGGGGATTGCACCCTAAGATCCGCAGAAGCATGTCAAACAACCTGACCGGTTCTTATCATGAGGCTGTTGACCGGGCAGTTGCTTTTGAAGAGAGTAACCGTCAGTACCAAGAGGAGAAGAAGAAGAAGAAAGCAGGATCTAGCAGCCACTCTGGCAATCACAAGCGCCAGAGGGTCATATATCATCCTAGTCACCACCACAACCGTCCACCTTACCCTCACCAGCAAGTGGTTGTCCGTACCGCGGCTACCACCCACAACGCCAACCAACAAAGTGCCACTCAGCCGAACGCCCCAGGTGTTCGTATCACCACCCCACAAACCGCCTATAACCATCCCTGCTACAACTGTGGTCAACTTGGCCACTGGTCTCGTGAGTGCCCAAAGCCCAAGAAGCCTGCTCAGAACTTTCAGAAGGGTCCTGGAGGACCACAGCAGCAGCAACACCGTGCTCCACAGCAGCAAGTGCAGAAGGGCAAGTTCGTCAAGAAGCACGGGCAAGTCTACTACACCACTGTCAGCGATATTCCAGAAGGGGAGCCCGTCATGATCGGTAGGTTTCCCGTTGCCAATCATCCTGCAGTTGTGTTGTTTGATTCTGGTGCATCGCATTCTTTCATCAGTCGTACCTTCGTCTCTAAGCATGACATATCAATTGAGGATTTGAAAGAAAGTTTTTGCATTTTATCGCCTGGAGGGCGTATAATCACCAAAGAGGTGGTTCGCAGTATACCAGTAAGGTTGGGGGAACATGTATTTCCCACCACCATGATAGTGCTTCATGATCAGGAGATAGATGTCATCCTAGGCATGAATTGGATGTGTCAGTATAAAGCCATGATCGACATCCTGAATAGAGTTGTGAGAGTGGTATTCCTAACAGATCGATATCTAAGTACCGCCAATTTCTCAAACCCAGCCAAACCAGCAGCACTCAAAATACGCTATGCGGCTGCGCTGACCCGGATAGTCTGATCTCGTGAATTCCCTGATGTTTTCCTGAGGATTTACCTGGTCTACCTCCTGACCGTGACGTTGAGTTTGCCATAGAGCTAAAGCCCGGGACTGCTCCTATATCCCGCAGAGCTTATCGAATGCCTCCCAGAGAGTTGGCAGAACTAAAAATCCAATTACAAGATTTGTTGGACAAGGGTTTCATTCGCCCAAGCTCGTCTCCTTGGGGCTGTCCTGCAATCTTTGTAAAGAAGAAAGACAAGACTCTCAGAATGTGCATTGATTATCGCCCACTCAATGAGGTCACCATCAAAAACAAATATCCCTTGCCTCGGATTGATCTTCTCTTTGACCAGTTAGCTGGAGCCAAAGTATTCTCCAAGATCGATCTCAGATCCGGCTACCACCAAATAAAGATTCGTCCTGAAGATATTCCTAAAACAGCTTTCACCACCAGATACGGCCTATATGAGTATTTGGTCATGTCTTTCGGTTTGACCAATGCACCCGCTCATTTCATGTACCTCATGAACTCTGTGTCATGCCAGAGCTTGATAAATTCGTGGTCGTGTTCATTGACGACATCCTT
Source organism: Coix lacryma-jobi var. lacryma-jobi (assembly GCA_009763385.1). Taxonomy (NCBI): domain Eukaryota; kingdom Viridiplantae; phylum Streptophyta; class Magnoliopsida; order Poales; family Poaceae; genus Coix; species Coix lacryma-jobi. The sequence goes on along the minus strand of CM019830.1, from coordinate 14,986,686 downwards.
GTCTACTCAAAAACCCTGAAGATCACGCCAGCATCTTCGTATCGTTCTATCCCGTCTCAGAGACCATCAGCTCTATGCTAAGTTCAGTAAATGTGAGTTCTGGTTAGATCAGATACAGTTTCTTGGTCATGTCCTATCCGCTGAAGGTGTGTCAGTCGACCCCGGAAAAGTGTCAGATATCCTGGATTGGAAGCCACCTACCTCTGTTCACAAGGTCCGCAGTTTTATGGGAATGGCTGGATATTATCGTCGATTCATCCCAGATTTCTCCAGAATCGCCAAGCCTATCACCGAGTTGCTGAAGAGTTCTGTGAAGTTCTTTTGGTCACCAGCTTGTGAACAAGCTTTTCAGACTTTGAAGAAGTTGTTAACCACGTCACCAGTGCTAGCTCAGCCAAACGTCGAGAAGCCCTTTGATGTCTACTGTGATGCATCTGGTACTGGTTTGGGTTGCGTGTTGATGCAAGAAGGAAGAGTGATCGCTTATGCCTCGCGGCAGCTTAAGCGACATGAGGAAAATTATCCAACTCATGATCTTGAGTTAGCAGCAGTGGTTCATGCCTTGAAGATATGGCGTCATTATCTGTTGGGCAGTACCTGCAATGTGTACACAGATCACAAGAGCCTGAAGTATATCTTCACCCAAGAAGAGCTGAACATGAGGCAGCGAAGATGGCTTGAGTTAATCAAGGACTATGATATCGAAGTGCATTACCATCCGGGTAAGGCGAATGTGGTCGCCGATGCACTCAGTCGCAAGTCATACTGTAACTGTCTGGTTATGAAATCCTATGAATCTTCCCTATGCTATGAACTAGAGAAGCTGGGTATTGAAATGGTTCCACAAGGAAGTCTAGGCAATGTCAGAGTAGAAACCTCTATCAGAGAACAGATCATAGCTGCACAGAAAGATAACCCCGGAATCAAGCACATCATCGAAAAGGTTCGAGCTGGAAAGGCGACTGTTTCAGGATTGATGATGAAGGAGTGGTATGGTTCAAGAACCGTCTGGTAGTTCCCAAGGTACCTGAGCTGAGACAGATAATCCTTGATGAAGCACACTCAACCAGATTTGCCATCCATCCTGGCAGCAACAAGATGTACCAAGACTTGAAGCAAAAATTCTGGTGGACAAAGATGAAGATCGAAATCGCTCGACATGTCGCTCGTTGCGATACATGTCAGAAAGTCAAGGCTGTGCATATGAAGCCCGGAGGAGAGCTGCAACCTTTCAGTACCTGGTTGGAAATGGGAGGATATCAGCATGGATTTTATCAATGGATTACCCAAGACTCAAAAGGGATTCGATTCCATTTGGGTGATAGTGGACCGTCTCACGAAGCAAGCTCACTTCCTACCGGTCAAAACAAGTTATACCGCCCCAACTTATGCCACCTTGTACAAAAACAACATAGTGAAGCTCCATGGCATACCCAAGACCATCATCTCAGATCGTGGTACTCAGTTTGTCGCTAAGTTCTGGAAAGCGTTCCATGCCTCACTTGGAACCAAGCTATTGTATAGCACGGCTTATCATCCGCAGACTGATGGACAGACTGAGAGAGTCAACCAAGTGTTAGAAGATATGTTGAGAGCCTGTGTGCTTACCTTCGCAGATACTTGGGATCAGTGTTTGCCCTTGGCAGAATTCTCTTATAATAACAGTTACCAAGAGAGCATCAAAATGGCACCCTTTGAAGCACTGTACGGCCGCCGTTGTCGTACACCTCTCAGTTGGTCTGAACCCGGAGAAAGGGAATTCTTTGGAGTTGACCTAGTAAAGATATGGAAGAGAAAGTCAAGCAAATACAAGAGAACATGAAGATCGCACAGTCTCGACAGAAAAGTTATGCTGACAAGAGACGTCGACCTCTGCAGTTCCAGATTGGAGATTATGTACCTGAAGGTCTCACCCACTAAAGGAGTCACTCGTTTTGGAGTCAAAGGAAAGTTAGCACCCCGCTACATTGGTCCCTTTGAGATTCTGGATCGTTGTGGCAAGGTCGCTTACAAGTTAAGTTTGCCCGATCATCTTTCAGCAGTTCATAATGTGTTTCATGTCTCCCAACTCAAGAAGTGTCTCCGAGTACCTGAACATGTGGTTGAAGTTGAAGGCGTTGAGCTAGAACCAGATCTGTCATACACTGAGTATCCAGTTCGCGTGTTGGATCACAAGGATCGTGTTACCCGAAGAACCACCACAAGATGGTACAAGATCCAGTGGAACCAGCACTCTGAAGAAGAAGCCACCTGGGAATCCGAAGACTTCTTAGCAAAGAACTATCCCGACTTTCTCGAATCTCTGTAGATGTAAAGTTTTGCCTTTTCCTTCTTAAGACGTGGAATCTCGGGGCGAGATTTCTTTTAGGGGGGAAGGCTGTAACACCCCTGGTGTTTAAATGTAATTAACTTGACATGTCATCATCTTAAGCATTAATCATTTCCTGTGATGCATTTGATTTGCCTAATTGCTATGCTTTGATCCCCTTTTCAAAAACCCTAAAAGCCCAATTCTCTCTATAAGGGCAAAATGGTAATTTCACCTCTGTGCCTAGTTCTATTTAATTCTTGTTCAAATTTAGTGCCCTGATGTTTGCTGCATTGATCAAAGTTCAAAAATCAGATTTGATTTGATTTTCCCTTTTGCAAAACCCTAAAATCCCAATCCTGGATTTATCCCCTTTTTGATAACTTTTTCAAAAGTCAAAATTTTGAGTTGGTTCAAAAAGAAAAGTTGTGAATCTGATCGAGAGGAACAACTTTGGTATTTACAATTTTCAAGTTTCAGTTTGAAATCCAAAGTAATTTTGATTTGAATCAAATTTGAAATGTCCCCTTTTCTGTTTTTGAATATAGTTCAAAAACTATTTGGAATTTGAAAATGTTCATATTGACAAAGTTGTAGATCTCATTTTTCTGAGCAACTTTGGTATTTTGAGTTTTTGTCGCACAGTTCAAACTTTGGGAGAAATTTGCAAAATACAGAGACCAGCAAAAGTCAAACCCTATCCCCTAGCACTGTTCTTCTTCCAGCTAGGGCCAAGGGGGGGGCCCCGGCCATGGCGCCGGCGCTGCGCCTGCAGCGCTACTGCTGCTCCCACGCGCCACCAACCTGCCGCCGTTGTCGCCCTGTTCCCCCGCGCCCGCACGAGCGCTGACTCCATCCCGCGCCCCTACTGCCTCCTGCGCGCCGCCGCCGCCGTGGCCATTGCCGGCGCTGCTTGCGCCCGAGCCCCGCTGCACGCCTCACCCTCCGCCTGCGCGCAATCGAGTGCGCACGCGCTCGCCGTGCTTATCCACCCCACCTCGGTCTCTACCGGCCTCTGGCCGCGGCTATATAAGCCCGCCGGAGCCCCGACTTCTCATCCTCTCCGCCACCGTGGCCAGGCCAGTCCAGTGCCTCCGCCGCTCCACCACCTAGCTCAGAAGCTCCGCCTTGAGCTCGTGAAGCTTTCCCACCCTTCAATTTCACCTCCCCCCCTCCAATCGCCCGGCGTAACCCCATCGTTCCCATCTCCGGCAGAAACCCGGCGAGCTCGGGTTCGTGAAATTCGCCGTCTCCGGCCATGATCATCCCTCACCGACCCCCGTGTCGTGTTCCTTGGTTCCGTGCGACTCTGACCAGGCCCTTGCGGTCTCGTGTGTTGCGCAGGGTCGTCGGAGCGCCGCTCGCCGCTCGCCGCCGAAGGAGCTCCACCGAACCACCGCCCCTCGAGCACGTGTCGAGCCTCCTTCCTCGAGCCTCACCCTCGAGCACGTGCCGAGCCACCCCTCGAGCCCTGCTCCGATCCGTGGTAAGCACCCGAGGCCTCCGGCCTCCGGCCTCTGCTTCCACTCCGTCTCGCCCGAGCCCAAGCCTCGAGCACGCGTCCGTCTCGCCCGAGCCCAAGCCTCGAGCGGACTCATGCACCCTCCGCTTCGTCGAGCTAGGCCTCGGACGGACGCTTGCTTTTCCGTCTCGCCCGAGCCTTCCATCTCGCCGAGAGTCCGCTTCGCCCGAGCCTCCGGCCAGGCCTCGGACGGAGCACTCACTTTCCACCGTTTCCGCCCAGCCCTTCATAGAAGGAGCAACAGTGCTCTTTTCTTTTTCTGAGAGTTGTGAATAGTATTTCTGTTTTCCTCTTTTTGTGTGAATTAATCTGTTGTTCCTTAAATGCTGAGAAACTATGGTATGCTCCTTGCACTGTGTAGTATTTTATAAAAATGATTGAAACTTGACTTTTCTGCAAGAATTTGAAAATGTAAAATTCCCCTTTTAATTGAAAATGAAGTTTGGTATTTTTGTAGAGTGATCTATAACTTCCAAAAATCTTGAGATAAATTTTGAGACCTGTTATAACATGCTGAACCTCTGGTAAAATTGGGAAGTCTTTTGGAGCAAGTTGATTTTTGAGCATTTATTTTATTAAGGAATAGTGCCTTTTGTTAATAAATGTTTAGATTTATTGAGCATCTTAAGACCTCCAAAAATTATGAAATTTGTTTTGCCATCTGTTTATGCCTTAATGAACTTTTGTGATTAATTTTGTAATTTTTGGAGCAACTTCATAAAATGACCTTTTAAATAAAATAAGAAAAATAGAAAAGATGGATTAGGGTTTGGTAATAAGTGTTAATAATGATGTGATCTTTGGATTGATTGATGTTCATAGACCCCTACCCTTTGGTCTATGATGTTTGTGATGATATGTTTGGTTAATACTTAGGATAATTATAATAAGGCCTACATCAATAATGCTTAAGAAAGAAATGGTTACCTTTTATGCTCAACCTAGATTTCGATTATGCCTTGCCTAAGAGTAATCTAGATTCAGTGGAATTGTCTTGCACCATAAGTCCATATCATCATTCTCATGAGCATTCATCATTGCATCCGTATAGTTGACGAAGAAGGTACCAGAGTCGCGGGCCGGCTGTTGACGAACCAACTCCCGAGGGCGACCCCGAGCTCCAACACCTTATACCTACCTACCCCGAGTCTGCTCTCTTTGCTCTTCAAGGCAAGCCCCGGTGCATTTAACCCTTTCCCTTGAATTTTATAAAATGATTTCCTTAAATGCTTTTGAGTTAAATTATTGCATTAGGTTTATAGGAGTTGTGTTCTACCTAATTGATGCACTATCCACCTTGACCACTGATACAACACCATACCTGCTTCTTTTCAAAAGTATTTGAAAATGCTTAGAATGCTTATTGAATTAGACTTTGCAATAAATGCCAATTTTTAAAATGTGATCACTTAAGGAATGTTTATGGAATTTTGGTCTTACTTCCTCCCGGCTGTTGGCTAGGTATCTGATCCGTACCTAGTTAATAGCGAGGAGAGGTTGTCCGAGCGTACGGTGCCGTCATGTTGTAGTCCGGGACTCAACAGTTGACACCGACCGGGACATGGTTGAAAAACTGACAGGACTATTACGCTTGGGTGAGATATGACAAGTATAGTTCTGGCTGGAAAATTAGGGACATCCGTATGGGGTCCTGCTGGTCAAGACTTGTAACTATTCACATACTACGGAAAGCTCTGGCTCCGAGGAATCCTTTATTGGACCGACAACCGCGCACTGGGAGTGGAGAGATGGCGGAAGTATCATGTTTACCCACGTGGGTTAAAGTCCCGGATTGGGTGTGGTGTACTGTACTTCCGGGTGGCGTAGACCGGGCCCAATCTTGGAGGAATCGTGGTAGACGAGTTTGGCATAATGCAAGCTTGGTGCTACATATGCGCATGTGGATAGGGATCCTCAGCTGAGTATTATTTATCCGGATTAACGTTGCTCCTCGGTTATGGAGACTTGTCCACGGACTGTCAACGGAGAGTGGTCTCAACTAGGAATGTTTTGAAATGTAAAATGAATCATGAATGATGAAGAATTGAGGAATACTGAATCTTTCCAAATAAAATAAGGTTACAAAAATGCTTTTCTGCAAAATACTTGATCTTGCTTAAGCCTAACTTGACTACCCTAACCCTAAGCCTCTCATTCCTGAGTCTTCTCCCTTTTCTTTAGTCGGGTAAGTCTTGTTGAGTAACCCCAGTACTCAGGGTTTGTTTACCCCATGTTGCAGGTATGCCTGAACCCCGATGTGTCTCGCACCCTGTTGCGTGACCTTCGTCCAGGAAGAGGGCCGATGAGGCCAATGAGTAATGTGCACCCTCGGGCTGGGTGTAATGTGTCTTTATGTTAATGTTTCCGCTACGTTGTCTACTTTGAATCACCCGAACAATGGTTTGTAATAACCGTACTCCTTACCTCATTTGAAACCTCGTTTTGTAAAACTAATGTTATTTAAGTCCTTCCGCTCTTAATTCCGATGTTATTTGTAAAAGTATGCAATGCTGTAACCGAATTGTGAGATGATCCTGCGGACATTGGGCGCTGATGTAGCCCGGTGGCGAACAGGTCTTAATCACATGGACATGGGTTCGGCTGTCAGAGTTGACAGGGACACGTGGGCCATAGGATTAGGTCGTTCCTCACAGCTTCGCTTCAGGGCCTCCTCAGTGGCCAGGGCGGCTAGGCCTCGAGCGAGTCGAGCTGGACGTTTGCCTCCCCACGCTCGACGCACTCCACGTCGCAGTGGTACGCGTGCTCGTAGGATGTGTCGACGGTGATGACTCCTTTTGGCCCCGGCATTTTGAGCTTCAGGTACGGTAGTTGGGAACCGCCATGAACTTGGCGTAGCCTGGCCGGCCGATGATGGCGTGGTAGGTCCCTTGGAATCCAACCACCTCGAGGTGAGCGTCTCCTGGCGGAAGTTAGTCGGCGGTGCCAAAGCACACCGGCAGGTCGATGCGCCGAGGGGGTGGCCCTTTCTTCCCTGGTACGACTCCGTGGAATCCCCCGACGCTGGGTCGGAGCTGACCCTCTGAAATCCCCAGGAGGTCGAGCGTCTCGAGGTATATGATGTTGAGGCTCGAGCCCCCATCCATCAACACCTTGGAGAACCGTACGTCGACGATGACGGGGTCGACGACGAGGGGTACGCCCACGGGTTTATGACGCGGTCCGGATGGTCGTCACGGTCGAACGTGATCGGCGCATCAGACCAGTCAGATACCGGGGGGCGTCGTGGCCGAGTGCGAAGATCTCCCCGGCGCTCCTTCTTTCTTTCTCGAGATGAGAGCCCGACGGTCGGCCCCCCGTATAGATCATGTAGCAGTCGCTCACCGGGGGGGAGTTGTCGTCCGCTGTCCCCACCGCCGCGCCGATTGTTATCCTTTCCCTTAGGCGCGTCTTCTTTCTTATCGCCGAGGCTTGGAGTAGTAGCCTTTCAACAGTCGGCAGTCCTTTAACTTGTGATTTACGGGGCCCCTGTGGTAAGTGCAGGATCCTCGAGCATCTGGTCGAAACAGCCCCCGTCAGGGGGGCCTCGGGGCTTCTTAGGCTCGAGGGCCGCCTGCGAGCACCTCTTCGTCCGTCGTCATTGGCGTCGCGCTTCGCCTTCTGACCCTTGCGTTTGTTCTTCTTCTTCTTTTGTTGCCGTTATTGTTGTCGTTCTTGGCGTCGTGCCCTTGTTTGGGCCCTCCGCGCGATCACCGCCTGCCTTTGTCCGTGGAACGCCCAAAGAAGACCCCCACTGCTTCGTCGCCTGAGGCAAAGCTGGTGACGCGATCCATCAGGTCCTCGACCGTCCTGGGACGGTAGCGTCCTAGCTCATGAACTAGCTCCTACATGTCGTGCCCGCGAGAACGCTGAGATGACGTCCTCATCAGGCACGTGGGGAGCTCGAGGCGCTGTTTTGAGAAACGTCGAGCAAAGTCGTGAGGGGCTCGTCCGCCGCCTGCCTGCAACGCCGTAGGTCCCAGGGGTTGCCTGGGCGCACGCAAGTCCCCTTGAAATTCCTGTCGAAGACCCTGACTAGGTCGGCCCAGTCGTCGATCCGATCCGGCGGGAGCCCCTCGAGCCACCGGCGGGCGGTGTCCGAGAGGTAAAGTGGGAGTTGGCGTATAATCACACGGTCGTCGGTCTTCGCTCCGCCCAGTTGGCAGCCTAGGCGGAAGTCCGAGAGCCAGCTTGGGCTCGACCTCCCCGTCATACTTCACGATGTTTGGTCGGCGGTCGGAAGCGGTCGGGGAGGGTTGAGCTGCGGATGGCCCGGCTGAAGACTCTGGGGCCCGGGGGCTCGAGGACTTGCCGGTCCTCGTCGCTGTCGTAGCGCCCCCCTCGATGGGCGCTATAGCCACGCTCCTGGGGCCCCCTTGTCCTTGCGTCGTCGGTTGATGTCGTTGCGGGCGTCATTGGGATCTCGAGGTTGCCGGCTGTCGATGATCCATTCATTCGCGGACTGGCCTAGCTCGAGAGGCGCTTCCGGCGGTGGACGGATGCCTCGCGCTCGTTGCGGGCGTGTCCGCCGGCTTCCCTGAGGCTGCTCCACGCCGGCGTGACGCCGAGCTCGCTCCTGCCTGCTGCACAGCGGCTGTCTCGAGGAGGTTCTTCACTTCCCGAGCATGCGCCTGGCGTCAGGGTTGGAGACGGCGGGTAAATCGCGGAGCATCATCGCCGCCGCCACCACGTTCTGCCCGGCTCGCGGGAAGCATACCTCGGGGCGTGCTGGTGCCCCGTCCTCAAGGATCCGCCGTGGACCTCTCGAGCCCGACCTCGAGCTCCGGTCCTCGGGGCTGGGGTGGTTCCTCCTTGCATCATAGTTTGCCGGAGCTGCAGCAGGTGTCGCCGTTCTTCCTCGGCTTTGGTGATTGCCTCCTGCACCTGCGCGAGTTGCGCGCCTGGCCGTCGCCGTGCGTCGTGCTGAGGCGGTGCAGCCGGTGGGGGTTCGTTCCTCCCTCCCCTGAACACGTGATCCGCCTGCCGCGGCACGTCGCTGGGGCCCTCTAGATCGAGCGCCGGCCTGCCGTCGTCGCCCTCATCCTCGGTATCTCGCATACGACCCCCTCGAGTTGGAAGCACTCCCTGGTGGGATCCCAGAGGTCGGGTCGTGGTAGTCGTATTCATCGGAGTCGGAGCTGTTGACGGCGTGCCGCCTTGGCCGATGCTGGGACCGCAGCTCGCGGTACCATTCTCCGACGGTGTCGCCGGGGTGGCTCGATGGCTCGCGAGAAGTCGCGGTCGACGTGCGCGGGGTGGACGATCTCCAGGTTGGCCATGGCCTGCAGTAGCACTCCCGGGTACTGCTCCTAGCCTGCCGGCAGTGGGACCCGACGGCGCTCGTTGAACTGGCGGCGCGTAGGCTGCTGCGGAGCTGTCGAGGCTGAACGGGAACCGCCGGCGTCGAGCGCGGTACACCCGTGCGGGAGGAGGCCGGGTGGTGCCGACGGTGCACGGCTCGGAGGCCTCTGGCCTGGCTCCTGGTCCGTGCGCATGATGAACGCGGAGTCGCTGGTTGGGCGGACGCGCCCTGGAAGTCTCTGGCGTGCGCCGGGCAGGCTCCTGCTCGAGAACTCCGCGCCGGCCACGGGGAAGTGGGTGTACGCCGCCGGCGCCGCCATTGCCTGGCGACGATGGTGACGACGGCGGCGCGGCTCGCGGGTGGCGACGCATGGTGGTGTGGGGCGACGTGCCACGCTCCTCGCACGGGGTGGCGTGACACGCCCTCCGCTCGGGCTCTCCGTGGAGAGCAGGGTCCGCTCGTTGCCGTTGCCGGTGGCCAGGAACTCGAGGCTCCTGAACCAGACGATGGCACCAGCAGAGAACGAAGGAGTCGAAGCAGCCATGCAGGAAACACGAGAAACCGACTCTCGACACGCGAAGGCCCCTACCTGCGCGCCAACTGTCGGTGTTTCGACCCCGGGGGGTATGACACCAACGAGTAATATGATCGCGTGCACTCTTCCTGGATGGTGATGCAAGATGACACAAGGGTTTATCCTGGTTCGGGCAAAGAAGGCCCTACGTCCAGCGGGGGAGGGGGTTCTTCTTGTATACTTGCACCTAAGTGCTTGTACAGGGGCGAATACAAGCTCAGTGAGCGTGGACCGGAGTCCGGACTCGAGTGTGTGTGTGTGTGGACTCGTGTCGCGCAGCCCGTGTGTAACCGTAGACTCGTGCGTTGTTTCTCCTCTCTGTGCGAAGGGCCCCTGGCGTCCCCTTTTATAGAACAAGAGGAGGCCAGGGTTTACACAGAATAGATATGTCCAGCGCTTGATTGGCGTAGGGTAGGAATCCTGTCTTGTCGGGGCCACTGGAGCCATCGTTGGGCGTCGCTGTTGAGGCGTCCTTGGAGCGTGGCCTCCATCCCGGGCGTGGACGTGGAGGCGTGGCGACGCGGAAGCCGTACAGCACCCATCCCGGCACGTACAGGACACGGCGAGGTCTTTCCGGGTCTTGGGGTACCTGTCCTCCAATAGCATGATAGCAGTTAGGGGCTCGAGGGCACGGAGCCGGCCTCGAGGTGGTGCCTACGAGGGGGGCTCGAGCCCCCGCGAGTATGGGCAAGTCCCGGGACGCCCGGGCGTACAATGGGAACCCAGGCTCCGGGATGGGGCTCGAGCGTGCGTCAGGGCAGGTCATGGCCTAATAGTGCTGTTGAAAGGTCCTAAATGGCTAGAGGGGGGGGTGAATAGCCTATAAAAAATTCTACAACAACATCTACAAACAACACTTAAAAAACTTGTTATACAACTAAATGGCGTAGCAAAGATAGCGCTAGCTCTACAAAAGTGCAAGCCACCTATCCACAATATGAATCACTACACAAGATAGAAAAACTAGAATAGCAACAACATATAAATAATACTTGCAAGAATGTAACAAAAATAAGTACAAGAGATAGGAGTGTGTATACCGATCCGGCAAGAGATTAATAAATGAATATCAATGAATACCACGGAGACAAGTTGACACAATAATTTTTCCTCCGAGGTTCACTTGCTTGCCGGCAAGCTACGTCCCCGTTGTAGCGATACACCCACTTGGAGGTTCACGCGCTAATAGGCATCACACGCCTAACCCTCAATAGGGTGCCGCACAACCAACACAAGATGGGGATCCACAAGCTACGAGCAATCCACTAGAGTTACCTTTGGCGCTCCGCCGGGGAAGGTACAAGAACCCCTTACAAATCACCGTGAGATGGCCACGAACAATCACCACTCGTGCCTAATCTCCTCCGCTGCTCCAAGCCGTCTAGGTGGCGGCAACCACCAAGAGTAATAAGAATATCCGCAGCAACCACAATCGCCAAGTGCCACTAGATGCAAACTCACAAGCAAATGCACTTGGATCTCTCGATCTCACTTGGATTCGCACTAACAAGCAAGAGATCGGAGGGAGGGATTAGATCTTACTCAAGAGGATGTTCAAGAAGTCAGAGAGTCAAGAAGCACCCCCCAAAGGCGGCCACGTTCAATATATAGGGAAGGGGCGGCGGCGGCCCGAACCCTACCTTTCTGCGCTTGGTCGGTAGTACCGACCCCTCCTGGGCGGACCACCGACAGAGTCAAACTAGCCGTTTTCCCATATCCCGCTGATTTCGGCAAACCACCGACCCCTGGTCGGTTCCTCCGGGTCGGTAGTACCGATGTGATGGCGGTACTACCGCCAGGCCAAAAGGCGCCGCGACCAGAGAGCTCTGCGAAAACCAGTCACTACCGACCGCCTTGCGTCGTACCACCGTGGGCGGTAGTACCGAGGTAATGGCGGTAACTACCGGCAAAGCCATTTTTCAAAACAACAGAGAGCTCAGCAAAAAACGCCAACCACCGACCTTGGTCGGTAGTACCCGGGCGCGGTACTACCGAGGTAATGGCGGTACCACCGCTAGGCCAAAAACGCCCCCATCACAGAGAGGTCTGCACGCTGCCTCCTTGGGCGGTACCACCGCCCCTCCTGGTCGGTACCACCGGCTTCACACAGAAAAACCCATTTTCATCTCTGAGTTGATCCAAAACTATTTCAACAACTTCTCCTTTGCAAATGTGCTAACACCACCAAGTGTTTATCATCTTGTGCAAGTGTGTTAGCATTTTCACACAATCATTTTCAAAGGATTCGAGTTAGCACACTAGGTCCTAATGCATATGCATGTATGAATTCACCTAGTGGCACTTGATAACCGCGGTCACTGAGATATTCCCCTCTTAATAGTACGGCTATCTATCCTAAACGCACTCACACCCTCTATGGTGTCTTGAGTGCCAAAACAAAATTCCTGTTTATACCTTTGCCTTGATCTCCATAGGATTTTGCTTTCTCTTCTTCGTCGTCTCCAAATGTGAGGCACTTGATCTATCTTTTGGCCATCACCACCAATATCATGATCGTCATTTAGCTTCCACATATGGTGTGTACCAACCTAGCTCATAAGCACTTCATGACATGGTTAGTACACTAGGTGACATCAATTACCCAAAACCAAACAAGGACTTTCAATCTCCCCCTTTTTGGTAATTGATGACAACCTTTTACAAAGATATATATTTGAAAATTTGAAACACCTCTACTAGTATTAGCTCCCCCTACATATGTGCTATAGTGTTTGGTTCAAGTTCGGCACATATGCATAGATATGAAATGTGGAGAGTAATACTCTCAAATGATGCTAAGGTGTAAAGAATGGACCTTTGAAGCGTGATACCAATCGGAGTTGCCAATTTTCATCATCCTTAGCACCATGGTTAGCTAGACTTAAAAACAAACACTAGATACCTCATGAGATCAACATTATATGAAAGGATCTAGTATCACTTGTAAAAGCAACTTACATCTAGCTACCACTTATGCATGCTAGTGCACAAATCATCATTCAAAATTTATTTCTAGCATACATCACACAAGCATGTGTATTGAATTTAAACTTTTGCAATGCAATCACTCATATGAATATGCACATTCAAATGCAACAATAAGTTCATGAGCTTGCTCCCCCCTACTTGTGTGCTCAAATTTTAATTGATCCTCCTTTGTTATATATATCTATCTTAACCATTTCTCCCCCTTTGTCATTAAGTACCATAAAAGGCACACCATTTTAGTAGGAGTTAAGTTAAACAAAAAGGTGATCAAGTTTGGTTCAACCTAGCAAACAAACATAAGATATTTAACACGGTTTGCTCTAGAGTAAGCTTTCTTCACACATCTTTCAATGGTTATCTTACTCACGTCGGTTAAACCCTTGAATGCTTGTTTCCAAGATCAACACTAGGTTCACAAGCCCATAAACATGTCATATGCTACCACTAGATCATATCAAACATAGAAGCAATAGTGGTACCATATGTACATCCAAAGTATTTTATTTTCATGAATGAGCCTATAAGATGCAAGGAATGACTAAATGCACTAAACATATCCTTAGCAAGAATGAATGTCATGCCACACAATTTTACCTTTGCTTTGTTGAAGAGAGGCATGTCATATAACGGAGGGTGCATCAACTCATATTTGAGAAATCAAGTATATTCAATTCATTCCTTAGCTTGCAAAATCTCTTTTCATCAAGTGGCTTGGTGAATATATCGGCAAGTTGATCATCGGTACCAACCTCTCAATTGAAATATCACCCTTTTGTTGATGGTCTCTTATGAAGTGATGGCGAATGTCAATGTGCTTTGTTCTTGAATGTTGTACTGGATTGTTGGTGAGCTTTACTGCACTCTCATTGTCACATAGCAATGGTACTTGTTTGAATTTAATTCCAAAGTCATCCAAAGTTGCTTTCATCCAAAGTAATTGAGCACAACAACTTCCTGCGGATATGTATTCTGCTTCGGCGGTTGAAAGTGCAACACTGTTTTGCTTCTTCGATGACCATGATACAAGTGATCTTCCAAGTAATTGACATGTGCCCGATGTGCTTTTTCTATCCACTTTGCATCCTGCATAGTCGGAGTCCGAATATCCAATCAACTCAAAGTTTGACCCCTTGGGATACCACAATCCAACATTTGGTGTATGCTTCAAATATCTCAATATTCTTTTAGTTGCCTTCAGGTGACCCTCTCTTGGTGAAGCTTGAAATCTTGCACACATGCATACACTAAACATCACATCCGGCCTAGAAGCGGTCACATAAAGTAAGCTTCCAATCATAGACCGATACAACTTTTGATCCACCATGTTGCCACTAGCATCACTATCCAAATGTCCATTTGTTCCCATAGGTGTGCTAATAGCTTTTGCATCATCTAGACCAAACTTCTTAAGCATATCTTTGATGTACTTGCCTTGACTCACAAAAGTACCTTTCTTCATTTGCTTGACTTGAAGACCAAGGAAGTAACTAAGCTCTCCAATCATAGACATCTCAAACTCATTTGCCATCATATTCCCAAACTCTTCACAAAACTCTTGGTTGGTTGACCCAAAAATAATATCATCAACATATATTTGCAACACAAACAAGTCTTTGCCAATCTTCTTGGTGAAGAGAGTAGTATCAACCTTGCCCATCTTGAACCCTTTAGAGAGTAGGAAATCTCTCAACCTCTCGTACCATGCTCTTGGTGCTTGCTTCTTCAAACCATACAACGCCTTCTTGAGCTTGTAAACATGGTTGGGCTTCTTGTCATCTTCAAAACGGGAGGTTGTTCTACAAATACTAACTCATTGATATACCCATTGAGAAATGCACTTTTGACATCCATTTGATATAACTTGAAATTATGAGCACATGCATAAGCCAATAGAATTCTAATTGCTTCCATTCTTGCAACCGGTGCATATGTTTCTCCAAAATCAAGACCTTCAACTTGAGTGTAGCCTTGAGCTACCAATCTTGCTTTGTTTCTTACTACTATCCCATCTTGATCTTGCTTATTTCGAAATACCCATTTTGTTCCAATTACATTGTAGTTCTTTGGTCTCTCAACAAGTTCCCAAACTTGGTTGCGGGTGAAGTTGTTTAGCTCTTCATGCATAGCGTTTACCCAATCAACATCCATCAATGCATCTTCTATCTTGGTTGGCTCAAATGATGACACAAAAGAAAAATGCTCACAAAAAGATGCCAATCTCGATCTTGTTTGCACACCACTTCTAATATCCCCAACAATTTGATCTATGGGATGATCTCTTGCAATATTGGTTGGTTGGAGGATTTGCACTTGATTGCTTGGTTGAGATGAACTAGCTTGTTGATCTTCACTAGCACTTGATTGATCATGAGAACCACTAGCTTGATTTGCATCAACTTGCACATTTGAGGAGAACATCTGGTCATCTTCATTATCATCCACTTGTCTTGGCCTAATATCACCAATATCCATATTCTTCATTGCATTTGACAATTGAGTGCCTCTCACATCATTAAGATTTTCATTTCCTTCTTGAGAGCCCTTAGTTTCATCAAATTCAACATCATGCACTTCTTCAATAATACCACTAGCCAAGTTCCAAACTCTATATGCTTTGCTTGTTGTTGAATATCCAAGTAAGAATCCTTCGTCACATTTCTTCTCAAATTTGCTCAATCTTGCACCTTTCTTCTTCAATATATAACATTTGCATCCAAAAACTCTAAAGTATGCGATATTTGGCTTTCTTCCATTTAATAGCTCATATGGTGTCTTCTCTAGCATGCCATGGCAATAGAGACGGTTGCTACAATAGCAAGCCGTATTGATAGCTTCGGCCCAAAAAGAATGACTGACATTGTATTCACTGAGCATAGACCTTGCCATATCAATCAAAGTTCTGTTCTTCCTTTCAACAATCCCATTTGATTGAGGAGTATACTTGGGTGAGAATTGATGTCTAATGCCAAAGTCATCACACAACTCATCAATTCTTGTATTCTTAAATTCACTCCCATTGTCACTTCTAACTTTCTTGATTGTTGTTTCAAACTCATTCTGACATCTCTTGACAAAAGTTTTGAAGATCTCAAAAGTTTCACTTTTATCACTAAGAAAGAAACCCCATGTGTATCTAGTGTAATCATCCACTATCACAAAGCCATATTTACTTCCACCGATGCTAGTGTATGTTGTTGGTCCAAATAAATCCATGTGCAATAACTCAAATGCTTTACTGGTACTCATCATGCTTTTCTTAGGATGGGTGTTACCAACTTGTTTTCCAGCTTGACAAGAGCTACAAAGTTTATCCTTCTCAAATGTGACATCTTTCAAGCCTCTAACTAAATCATGTTTCACTATTTTGTTCAACTGTTTCATTCCAACATGACCAAGCCTTCTATGCCATAACCAACCCAAACTGGACTTAGTGAATAAGCATGTTGACAATTGTGTTCCACTAGCATTGAAATCAACCAAGTAAAGGTTCTCATATCTAAATCCTTTAAATATCAAATTTGAGCCATCTACACTTATGATTTCTACATCATCAACTCCAAAAATGCATTTGAAACCAAGATCACACAACTGAGCAACTGACAGTAAATTGAAGTTCAAGCTCTCAACTAGCAACACATTTGAAATGCTCATGTCATTGGATATTGCAATCTTACCAAGCCCTTTAACCTTGCCTTTTCCATTGTCACCAAATGTGATAGAGTCAAAACCATGATTGCCACTTGAATTGATTGAATCGAACATTCTTGAATCTCCTGTCATATGTTGAGTGCACCCACTATCAAGCACCCAATGCCTTCCTCCGGCTTTATAGTTGACCTACAAGAACAAATCAATTCTTTTTAGGTACCCAAACCTTTTTGGGTCCTCCAAGATTAGTGACCAAACTCTTTGGTACCCAAATGGCTTTCTTCTTTGAGCCCACAATTGGTGCACCAATGAATTTAGCTTTCACACCATTAACACCTTTGGTAAGCAAATAGCAAGAATCAAACTGAATAGAGGATACATTAGCAATCTTGTTCTTGTTTTTGCAATATAGCTCTATATGCCCACTTTGCTTGCATCTAGTGCAAAACCGACCATTGCTCTTCACAAAACTAGTTTTGTGAGTAGCAAAAGCCGCCTTGCCATTCTTGGGGGTATAGCCCAATCCCTCTTTGTGGAGAGAAAAGCGTTGGCTACCCAAGCACTTAAGCAAGCGGGCCTCACCACCATAGGCTTTACCCAAGGCGTGAGTGAGCTCATTTACCTCCTTCTTCAATGTCTCATTTTCAACCATGAGTGAGGCATCACAAGTGAAGCCATCATCCATAGATGAAGTAGTAGTGGTAGATGATGAGCTACATGAAGGGTTAGTAGCAGCAACAATAATAGGCTTATAGAAAGATTCATCAATTATATCACAAGCTATGCCTATGTCCATATTTTATGTTTTTAACCACTTTTTCAGTTTTAGCTTGATCAACAAGTGAGGAGTGAGCTTCCTTAAGCTTAGTGTGAGCATTGCCAAGCTCCTCATGGGCTTCCACTAGCCTCTCATGAGTAGCATTGAGCTCCTCAAAGGATTGCTCAAGAGCTTTTAGTCTCTTTTGCAATTCTTTGCACTCCTTTCTCTTTTTATCAAAATGTTCTCTAGCATCATCAAGCATTTCAATTAATTCATCTTTAGTGGGTTCATCATCATCACTATCATCACTATCACTCTCATCATCATCAGATAGTACCTTTGTGGCCTTAGCCATGAAGCATGATGGAGTATCGAAGATTGAAGGCTTGTTGTTGATAGCAATACTTGCAAGTGCCTTCTTCTTGCTTGTCTTGTGATCTTCATTATCACTATCTTCATCACTATCACTTGTGGAAGCATCACTATCCCAAGTGACCATGTATGATTGCCCCTTCTTCTTCTTCGTGTAACTCTTCTTTTCTTTCTTCTCCCTCTTCTTGTCCTTCTTGTTGTCATTGTCATCATTTTCACTGTTGTATGGACATTGAGCAATGAGATGGTCCTTGCTACCGCACTTGAAGCACCTTCTTGGTTCATCCTTATTCTTGTATGATGTCTTCTTCCTTCTTGCCCGGTAGCCCTTCTTCTTCATGAATTTGCCAAATCTTTTAACAAATAAGGCCATCTCTTCATCTTCATCGTCACTAGCATTTGAGCAATCATCTTCACTTGATTCTTCCTTCTTTGCTTTTCCCTTGCTCTTGGTCTTGGATGATGATGTTGTGGCTTTGAATGCCACACTTTTTCTTCTTTTCATCCTTCTTCTCTTCTTCTTCATTTTCTTCTCTATATGTGTCATCGGTCATCACATCTCCAAGTACTTGGTTTGGTGTCATTGTGTCCAAACCACTTCTTACTAGCAAAGTAACCAACATACCAAACCTCTTTGGGAGGCATCTCAAGAACTTGTGTGAGAAGTCCTTGTCCTTCACTTCTTCCCCAAGTGCCTTTAGATCATTGACTAGCACTTGTAGCCTATTGAACATCTCCGGCACACTTTCATCTTCCTTCATCTTGAAGCTTGCAAACTTCTCCTTGAGAATATAAGCCTTTGCTCCCTTGACTGCTTGAGTGCCCTCATATGACTCTTCTAGTTTCTTCCATGCCTCATTAGCCAGTTCCATGCCCTTGATTTGCTCAAACACATTTGCATCAATAGCATCATGAATAGCACTGAGAGCAATATCATTGTTTTGCATCTTCTCTTCTTCGGCATTGGTGAGATGCTCTGGATCGACTATCTCAATCTTTGTTTCTACCACACTCCAAATTTTTCTATTGATTGACTTGATGTGAGTAGTCATCTTTGCCTTCCAATAACTGTAATTTGTGCCATCAAATTGGGGTGGCCTTTTAGTGTTGTTGATATGAGCCATTTTGACACCGAAGGTTGTTAAGCCTTGAATAAACGGTGACCTTGCTCCGATACCACTTGAAAGGTCCTAAATGGCTAGAGGGGGGGGTGAATAGCCTATAAAAAATTCTACAACAACACTTAAACAAACTTGTTATACAACTAAATGGCGTAGCAAAGATAGCGCTAGCTCTACAAAAGTGCAAGCCACCTATCCACAATATGAATCACTACACAAGATAGAAAAACTAGAATAGCAACAACATATAAATAATACTTGCAAGAATGTAACAAAAATAAGTACAAGAGATAGGAGTGTGTATACCGATCCGGCAAGAGATTAATAAATGAATATCAATGAATACCACGGAGACAAGTTGACACAATAATTTTTCCTCCGAGGTTCACTTGCTTGCCGGCAAGCTACGTCCCCGTTGTAGCGATACACCCACTTGGAGGTTCACGCGCTAATAGGCATCACACGCCTAACCCTCAATAGGGTGCCGCACAACCAACACAAGATGGGGATCCACAAGCTACGAGCAATCCACTAGAGTTACCTTTGGCGCTCCGCCGGGGAAGGTACAAGAACCCCTTACAAATCACCGTGAGATGGCCACGAACAATCACCACTCGTGCCTAATCTCCTCCGCTGCTCCAAGCCGTCTAGGTGGCGGCAACCACCAAGAGTAATAAGAATCCGCAGCAACCACAATCGCCAAGTGCCACTAGATGCAAACTCACAAGCAAATGCACTTGGATCTCTCGATCTCACTTGGATTCGCACTAACAAGCAAAGAGATCGGAGGGAGGGATTAGATCTTACTCAAGAGGATGTTCAAGAAGTCAGAGAGTCAAGAAGCCCCCCAAAGGCGGCCACGTTCAATATATAGGGAAGGGGCGGCGGCGGCCCGAACCCTACCTTTCTGCGCTTGGTCGGTAGTACCGACCCCTCCTGGGCGGTACCACCGACAGAGTCAAACTATAGCCGTTTTCCCATATCCCGCTGATTTCGGCAAACCACCGACCCCTGGTCGGTTCCTCCGAGGTCGGTAGTACCGATGTGATGGCGGTACTACCGCCAGGCCAAAAGCGCGCCGCGACCAGAGAGCTCTGCGAAAAACCAGTCACTACCGCCTTACCACGGTACCACACCGGGCGGTACCGAGTACCTAACCGAGGTAATGGCGGTACTACCGGCAAGCCATTTTCAAAACAACAGAGAGCTCAGCAAAAAACTCGCCAACCACCGACCTTGGTCGGTAGTACCGGGCGCGGTACTACCGAGGTAATGGCGGTACCACCGCTAGGCCAAAAACGCCCCATCACAGAGAGGTCTGCACGCTGCCTCCTTGGGCGGTACCACCGACCCCTCCTGGTCGGTACCACCGGCTTCACACAGAAAAACCCATTTTCATCTCTGAGTTGATCCAAAACTATTTCAACAACTTCTCCTTTGCAAATGTGCTAACACCACCAAGTGTTTATCATCTTGTGCAAGTGTGTTAGCATTTTCACAATCATTTTCAAAGGATTCGAGTTAGCACACTAGGTCCTAATGCATATGCATGTATGAATTCACCTAGTGGCACTTGATAACCGCGGTCACTGAGATATTCCCTCTTAATAGTACGGCTATCTATCCTAAACGCACTCACACCCTCTATGGTGTCTTGAGTGCCAAAACAAAATTCCTGTTTATACCTTTGCCTTGATCTCCATAGGATTTTGCTTTTCTCTTCTTCGTCTTCCAAATGTGAGGCACTTGATCTATCTTTTGGCCATCACCACCAATATCATGATCGTCATTTAGCTTCCACATATGGTGTGTACCAACCTAGCTCATAAGCACTTCATGACATGGTTAGTACACTAGGTGACATCAATTACCCAAAACCAAACAAGGACTTTCAGCTGTACTGGCGCCTTTTTGCCCATGCTTGTGGTGAAAATGAGACTTGACTCTCTGCCCTGGTACTTGGTATACGTCGGGCTGCAGAGGACGTGACTGGCGTAGGTGAAGACATTAAATACGTGGTATGGGGCTGGCATCCGATGCCTGCGCCGCTCGAGGTAAGCATAGGCGTCTCGAGGGATAGGCTGTCGTGCCAGAGAGGCTCGAGGTCCCCCGCGGGGTCTCGAGGTGCGGTGTTTGGCTGTGGGGGCTCGAGCCCTATATGCTAGGACTCGAGGCTTTAGTGGAGCGTTCGCCCGAGGCCCGGCTTGGAGGGCTCGGCGAGACGGAGATTGAGCGTTCGCCCGAGGCCTGGCTTGGAGGGCTCGGCAAGACGGAGGCTTGGAGGGCTCGCTCGGGACGGAGATTGAGCGTTCGCCCGAGCCTGCTTGGAGGGCTCGGCGGGACGGAGGCTTGGAGAGGGCTCGGGCGAGACAAAGATTGAGCGTTCGCCCCGAGCCTGGCTCGAACGGGCTCCAGCTCGAGGCCTTGGGCGTGATGAGCCTCGAGGGGTAGGCCATCGTGCTGGAGGGCTCGAGGTCCCCGCGTGGGGTCCCGAGGAGCGGTGCACAACTGTAGCGGGTTCGAGGGGTAGGCTACCAGGAGGCGGTCGGTAAGGTTTTGGCAAGTCTAAGCTCCCTGGCGGTGGGCCAGCGTTGCAGGCTCCGAGGGCTGGTTTCTTGGGAGGTTAGACTTGCTGGTTTATTAATTGGGTGTCTAGGTTTAACTTATTTGTTATGCGTTGATTGGGGGTACCCCTTTGGCGTTCCCCCGACAATTACCCTGGCGAACCACCTCGACGAAAGATCGCCTGCGAGCCGAAGGGGGGACGGGCGGCTGCTGTTTACGGCGTGGATGGGATCGAGTGCCCGTGCGCAGGAAGAGATTACACAAACCCTTAGTGGGCCTAAACAAATTACCTCGGCCCACTCTTACAAGGTCAACCGAACGACCTAGACCAGGGATCCTGGTAGCCAATGGTTCCCCCTCACCGTGACCGCCGCCCGTTGCCGAGATCGGGGGTACTGCGGTTAGAGGAGGGAAGTCCGGATCACCACCCAAAAGGGTCGACAAATCATATTTATTTGAAATTTTGAAGTTTCGAATCTCAATTGGTTCGGGAGATTTCTTCGGACCCCTCACCGGTCGACTACCATGCTTTGCACGCTGAAAAGATGCCTTAGCCAATGCATCACCCAGAGTTCGCGACGGTGAAATCCGGTGCGATGGCAGCGGCCCATTCCATGGTGCACGAGCGCACAACTTCCTTTCAACTAATTTGGAAACAATCGATTTCGAAAGTTTGATGTCATCAGAGCACGCCACCTTACCTGACTGAAGCGCTTCCTCAGCCCGCAACAGTTGATCGACGGCAAATCCCTCCTGCAGGGCGGCGGCGACGAACTCCGGCGTCGAAGGCGAATCAGGAACATCATCTTCATCGTCGTCCGAGGAATCTCCCTGCTGGGCCCAGAACTTGGACTGAATCGCTTCGGCTTGGACCTGAACGCCACGGACGGGCGTCGGCCGCTTGGAAGCATCCACCACCAGAGAGACGAAGTGGGACAGAGCTTCACGACCTGCTGCACATCTCCTTGCTTCGTCCTCGGCCACCTCCACCGCTTCGGGCGAATCGCTCGGCGAAGCAACCCGGGAAGTGCGCATGATGGACGGGGCCAAGGTGAGGCGGTGCCTTCTTCGACCATTGGCCGCCACCGCACAAGCCCGGACCCTACGGCCGCCACCGGGAGGGTACTGGCGCAGCAGCTCGCCACGGGGGGAAGCCGCCCTTGCCGGCAACAAGCGGAGGCCGAGATCCCGCGGGCAGCCACTCCAGCCGGCGCACTCCAGCGCGGGGACCTCCGACGGGGTGGGCCGTCAGCCACGCACGGCCGCGGCCGCGCGAGCAGAGCACCGTCCGGCTGACTCCAACGCAGGGGCGAGCGGACGGCCGCACGGGAAGAGCGCCGACCGCTGACTCCGACGCAGGGGGGAGTGCGGCCGGGCGCACGGCGGCCGGCCCGTACGAGCGCCGAGAGCTGGCCGGCGGCCACGCGGCCGGGGATCCGGCCGGCGGACACCGGCGCAGGGATGGCTCCACTCCGCCTCTCTCTCACTCTCCGTAGAGTAGTATATGCATAGAGTGATCATCTTCACATACGATGTTCTCTAGCACAGACATCAACATCTCGCATGACATCCTTGACCGAGAGGACGAGTTCCTCCCTGAACTTAGTCCCGAAACCTCAGTTCCTCCTGAACCTAGTTTCGGTCCATCATCGACCACGTCCCGCCTCAAGCAACACCTCCACATGAACAAGCAAGCGAACAAGTCCGAGCCCAAGTCCACGACTTGACTCAAGTCAATCCGCACAACACCTCACGTGAGCATGTCATGCCACCCCAAATCATAAGCATATATAAACAGCACATGCATATCAGACTATGCCATAATTCAAATCACTTTGCAATGCTAATTTCATATCAGACCAATTTTTATCACATGGTCTCGTAGTCGGCCCTCTCCCTCGTCGTGGTACGAACTACGTACGCGTCCGCATGACGTTTTCTTTGGTTGTGGTGCGCCACGCGGGATGAATTTTGTGCAGTTGAGTGATTTGGGAATGTGCGCGTGTTCCGTGGTCGATTACAGGTGGGTGCCTTGCGCCGCCGCGACGGCAACGGTGCGCGAACGGGCTCGGCGGCCCGTCGCGTCGGCGGCGGGAACGAGGGACGCGTTGGAGGC
The DNA here is from genome assembly GCA_009763385.1 of Coix lacryma-jobi var. lacryma-jobi. NCBI lineage: Eukaryota > Viridiplantae > Streptophyta > Magnoliopsida > Poales > Poaceae > Coix > Coix lacryma-jobi. Next base: position 14,963,413 of record CM019830.1, on the reverse strand, counting down.
GGAGGCTGAGAGCCAGTTGATGGTGAGCGGACACCTACGACGGTGGTGAGGATGACGAGGACGGCGAGGCCGCGAACCCGCGCAAGCGCAAGAAGCGGTACAGCCTCCACACGCCACATCAGATCGCGCAGCTTGAAGCGTGAGCGCCCCGCGTCATTCGATTCGTCGTGGTTTCTTTCACTTGCGTACATGGGCGGACCCAAGAGGGGGGTTGGTGGGGCTGCAGCCCCCCTCGCGGGTCTAATTGCAAAGGAGCGACTCTTTTGCCCTGTCAAAAAAAAATTACAGTCCATCCTATCATCAGCCTACTCGGGCCTAGTTGCACAGATTTTTCTTTTCTTCTCGCTCACGAGCACGCGTCAGTCGCGACCGCGTGCACCCTCCACGGCCTCCGTTGCTCCATATCCGGTGTTCGGAGCCAACGATACCGCTCCCGCTAGGCCATCTTCACCTTTTGCCTCTCCCGGGGTCGTCCCCTCCGGCGCCTGCGCTACTCTGACTGGCTGTCAGGCGCTAGCTGCTTGCCTAAGCCGGCACTGATAGCTACCTAGGAGATCGGCAACTTTGGTCCCAACTCTATCTGTTTCACAAAGAGATAATTAATATTAGTTTTATAGGTTTGACGTTGTAGTTTTTTATTTTCATTTCATCATATTTTGATTGATACTTATAATCTTCTATCAATGCAATTTGCAATATTCATATGGTAGCAGTATATCATCCTGACTGGACCCTCAGGGCTTAAAACTAAATTACTTCGATGATTTTAATTTGCTATAGTTACTCTGTCCATATAGGAAAATGAAGTCTTTTTAGACAAGATTTTGGTCAAACATCGGGAATATAAATCATAAATAACTTTTAAGTTATCGAGTTTTAAAATATAAACTATATGAATAGATTTGTATTGACAAATATTTTCATAAAGTATACATATATCATTTTTCAATAAATATTTTTTTATAAAAACAATGAGTCAAAGTTATATTTTAGAGACCGTTGTACAAAACGACTTTGTTTTCCTATACGCATGGAGTATATATCATTGTTGTAATTTGTGGCTGTAAAACTAAATTAATGAAGATTTAATTGAACCTGCTAGATATTTATAAGAGTAAAGTCCATCACCGGTCCTCAAACTTGTTCGTTTGTGTCATCCCGGTCCCTAAACTCGCAAATCGACCGTTTAGGTCCTCAAACTTGTTCGGTTGTGTCATCCCGGTCCCTAAATGTAACACCCTGAATTTAATTTTCCCCAATTGAATAAAATAAACTAGAAACTAAATAGGTGGTCTATTTAATTAGAGGAGGAAAATAAAATTTATTTATCATTTTCATGTTGCATTCATGCCATTGCATATTTTATTGTGTGGTAAATAATTTTATTAAACCCGAATAGGGCGTATCGAATTTATTCTATTTGGAAAACAAATAAAATATTTATAAAACTTTACAAATCAAATCCCAAGTTTTATTTGCAAAACCTAGGAAAATATTTTCAAAAGTCTCAAATTATTTGATTTCAAACTGATTTGAATTTGGAAAAGATTGTAAAGTAAAACAAAAAGGAAAGAAAGAAAAGCAAATTGGGCTCCCTCCCTCTCCTGCTTCCAGCCCGGCCTGCTCCCTCGGCCCGGTTCGCCAGCCCTCTCCCTCCTCTCCCTCTCCCCGGCCTGGGCCGAGCTGGCTCCGGCCCATCCCAGCTCCCTCTCCGCTCGCGGCCCAGCCGCACACCCGCCGCATCCCGCCTCCCCTCACCGCGGCCCGCGCACGGCCTGCCGCCTCCCTCGCCCCACCCCTTCTCTTCGGCGCGGCCCAGCTGCGCGCGCCCCGCTGCAGCCTCGCGCGCTCGCCGCTCTCTCTCGCCGACAAGTAGGCCCCGCCGGTCAGGCCCGCCCCCAACCTCCAGTCCGCCCTTCGCGCAACCAGAGCAGCTGCGCCCCTTGATCGATTCATCGATCTACAACCCCCCCCCAGCCGCCATCTCTTTTTCCTGACTATTTAGGTGCCGACCTCCTCCACGCGTCGCATCCCCAACTCCTCCCGAGCCCTCCTTTTTCCCCCTCGCCGCCACGCGGCTGAAGCAGTCGCGCCGCCGCCATCACCCGAAGCTCGGCTTGAGCTAATCCACGCGCAGAAGCCCCGCAGATCCCTCTCTATCCACCCGCATACCCACCGTGCAGCGCCGCATCCGGCAAGCTCCTCTTCGGCCAACATCGACGCCCGGGGACGTCTCCACCCGAGCTTCGAGCCGACGAACGTCTCCGCCGCGCGTCTCTCCTCTCCGGTCCTTGACAGTCGACCTCGACTCCACCCTCGGACTCGCGGTGAGCTCCCCGACCGAACCCACCTTTTTCCTTAATCTCTACTGCTAGCCCTCTCCCGAGCCACTCCGGCGAGCCCCTTCGATGGCGCCGCCGCGGGGTCGATAGCGCCACTGCGCGCGGGCTCACCGGCGCCGCCAGCACCCTCCTCGAACACCCTGCGCCGTCTGATCAGGAGCCGAGGGCCCAGATTAGATCCGGTGTGAACCGGTATACACCGGGCGCATAACACCGTGGACGCGGTCCACCAGCGCCACGTCAGCGGCCCACGGCCACGTGGAACACCACCACCAACCACCACGCGCCACGCGGCGCCACGCCAGCACCACACGCACCGCAGCCGCAGTTTTGCAAAAGAGACCCCGCTCTTTCCTTGAATAAACCCGCGCTACACATCCACTGTATACTGAGTCACGCACGCGATCTTGCAACCAAGCCCCTCCGTTTCTGTGTAAATGAGGCGCGGTCCACACCACGGCCGCTCGCTCAGATCTAATCTGAGCCGTTCGTCGCCCGATCAACGGCTGACAGCCCTTCATACCGCTTCACCCCTGCAACTTTGCTAAAGAGACCCTGCCTTTTTACGTAATCAACCCGCGCTCCTGATCCTGTGCGCTGAGTCTGTGAATATTTCCGATCCAGCCCATGCGCTTTTACCAAATCGAGGCCAGTCCAGCCGCATTTTCCTTTCTGTTTTATTTATTTAAAATCCGAAAATGAGTTCAGTCTATTTACGGAATTGCCACTCAGATTCAAATGCTTATAACTTTTTCTTTTTAACTCCGTTTCGACCCATTCAACTTGCGTTAGATTCATAATTTAGTTCTCTACGCAGTAGATCTATTTACGTTCTGTTTTCATACTGTTTTTTTGTACTGTTATTTATTTCTATTGTATTGTGCCATGTATGATGATTGGGCCAGAGAGTGCGGAGTACGAGGACGCTCCAGACCATCCTTGCGACCCAGTTGATTCGACCCAGTCCGAAGGCAAGTGTCCTTGAACATCTTGCACCTACTTTATTTTATTTTTGGTACTAGAGTAGTTAGATCTTGTAGATGCATGCTTGTCATTAATTTGAATCCCATGTTATGGTTTATTAGAAATTGTACATATTATCCTTGTCGCCTGTTTTGGGGTGTTTGGGTAGGTGTCTTGCTTAGCCCTGCAGTCATGGTTGGGATGGAGATTAAAATGTTTATAATCTTGATTAATGAACTATGGAACGAATGTGGACAGGGTAATTTTGTAGCAACATGGTTATTAGGTAAATCCGGCAGGATGGACCCGTATTGGTGGTTTTGTGCCGTGGGACTCGGCAGCTGCTTTTGGTTTTTGGTTCTGGGCGAGTGCTAGATTTATCCTGCCTGGATCCCTAGGACCCGGTTCTTGGACAAGTAACCCGGCAAAACAGCGCAGCCATGAGATCTGGATGGGCTGGACCTGGCTAATTAATTAGTTTCCTCTAAGTTATGCTACACGGGGGTGTATAGTGGCTCAAGAGGGGTCCCTTGGGGTCGTTGACTTATGGACAGGGGAGAAACCTTAGAGTACGTGTAACACAGACTTGGAGGGGCTTTGTAAAGGCCTTGCAGTGCAACCTGCTATGCACCTTGGCAGTGTTTAGCGTGACGGATCTGCACGACTCATGGGTAACGATGTGCAACCTCTGCAGAGTGTAAAACTGATATATCAGCCGTGCTCACGGTCACGAGCGGGCTTGGACTTCTTCGAGATTAGTTGGTTACTGGTTACTGTTTCGGGTCATCTGATGGACTTCAGGTGCGGTTGCCTGATGGACTTCAGGTGTGGGAACTTGGTGCGACTCCAAGTGCGGTTGCTTGGTGTGACTCCAAGTGTTGGTACTCGGTGTGACTCCGAGTGTGGTCTTGCTCGGTGCGACTCCGAGTGTTGTTACTTTTCTACAGTGTCTGTGTCTATAACCTAGTAAACAGGTGCATAGGAATAATAGGATTAATAGGATGTGTTGCTTTAGGCGCTTGAGTCAAACAAAGTCAGCCTACTTTTGTTATTAGCCTCATAAGCATATATTTCCTACACTTGCGGAGTACATTTCGATGTGCTCACCCTTCCTCTTTGTCCCCCTGCTACCCCACCAGACGCTGGAGACTACACGTACGAGGAGCAGGAGTATCCAGACGACGGAGGCTACGACCCTGACGACCTGTACTAGATGGCGCTACCCTCGGTCGACCTTCCTGTGGAGATGGAGTCCAGACTTCCGCGACTACTTCAGAGTCTTCATTAGAGTTAGACGTCGAGAGAGTCTGTACTTTTCTTTCAGACCCGAGGGTCATTTATGTAATAAAGTTCGATATTATTAATAAAGCATTGTTTTGATATTTACTATGATGTGGATATATGTATGAAAATTGATCCTGGCATACATATATTGTGCTCCAATTTTGTTCTTAAAATTGGGGTGTCACACTAAACTTGCAAATCACTCGTTTAGGTCCTCAAACTTAGTTAGTTGTGTCATCCTGGTCCCTAGACTTGGTTTTGAGTCTCATCTAAATCTAAATATAAACTCGAATGAAGACAAACTTTATATCAAAATTGCAGCCCTCGATGTGATCTACAACTTTGTAGTTGAAAAGTTTTTGATTTAAAACTGTTTAGGGTCCCAAATATTGTTGTATGTTTATAGATTTTGAAATTTAAAATTATCAAACAATCTTGAATATTTATATGATCTATATAAAAGTTATAGTTCTCAATGCAATCTAAAACATTGTAGATATTTTTTTATTTACAGTCATTTATTATCCAAAAATAATAATTTTAAATTTAAAAATTTCAAAATCTATAAACATACAACAATATTTTGGGACCCTAAACAGTTTTAAATCAAAAACTTTTCAACTGCAAAGTTGTAGATCACATCAAGAGCTACAATTTTGATATAAAGTTTGTCTTCATTTGAGTTTATATGAAAAAGTTATGAATTATTTATTGATATAAAATTTTAAAATTACCATGTTTAGATCTAGATGAGACTCAAAACAAAGTTTAGGGACCAGGATGACATAACTGATTAAGTTTGAGGACCTAAACGGGTGATTTATAAGTTTATAGACCAGGATGACACAACCGAATAAGTTTAGGGACCGGGATGACACAACCGAACAAGTTTGAGGACCTAAATGGTCGATTTGTGAGTTTAGGGACCGGAATGACACAACGACACTAAGTTTAGGGACCGGTGATGGACTTTAGTCTATTTATAATTTAATTTTTTTTTAATTGAACTTGCTAGATATTGAGATGGATAAAAAATTGGTATATCTATATTATAGTTCAGTCCCCCTCTTCGCGTCGGCGCTCATGCGTGGATCGTTGTGCCGCAGGTTGTTCAAGGAGACAAGGAATTCCCCCACCCGGACGGACAAGCAGCGCGCGGAGCTGAGCAGGCAGCTGGGCCTGGAGCCGCGGCACTGCGGCAGGTCAAGTTCTGGTTCCAGAACCGGCGCACGCATGCGAAGGTAAGCGACCGGGCAAACCCATCTCTCTCTCTCTCTCTCTCTCTCTCTGGTACTCTACGTCGTTTGTTCGTGGAGCCGCGATTGGTTCAGTGCTTGACATGGCTTTCGCTTTTGCATGGTCCTGAACTTGGCAAGAACCAAATGGAGCGGCAGGAGAACGCGCGGCTGAAGCAGGAGAACGACAAGCTGCGCGTCGAGAACCTTTCCATCCGGGAGGCCATAATAAGGGACCTGGTGTGCAGCGGCTGTGGCGGTCTAGCGGTGCTCGGGGAGCTGTCGCTCGAAGAGCACCAGCTGCGCCTGGAGAACGCGAGGCTCAGGGACGAGCTCGCTCCAGTCTGCACCCACACTGCCAAGTTCATTGGCAAGCCCATGCCTCACATGGAACTGCTGCTCGCGGAGGAGGCGCATCCTATGACAGGCTCGTCACTGGAACTTGCAGTTGCTGGTGGTGTTGGTTCCGGCGTGCCATCGAGCAAAATTGCCCGTCTCGACGATCTCGGAGTTGGCTGGCAGCACATCCAGCCCAATGGGGACCGTGATCACGCCCATGGTGACTGCATCCTTGCCGATGGTTAGCATTGACAAGTCCAAGTTCGCGCAGCTTGCGCTGAGTGCGATGAATGAGCTTGTCAAGATGGCGCAGATGAATGAACCGCTGTGGATTATTCCAAGTATTTCCTCACCTGGCTCGCCAAACCATAGAGAGACTGAATTTTAAAGAGTATGTGAAGGCATTCTCGCCATGTGTTGGAGTGAAGCCTACTGGGTTTGTGTCTGAGGCCTCTAGGGAGTCTGGCATTGTGGCCATTGACAGTAGCGCTGCTCTTGCGGAGGCCTTCATGAATGAGGTTCTTCTCGTGCCACCATGCCCGTTCCTTTTTGCCATTGCCTGTACTGTATGTTTGAACTCAAATGGTTTTTGAATTGTTGCCACAGAGGCGATGGTCGGACATGTTCTCCTGCATTGTTGCCAAGGCCGCAACCATTGAGGAGTGTTAACGGAAATACATATGTAATTTATATGTTTCGTTGTTTATTAGGATTGCATCTTTCCTTGTATATCCGTATTGTACATTTCCTTGTATATTGGGACTCTTTCCCATTGTAACCTGTACACCATATATATAATGAAACTGAAGCCGCCGAGATTGTGCGTGTTGTGCTTCCCAATCTCTTCCACGTTTACATGGTATCAATCGCTGGTTTCCAATCCTAGGCCTCCCACCTCCTCCCAGCGCCGCCACTGCTCCTCGCCATGGCCACCGAGCCGGCTGCCACCGCCGCCTCATCCTCCTCCACCACCAGCGAGAGCGCAAGCAGCGCCATGTCTGGCCACACCGTGGCCGCTGCTCTCGCCACTTCGGTCGCCGCCGCCCTTTCCGTTGCCAATATCAAGAATCATGTGCCGGTCACCCTCAGCTTCAAGACCGGCACCTATTCTCGATGGTCCACCTACTTCAGGGCCGCCTGCGGCAAGTTCGAGGTCCTGGACCACATCGACGGCTCCCCCGCCCGCCCGGACGATCCGCTCTGGGCGCAGCAGGACTACACGGTGCAGACATGGCTTTTCACCTCCGTCGCCGACGACGTTCTGGACGTCTCCGTCGAGCCGGAACAATCCGCCCATGAACTCTGGGTGCGCATCGCAAGCCACTTCACCGCCAATCAAGCCTCCCGTGCCATCTACCTGCGCAACGAGTTCCACAGCATCACGCAAGGCACGTCGTCGATCACCGACTACTGCGCGCGCTAGAAGACGACCGCTGATGCTCTACGTGATGTCGGCCACCCCGTCCAGGAGTCGGACCTCGTCCTGAACACTCTTCGTGGCTTGAACGATGACTTCCGTACTGCCGCCGACATCATTGCCTTCACTGAGCCCTTGCCTTCCTTCGCCAAGGCTCGCAACATGCTCCTCAGCCGTGAGCAGTCGCACATCAAGGGTCGCCCGGCGTCGGCATCTTCCAGCTCTCTGTTCTACGCCGCGCCTCCCTCCAACGCTCCTGCACCGCCACCCAGTGGAGGTCGCGGTCGCGGCAAGGGCGGCCGTTGGAAGCCCCGCGGCCCGTCGGGAGGTGCGCCGCCACAAAACCGCGCCAGTGGCCCCACCCCTTCCACTGGTCCGTGGGTCTGCATGACCCCTTGGGGCCCTCTGCCGATGGTTGTTGCGCCGGGGTTCCCCACTGGTGGCGTCGTCCCTTCGCCACCGGGTCACCCTGCTGGTCGTGGCCGTGGCAACTCTGCCCCCGGCGTCTTAGGCCCGCGTCCTGCTCCTGCCCCTGCGCAGGCCTATACGACATTCGCTCCGACACAAATGTCCACCGACTCCTCCGGCGTGCAGTGGAACACCTCTGCGTTGATTGCAGCCCTCAACGCCATGCAGAATCCCTCTACAGATGACTGGATCATGGACTCAGGTGCTTCCTCCCATATGGCATCTGAAGCAGGTATCCTACACTTCTCCAACTCTCCCTCTCGCCCACTGTCTGTGACTGTGGGCAATGGTTCTTCACTGCCTGTCACACGTGTGGGCTCTTCCAGTTTATACACTCCTTCATCCAACTTTTCTCTCAATAATATCCTTCTCGTTCCCTCCATTGTTAAAAATCTTATTTCCGTTCGTCGTTTCACTGCTGACAACTCTGTTTCTGTGGAATTTGACCCGTTTGGTTTTTCTGTCAAGGACCTTCGCACTCGGCGCACGATTCTTCGTTGCAATAGTGTCGGTGACCTCTACACCCTTGGCGCTCGCACCTCCGCATCCGCAGCTGCCCTTCTCTCCACCGTCACATCCTCCGACACTTGGCACCGTCGTCTTGGTCACCCCGGTCGCGATGTCCTTGCCACCTTGAATAAAACGGGGCTTATTTCTTGTAATAAACTCGCTGGTAGTTCTCTATGTCATGCTTGTCAACTTGGAAAACATGTACGACTGCCTTTTGTTACATCCACCTCTGTTAGCACTACCCCTTTTCAATTAGTTTTCTGTGATCTGTGGACTTCGCCTATTGTCAGTCCCTCCGGTTATAAATTTTACCTCATTATAGTGGATGATTACACTCATTATTTCTGGGTTTTTCCCCTGCGCTTAAAGTATGAAGTTCACAATATGCTAATTGCTTTTGTGGCTTATGTGCAAAACCAGTTTCAGTCCTCCGTTGGCTCCTTTCAATCTGACAACGGGCGCGAATTTGTTAATCATATTAATATTGATTTCTTTCGTCAAAATGGAATTTTCCTTCGTCTTTCGTGTCCACATACTTCACAGCAAAACGGCAAGGCCGAGCGTGCCATTCGCACCACTAATGATGTTGTTCGCACCTTGCTGTTTCAGGCCAACATGCCCTCATCCTTTTAGGTCGAGGCTCTCGCTACCGCCGTGTACCTCCTTAACCGGAGTCCCACAGCAGCCCTCGGGTTCGCAACACCATTCGCTAGTCTTTTTGGTCTGCCCCCCAACCTCAGCAATCTTCGTGTTTTTGGTTGCCTTTGCTATCCCAATTTAGCATCCACTACCGACCACAAATTATCTCCCCGCTCGGCTGCCTGTGTTTTCCTTGGTTATCCACTCGAACACAAAGGCTACCGGTGCTACAATCCGCTCACACGACGAGTCATTACCTCTCGGCACGTTATTTTTGACGAGTCGATTTTTCCCTTCGCCGTGTCATCTCCTCCCAATGATGTCACCTCCCTTGATTTCCTCCGTGATCTAACTAACTTGTACACCAGGACGTGCTCCCTGTCTTCTCCTACAGGTACTCCGGAGGCTCCCTCAGTCTCTGCTGCCGAGGACCTGGTGCCTCTCCTCGCTCGCGTCCCCTCGACGCCGCTTGGAGCACCTGTGTCCATGCCGCCACCCACGGCATCCGTGCAGCCACGCGTGTCGTCGACACCGGAGTCCGCGCCGCCGAGCGCGGCTCCCGTGCAGCCACGCGCGGCCTCGTCGACACCACAGCCATGCGCGGCCTCGTCTTCAGACCCCGTGCCACCGAGCGTGGCCCCCGTGCAGCCACACGCGGCCCCATCTCCGGACCTCGCCATACAGCCGTTCGACCATGTGTACTCACGGCGTTCTCCTGTTGCGCTCCCAGCACCTCCACCGCCTCCACCGCCGGCTCCACAGCGCATGATGACGCGCTCCCAGCACAGTATTGTGAAGCCGGTGCATCGACTCAACCTCCACGCAAGTCACTGTGGTGTGTCCTCTGTCCCTGCGACCTACAGATCAGCTCTTGCGGACCCTCATTGGCGTCAGGCTATGCAAGACGAGTATGATGCTCTCATCAACAACTCCACCTGGACTCTCGTGCCCAAACCAGTGGGTGCCAATATTGTGACGGGTAAATGGATTTTTAAACACAAATTTCATTCTGATGGTTCATTAGCTCGATACAAGGCTCGTTGGGTTGTTCGTGGTTATTCGCAGCGTCCCGGTATTGATTTTGATGAGACCTTCAGTCCTGTTGTCAAGCCAACCACCATCCGCACTGTTCTCAGCATCGCAGTTTCTCAGTCTTGGGCCATTCATCAGCTGGACATCAAAAATGCCTTTCTTCATGGGAATATCTCTGAGACTGTTTATTGTCAACAACCATCCGGATTCATTGACGCTGCTCATCCTGATCATGTGTGTCGCCTGCAGAAGTCACTTTATTGTCTGAAACAAGCCCCTCGTGCCTGGTACCAACGGTTCGCCTCTTACATACGTACCCTGGGTTTTGTTGCCTCTCCATCAGATGCCTCTCTGTTTGTTCTTAAGCATGGCTCTGCACTTGCCTACATTTTGCTCTACGTCGATGATATCATTTTGACAGCTTCCTCCAACGAACTCCTTCAGGACATTATTGGTCGTCTTCGCTCAGAGTTCTCTATGACTGATCTTGGTGACCTCCATTTTTTTCTTGGCATTGATGTCTGTCGCTCTGCTCATGGGTTGACTCTCTCCCAGCGCCAGTATGCAATTGATCTCCTACAGCGTGCTGGTATGTCTGAATGCCACCCTACTGCTACACCTGTTGACACCAAGGCCAAACTCTCTGCTGTGGACGGTTTGCCAGTCGCTGATCCTGCAAAGTATCGCAGTCTCGCTGGGGCCCTTCAGTATCTCACTCTAACTCGTCCAGACCTTGCATATGTTGTTCAGCAGGTCTGCCTCTACATGCATGATCCCAGGGAACCCCACCTCCACTTCATCAAACGCATCTTGCGTTATGTTAAAGGCACCCTGGACATGGGTCTTCATATTTCAGCTCACTCGCCACTGACATCTCTCACGGCATACTCAGATGCGGATTGGGCTGGTTGTCCTGACTCTCGACGCTCCACATCTGGCTACTGCATTTACTTCGGTGATAACCTTGTCTCCTGGTCTTCCAAGCGTCAGACTACGGTTTTCCGCTCTAGTGCAGAGGCCGAATATCGAGCTGTTGCGCACGCAGTTGCTGAATGTTGCTGGTTTCGTCAGTTGCTACAGGATCTTCATCATCCACTTCATAGCGCCACTATTGTCTATTGTGACAATGTGTACATGACCTCCAACCCGGTCCACCATCGACGCACAAAACATATTGAGATCGACATTCATTTTGTGCGTGAGAAGGTTTCTCTTGGCCAGATACGAGTTCTACATGTCCCCTCTAGTCATCAGTTCGCGGACATCATGACGAAAGGTCTCCCGATCCAGCTCTTCCAGGAGTTTCGGTCCAGCCTTTGCATTCGGGAACCTCATGCTACGACTGCGGGGGGTGTTAACGGAAATACATATGTAATTTATATGTTTCCTTGTTTATTAGGATTGCATCTTTCCTTGTATATCCGTATTGTATATTTCCTTGTATATTGGGACTCTTTCCCATTGTAACCTGTACACCATATATATAATGAAACTGAAGCCGCCGAGATTGTGCGTGCTGTGCTTCCCAATCTCTTCCACGTTTACAAGGAGATCTCACCTGGTGTTGCAGGAAGCAGGAATGGTGCACTGCTGCGCCTGTGAGTGTTGAGCAGTCCCTACTGTTCAGTTGTTCAGAATATATGTATCCTGTCCCTGTGGTTAAGCATGGTATCTTCATATTTTCTATGGCTTTTGCTACAGATGCAGGCAGATCGAACTACAAGTGCTTTCACCTCTTGTCCCTGTACGGGAGGTTACATTCCTTAGATTCTGCAAACAGCTTGCTGAGAGTGCATGGGCTGTGGTGGATGTTTCCATTGATAGACTGCAGATGGATCAGTGCCCAGCTACAGACACCAAATGCAGGAGGCTGCCTTCAGGTTGCGTGTTGCAAGATATACCCCCAATGGCTGCAAGGTACGTCATAGCAATTGTTCTACCTCTTATTCTTGAAAGATTTCAAGTAGGTTTTATGTTTAGTTGTAGCAAATCCTTGCAGTGTTGCCATGTCTACCATTGATTCTGAAAGTCCTTAATTTCCTATGTCATCGCCCATGGATACCAATATGCATGACTTTGGCACTTTTTCAGAAACGCCCATATTAATTCCTCACAATTGTATAGTACTCATGATAATGATAAGAATCATCATTGTTTCCAATCCTCCGCACCGTCACCGTGACAATATTGAACAGAATACTCAGTGTTGTTAATGTTTGGTAGTGTTTCTAGCTTTTTTTTGTTAGTTTATTTTTATTATGCACTGATAGTCATGCGATGTAGTGTTCGCAAGTCATGGTTAGGCTCATGTCCCTGATAAAATAATTGTTGTTACGAGCGCACCACCCAAAATTAATGGATTGGTCAGCGGGAATGGTTTAAACAATTGCTTCAGAATAATTAAATGATTTCTAGATCTGACACTTCTACCAAGCATACTCCATGCTTGCTTTTGTTTAGTCATAAGCTCCATCCAAGGAGATCAGATACTTCTATGCCTGGGATTGAGCCCCCTGGGTATCTCCTTGTCTGTTGTTTAATCGATGTGTCCCGTAGAAATTTTGGCGCCTCTTTTCTTGCTCACCACAATGATGAAAAGTAATTTCCTCCTTGGTTTTTGCACTTTTGTGCCTGAGCTTTGTATAATCTTTAATCTGTAATGCACATCGTCAACACTCAACATGAGTGGTTGTTTTCCAATTCTTTTAACTTGTACTAAGGAGAAGTAAACCTAATTATTTCTGATACAAATGCCATTTTAGAAAGCTCTTGATTTACGTGAGAGTTTTGAGGGGGGAAACATCAACTCTTTTTACTCATCATTTCAAGTGATATCAAATCACATCATATCAATTAATTTATCATGAACTCACAAACCCGTAATGGGTGGTAGCTACGTAAGCTCAAGTGTTTGAGAAGAATATAATGTGCCTTACTTTTATGCCATTTTTTCAGCATATATTTAGGATTGGTAATTAAAATACCCTGATCAGGATGATGTCAGAGCTTGTGACCAAACCACAGGTCCACATGCAGAAAGATCTTATTTTTCTTAGATCAATTTTGAGACACTGTCACCCCACACAAGATAATATCAAGTTTCCTTATGTTCGTTTTATTTCATTTATGTTGTTTGGGTTCATCCCGCCTTCATTTAATATTTATGCTCCTGTTGAAATGTGGGTAAATGTGTCTCCTGAGAACACGGTCAAGACATACTCTAACTAAGTAACTCTTCTGATTTATTACAATACAAGTCCGCCTGCTAATGGGTCGGGTGGAAACGGGTTTTTTGGGGCGGGTTCTCGTACGGGTTATGTGTTGACGGGTCTCAACGGGTGTTATTTTCATACGGGTTGGGTCGGGTCTGGGTTACAGAGAAAACGGGTCGGGGCGGGTTAGTGGAAAGATTGCGCTCATGTAACTCCTATCAATACGTGGGCCCCACATCAAAGGCGGACCCTAAAAAAAGCACGTGTTCACACTATAAAATTTTGTCCGAATTGACTGAAATTTGTTGCATATGATTTATTTTAACAAGCAGCTACTTTATGCCAATTATTACTGTCAGATCAATGTGGACCCCACATCAGAGTCGGACCCTAGAAATAAAAACTCGCGTTCACACTATAAAATTTTACCCGAATTAACTGAAATTTGTTGCATATGATTTATTTTCACAAGCTGCTACTTTATGCCAATTATCACTGTCAGATCAATATGTGGGCCCCACCTCAAAGTCGGACCCTAGAAATAAAGCTCGCGTTCACACTATAAAATTTTACCCGAATTGACTAAAATTTGTTGCATATGATTTATTTTAACAAACAGCTACTTTATGTCAATTATCACTGTCAAATCAATATGTGGGCCCCACATCAGAGCCGGACCCTAGAAATAAAAGCTCGCGTTCACACTATAAAATTTTATCTGAATTGACTGAAATTTGTTGCATATGATTTATTTTCACAAGCTGCTACTTTATGTCAATTATCACTGCCAGATTAATATGTGAGCCCCATATCAGAGCCGGACCCTAGAAATAAAAGCTCGCGTTCACACTATAAAATTTTACTCAAACTGATTGAAATGTGTTGCATATGATTTATTTTAACGAGCAGCTACTTTATGTCAATTATCACTACCAGATCAATATGTGGGCCCCACACCAAAGACGGACCCATTTGAACTCATTCTATTAGCAAAGTGTTTTTTTGCTTATGACGGGTTGAACTCATATGAACGGGGCGGGTTGGAGCGGGTCTATTTACTAAATATTTGAACGGGGCTAGGGCTGGTGAAGACTTCATGTGACAACAGGTTGGGACGGGTGTGAGGCGGGTATATCCCCGTTAGCAGGCGGAAATACAAGTACAAGGTACAATTTACGATGTGGATGCCGAAAATAGGTTATACTCCCTCTATATAAGAAAAGGAAGTCGTTTTGCCATCCGTTTTTGCCATTCTGCCTGATGGGTCTAGTGGGGTTGGGCACAAGACAGGCGATCGCTGCTCACGGTTGCATTCCAGATCCTTGTGAACAGCCAGCCCATGGCAAAGCTCACAGTGGAGTCAGTGGACACCGTGTACAACCTCATCTCTTGGACCATCGAGAAGATCAAGGCTGCACTTCACTGCGACGTCTGAACTTGGGAACAGGAAACTTTAAGCATGGAGGTAACAGCTGGTAACGAGCCCGAGTCAAGAACGAACCGCGTGAAACATTAGTGACCTTTGCTAGGTGGTACGGATCGATGGGGCTGGCCCGTAGCACGCAGCAATGGTGGTGGTTCGGGTATTGACTCATCCTCACACTGCCGGTGTTCTCAACGGTTATGGGTGAAGTTTTGCATTTTGGACATGCCTGGGCAATGCCATGGTTAATGGTTTTGGTTGTTTTAGGGAGTCTGGAGTCATTTATGGCCCCGTTTGGTACATCTCAGCTTCACCAATGAAGCTGTTTTTTTAGAAAATAATTTAATGAGCAACTTACTAGATGAAGCTGAGCTATTTTGAAAAAATTGTTTGGTAAAACAGCTTCACCAACAACTTCATGCATGGTTGTGAGAGAGAAATGAGAGTGTAAGTTATGAAAAGCTACTTTTCAGTTTATCTTAGCTTATGGTTTTGTAAGAGGGGGAATAAAATAACTTCGAAACTGTTTTTGTAAAAAGGTGTTTGACAAAAAAAAATAGACCCTTTTTTGTTGGCTGGCTCATGGTTTTTGGTATCAGGCTTTCTAAAATGGCTCACTCCAATTGGTTAATTGGCTCAATTTGTTTTTTGCCATGGTTGATCCCAAGTCACTCGTCTCAGTTACTGAATGCCTAGGTGACAGACATGAAAGAAGTCGACGTGATATGATATGGTTAGCACTATACGGATATAGAATCCAGACACTCACAAATAGAGATGGGAACGGGACATATAAAAAAACACACGGCGCCATCCTACATGAAACTGTTGACCGTTGTCGCCAGGGCCGGGCACACCAACTTGGTTTAGGCCTCGTTCCTTTAGGCCTTGTTTGGCTGCACACAAATACACCTCAATCCACACCACATGATTTGAGAGGGATTAAGGTGTAATTTAGTTCAAGTTCTTCTACAATCCACTTCAAACCATGTGGATTGAGGTGTATTTAGGTGCAGCCAAACAAGGCCTTACTTGGGTTTCGTTCCGGTCCCTGAAAGGTTCCAGGCCTGGATACGGTGATTCCAGGTGTCACTCATTCCAGACAAGACACCAAACCAGATGGATTATTTCTCACGGAGCTAGAGAAATTGTTGTTCGTTTCAGTCTGGAATGAAAATAATAGCAACTTGACGAAAACTTGTTTGATAGCAAATCAACACTTGTTTGAACCGATAAAAAAAAGTCTCTTGTTTGACAACAACTTGACAGTATACATTAGCAGTTTGTTTGACAACTTGACAGTAAACATTTATCTACACACATGAAAAAGCAAGGGACTAAAATGATGGATAAGTAGCAGACAAGTAGCAAACAAAAATAGAGTCTTGATCTAGCTTTCAGTCTTGATCAAGACAAAATAGAGTTTGAACTGGCAGAAGCATAAATCTCTCATGGAAGTTACAAGCACTCAGGTTATCTAGTGATGTTGATAAATATGTGAAGACCACCCGAGACCAGCACACTCAAGCCTATTAGACAAAAAATTCAACATCAGTTCCAGTATTTGGATTCATACTCAGGAATAGTGATAAATCTCGAAAATGATACTATGTAAGAAAATAGAAAAATGATACTATGCAATGATACTACTAGACAGTGAGGAAAATAATAATGTCCAGGTTAATATTAATATATCTTTAGTTCTTTACCATCAGTTATGCATTGCTAGATACAGAATAATGAGCAGCATATGAAACCAAAAACCAAGCTCTCAGTCTCAGTTGCTAGGCACATGACCATCTATTGCCAAGAAATTTAAACACACACTATGTGCTAATAAGGCCGGCACAGATTATGTGATGCTCATAAGTTAGCAAATTCTTTCTCCTGTACAATCTTGGAGCGAGATTGAGGCCTTTGCAAAGAAAATATAAGTGAAATGCTGAACTTCTACTTGCTAAGATATACTCCCTCCATACCTGAATTAGTTGACGTCCTAGCCAGGCGAGTCGATTTCGCAAAGATTGACGTCGCTCGCCCGCAGAAGGTGTTTTTGACGTGATTGCCCCTGCGCACGCCTGTGGCGCGAGTAGGCCCGCAGCGCACGCGTCGCCTCGGTTCGCACCCCGCCTGTTTGCGCGTCGCTTCCACTCACCCATGCGCGCTTCTTCATTTACTCACCCACGCATGCAGCCAGCAACCAGCGACGAGCAGCCTTGGGCCACGTGAAGCTAACCACTCGAACCAGCTGAAGCGTCGCGCTGAACGCCCAAACACAAAAAAAACGAGCGCAAAATCACGTAGACCAGGAAAAAAGGGGTGGCAAAGGGATTCGAACCCTGCCCACATAGCTGAAGGCGCGTGCACCTGACCATCCTAGTGTTGCCTCTGTTATTGTATATAGGACACCCACAGCCCTATTTAATAGGGGTAAACATGGAAGAATAGCCCCTAATTAATGACTCCTTGGTAAGCACAATCATGTCCTAAACGTCAACTAATTCAGGTATGGAGGGAGTATATAACATAACCTATAAGACAGATTGCTATTGTTAATACATCAGTAATATATGGACCAGTCAAAATCCAATGATGTCCATCATAGAAGCACCATGTCAATAAGACACAAGCCAACATATCATAGCCAAAAGCTAATTACCATACTCTAAATGGTGCTAGAGAGATCTAAAGCTAAATATTATAGAACTGAAGCATATACAAGCATATAAATTTACAGTCATATAGAAGCTAAATATTATAGAACTGAAGCATATACAAGCATATAAATTGACAGTCATATAGAAGCTTTTAGAGTACCTTCTGAAGTAGGTGTCGGATCCCAAGAAGGCGGAGGTTCACCTTCACCAACTCTGAATGGTGCTGGAGAGATCTAGATAATAATACAAAAAATGTTACCATACATTAAAATCCTAATCACGATATTTGTAAAAAGCATCATCTTGAAATTTACTTGTGTCCATTTTCAGTGTCAATTCACATGCACTATCAGCTAGCAGGAGGCAAAAACTAAATTACAGCATCATTTTACTAGTTACTCCTGAAAAGCTGAAACGACTGAACTGCAACTTATACTACTACTACAATACTAGTCTGCTGATGATGACTAAATCCACGAACGGCTACTGTCACCTACAGATAGAGAAATAATCGAGCTACTAACATAGAGACTGAGTTGCACAGCAACCTGCAATGCATCATAGGCAAATATACGCATGGGAGTACGGGACAGAACAAGGCCGAACAGCCAGCTGCAAAATATTATTAACAAAAAGCACATGGTTCAACCTGTTCGTGGTGCATCATGGAAGGAACAAAAGCGAGAACCAGCTGGACCTAATTGAGACAGTTGAATCTGAAGTGACATGGGTGTATATCAGAAGAGATACCGTTATGATTATGCCGTTATGGTTACTATCTTGAGAATGTTTTCAGACCTTTTATCTTGCAAGAAGAAGCGTGTACCAACACAGGCCTATGTTTGCTTTTATTCACATGTTATGTTTTCAGATATCAGAATCATCTTCTATATTGCTATCAGCAGGTGCACCCTATCCATGTAAAATTATTGACTCCAGCCATTCTGTCTTGTCCAAGTGGTACCTTCATATGACCGACCATGTGCTGGTAGCATCATATATGACCATGCAATGAACAATCTTAGTCAATGTATATTAGTGGTTCGAGGTATCTCATATTGCTCCAGCTACAAGAATGCACAGTCGAACAATAAAGGGGGAAAAACAAATTGCTATCTACAAGAATGCTCAATATGAGGTATCTGATATTGTTCCACGAGATCTGGGAGACAATGGACTACTTCGTGTCCTTGATCTGGAAAACAAGGACCGTATCTTCGTGCTCATGAGCCCCGAGAGCCCGACGTCCTCTATCTACTTTTTCATCGACCTCAAGCACCTCCACGGCGTACACAACTACCTCTACGACATCGGTGGCCATGCCTAGAAGAACAGCACAGACTGGCACAGCAGATCTGCTGGAGCCGGAGCGCTACCTGACGAGACGAGACGAGCTGCGGGCAGGAGCGACGGGGACGGCGGGGGTCGTGGACGGCGGCGGAGGCGAATTCGAGATCGGCGTCTCAGATTCGTGCCACACGAAAACAAGAAACCTACCAAGAACCCTAGCGTCGGGCAAAGAAGAGGGCAAGGAAGAGGAGGTGATGTGTTACCGACGAGAAGGCAGCGGAGAGCGCAGACGTTGGATGGGAAGCGGTCGCCTCCGCCGTCGCCGTCGCCTCGTGCCGTGCCGCGCCGTCGCCTCGCGATGCGCCTCCTCTTGCGACGCGCCCGTCTCCGTTCCGGATATAGCGAGGTCAGGCTCCGTTCCGGACCGAAATGGACGAGAAAAGGCCCGGATTGAGCAGTTTTTATTCCGGGCCGCATCCAACCGAACGGTCATTCTCGGTCCAATCTGAATTCGAACCGGGCCTCCTTATTCCGGGTGAAACGGGCCATATTCCGGGCCGTTCGAGCCGAAACGAACGAGGCCTTATTCGGATTGCGACTTGTCAATCAGCTTGCCATCTACACAATGATCCTGACCGCCGGACGCTCAAAATCGAGTCTGATAAGCAGCTACCTAGCTACGAAATCAGGTATTGGCTAGACGTTGAACCAAACAGGCCCTCAAACAATTTCTAACATGTAAAGCATGTAATTCTGCACATCCTAACAAGCTAGGTCTAAAGCACCATACTTCTAACAGTAGATTGACGGTGGGGGTAAAGGGGGCGGTAGATCGGAAAAAGAATGGTGGTTGTAGTTATTTTCGATGACGTGGCCTAGGTCTCCTACCCGGGTTCATCTTCCTATTAGAGAGAGAGATTTACTTAAACTGCAACTCTAAAGCACCATACTTAAAAATATAATTAAAAATACAAATATTTAAATTTAAATTCAAACATAAGTTTAGTCCAAAAATGACGACATCCAGTCACAAATCAAAAGACACATACGTAGTAATAATTCACGACATCACAGTCAAATGAAAAGACACATAGTCCTAAGGGGAAAGTGTAACACCCCTGATGTTAAGCAGTAATTAAAATTTTAATTAATATGTTTAGTATGCATAATCATCTGGCATCATGGCATAAAGCATTTCATGTTTTAAGCATAATTGTGATTCTTTACATGCTTTCATATAAGTGTTGCATAATCTTGTGTGATGCTTTCTTAAGTAATGTATGATGTGGTTAGGTGTTACATGAAATGATAAGTGGGAGTAAAACTCTTGTTTTAATAGTTCTTTTTATTCCCTTTTCTATAAGTCAAAAAGTATGTCAAATTTCAAAGTGATTTCGAAAGCAAAGTTGTAGCTCTTGTTGAGAGGTACAACTTTGGTATACAAAGTTTTCAAAGTTTCTGTACAAACTTTTGAATAAATATGAAATCTTTCAAACCCTAAATTTTACCCTTAAACTAGATTTCAAAAACTAAAAATAATTAGACCTTGGTCCTTTAGTAAAACTTGTAGAGAGGATTAAAATAAACAACTTTTATTAAGATGGATTTTCAAGTTATTAAAGAAAATTTGAAGTAATTTGGAAAACAAGTTTGATTTGGTTTCAAATTAAAAATCAATTCCCAAAAATCAGTTTTATCCCCTTTTGTGTAGTTTCAAAATTAAGCATAATTTTGATATGGGACCAAAACCAAAGATGTAGATATTTTCATAAGGAATAACTTTTATATTGGTAAAATTTGAAGTTGTTTAGAAAATTCAAAAGTAATTTTGAATCCAAGTTTGAGGTTATTTCAAATTCAAAATGTGATTTCAAAATCTAGTCAGATTTTGGATGTGCTCCTTAAATGAAAGTTGTAGATCCTAATTTTTGGAACAACTTTCATGTTGGGAGTTTTGCTTGTAGTGTAGAGTTTTTGGGAGAAATAGGAGAAAGAAGGTCAAAATGTTCTCTGATGAACAGTAACCGGAGGGGGAAATATCAGAGCAGAGTGCTCTGGACGCCGCCGCCGTCGCCCCGTGCCCGTTTGGCCGGCTGTGTGCGTGCGCCGCGCGTTCGCCCACGTCACGAAGCTCTAGCATGAGGTGTCCCCGTCCAGAAGCCACTCCATCATCCTTTAGCGTCGTGCCGAGCCCTCTCTTCTTCTTTCTTCTTTCTCTGTCCGGCAAGAACAGAGCAAGTGCTCGCCGGTCTTGCTCGTCGTCGTTGATCATCCTCTGTCCAATTCCTCTGGTTCCTAGCACCACCCCATCCTTGCGCTCCTCTAGAGCTAGCTTGTGCAAGCTCTGGCCGTCGGTAGCCATCGCACCATCCTCTTCTTCCTCACGGCCGGTAAAGGCGCCGCCGCGTCCGCCTTGCCTTGGTCAACCATCTCCTGAGCATTCCAACTCCTCCTAGCCACTGTCCGAGCTTCGCCTTGTCTCGCTGGTAGAGATCGGTCCACAGCTGAGGTCTCCACCGCATCAGAGCCCCTAGACCACCACAGCCGAGCTAGTTCAAGCCGCCGCCGTCGCCATGATCGTCGAGCCGCTAGCTCCGAGTGGCTCCTGACCTGGCTATGGTGCGCAGAGGGATAGAGGAGAGCCCCTGGTGCTAATAGGCCTAACCCCGAGGTCGCTACCACCTCGTCCTCGCCGAACCGCCGCCGCCGCGGTCCGCCATGGCCGCGAGCTCCGCCTCGCCATGGCCAGGCACCTGCAGTGCACCTCTCACCTCCCCGTTGAGTGCGTTGGCTTCGTTTCGATTCGAGGGTTGTGGTCGGCCTGTTGTTTTGGTTGCTACCGCCACCGTCGCGTCGGAACGCCGCCGCAGTGCCAGTCGCGCCGCCGCACAGCCGCCGCCGAGCCACCATAGGCGTCGGCGTGCGTCCTCTCGAGCAGTAGAGCCCTAACCAACTCCACCTATGGATGCGCAAATTCATGGGGAGTCTGCCGGTACTCTACCCTTCGCCGTTTAGGCCACCGCCGGCGAACAGCGCCGCCGACCCGCCGGCGCTCGGCTGGTCAAGGCCGATCCAAGCCTTGGTTGACTTCGGGCCCAAGGTGCAGAGAGAGGGGTAAGTGGAGGGTGAGTAACAAAAGCCTTTTTGTGTTTTTCAGAAATGTTATTTTGTGCTGATTGTGTGATTTATGCATAACTAATTCATATGTGCTCCAAAAATTATGAGATAAATTTTGTTGTAATCCTTGTGATGTATTCTGTCAAATAAAAATATGAAATTTTATGTTTGAATAAATTTTGGTGGTGATTTAAATATGGCTTTTAATTAATAAATGGGTCTTTGATAATTTTTTAGGCTTATTTATAAGTCCAAAAATCATGAAACCAATTTTTTTTACTGTTTTCATCATGTAGCTAATCTTCACAAAAATTTTGAAGTTATTTGGACAAAATAAATTTCATGTTAGTTTTATACTTTGTTTATTAATTAAATAATGCATAGAACTTGCATAATTTCTATAGGCTAAAATAATGATCCAAAAATTATGAAATTTATTTTGCAAACCATGATTTGCTATAAACAACCACCACTAAAAGTTTGATATTATTTTGGCAAACTTTAATTGAACCCTATTTTCTATAATTAATTAATAAAGAGTGGTTAATAAAGCTTTGATTAAGTAATTAGTTAATTAAAGTGGTTGGTGGGTGATTAGGGTTCACCTTGGTTACCCTAGTGACCCTTTGTTTGATAGATTCCTTTTCATGATGTTAGTTTGCTATGTTTGATTTTAAGTCGATTAACTAATGCATTGTTTTGCATGCATGTGATAATATGCATTAATTTTGCTTACATATGAGAACATGGACTTGATCCATGAGAGAAGACCATGGGGTACATTTCCCTTTGTTATTCCATGGCTTGGTTGATATGTTGATAAATCTTAGTCACTTTAGTTAACCCATTTAATGTTGTTTGATGATAATTGTTTGTTAAGCTAGAAACCGTAGTCGGTGGGGTAGCAAGTTGGTTTTGTTAGTTTGCAACTTTACCGCGAAGGAAGTTGTACTCAACTTTCCTTGTTTGTTTAACTTTTGTTATGCAATTAAATTGTCCTACACCTTAGCATGCATCCCATAGCATCATACTGAGCATACAACATTTATCTACGTGTAGTATCCGAGAGTGTTGAAGTCGTGTTGATCAAGCTTTGGTGATCACCCTTGTCGAACAAGCCTCGGAAGGAAATTCTTGTTGGACAAGCTTCGTCGAGAAGGCTTAACTTTTAGATGAAAGAATTAACTTTTGTGGATCTTTCTTAGATCTTATCTTCCCTGCAACGAAGGCAAGCCCCGGTTCATTTAACCCTTTCCTTGGATTTACAATTACACTTACTCTCGATAATCTGATGCATTAAATGTTTATCAAATACATGGTTTAAACCTGTTGATGCATGATCAACCTTGTTATCAATATATGGTACCTTGCTACCTGCTTTATGAAAATGCTAAAAATGTTTAGTCTTGCTTTATGAAGCTTTTGATAAATATTTTCAATACTTATCGTTTTGGAATGATAATGAGAAAGAATGATGGTTAAGACCAGACGGGCACATGCATCGACCCTTGGATCGATGTATGGTGACCCGGATGTGTCGGTTTAGGAATAATCGTTGTTGGCCTGCTCTGATTGAGACCTTTGAGTACAGCCCACATGCGGTGGTAAGCCTCGTCTATAGCTATTCCGATACTTGAGAACGGACAACCGCGTACTGGGAGTGGAGAGATGGCGAGAGTAGCGTGTACCCTCGGGGCTATGAAATAGTCGGGTTCGAGGTGTACTGTACTCTCGGGTGACGCTGGACCCGTTCTTGTATGGGAGGATCTATAGATAGGGTTGACATATGCAAGATTAAGTTCTACATATGTCGTGTGGTACTGAATCCCCAGCTGGGTTTAATCGATTCGAATCGCCGTGTTTCCTCGGATATGGAGCCTCAATCCACCGACCCGCACCGTAGAAGAGAAATGGAACTGGTTTAAGAAAGAATGATAAAGATCTGTCACTAATGTTCACTTTCGATTCTTACTATGTACTTAAATGATTAAGTAAAATTTGGATCTAGGATTACTTTAGTAAGCTTTTATGCAAATGAAAAGTACTGTTGAGCCTACCCAAACCAGCATAACCCTGAAGTTTTTTCTGTTGACGGGTAAGTCTTGCTGAGTACTGACAGTACTCAGGGTTTGTTAATCCCCTGTTGCAGGTCTCTAATAGGTGGTGTCAACCACGATCAGGTCAGTGGGCTAGACGTGATCTGGTTACTTCTTCTCCAACTTAGGTACTCCGCCTAAGTGTGGTTCCGTAATACTATTCTACTTCCGCAATACCAGTTATGTTTATGTAAAAAGTAACTTGTTCATGGTTTTGTAAAGTTTATATCTCTTACTTCCGCACTCCGATGGTATTTTGTAACAAATGTTGTAATGTTGTAATTATTCCAACCTTCATGATGATGATCCTGTGGTTCGTGGATAATTCGGGGTTCTCTCGGGGACACCCGACAGATCTTTCCAGTGATGTGGTACATGTGCACAGTCATTAGGGCTCGGGGAGACGATGACGTGTGCAGGTGTGCCACATTAATGGGAGGTTCTGCCACAGAAAGAGGGCCCTGTCATTACGAAAAATGAACGCAACATTGGTTTGAGGGCCTTCCCTAGAGCCCCTAAGGCATTTGAGAGGCTCCTCCAATTTGAAGGCTTTAACAGAGGCTCTGTTGGAGTGAGTCTTTTACCTTGTCGCTCAAAAATAGGATGAGGCCCTAAGTATGGGCTCTTCTAAAGATGCTCTTGATCTCTCCTTTTCCTACTCGGCCCTATTCCTGTGCCTATACCTCTTGCCGACCACAACATCATTAGAATTGATTTCCCTGCTCATCTCTCTATAACCTTCATCACTATTGCTTTCACATAACACAAAGATATCCCACAGAATGTAGCCACCGAAGCTTTGCGTTTGAGTGCGCTGAACATAGACCCTTTGGATGGATCTGAATGCAGGAAGGAATCGGACTCCATTGCATTGGACCAATTTTGCGGTTGATCTGGACATAGAAACACAACTGACAATGCTAAGCTTTGCAATTTTAGGGGCTGATTTAGACAGAGAAGCACAGCTGACAATGCTATGCTTGCAGCAGTTACTGGAGGCAGGAAGAAAGGATTGACAGCGTGTTTCAATCCTTCGTCAAAAAGTTAGTTAAAGCTTACTGAATTGGCAAGACGTGTATAACTGACAAGAGATTTGAGATTGGTTTTTTCTCAGATACCTATTAAGGTCATTTGAAATTGATAAAACTTCGGTTGACAAATAAAGTTAGCCAGGGATTTTATATACATACAACAAAACAAAGGAGTAGCGAAAGAAAAAAGAGAATTATAAATGAGTACTGAATAATAGCATAATTTACTAACACGGTAGAATACAGAATTACCGAAACAAATCATATATAAATCTCCTAAGACTTCGCGTTACGATTTACTGACTTTCACTAACTATAGCATCCATGCAGTCAAAAGCCAAACTCTCTGAAATCTGAACATGGAGAACATCTAATTACAAGCTTTACCCTGATTACACGCGTCTTATTGGCGCCTTCTCCTCCATGGGTACTAGTAGCGCATTGTGCAAGGAAGACTTGAACCACATCAACAGAATCTGTAAAATAGTATCAGTTTCAGTCTCATGTAGTCATGTAAGGTAAACATTTTACTCCTGTAGCAGAATTCTGAACTCAAACAAATAGCATCATGAGATATAGGCATACTCAGCACCCCTTTGAAGGAATGGGCACAGTAAGCATTGGAGATTGCATTCATCTAACAGAAAGCGTTACTGAATTTTCTTTTCCTTTGAAGAAATGATATCAAGCAGACATGGTAATTCAGGAAACTATAGCAGCAGCACTAAACAAGCTTCGACAAGGCTTCTTCTCCTAGCTATATCGTGTTTCGGTTTAAGACGACAAGCAAGATACTTTGAATTATGCTGGCACTGACAAGTTTGTTCACTGCTCGCCTCACTCCCAAATGCCAACTTTACCTTTCCCCGAGATGAGGCAAACAACATTCTAGTGTTCACCGCCCAAATAGTAAAAAGAAAGGATCCTAGTGCTCAACTACCCTAACCCCAGTGGGCAGTGACCAAGCTGAACATTAAAGTAAAAGAAATAGAGACACACAAAAGTGAAATAAATAAACACTGTCGTGCTGCAATGTCAGTTTTCAGAACAGCAACAGCTCTGCTGCAACAAGTTTCAGCGCTGCAACTTGCCAACAGATAAGAAAGATAAACATCAACAGAGCTTTTTTTTCTGAAAGAACAGCAAGAGCTTTGCCGCAAGATATATTAGACGATAAACATCAACAGAGCTTGATAACTGGACAGACAGGAAAATTATTGGACTGCATTTCCAGTTGGAGGCACAGAATTTGGTAGCGCCAAGAATAATTAGGTAGTATAAGAATAATCCAGTATCCTTATATCTACAAAAGCGCGAGCTTGCAAGGATTGAGTGGAGAGAGGGTAAAAGGGCTTACCTGGCTGCTATCTTATAAACCACCTCAAGAATTTTGCAATCCTTGGCCAGCTTGGGTAGCCGCTAGGGGGAATATTGATTTGAACTCCTGTAGCTCCAGCATTTACAAATGACATACATCTAATGATGGAGCCACCTATGCTGTGGTCTTCCATTTTTAGCTGGTCTTGAACTTGTATCTCTTCCTGGCGTTCCAACTGATCCAGTTCTTCTTCCTGAAGAAGTTGCTCATCCATTTCTTCCAGTTCTTTTTCCTTAACAAGCCAGTCCTTTCCGTCAGGATAAGTAGGTGACCAGACAGAAGCTTCATGTTCCTCTTTCTTAGCTTTCTTAGATGTCTTCTTGAGAGCAGTTCTTAGTGGAGCACTGAGTAGGCTTCTTAGTTCATAAATATCTCTAATTTTCCCTCCACAGCAATTTTTAATCTCAGGTAGCGGTAGTCCATTTGTTAGCAGCTGAACATATGTCAAATACTCACACGAGTAGTGTGAATATTTTCTAACATATAAAGAAAGTGTTCTTTTGCTATCCAATTCTAAATTGCTGTCAAACGCTTCCATGATATCCTCTAGAACCCACTCGAAACGAACCGCCTCGGGTCCATTAACTGCGAACACAGCTACAGCTTCCATAACAGCATTGGACAGACCACTTGATTAGTGTAGGACCTCAAAACTATCAGTCATTGCTTTAAAACCTACTCTCACAAATTCGAGACCTTTGCATATAGTAGAGTAATTGACACCCATTGCTATATCAATACATCTTGGGTCTTGAATGAATTTCTCGGTTTCATCAACCTTACCTCTTATCTCGAATATTTTGACTTTGTCGACTTCCCAACCTCTGATGTATAAATCTCTCCCAGAAATAAAGAACGTGATCTCACGTCCTTTATATTCAAAGGTCAAGTGAAAAGTACCGTTCTCAGGAGTCGTGTATAACTCAGCTCCAGGCCCAAAGTACCTTGATAAATCAATGGGTACACTTTTCGATTTACACCACATTTGTACTTTCCTTATTCCTTTAAGGTAACTTCGTTTGCTTCCAGGTAAGTCTTCTGGATCTAAAATAATCCTTGCAGTGTTTCCAGGAAATTCCTGAGATATTGAGTCCCCAGATTCCTGAAACTTTAGACAATACATAAATGAGATTAACTGGCATCATGAATGCAAAATAGATTCAGAAAGTATTTATAGTTGTCTACCTTTCTCTTTCTCCCAAAATCCAACAAAGAAGTTCCATGAAATGATCTTCTATGCAATGCCCAGTTTGTTTTCAGCATATAAGATACTTGTGGACGCAGAATTTGGGATATCATTGGATTCTGAAACAAAAAAAAAGAACATTCATCCATTATTAGTTCAGTAAATTATAACACCAACAACTCCTGCTTCCTGTGAATCCTACAAGCTATAGTGGTTTAGTAAAGTTCCACCAAAGGGAAAATTGATGTCATACCATTATTTTCCCACCAAGCTTCTCCAGACCCTGCTCCTTGATCAATTTATCTAGAACCAAACGAAAATTCCAAGACAGATCAATACTAATTCATAAACAAACATAGCCTCCTCAAACCAAAGTGGATGCAAAACGAAATCAGAACCTGCTGTGATCTTAAGATTACCTTGCGGTTCAGTCAGCTCATCACGCAAAGTCTTCGTTGAGGAGATTTTTGAATACAATTCCAACCACCGTTTCGAATCTTCGAACTGCTTCAACTCAAGCTTTGCATTTTCATTGACAGCTTCTGTGTGACTTGTCAGTTGATCACACAATCTCGTTGACGATGAAACATTTGAACATAATCCCTGACAGAGTTTTGAAATTTCAGTCTGCTTCACCTTAAGCTTTGCATTTTCATTCACAGCTTGTTGATGGCACAGGAATGTTTGCAATAAAAAAAATAGATCATGGCACTGCAGCAATGATATATACTGTGGCACTTCGAATTTAACATGCCAAGCAGATGGTTTTTAATCATAAAAAAAGAATAGATGAACAAACAGAACAAAACACAGTAAGAAAAAATTCTCAGAATTTGCAAGTGAGCAATGTTATCTGTTACCGGCATTGTGACCAAATTACAGATGGACTGACACAAACATGATCACGCGTTATCTGTTACTGGCGTTATCGGATTACGTTACAAACTACGACAACCAAACAGCACGTACACTGCACCACTGCAATTTACTTCGAGCTGAATTCCATAGTCTACAATGAAATATAGAATACAATAACAGCAATAGACTATTAAGACTATGTCTCCTACCAGGCTACCACCACGAGAATACAACTATTACATGACAGAAATGGAATTTTGGCACTGATCAACAACCAGGCAGCTTGGTAGCTTGTAACACCATCTAGACAGACAACAATCTAAACCATGCTAGTACAGACTGATAAGACAGTTGGGATATATCTCAGGAATAACTGTAATTTACGCAACTGAATCCTTCGAGCGGTTCAGTAAAGTTCCACCAAAGCGAAAATTGATGCACTGAGAAATCATACCATTATTTGTACACCAAGCTTCTCCAGACCCTGCTCCTTGATCAATTTATCTAGAACCAAACGAAAATTCCAAGACAGATCAATACTAATTCATAAACAAACATAGCCTCCTCAAACCAAAGTGGATGCAAAACGAAATCAGAACCTGCTGTGATCTTAAGATTACCTTGCGGTTCAGTCAGCTCATCACGCAAAGTCTTCGTTGAGGAGATTTTTGAATACAATTCCAACCACCGTTTCGAATCTTCGAACTGCTTCAACTCAAGCTTTGCATTTTCATTGACAGCTTCTGTGTGACTTGTCAGTTGATCACACAATCTCGTTGACGATGAAACATTTGAACATAATCCCTGACAGAGTTTTGAAATTTCAGTCTGCTTCACCTTAAGCTTTGCATTTTCATTCACAGCTTGTTGATGGCACAGGAATGTTTGCAATAAAAAAAATAGATCATGGCACTGCAGCAATGATATATACTGTGGCACTTCGAATTTAACATGCCAGGCAGATGGTTTTTAATCATAAAAAAAGAATAGATGAACAAACAGAACAAAACACAGTAAGAAAAAATTCTCAGAATTTGCAAGTGAGCAATGTTATCTGTTACCGGCATTGTGACCAAATTACAGATGGACTGACACAGACATGATCACGCGTTATCTGTTACTGGCGTTATCGGATTACGTTACAAACTACGACAACCAAACAGCACGTACACTGCACCACTGCAATTTACTTCGAGCTGAATTCCATAGTCTACAATGAAATATAGAATACAATAACAGCAATAGACTATTAAGACTATGTCTCCTACTGTAACACTCTGGTGTTAAGCAAACTAAAATCTGACATGTCATCATATGCACTAGCATTTCATTTGAGTTGATAACCTAAGTATGCATTCACTAAAAACAAGTTTAATTCTTCATGCTTGTGCTTAGTGGTAAGGAGTGTTTAAGTTTGAAACCCTAGTTATGTTTTCTTATGTGGTGAATAATGTTTTTAGGCTATATAAGGGTATTATGGTAATTTCTAATATAGTATTGGAATCTTTACCAAATCTTGGTATTGTGTCTCAAAAGTGTATTTGGAACATGTTTCAAGTCACCATTGAGGTATAATTCAAATTTGGTTGGAATTCAATTAAGTAATGTAATTAATTCAAAAATCCTATTTTATCCCTTTTCTTGCCAATAAAAATCTAAAAAGAATTTGATTATGCTTCAAAAAGCAAATTTGCTCCATTTTTGATAAGGATCAACTTTGATGTTCAAAGATTTTCAAGTTCTTATTCAAAATCAAAAGTAATTGTGAAAATACCCTTTTGCCCTAATTGTCCCCTTTTGATTTTCAAACCCTAATTCAAAATCTAAGCATTTTCTGCTTATGTTGCAAAAATAAAAGATGTTCAGTTTTGAATTTTGAGCATTTGATATTTTAACATATTTTTAACTTATATTCAAAAATCTGAAGTAATTTCATATAAACCGAAAGGGTATAAAGAAGAAGGGGGGATAAGTTCAGTCTCCTGTTCATGGCGGTGAGAAGCCGATCTTTGATCGACGACGCCAGCGCGAAAAGCATCGTTCTCTCTCGAATGAGCTCGCAACCGTGTTCGTGGCGATGTCAAGCAGCTGCTGGCGCTCTCCCTCGCGTCGTGGCGTCTCCTCCTGCGCTCGCCATCGCTGTCTTGCCACCTAGGGCACCGACGGACTCACCTCCATCCAAATCCAAATTCACCGCACACCAAGCATCCTCATCCATTTTTGACCGCGACTATAACTCCCTTACCTCCTTGCGCATCTCCAGAGCCCATCCCTTTAACCTCTATTGCCTCAGAGAGCTCGTACTCGCCGTTCTTCTTCCCGCCGGGCGAAATCGCCGCCGAGCTCGACCTCACCGTGGTCAGCCCAACTGGGCACTCCTCTACTCTCCCTGTCTTGTGTTTCTGTTTCACCTTGACCCCAGGTTACTCATCGGCTTGGTGGTTTTCCATTTGGTGCTCAGGTCTCGCCGGAACATCGCTTGCCTCGCCGGAGTTCGCCGCTGCGAGCCACTGCTCCATGGACCTCGCCTTCCCGTTCCTCCTCCGCTCGAACCAATTACACAGGCAGCATCAAGGTGAGCTACTGAAGCTTCCTAGCCCCTCCATTCTTCTCCTACCGGCCTGAATTCGCCGGAACAGCTCCGCCGCGGTTCGGTCCGCCGCCGTGCGTGACCAGACCTCACCGGAGCAGTAGCGTTTAGGGTTAGAGGCTCTATCGGCCGCGGGTGACTCGCCGGTGCTGGTGCTCGCGTCCGTTAGGTCTCTACTGGCCGGAGTTGGCCGGCGTAAGGCTCGCCGGCGCTCAGTGCGCCGCCGTCCGTTCTGGCCAGGGTCGAGGACCTCGCTGTTGTAAAGATGAGAAAGTGTGGGGTGCTGGTTGCAAAGCCCGTGACTCATATGAATAGCGCTTTGGACTGCGGGTTAGTTTCGTTTAAGCCGAAGGGCTTTTCTGCAAAAGTGCCGAGGCGCGCGGGCAGGAGCCAGGCCGGGCCGTCTTCGCGTGCACTGGGCCGCGCCGGACTGGGCCGAAAGCCCAGTTTGGGCTAGTTTTGTGTTTTTCTTTTTCTGGCTTTATGCACAGTAGCTAGTTTTGTTAATTTTGCTATAATTTTTCTATAGTTCTGTTAATCATGAAATTTGACATGTAAGATAATAACATGTCTGTGCTAATATAAAAATTATAAAACTTGTGTTTTGAGTACTTTTACTCTGTCAATTAAATCTGCACTTTAATTAATAAATGCAACTTTGATGAATTATGTGATTTTCTGTGTTTCTCCAAAAATCATGAAATTTGACATGTGAGTTTGTGTCACTGAAATTTACCTTCATGATTAATTTCAGCTCTATTTGAATAAGTATGTTTTGTGTATAAATAAAGGGCTAATTAAAATGGCTTTCAAAATAAAAAGAAATAGCTAATCACTTTGGATTTGTGTGACTTTTGGAATTGTTTGACAACCAGTGGAAAACTAGCAAGATTTGCTCCCTGGTTATGGATTCCTTTATATTAATGACCTTTTGTTGCTTGTTGGTTACATAACCTTGCTTAATAAAGATAATAAAATTTGTTTAAGAATAATTTATGGTTTAATAGCTAAGTTAGTTTTGTTAGTTTGCAACTTTACCGTGATAAAAGATTGTTAGGTTTGACTGGCCATGCTCAAACCGGACTGGTCCCTCGCAAGGGATACCATACCGGGGGCCTGTTGAGGGACACCGGAGGAATGCGGAGCATCGCCCCCGCTTCTGGCTGAGGAATTAGGGCTCAGAGGCCCCCAACGTGATCGCGGAGCGCGACGAGAATGGTGGCCCGGACTCCTGCTGAGCCCAGGCTGGTGGAGTGGGCCCTCTCTATCGGACGACGCTTTGGGTGGGAGAAGAACCATGTCATAGCCATAGCCAAGGGACATGAATTCTAAACACCCGAACTAGATGACTGTGCCAAGGCAGAGTGGACGCTCGTCGTCTGCCATGCAGAGCTTGATAGGAAGATGATGTCGACACACAGCGGCCCTTACCTGACGCGCCAACTGTCGGTGTTCGGACGCGGGGGTCCTAAACCGGCAAGTAAATTTGTGGCCATGTGCTCCTGCTCTAGATGGTTGTGCAAGAAGAACGTAAAAGATTTATACTGGTTCAGACAATGAGTGTCCTATGTCCAGTGGGGGGAGGAGATCTTGTATTGTTTTGCACTAAAGTGCTTGTAGTAGGGGTACAAGTGGGTGAGAGAGGTAGTTGGTCTCAGAGTATAGAAGAAGTGTGTAGAGTTTACAAGTGATCGTTTCGAGGTTGGGGAGTGTTGTGATTGTTTCCTTGGTTGGGATCTCCTGCCTAGAGGGCGGCCATGCCCCCCCTTTTATAGCCACATGGAGGGCACACTACACATGTGCCTGCTTGGTCAAGAAAGAGGACATGAGTCTACAGTCACTGTTGTGGCAGCATGGTTGGGTAAATTTTTCTCTCTATTTATAAAATTATTAATAATATCAAATTATAAAGTTTTTTATGCATGTATAAATAAAGA
Source organism: Coix lacryma-jobi var. lacryma-jobi (assembly GCA_009763385.1). Classification (NCBI taxonomy): domain Eukaryota; kingdom Viridiplantae; phylum Streptophyta; class Magnoliopsida; order Poales; family Poaceae; genus Coix; species Coix lacryma-jobi. The sequence goes on along the minus strand of CM019830.1, from coordinate 14,930,409 downwards.
AAGGCGGCCCTACCAATGTAATTTGTAAATTTTTCTCTCTATTTATAAAATTATCAATAATCATCAAATTATTAATTATTAAAAAGTTTTTTATGCATGTATAAATGTATAAATAAACTTTGAATAGGAGTACCTTTTTTATAGGGAAATGAAATTCTTACTTGAGGAGTTAAAATAAACTAGATTTTAACTACAATTTTTTCATGATAAATCTCACTTCCATCGTTTCGATCCGATAATCTTACTTCTTTAGGAGTTATACAAAATAATGAAAAAGATAACTAGATACAATTTTTTATGATAAATCTCACTTTTTACTTCTTTAGGAGTTAAAATAATAAAAAGTTTAACTAGATACAATTTTTTTTTGATAAATATCACTTCCTAGTATGGTTGTTAAGAGGGGAACAAATAATTCTACCATTAATTTTTTTTACAATATAAACTCTGTCGGATTATGAACCCATCTTAAGCAATCCATTCGACCCTCCCACAAACCTTCAAGTTCTCCAAACTCGCATAGAAATCCATGGGCGGAGTTTTTTTTTTATCAGTCCATGGGCGGAGTTGGACCTGCTGGACCGGCAGCATATACGAATCAATTTCCTAACTGGTAATTACAGCGAGGATTATTTTGGTCCGCAAACATTGCTGGAGTTAACGGATGGCAAAAGGCTTGTACGGTCGGTCATAAGAGTTAACAAGCTGCAAGGCCGGAACGTGGACCTTTTTCTACGATTGGGCCGATCAAGCCATCTAGTAAAAAAGTCCTTGGCATATCGGGCTTAATGCTGACCCCGCCCATAACCCACATGACACGCTAACCAGAAGCAAATGTCCATGCTCCGAAGGCCTGTCTAGGGCCCCCATTTACAAGCGGGATTTTTTTATGTCTATATTTTTTCTGTGAAAATAAAGTCTATCCACTGCGGCGCAAATCACCCTGATTAGAAGTAGAATAGTTCCACATCGGCTAATCAAACCCTAGGAACTTAGCGGGGAAGCAATAAAGATAGATGGAGGGGCAACGTTCGAACATATTTAACTGGACGGGGTCTATGGCTGATCATGAAAAGTCATGGTCTAGGCTGGTGGCCTCCATTGCACTTTGGAGGAGAGAGTGAACGTCATAATTTATGGCAGAGGGGTACGCGTTCGCGCGGCCCCTATCAATGAATTTGTAAAATTTTCTCTCTATTTATTATATTATATTTAATATTTATATTTATATTATATATAAAATTATCAATTTATAATTTTTTCATACATGTATAAACTTTGAACAAGAGCACTTTTTTGGTAGGAAAATGAAAATCTTACTTGAGGAGTGGAAATAAACTAGATTGTGACTACAACTTTTTCATGATAAATCTCACTTCCATCGTTTTGATCCGATAATCTTACTTCTTTAGGAGTTATAAAATAATAAAAAACTAACTAGGTACAATTTTTTATGACAAATCTTCTTTAGGAGTTAAAATAAAAAAAAAGATTAACGAGATACAAATTTTTATGATAAATCTCACTTCCTCGTATGGTTGTTAAGAGGGGAACACTACTATTATTTTTTTTTTACATTATAAACTCTGTCGGACCATTCAACCCTCCCACAAACCTTCAAGTTCTCTGAACTCGCATAGAAATCCATGGCCGGAGTTGGACCTGCTGGAACCGGCAACATATAAAGAATCAACTCCCTCCCTCCACTCGTAAAGGAAGTTATTTTAGACAACGACATGATTTTTAAAGCATAACTTTGATTCCTTAGTTTTATAAAAATATTTATTCAAAAGTAACATATGTACTCCCTCCGTATCGTATTTAGAAGTCGTTTTGAACAAGGTTTGGATCGAACATTGAGAATATAAATCATGAATAACTTTTAAATTGTTGAGTTTAGAGATGTAAAAATCATATAAATAAATTTGTCTTGAATTTTTTTTTCATAAAAATATACATATACCACGTTACAACAAATATTTTTAAAGAACAAGTAATCAAAGTTATACTTTGGAGACCGAGTATACTTTTTAGTATACTAGGGAGGGGTCGAGAGTTTATGTCCAACTCTGACCCCCTAGGACGCCATTAAGGCGTGTTGTATCAAAAATGATCTCTATCTTAATATAAAGATGCGCAAACCTTTTGCGTGATCGAGAAAAAAAGACGAATCTACTCATATAGTTGTCATATTTTAAAACTCAACAACTTAAAAGTTATTCATGATTTATATTCCTAATATTTGACTTAAATCTTGTCTAAAATGACCTACTTTACGAGTATGGAGTAATAGCTGGTAATTACAGTGAGGATTATTTTGGTCCGCAAAAATTGCTGGAGTTAAAGGCTTGTACGGTCACACAGAGTACGAGTTAACAAGCTGCAAGGCCAGAACGTGGGCCTTTTTCTACGATTGGGCCGATCAAGCCATCTAGTAAAAAAGTCCTCGGCAGATCGGGTTTAATGTTGACCTCGCCCATAACCCACATGATGCGCTAACCAGAAGCAAATGCTCACGCTCTGAGGGCCTGTTAAGGGCCCCATTTAAAACGCAGAATTTTTCTATGTCTATATTTTTCTGTGAAAATAAAGATATTTTTATAAAATTCTTGTATAAATTTTGTGACATCCCTGCATTCTAAAGGGGTTCTTAGTTGTGTGTCGAACAAACTTGTGTGAACTACATTTCATAGATGTCTAGACAAGATGCATTTGGCCGACACACTCGTTACCGAATTCTGGCTCCCCAATGGTACTAGCGCACAAGGGTGCAAACTGGTAATCTTTAGGGGTTCAAATATTTATACTACTTCTTCAAATAAGATCTAATGTAGTACAAATATTCGAAGGTGTCTCTAAGGATCACCAATTTGCACAGCGCAGATTTCACGGCTGCTACTTCTGGCAACGTCAAAATATTTGGATACTGACGAACAGTGGGCAGTTTATATACTCCGTACCATCCTATATAACAGAGAAAAATCACAGGTTCATGCCAAATGATCCATGATGCGAAACGTCCGGTGCGGCAGAGACCCATTCCTGCGAGTACTTTTTGGTACGTGAGCATGGAGCTCAGCATGACCGCTGCTGCAGTAAATAAGGAAAGGGAGATTAGCAAAAAATTTGGCGCCATCGGAGTTTGTCAAACTCGATAGTCCAAACCTTCCATCCTAAATTCTGAATCTAGATCTTGTACGTATCAATATCATCATACTTGCTTGGATCATTCCATTCTATTCCTTGGATTATTCCACGGCCATTATCCAATCACCAAACTCTCCAATATTCGACATCTTCTTTCACAAGATGCCCTTCCAAAAGGCCACACTAACTACTGACTAGCGTTGCCTGAAAAAAATCAACTACTACATGTAATAATACTCTTATCTGTGAACGCCACCGGGATAGTGACGGTGATCAAAATTTGATCCGAGACGTGACGGACTGACGCACAAACACTTTGACGCAGCAACCTTGATAGGGTCAGAAAAACTCAACCAACAACAGCCTAGTACGCAGCAGCCGAACCAGAAATTCGTAAAACTCTGCCGGCCGGACGCCGGGAGAGCTGGGGCGACGCGCTGCCCGCCAAAACCCCCCATTTGGCACACTCTGTCCCGCGAGACCGTTTCCCGCTGCCCCCTTCGTGCATTTCACCACGTCGCGGCCCTGTCACGTATACCATGCGACCAACTCAGGATTCTGCTGCTGCGCCACTGCCACCACCGCGAGGCGTAGCAGAGCACGCTCCTGGTCGATTCGGTCACGTCACCCGCTGCGTCCACGACAATGGCGCCGCCTCCGTCGTCCTTGCTCCGAGAGCTCCTCGCAGCTGACGGCTTCAAGAACCGTCGCAAGCCGCCCAACAGCTCCGCCCCGGCGGCATCGAGAGCCGCGAGCATGCCACTCCAGCACCGGCGCCCGGGCAAGCCGCCCTCGCGGTCGCAGTCCGACGTGCTCTCCCGCAGCCGCCTTAGGCAGATGAACGCCGACGCGGACGATGGCAGCGGGGACTCCGGAGCCGAGCGTCGGCGGGCCGCGACCGCGACGCGCGGGTCGTCGGCGTCGCTGGCGAGCGCGAGGGGCCACGGCAACAAGGGCGACGGCGACAGCAGCGGCTCGGGCGCCGGTGCACTGAGAGGAGGCTCCGCGTCTGCCGCTTCCGCGGTGCCGGCGCTCGACGAGTCCGCGCTCAACGCGCTCATCTCCCTGGCCGCGGGGCCCCTGAAGCGGTTCGCCAAGGACGAGGCGTTCCGCGCCACGCTGCGCGCCGGCTGCGCGTCGTGCCTGGGCGACTCCAACCACCGCGCCGTGCTGGACCTCCGCGTGCACGCGCAGACCGTGGAGCGCGCCGCGACCGAAGAGGGCCTTGACCCGCGCGACCTGAGGCGCGCGTCCCACAGGCTCCACGACATGGCGTCGCTCCAGGGCAAGGACGCGGACGCGGTGACCGCGGCGGCGGGCGTCCCTTACCCGCGCATCGCCGCGTGCGCGCACCTCTACATGTCCGCCGTCTCCAAGCTGCAGAAGCGGGACCACTCCGTCGCGGTGCACGCCCTGGAGGCCTTCTGCCTGGCGCCGCGCGAGGCGCGGACGGTGCTGCTGCCCGCGCTCTGGGACAGGCTCTTCCGCTCGGGCCTCTCGCACCTCAGGACGTGGCGCGACCGCGAGTCGGCGGCGGCGAGCGCGGACGAGAGGGTGAAGGAGGTGGAGAAGGTGTTCGCGGACGTGCTGGACGACGGCACGCGCGCTCTCGCGTGCTACTACAGGGACTGGCTGCTGGGGCGGACAGACGCCATGGCTCTCCCGGACGTTCCTGCTCCTCCGAGCACGGTCCATGCCAGCGCGCCGAGGTGCTCTGCGTCGACGTCGTACGACATCAGCTCGGAAGTCATGTTCGGCTCCGGGAGTTCGAGTCCGGCGAAGTTGGCGTACGACGACACAATGCGGTCATCAGAGAGAATCGAGGAGGAAGAAGCGGTGTACTTCGAGGCCGCCGCCGACGCGGTGACCGTGCTCCAGGACCAGGAGCGCGATGGAGCTGGCGGTGAGGAAGGAAGCTACACTCCCACAAGTCCCACTCCGTTTGCAGAAGAAAACTTGCCCGTGCCTGACAGTTTAGACAGAGAGACGTTCGAGCCACACGTAGTAAGCCTTTTTCCCGGGAAACATTCCTGCATGCTCTGTTTTATTCACAGGAAATACACCAAAGTTTATGACAAATTACATTTCGCAATCATAGGTCGAAGAAGAACCGAACAAGGAATCCGATGCGCCAGCAAGTTACCCGACGATTTCTGACAACTCTGCTATTGACCTTCTCACACTGCAGTTCTGGTACGAGCACCATTCCCTTCCCTTCCCTTCGACCACCCTCCAATCTTCCGGTGCATACAATACAATTCTGTACTGATCGCTGTGAGTTCTTGTAAGTTCCTCAGTGAAGTGCCACTCCAGCGTGACACAGGTGGCAACGACGAGCTATCCATTTTCGCCACGGTTCCCAGCGACTTCCTGTGTCCACTGACGCGCCAGATCTTCAGCAATCCCGTGACGATCGAGACAGGCCAGACGTTGGAGCGGCACGCTATAGTTCAGTGGCTAGACAGAGGCTTCAGGACGTGCCCCGTCACAGGCCAAGATCTCTCGAGCCTGACGGTGCCAGACAGGAACCGTGTGCTCAAACGCTTGATCGATAGCTGGAAATCTGAACACTGCAAGCATCTGATATCCGAAAGCGCTGGGCTTGACGTGAAGTTAACTGTGGCAGCGATAGACAAGGCTCTGGATTCAGCTGAAGACATGTCTAAAAAACTTGATAAGGCAAGGTACCTGACGGCGATCGGCGGGATAGACTTCCTTCTGCACAAGTTTCAGGAAGGAGGGGGAGACGAGCAGCGGCGGGTAGCCGAGCACCTGCTGTTTTGCATCAGGGCCGACGGCAGCTGCAGGAATTACGTGGCTATAAAGATCGATGGCTCAAGTGTTCTGCGGCTTCTCCAGAGTGAAGTGCTTTCAGCAAGGAGAACTGCAGTGGGCTTGCTGATTGAACTGGTCTGCTTAAGAAGGTGCAATTTCCTACGTATTTATTTATTTTTTAAAAAAAGATGTGACGAAACATATTTTGTATATGTATATGTGCTGCCATCTTACCTCCAGACCACCAACATTCTGATTTTTGAACAGGAGAGAAATGTTTGGACTTCTCATGCATGGATTGAGAACAGAGACGATCATGGAGGCAATGGATGTGCTACTGGAGTATCTCCGGAGCTTGCCGGTAGAACAACAAGCCCTAGTTGCCGTTCTACTGTTGCGTTTGGACGCACTGGTATGCAGCTTTAAACCCTGCACCTCTTGTTGTCGTACGCTTACATTTCCACTTCCATGAAATGGTATTTCGTTCGCTACCTTGAGACATCGCCTGAGGCCTTTAGTTCACAACATTCCCCAAAATATTTTGCGCAGTAAAATCTTTACACGCATGCATGGAGCATTAAATATAGGTAAAAGAAGTAGCTAATTGTACTTTTAGTCTGCTCATGTCGAGACGAATCTTTTGAATCTAGTTAGGTCATGTTTGAATAAAATTTGTCAAATAACAACGAAAATGCTACAGTAACTTTTTTTGCTAAATATTTTGCGAACTGAACAACGCCCGAGAGTTTTTAGTCTGCTGAACACTGTAACTGGAATGCATTGCAGGTGGAGCCAAACAGAAACAGCACGTACAGAGAAGAGGCGACCAAGACCATCACACGTTCTCTGAGATGCTGCCTCCTGTCAGAGGACAACGCCGTGGCCAGCACTCGGAGAGCTCTGCTGATGTTGGGAGGGCATTTCACCTTCTCAGGCGACCTTCTTGCAGAGGACTGGATGCTGAAACAGGCCGGCTTCATCGACCACTCACGGTCACGGGCCACTACAACCACTTCTGACGTTGTCATACACGTACTGCACACCTGGCTGGCTACCTTTGACACACAGAACACTAGTACCAACGAATAGTTTCTGAAGTTCGCTTTGCGGTGATCACTGATCAGGACAAGGAAGCGGCCGAAAACGATGCGTGGCTGAGACACGTGGCCGCGTCCCTCCTCGGCGGCAGCATCGGGATCCGAAGACCGTTCCTGGAGGCGCTGTCCAAGTGCCTGGGCTCCGAGGACGCCGGCCTGGTGGGCGCGTGCCTGACGACGGCCGGGTGGCTGAGCCGCGCGCTGGCTTCGTCGGCGGTGGACGAGGACGGCGCCACGGACACGTCCCTCGCCGCGTTCTCGGCGCTCGTCCCGCGGCTGAAGCAGTGCCTGGCGCCCGCCCGGCCGGCCCGGCACAGGGTCCTCGCGGCCGTGTCGCTGCACAACTTTAGCAGAATCCCAGGTAACGCCCGTGCGGTCTCCCTCCCTTTTTCTGTCACGTCGGCGTCTCGTTCTTGCTTGCCCGAAGCCATGGGCAACCTGATCGCGCGCGCGCGCGCGGTGGCCGGTAGTGGAGTGTGGACCATCGCCATCCTCCTCCATTAAGGTAGCCACGAGATTGCTTTGCTGGTGTCAAGTGACTGACGGGGATGATGATTGCGCTGCTGCAGACTGCAGGGAGCTGCTGATGCTGCTGGCCGACGGCCTGCGCGACCACCTCGCGGAGCTCGCGCAGCTGACCTCGACGGCCGGTCAGCTATCCGCCGAACTCCGCGGCCACGAATGACGTTTGACTTCCGGGTGCCGTAAGAGGGCCGCCGGCGAGGAGATTCAGCAAAAATGTGTGAAGAATGCCCGCTGCTTTTCTTGACCCGTTCGTCAGAAGACGTGAACTCACAACAGTTTCGCCGAGAGCGATAAAGGCTGTACTATCTGTATGTATGTGTATACTCATGACTTTATCTCTCTCTCTCTTTTTTTTTTTCTTCTGCTAAGCTTTGTGATCGATGAGGCGCCGGCTGTGAATACCACACGATGGTTTTGTGTTTTTGACAGAGAGGAGATCCGAACACTTTTTTTCCCCTCTTGTGGCCATGAATATATATATTCAGCGTTGGAATGAATGATCTTCTCCACTTGGGAATTTTGGTGGTACCGTGGTGGATTAGGAATTTTGGTGGTACCGTGGTGGGATTAGGACGTTTAGCAACTTGTAGGAGGCTAGGAGCTATGGCTTGGAACTACTGGTTGTAGTACTTGACCTACAATAGGATATACTGTGGGCTCCATGGATTTCTATGCTTTACTGTCTCTATCTACCCCAATCTCGTGCAGCCGTGTACGCCAGCTTGTAGTAGACATTAGTGGACTCGGTTCTAATCTCCCCTCGTTGGGTAGGAGACGTGTGCCAGCGAACGCCTCATCATCGTGATTCACATGCCGTCGTCGTTAAAATTACAACTGGTCCACACTTGTTCCATTCCAATTTCCACCAAGGGAAACAGTAAACCCACTGGAAATATGCACTGCAGCGTAGCAAAGACATATACTTATCTTGACATACTCCCTCCGTTTTTTATTTTATTAAGTATCGTATTTTGTTTGTCTTAAGTCAAATATTTCAATCTTTGACCAACCATTTTTAAAAATTCTTATAGTTTCACAATATATAAATTACATATTATGATACTATTTCTAATAATAAATCTAAAAATATAAATATTATGATATGAAACTATATATATTTTTTGTAAATTAATGGTCAAATGTACACGTATTTGACTTAGGACAATCTAAATGTGATATTTAATAAAAGAACAGATGGAGTACTAATTATCTTATGCTTCGTGGGAGTCAAGGATCCTACGAAAACCACAGAAACTACGGAGAAGTACTGGCGGCAGTACGCAGGCAAGTCCAAAATACAGTAATACTCCGTACTCCTAGCCAGCGTATCGATCACGAGCAAGTGAAGCCTCAGCTTGAGGCACACGCGTGGGCGTGGCTACGACCGCGACTCGTCGGTTGCGATTGCAGTTTCTGTTCGGGGCCCATCTCCTGTGCCGTGCATCGGCGGTGCATGGGCACGCAGACTTGAACGGCTTCGCGCACATGCGATGCTATCGACTGTACAACCCACCCACCGGACAAAACAATTTCGCAACTTGGGGCCGCCGGTACGGTCAGCCTAGCTACCTAGAGGCGTACAGGGCAGGCAATCTTTCCCGGCCATCCGGGGCCCGGGCTGGATCCCACAGCCTGACGCCCTGCCCTGGCCACAGTTTCGCAAACCGCCACCCATCATTTTCGGCAGAGAGCCAGAGACCTCCGGACCCAACCGCTGGTTGACGGCTTGAACGACGCCTCAATCATACGTACATGCTCGCCGCAAGCGTTGTTTAATCCATGTGATGTGCTCGTGGTCGACCACGATCGCGGCAGCATCAGGGTCAGGGGACCCAGATACGGAGACAGATGGGATGATGGGTCGACGCCTCCCGTCCGGGCATCCCTGACCCTGATCAATCAGCGATGAGCCGCGCCACTTGTGACTTGGCGTTCGGTTGGGCGGTTGCGCGCATGTGCCAAGCAGGGATCGTTGTCGATCCAGCCCGAGCGAGCGGTGGTGAGCGTCCTGGCAGATTTTACAGGTCAATGTCTCGTATCATTTCTGACGCCCAAGCCTAGTTTCGTTCCAGCGTCGCGGTTTCGTGACCGCGAAGCGTTTCCAGGACGGCGGGAGCGGGGGTGCGGGACCTTTCTTCCCTTTACGCCGGCATCGCATATACCCCGGTTGATCCAAAAGGATGACCTGCGAAGCGCGTATTCGTGTGATGAGTGCGCCGAAGTGACGACGAGACGTCTTGGTTCGAATCGAATCTGGCAAGGGCCACTGCACGAGCATGTTGTCCACCAGTTGGGGGGCGCTGCTGGTGGTGCGGTAGTGCCAGCAGCACGGAGAAGCTGTGTCGGCCAGTGTAGGCCTGCTTTGTAGGGTATCCAAATCATGCAGCATTGCATTGCAGCGTCAGCAATGGCCCAACATTTCTTTTGGCCTAGTGTGACTCGGTAATCATGAAAAGATTTGAAGTAGCCGAAAGCACCGTGGGAGGAAATAAGCTAGGCACTACTAAACTTTTGCTCCTAAGGCCATCCTTAGTGGTAGATTTTGTTTTAGTGTTTTCAAGATTATCATGTTAATTTTGTAGACTTAAATTAAGAAGTGCAACTGGGTATCTCAATGGAAAGTTTCATTTCACTGTTTCGTAAACAAATTTGATAGTAGATTTTTAAATATTATGTTTTAATATAATATGATCTCTTTGATATTTATTTTTAAGTTTTATATTTTAATATATCTTAAAATCCTTTTGACTATAATAGATTTCCAAATATTTTGAATACAAAACGACACATACAACATAACGCTTCCAAATAAATAATCTAATGGTTATAGATGCATATAGTTTTAAGGTTTCACCAAAACTTATCATAAATGACAATTTTTTGACCCATTGTAACACATCTAAAACATAGATATGGTTGTGAGGCGTTCCATGCTAGACTTTCTCGAAGCATAGGAACAACTTTGCTGAACCTAACATCTACAACATTCCTGTTACTCGATGTCGAGTAACTAACCCTATTGATTTTCTTAGCCAGACCACAAACTCTGATAAGGGCATAACTAATAATATAGTCTGTTGGTTGACTTACATGTGCATTTACAAACCATCTATCAACATCTCCATATTTTAGATTGTTATTATTAGGACATACTTCATCCTTAATATATATGACCTACTTTCTTTTCTCACAAAATTTTTAGAACCTCATGCATTAGCTAGTTGTAAACTCTTACATCGTACTTTCACCCCTCTTCTCCGTCTTAGCAAAAAGAAAGCCCACTTAGAACCCTTTATTATAACTTGCTATAACATCCCTATGTGGACAGGATGGATGGAAAATAAAACGAATACAACATCAGTCATGACCTAGTGTTTCTTTGTCCTAGTGTCTGGATAATCACATATAGATTTGTAGGTGCCTAAAACGTTAGCAGTTTTAGATGTTTTTAAAGGGTTATGCCTCTACCCGTTATTAGCTCAATTGAGCATGATTTTTCATTTGCGGTAGCAAATTGTCACTCGGTTGACTTTTACATTGCTAATGTGAATGACGTTGTATGACAAACAATATCCTCACAACATCTCCCCCCCCCGTGTGACTCAACGTATCCAAGACGTCTGTCGTTGACATGTGATGTGACTCGGCATCCCGCGGTAGTCCGCTATGGCTCCTGGACTCCCACGGCAGCACTCGGCTCCCCTACTGACCCGTGGCGTGACTTAGCATCCCACACCATTCCTCATTGTCCCATCTCTAGGTCTTTAGATGGACACAAACAATGAAGTTGTTATGTTAGTTGCTATCCGTTTTGATGTACAATACTATCGATATGCAACATGGATCAAAGCACAAATACAATGTTGAACGTTGCTAGGGGGCAATTATCTTCCCCCCTAATGGCATCTAACAACCCAGCTCTTAGCTAGGCAGCTAGCTAATGTGTAGTGAAGAAAAAAATACCAGAAAAAGGCAAAAAGACATCGAGTAAAGAAGAGACAGTCTCCCACACAACTAGCAAAGAGACATCAAGTGGAGATGAGATGAGACATAGAGTGAAGATGAGATAATCTCCCATACAATTGGCAAAGAGACGTCAAGTGGAGATGAGATAGTGTCCCACCTAACACGATTCTTGGGAGCCACCCTCTCCATTTCTCATGTTTCCATGTCCTAATAGAATCACAAGTGCTCCATTCTTTGTTTCCTTTTTCAGCAATTACCATGTCAGTCAACGATTTCTACATCTTGTTGGACATACTGTAAGGAAGACCTCCTGTGTGACTTTTGCCTTTCGAGTATGGAAACAAGATCTTTCCAATGATTGAGAAGTCTTGTGCTAACATGCTACCAATAGAGGATAACACCCTCAAATGTGCATACAAATCCATCTAAAAAATGTGAACCTTTGAGCATGAAACCATTTTTGTGCATGTAAATCTGAGGGTTGAACGCTGGGACATAAGCATGTGGATAATAGTCATCTGGTACAACCTTTAATTCGAACTCAATTTTTTTGGATGATATATTCTTATGCCCTAATCACTTGTATCTTTGGATGAATTTTTTATGCCACCAAGCTACGTAAACCTAAACTCTCCTACAAAAGGCGCAGCTCACAGCCACTCACCGCCGCTTCCAACACGTGCAATGGGAAAAACGCAGTCAGGCAGTCAACGTACAAGTCAAAGTCAGCACATTGCCGTTTCTATGTACAGATGCGATGATGACTGGGAAAAGAAGAAAGATGCGATGATGCAACGGATGATTCTGTCTGATGACCTGTCAACTCTGAATCATCTCACATGATAAACTCCTGCAGAAGCTTCTTCCCACGTCCCACCTGCGACGACGAGTTCAGACGCTCAAATTCGTGCACTCGGAATCGGAACAGCTCTTCCTCGTGTCATCGTGTATTATCCTTATTGTGTGGTGTTGAGTTGTGGCTCCTGTTTCGGGCTGTGATCTTGGTACTTGTTGTTTTAAACGCTTAAACTGTTGGTCTTATAATAAAAAGGCCGGGGGTATCCCTTTGATTCAAAAAAAGTTTACAGTACTGTCCTACTGGACAGCGGTTGCTTTCCCCAGTCACTTTATCGGTTTATCCTCGCATACAGTAGCAGTATCTAGCTACGCTCATCTTCGATTCCGAATAAAGAATCGTTCCCAACAATGGCAACAAAGGAAAAGGAAACGGAGAAACCTGCATCACGACAGGTAGGGACACCGGACACGCTTATTATCCAAGACCGGAGAACCCAGCTGCCAGCGAGCGGCGAAAAGAGGATTAGACCCAGGCCCAGGGCCGACGACGCCACGACGGCGCAGCCACGGGGCCCACGAGGTCACCTAACCTGCCGCCGCGCGCGCACGTTCCCGTTCCCCCCTCAACGCCTCCTCGCCCGTCCACGGAGACACGATGCCGGCAGTTGGGCGCTTTCCGCGGCTCGCGACGGAGGCACGTTCCCCTCTCTCACCCTACGGCTACGCGCGGGTCCGTCCGCCGGCCCCAGGTCCCCGCCCACCACCACGCACGCAGAGCTTCAGTTCAGTGTACCTGTCCGCTTCTCCTCGCCGAAACCAAGGCAAGGCGCCAAGGCAGGCGCGGGGGAGGGTTGGAGGAAGGCCGCTGCCGACCTTCGTCTCACCCTCGCCTCACCTTCCCCCACCCCCACCGGCGCACCCGCAAAAGTCCAAAACCCACGCCGCGATTAATTAAGCGCGCACCGGGCCGGACCTCCGGAGTCCGGACGCATCATCCGTCGACCAAAACGGCAGCAGTTCCTCCTCCCGCGGCCGTCGCCGTCGCCACTCGCAAGCACTCACTGACCGCCAGGCTTTACTGCTTTGCCCAATCCAAACCGGGGCCAATCCAGACGAACGCACGGACGGCACCAGCTGCTGCGTGCGTTCGCTTTCCCCGTAAACGTGACCCGAGCCGCAGAGAGAGAAAGGACAAGGGAGGAGAAGCCGCCATGAAGCAGCAGCTGCTGCCGGCTACTAGTCGTCCCCGTTAAATCCCTGCTCGCCCGCCCAGTCACGAGCACCCGCCCAGTTTTTCTCCTCCCGCCCGCCCCCGGTCCCCGACCCCGACCCAGCCCAGACCAGAGATTCCGTCTGCGGCGTTGGCGTTTGCGCTGGCGTTTCCGTGAGGGCGGGGGCGAAGACGACCGTGACCGACCGTCCCGGAGCTTCATGCGCCAGGGGCGGCGGCTTGGGCGAACAACTCACCCCCCGTCGTTTGATGGGCAACGCCTGCGGCGGCTCCCTTAGATCCAAGTACCTTCACGGCTTCAAGCACGCCGCCTCGCAGTCGCAGCGCCACGACTCCGAGTACAGCGCCACCAGCGACTCCCCCCGGAAGCAGAAGCCGCCCGCCACCACGGACGCCCACGCGCCGCCGCAGCAGGCGCCCGCCGCCGCCATGAGGCGCGGCGGGGCGGGCGCGGCGCCCGACCTCGGCTCCGTGCTCGGCCACCCCACCCCCAACCTCCGCGACCTCTACGCGCTCGGCAGGAAGCTCGGGCAGGGGCAGTTCGGCACCACCTACCTCTGCACCGAGCTCGCCACGGGCGTCGACTACGCCTGCAAGTCCATCTCCAAGCGCAAGCTCATCACCAAGGAGGACATCGACGACGTGCGCCGCGAGATCCAGATCATGCACCACCTCTCCGGCCACAAGAACGTCGTCGCCATCAAGGGCGCGTACGAGGACCCCGTCTACGTCCACATCGTCATGGAGCTCTGCGCCGGGGGAGAGCTCTTCGACCGGATCATTCAGCGCGGGCACTACAGCGAGCGCAAGGCCGCCGAGCTCACGAGGATCATTGTCGGGGTCGTCGAGGCCTGCCACTCGCTCGGGGTCATGCACCGCGACCTCAAGCCCGAGAACTTCCTGCTCGCCAACAAGGACGATGACCTCTCGCTCAAGGCCATCGATTTCGGACTCTCTGTCTTCTTCAAGCCTGGTAAGCCGTAAGCTGCTGCTGCTGCTGCAGAATCGCAAACTTCTGTCCGTTCCATTGTGTCTTAGTCAACGGCTGGAATTTGTGCCCGCATGTGTTACTAATCGGTAGCTCGTCGTAGTACAGTTGTGCTTGCGTTAGCTCTGTTTTATTCATGTTCGTAGGGCATGAAATGGATGGTTGCAGGTGAAATTCTGTAACAGCAGCTTTTTTGGAGTCATTTTTGCAACTGAAAGAGTTGAAAAGTACTACTGGTAATAGTCGGTATTGATTGGTTAGTATGTGATGAAACCTAACGTTGCAATAGCTTCGTTTGACAAGAAATAAATGCAGCTAGCTACTTGCCATTCAAGATTACTAGTGACAAACACTAATTAATGAGTTTAGTGCCCTAACCTGCTACGCCCGAAATGCAAGTTCAGCATGGAGCATTTCTTAGCTGAGTGGCAGTTGGATGATTGGACCTAATGGAAGCTGAGTGGCAGTTGGAGTATTCCAATAGTGAAAAATATACACACAACCTTTTTTGCTCCAACTTGTAACTAATTACGCATGCTATCTGCACCCTTGACACTTTTCCCTTTTCTTGTTCTGTTCTTTCAGGTCAAGTTTTCACCGATGTTGTTGGTAGCCCATATTATGTAGCTCCAGAAGTTTTGTTGAAAAGTTATGGGCCAGCAGCTGATGTATGGACAGCCGGTGTCATTCTTTACATTCTACTAAGTGGTGTCCCTCCATTTTGGGCAGGTATGTAGTATTTTGATATGTTTGCCTCAAGTTCTTTAGAATGTTTGACTTTACCCCTTCTGACCGCAGGCTAACATTTTCAATGAATACGATGCAGAAACACAACAAGGAATATTTGATGCTGTATTGAAAGGTGTCATTGATTTTGATTCTGATCCGTGGCCTGTCATATCTGATAGTGCAAAAGATCTTATAAGACGAATGCTGAATCCTCGCTCTGCCGAGCGCTTGACAGCACACGAAGTTCTATGTTAGTTTCTTTCACCACTTTATACTGTTGATTTGTTATTTCTCTAGCACCGCAATGCATACATTCACCTGATGTATTTGCAATTGTTGGATAAAAAGATGACACTTGAAATTGTGCACAGGCCATCCATGGATTCGTGATCATGGAGTAGCTCCTGACCGTCCACTAGATCCAGCTGTCTTATCTCGCATTAAGCAGTTCTCTGCAATGAATAAGTTAAAGAAAATGGCTTTACGAGTAAGTGCAGTTCTTTTAGGCATGATTTGTATGAACTTCGATTCGCAGATTCAGAAGATAGTACCCCAATAGTTCTTGGCTAATATTCCTTACCTGATTGGACCTCTATTACCTAGTATCGACCAGGAGAGTTGTGCTACATTTTAGATTGTTTGCTTGTGCAATGCTGAACTAATTGACTATATGTGTTCATTCTAATAGGTTATAGCTGAGAGCCTATCAGAAGAGGAAATTGCGGGATTGAAGGAAATGTTCCAGACCATGGACACTGACAACAGTGGCGCAATTACTTATGATGAGCTAAAAGAAGGGTTGAGAAAATATGGCTCCACACTCAAGGACACTGAGATTCGTGATCTTATGGACGCAGTAAGTTAACTGAAACCTCTTGGAATGCTTGTTTCTATTTTTAGCTTCAATGACCTTTTGGGTCCTGGAACCTCATGTTGCCCTAGAGCCAAACTTCTCTAAGATGCAAACACAAGCTCATAATACTGTATGTGGCTTCATTAAGAATCTAGGCTACAAAGTCAATCAATTACTTGCTGCAAATTTAACTTATGTTTGACCAGTGTTCATTACATATTTATGATTAAGATGGAGTGCAGTAGACAGCATGGGGTACAACTAATATTTCCTCATCTTAAAGCAGCCACCATTTTATGTCTTATAAATCTATGCTTATGTGCTACGTGATGTGTGTGCGTGTTTTTTACTTGAGTGGTCTAGCAACTACGCATATTTAATTTAGAGGCTGATAAATTGAGCACACTTGGCTCACTTCTTATGCCAGAGGCTTTGTAAAAGAGAAGTTATAACACATTGTACCAAAAAACTTACGCGCTTCTTTTGTTTCGTTTAGGCTGATATTGACAACAGTGGAACAATTGACTATATCGAATTCATTGCTGCAACTTTGCATCTCAATAAGCTGGAGCGTGAGGAACATCTTGTGGCAGCCTTTACATATTTCGACAAAGATGGTAGTGGATATATCACAGTGGATGAACTACAGCAAGCTTGCAAAGAGCATAACATGCCGGATGCTTTTCTTGATGATGTCATCAACGAAGCTGATCAGGACAATGTAAGTCTTACTTTAATTAGGCCACATGCATAAAAGTTATAGAATGACATATCTTGTTTATTTCTTACTCACCTTCGTTACACCTATATTAAAAATGTACAACCAATGTAAGTAGTATGATGCAATGAAAACACGTACAACTTGCCAATAAGGACAGACACATTTAGGGTGTGTTTGGTTTCCTGGCCAATTTCTAGGGTTAGAATCCTAACCTGGACAGCCTTAGTCTGCTTCCACCAAGTCATCCCTTGTTTGTTTAGTTGTCTGTACTGTCTAAACCTGGCTAGCCCCACGACATGTTTGGTTGACTGGATTGTTTTGATAAAGTCACATCTTCTTTGAATTGGTAAGTTCACCTCCTTCGAGGGATTTCATCAAACATGTGACGTGCATCCTAGGCTAGCAACAAGGTGAGCATTGCAGAGCAAGGAGGCATCAAGGCGGCCAGAGCAGGGTGACACCACGCCAGACATAAAAGAACAAGGTGGGCCCTTGCGGCCATGGCAGGAGGCGGTTGTCTTCCTACGCCATACCCGCTAGTCCGCCATGGGGAGGCTCCTTCGCCGCCGTGTCGGCCGGCGCAAAGCCCGACAGCGACCCAGTCCCCGCCGAGCTCAGAATCGAGCACCTCGGTTTTCTCCAAGGCCGCTAAGACCGACTCTGGCTTCTTCGTCGTGGATGGGGCGCAGGGGGTGCTGGTGCCGGTGGCGCAGGGGGTGTTGGTGCCCCTCACGCGAAGCTGAGCAGGGCTCCTCTGCTTACACGCCGCCCGCCTTGGCTGGCGTGCTGCCTGGCAGCGGTCGGTTCCTCGCTGAGCCCAAATCAAGCTCCCCACGAGTGGTGGTCGCCGGAGTGGCAGTCGCCTCATCGGTGGTGGCCTCCTGCTGCCACCCAGTCCTGGGCAGCGCACCAGAGTGGACATCAACACCGCACACATCACCATCATCTTTCCCCGCTCGAGTGCACAACACCGAGTGTCCGAGTGGTGACCCGAATGTGTACGGAGCGCTGGCTCAAGCCTGGCTCCACGAGAACGACAAATTTCCATGTTCTTTGAGAGCCAGGCCTAAACAGTACGGATGGCCAGGTGTAACCAGACCCCAATCCACTTACAGCCAACCAAACAATCCAAACTTGGCTCTAGGAAGCCAGGCTAGGAGTTGACCACCCAACCAAACACACTCTTAATGATCAACATATGTAATTTGATGCTCAATCAATCAATGTTGCTAATGCTTTCAAGTGTAAGGTTAGCCGTTAGCTCCCTAAATGTGGGAGCAACCAGCCAGGGATCAAACACTGGTGGCACACAAAAAAAACACGCCCCTCTGTGGTGACCCCAAGAAATAGTGGCAAGGCATCGACCACTCCGACCAGTGGTAATGATACAGCCGTATAGGGGTAGTGGCAGTGGTTGTTCGCCCACGTAGATGCAGCCCTATAGGGGTGAAACCAGGGTTCATGGTGTTCTCTCAATCAGTTTGCCGAGAGCTTAGTGCAATACCATGGGGGCGGTCTTCCCCACCTACAACATTTTCATTAATCAATGGTTATGGTTCTGTTAGTAATGATGCAAAGTTAATGCCGTAGACATGTGTAGTCTAACCTTGCTCTTTTTTTTTTGCCAGGATGGTCGCATTGACTATGGAGAGTTTGTTGCCATGATGACCAAGGGCAATATGGGAGTGGGTCGAAGAACAATGAGAAACAGCCTGAATATCAGCATGAGGGACGCACCTGGTGCATTCTGAGACTTAACATGATGTACAGCTTGTGGCTTAGCTACTTCCTCTGTCTTGCTGCCCTATGAAACCTTCTGCAATTTTTCAAAATGTTGTCAAGTTTCTGTGTGGATGTGTTTTTCTGGGGATTCTGATTGAACTCTTGTGATTGATTCCATGAAATGCATAACAAGATGTCCATGTCACGCATGAAGCCGGATTGTAAATGATGCTGCTGCCCCTTGGCTCTCTAATGTTCAGTGAACTAGCTCGCCATGTATCAAGTATACCTCCGGTCTCCCTTGATTGATGACATCCATTCTTTCGCCCCCTGGCTCTCTAATGTTCAGTGAACTAGATCGCTATATCTCAATGCTATGCGTTGCTCCGTTTGGACGAACCTGTACTAATGTACTGTTTTTTCGATACTTGCCATGATGTAAGTATGATCTAGCGGTCTGGCCGTCTTTGTTTAGGCTGGGCGAATCTATGGATCATGGATAAGGAATGAAAAAAAAGGTACCAAAAAGATATTCTATGATGCTGTCCTCAACCAATGTCAACAAAAAGAACTACCCAGGAATCCATGCCTCCATGGTCACCACTCACCAGTAATCCCCGCAAGAGCAGGAACCACCATTGAAGTGGTGGAATCGCACGGCATCTCGAATCACGAATTCCCGGCCAGTCACCGAGGATATCAGCTTGATCACAGTGTGGCAGTCGCCGCAAATGCGCAGATTCTTCATGATGTGGATCGGCATCCAGGCGGGCAAGCTCATGAGCCCGAAGGCTACAGCTAGCTTCTCGCTGTGGTGAATCTCTGAGCGCGGGGAGTCAGTCCTAACGTACCCAAGGCGCGCGATCTTCTCCATGAGCTCATCCAGCTTCTTCCGAATCACGATCACCTGGGGATGGCTCACGTCATCCGCTTTGAAGACGTGAACCTTGTTGTCAACCTCCATCCAACTATAGCCCGGGTTCTTTTTTATTCCCTTGTCCCTCATCAGCTTCCTTATCTGCGCAGAATCATCTGATTTCCCAGCATCGGCATAGATCTTCGCCATAAGCATGTAGCTCCCAGAATCGGGCGAGTCCAGCTCAAACACATGTTTCGCTGCAAGTTCAGCGAGCTCGTTGTTGCCATGTATCTTGCAGGCGCTAAGAAGAGCTCCCCAAACCTCAGCGGTTGGTTTCATGGGCATCTCGTCAATCAGATCCTTGGCTTCCATCAGGTGCCCAGCACGGCCAAGAAGATCTACCATGCATGAGAAATGCTCCAAACCTGGAGATATGTTATGGACCCTCTTCATCATATCAAAATAAGATTTTCCCTCCTGCACGAGTCCAGAGTGGCTACAGCCTGACAGAACCGCAACATAGCTTATGTAGTCTGGCTTTGCGCCTCTTTTCAGTATGTCATCAAATATCTCTATTGCTTGCTTTCCCATGCCGTGTTGTGAATAACCGGTGATCATGGCATTCCAAGATACAATATCCTTCACGTTCAGGAAATCAAATACCTTCCGAGCTTCTAAAATCCTTCCGCACTTGGAATACATTGTTATAACTGCATTCGCAACAGAGGTGTCTAAAATGAGACCAACCTTTACAGTGCGACCAATAATTTGATCTCCAAGTTTGTTTGCACCTAAATCTGCACAGCCTTTGAACAATGTGACATAGGTAACCCAGTCAGGTCTAACATCTTTGTCACTTAGCATGACCTTATACATCCTGAGGCCATCTTCCTCAGCTCCATGCTGTATATATGCTCCCAACATAGCATTCCATGTAATGACATTCTTTGTCAACATGCCATCAAAGAACTCACGAGCTTTTGTGATGTTCCCCACTTGAGAATGTGCAGTAATCATGCTTGTCCATGATACAATGTCCTTTTCATTCATAAATCTGAATATAGATTCAGCACTATGGAGACTGTCACACTTTGCATACATGGAGATGAGAGAATTGGAGACAACGACAGCTTGAATCTGCCCACTTTTTAGACAAAGTGAATGTAGTTGCCTCCCAAGGCACAAATCCATCCTGCTGCAGCAGCCACTTATAAGAGTTGCCAGTGCGAACTGATCAAGTGTCATCAACTCAGCTCTCATCTGGTTGAACAATTCAACAGATTCAGTGAAACACCCATACTGCAAGGATCCCGCAATGAGAACTGTCCAAGCCACGTTGTTACGATCATGTAAAGAGTTGAACACCCCCTTAGCTTCCTTGAAACAGCCACATTTTGCATACAGTTCAACAAGAGCACTAGCAACATATGGATCAATGCGGGGTAGGTTCCGAATCACCTGAGCATGAAGTTGCTTGCCCCATCCCAAAGAATATAATTTAGCACATGCAGTAAGCGAACTAGTGTATGTTGTTGAATCAAGGCGCACCCCTTTGCTTTGCATGTCCACAACCATATCAAGGGCTTCTCTGACTCGGCCACTCTGAGACAATGCTGATACCATCATGTTCCATGAAACAACATCACGTTCAGGCATGATATCGAAAAGCTCAAGAGCATAGTCAACACCATATGTCTTGGCATATCCCACTAGCATACTGTTCCGACAGAAAATAGTAGGTTCTTTAATGCGAACAAACAACCTTGAAGCTAAATCCACAGTTCCACATCTCACAAACATGTCGACAAGGGCAGCTGCTACATCACTATCATCCTGGGAACCGAACTTCTGAACCATCCCAAGCAGCTGCAGCGCCAAACTGTGTTGTCCAAGGGCGCCACAAGACTTCATGGCATAAGCGAATGTGAATGCATTTGGTAACGAATCACCACTTCGGTGCATGGACAGAAAGGTATCCAAAGAAGCCAAGTACTGTCGGCTCTGAAAGTATGCGGACATGAGCGTGTTCCACGAGGCCACGTCTCTCGCAGGCATTCTACCGAACAGCTCCACGGCATCGCTCAGTCGGCCGAGCTTGGAGTACCCATTCAGCATGATGTTGTGGGTGATGACGTTGGGGTGGGCGATGTCCGCCAGAAGCAGGCGGCGGGCGTCGGAGAGGGCTCCGCAGGAGAGGTAGGCGTGGAGGAGCGTGTTCTGTAGGAAGACGGCGGACGCGAGGCCCACGGCGACGAGGCGGCCGTGCAGCGCGCGGGCGCCGGTGAGCGCGCCGCGCGCACTGCACGAACGCAGTGCGTCGGCAAACGCCTGCGTGACCGCCATGTGGGAGGCAACCGCCGGAGCAGGAGGAGGCGGCGGTGGCGGCCATGGGGACGCCACCATTCAAACGGTTGCGGCCTTGCGGTGTGCTATGCGTGCTCCCAGAAGAAGCAAAATTTCGCATGGTCCAATTCGGCCCATGAAGTTTGGTTGCGGGTTGCCGGGTTGGAGAAACACAAGCAACTAGCGCAATGAAAATACGCCATCCTATAATGAAAGCGTAAAGTTGTCGTTAACGTGTCGTGCTGTCTTCCTCCTCTCTCGCTTGCTCGCGCGTGGAGTCTCCGAACTAACCATTCGGCAGCCGAGGAAACCAAGGCCGGGGAACTTCTGATCCGGTGTTAGGGTACAGTGGTTTGGCGCGAGCCATGGAGGGATCCTTGGAGGCGCGGCCCGGTGTCCTCCTCGTCGGCGCCCCGGGCGTCGGCAAGCGAACCATCCTCTCCCGTGAGATCTCGATGTCCTCCTTTCCTTATGTTTGGGTTTACTTCTCCCGATTTGAATGCGAAACATAGAGCGGATTGAGTAGCTGAACCATTTAGGATCTGAATCTGATGTGTTCGCATCGTGAGCAGGAGGAGAAGATCCCGTGGTTCAACTGTCTGTGATTTGATTTTTAAATGGACACAGTAAAAAAAAGATATTGATTCGAAGTAGATAGAGTAGAGAAGACAAAAGATGACAACCTTGTACCTGTTTTAGCTGACAAATTAACAAAAAAATAACACTTCTAGTTTCAACCATTTCCTTGATAATTGATGAATTCTTTGTGCTGTGGAGAAGATATTTAAGTTTATATATGCTTTGCTAACATAATATATTATCTGATATTGCAAAATTTTGGTATTTATTGGTGGTTGTGCTTATTATTTCCTGACCGATTTCATTTCACCGTGAACTTCAGGATTGCTTGCAGCAGAAATACCTGATGTGCATGACTTATCCTCCGGTGTGCTGTGTCAGGGGTATGTAATAGCATCCTGTCAAATTATTATTGTTTTGTCTGTGAGAAATGTAAAATATTCCTACTTATATATAAGTACTAAGTCTTCTAATACATGATATAATTTATTTTGCTACTGAACGCCATGCAGATGGACAATTGAAACAAAGTATTATTCAGCTGATCTTTCCATCTGGACAGCAAATCTTGGTGAAGAATTTTCTCTTGGTTCCCTCCCTCATCTAGACCAGCTGGTTGCCCTCGTTATGGTCTTCGATATGAATGATGTCCGTACTCAACCTGTGTTCTCATTCAACCTCTGTTGCATTTTCTGTCTTAGCATTTAAAGATTCTGAACTGAACCTTATAAATTTTAGAGTCTAACTTTTTATCCTCAGACCTTAGTGCTACAGTAGGGTAACAGCCTTAAGTACTTATGCAGGAATCCACCTTGCTTACTCTGCAAAGCTGGACTGCCAATGTTGACATCCAGAGGTTTGAGGTCTTGTTATGCGTTGGAAATAAAGCGGATCTTGTACCTGGTCATAGTGCACATGTAGAATACAGGAGGCGTATGCAAAAGCTTGGGGAGTCAAGTTCTGATCCACACCCTGATTATTTCGATTTTGGGATAAATGAAAGTGAGGGTTGTAGCTTGTTATCTGAGGAAGAGCCATGCATTGAGATCAGAAACTCTACTTCACAGTGGTGCATTGAGCAGAACATAGAATATATTGAGGCCTGTGCTTCCAATGCTGACTTTGATAAGTGTAAGTTGTCTCCTCAGTTATAAACCTTTAACTGTTAAGTCCCCCCCCCCCTCAAGTTTCTACATCTTTGCCATTAGGCTTCTTATTCCAGTAATCATTCATTACCATGAGCTCTAAATTGAGCATCAACCAATTATTTTGTATCAATGAAAACTTATATCTTTATGGACTCCAATAGAAGATGATTTATATCCTATAGGAGCCGTGGTTGTTTCTATCCTAATTGTCGTTTATTCAAACTAACAGATCTATCAGTGGATGGTGATAGCCAAGGCTTAGAGCGACTCTTTGGAGCTCTTTCTGCACATATGTGGCCTGGAATGATTCTGAAATCTGGAAACAGAATTACTGCCCCATCTTTGGTTGAAAAAGAAGGTAATTAAATGCCAGAAATGAGTAAATTGGCACTGATGATTGTTGATCTGAGCCTTGCTTGTTATGCACTATTGAAAAACTATGGAGCGCCATGCCATGCTTAGAAAGTTTCTTTATCAAGTAATTAGTGAAATCTTTGCACAAGTATGCTACTTTAAATTATTCAATTTAAATCATGCACTATATGTCCCTGATTATTCATTTTCGTTCTGACAGAATCTACGGATGATGAATCCAACTATGACTTTGAGTATGAGGTCCTGTCTCATGGATCTGATGACCAGTGGGAATTTGTTGGTGAGACAAGTACATCCAGAAGCTTTGAGAGATCAAATGAGGAAGTTGTGATGGCCGGCACTGACTCTTCAGCATCCAACCCTCTCTCTCGTAACACGCCCACAGAAACTGCTGAAGTCAATGCTGTAACTCAGAGCAGCAAAACCGACAATAGCGATCATGTGGACACGGCTGCAGTACATAGCACTGAAGATCATCAAAGTGATCTTCTAGAGGCTAACCATCTTTTTGAGGACGAGCATTATGGTCTGGATGACCTGGAGAAAATCATGTCAGAGATTGGTAACATGCGATCCAACCTAAGGCTCATGCCTGACTTCCAAAGGAGGGAAATGGCTGCAAAACTAGCCATGAAAATGGCAGCCATGTTTGGTGATGATGATGAAGAGGCATTTGAGGGTATCTGAGGCAATTCATGTAATTCCACCTTACTGCTGATTCCCAGACAAGGTTGCAGATGATGGAAAGATGGTTTTGTACAAGACCTAGGGCCTCTCGCAGTCTCGCCACCTAGGGCCTTTCTCATGATGTATTTCTGTTTAGCGAAAATTTTGTGCCTATTCGGCATTCTATATAGCCATGTAAGATGTATCATTATAAACTTTAACTCCCTTGAATCTTCTAGGGTAAACTCTAGACTATGTTATGGAGCAATATGAAAATGATGGTAAACTCTAGAAGAAAAAAAATATAACTTTACAAGTTATTGTATTTACAAACTTCAGCAGATGAAAAATAGAGTGCATAGTGTGACAGGGTGCCCTACATCCAGTGAATAAGGAGTGATTGTATTGCTTATTATGCACCTATTGCTCAGTTTGATGTCAAGTAGAGAGGATGAAATGACAAACAGGCCGCCCCTGACAATCATCGATAGTGTTGCTTAGCAATTTACACAATCACATAAGACTGATGCGTTCATTATTGGGATAAGTGTGGATTCTGTGCTGGAATTGTCCCATGCTTTAGTCGAATCCGTTCAAACGAGAGTGGAGCGCAGCACACCGATTAACACCTCAGTCGTGTTTGTACTAGTGAAGCTGCCCAGTAGTCCAGTATCCATGTACGGAGTACTCCTCAAAATAAATATCCATTCACAACACGTCAAGCGACTTCATATTAACTGTTCACTATGTAAACCGGTAATCCCACTGTTCGAAAACTTCTCTATCTACAGCTACAGCCTAACAGCTGATAACACTATGCAACAAAGGAAATGTCATCAAAGAGCTGAAGTACACAGATTTTATTGCCCTTCCAGCCCATTTGATTGTAAACTTCCATCAGAGCTATGTTTACCAGACTCAATAGCCAGTTTTCTATCTTGGTTCTCAAACTCCAAGCTCTGAAGATTTTCAGATGGCTTGCCTGATAATCTCATTGGTCTCTCGTTACGCTGCATACTCCTTGGATCTGAAGGGAGTTTGGTAACCTGCAAAGCATTGTTGGGATTCAGAATCATTACTCTAGAAGACGGGTGATTAACAAAAGTACACAATGTGGTTGGCTCTTTTGTCAGACTAGGCTTGGAGCTTTATCAATATAATCAGTTTTGATTTGACAGAAGGGACGATCTAATACATATATTGTTGTCATTTAAAATGTCAAGAAGATCATGTTCATTGGCAAACCACTCACAGCGTTTGAAGCCTCTAGCCTTGCCTGCAAAGCTTCATGCTCAGCCTTAACACGGGATGGGACGCCATCCTTTTGATAGACATTCTGTTTGGCGGTCTCCTCATCTACTTCACTTGAAGCAGCAGCAAAAGGATGGTTTGCTGGGATCCATCTAACTGTATCTGGATCAACATCTGGAGGTAAGGAATCACCTTCACTGAGAAACACAGTTGGCCTTTTCCACTGATATGCACGTGATCTCCTCTTCTGATGCATTTCTTGTTGCTCTTTCGTAAGCCTAACAGGAGCCAAACGGTACTCCTTGCCAAACATTTGTGCAGTAGATGTACCCTCATCAATCTTGACCAATGGATTATTGAAAGGATCATCGTATGTGCGGAGCTTCGCACTGCAGGAAAGGAATTTCTTCAGTCATGATTATTGCACAATTCAAAGGTTTATAAGTTCACAGAAAAGCTTCATTTAACCATTTATATCTGCATTGAAACGAACCCTGTAATTAGTTTCTGAAAGTTGAATTCCTGTGCCCATACCAGGAAACAGACAACATTTGGAAACTATGGTGAGGCTTTGCAATGGCATGGAAACAAGTAACTAGGGACAGTAATTCCTCACAAGTCACAAGCATAAGCACAATGATAAGATCACTTAACATAAAATTAATTAGTATACAATGGGACATGACCAAGTCACATAGACAAGTTTCAAGTCTTATGTTAAAACATGATCATTAAAAAAGAGACTATAGTCCAAACGACAATTGAGCATCCGTAAACCCAGCGATATCAAAGAAATGAAGGAATTAGTGACATACGTCCCTCGTTGTCCTGATTTTAACTGTCCACGCCTTACTAGATCAGCAACAGAACCTCTATTATCACGCTCTCGACTTATAATGATGACCTGCCTTGCAGCAGCAGCCAAAAATGCAATGCCAACACAGAAACCAGCAACGAAATTTGGGCTAATGCTTTTCTGGATCTGCATGAAAAGAGAAAAGTAAGAACATGAAGTACACAACATGGCACGGGTACAACTCAAGGATGAGCATGTTAAAACAGAAAAGTTAATTGCTTACGGTAAAAAAGAAAAGGAAGGCACGCAATAAAAGAAATAAATTGCCTGCATTGTTTAAAACCAATGCCCTGATGTACTGAAACTTGTTGATGACATTTATGGTTTGCTGGATGAGGATCGGCAACAGAGAAACATGGAATGTCTAATTACATATGATAGTATTCTGCATTCCGTGTCTTCAGTCTATCTATGCAGCCACTTGTTTCCTACTCCTACCACCGTGTATCAATTAATTCAACAGATCGTCCGTCAAAATTAATACCAATTTGACACTTGGTGGTTCATAGACGATCATAGGGAAGACAACTATGTTTTGCTTTTGCACTCGTTCAAAACCCTCCCTCGCACTCGTCACAATTTATCCACTAGGCTAATATATTATATCCCTCCTCTCCACAGCAATTGCCGTCTCGTGGTGACACTACCTAATCCCGCAATCCAAATGTATACAAAAATGAAATACCCAGAGAGGGAGAGGCAAGGAGAGTCCTCACCGAAGCAACAGAAGGAGGCACGGAGGCGATAAGCGCCCTCAGATCTCCCACCCTGTTCTCCAGAGCCCCCAACTTCCGCTCCCCGCCTGCGACGTCACTGGCGTTGCTCGACGCCGAAGCCCTAATCGGCCGCGGCCACCTCACCGCCCTCCCGCGGAACAGCCGCGGAGGGAGGAGGAGGGCGAAGGGGAGGGAGGCGGCGACGGAGGCGGTCGCCATTGTCGCCCTCGCATGGATGGAGAAGCAGAAGCTAACCAAGGTCAGGAGGCTTGACCGCTTGGGGGCTGGGACTCGGTGTGCTCAAGGCCCGAGGTTAGGGATGGAGGGAGACGGAATGACGGAGGCCGCCATGACAAAGAGACTGGAGGCGTTCACTTCCACTGACCTGTCCAGTGAATGTCACACATCGGGCCGGAGTGCCGAGCGGGCTCGAGAAAGCACATGGGCCTCCATGCCTTATTTAGCTCCTTTGTACTTGGGGGAACATGCTAAACTTTTGTTTTATGGGCCTCCATAGTATCTAGTAGGAAGAAGTCCAGTTTCCCTCCCTCAACTAAGTTCACTTTTCCTCCTTTATCTTCAAAACCGGACAAATAACCTCCCTCAACTTTTGAAACCGTGCATTTTACCTCCCTGACCGGTTTTAGACGGTGGTTTTGCTACAGTAACAGTGGTTTTGCTACAGTGACCATGGTTTTGTCTTTTTCTTCTTTTTATTTATTTTCGCTGAATCTTTGAAAAATCATAGTAAATCACAGAAAAATCATAAAATAGAAAATCCAATTTTTTGGACTCCACATGAGTAGATATATACAATGAACATATAATATGGTATAAGTTAGTACAAAGGTTTTGTTGTAGCTTTAGACCCATGCTTTTCTGTAACTAAAAAAAATTATAACTAAGTTATACATGATCCAATGAGTATAATTTTTTTTAATATAGTTGAAGCATACAATAATTATCTCACCATAAAAATTTGACCACAATTAGACTATAGAAACCGCAGCTATGAATTATTACAATTAATTTCATACGATAATATGTTTTTTGTAATTATTTGGATTAATTCATAGCTACAGTTTGTATAGTCTAATTGTGATCAAATTTTTATGGTGGACTAATTATTGTATGCTTTAACTGTATTAAAAAATTTCTACTCATTAAATCATGTATAACTTAGTTAACAATTTATTTTAATTACAAAAAAGCATAGATCTAAATCTACAACAAAAACTTTGTACTAAAGTATACCACATTATATGTTCACTGTATAGATCTACTCATATGGAGTCCAACAAAATTGGATTTTCTATTTTATGATTTTTCTGTGATTTACTATGATTTTTCAAAAAAATAGCAAAAATAAATAAAAAATAAAAAAGACAAAACAACTGTTACTGTAGCAAAACCATTGTTACTGTAGCAAAACCACCATCCAAAACCGGTTAGGTAGGTAAAATGCACGGATTCAAAAGTTGAAGAAGGTTGTTTGTCCGGTTTTATAATTGAGAGAGGAAAATCGGACTTCTTCGAAAACTGAGGGAGGAAAAGTGGACTTTTTCCTATCTAGTATCTATAAGTTGTTTCGTGACGTACTTTGTTTATGAGTTTTATGGTTGTTCCATAGTAATATAGTATCCATGGGATGTTATCTATTTTTTAATTTCCTCAATTAATTGCATTTTTCTTATTTTTGTCTTAAACATTTCCTTTGTAATTTATTTCATTTTTAGTTAACTTAAATTTCTGCTTAATTGCAGTTATTTATTTTGCTTTGTCTATTTTGCATTTATATTTCATAGCATTCTTTTCTGCATCCATCATCTTTCTGTAATACACAATAGAACCACTCTCATAGTATTCGCGAGGTATATTCTCAATGATCGCTGTAATATCTATGAAATGTTTCACAACATATTGTTCATTTTTTCACAGTATTTACATGATGTTTCATGATGTAAGATGTATAATTGTTTCCCAAAGCATTCATATTTTATAAGCTCTAAAATTTTTACTAGTAGAAATTTGATGACATATAGTCGAAACTGTTCTCTCACCGTGCTTGCCTAGCTAGCTGACGCATGTGGACTCTCACGTCACGCGTATTCCCTTGGTCCAAGATTTGTTGGAGTATTAAAAGGTACCGAACACCAACAAACTAGAATAGTGATGGTACCTCAAGATGCAATATTTGACTTTGGCTATCGAATAGTGAAAAATTTTCAGGTCATCTAGGTGGATTAATGATTCGTACAAAAAGAATTATCATCATTATCTTCTTTCAAATAATCAAATTTTCATTGTCAAAAGTTTGCACGTCTACAGGGAAAACCTTTGTATGTATAATAGATAGTCTATGCGATGAATTACTGTACTAGATGCTAAACAACCCCCTGTTTACAACAGATAAGCCATTTGGTTAGTCAAATTTCAGGAGAAGTTTCCGTAGTCAAAGTCTCTTGTGGCGTTGGGTTGCATTCCTGTGAAATTTCTGCCACGCAAAAGTCTAAATACGCCTGCTCATTCAGTTCACAATGCCAAGCAACAAGATTCAACCCACACATGTTTCCTGATGATTGGCTACGAAAGTAAGACTTCTACGTGTTCGCGGCGATTTTGTGGCCCTGAATCATCAAGTACATGAGGCATAGCCCAAAGAATTAGAGATAGATTCGTTTTTTTTTTAAAAAAAAAGGAGTTAGAAAGAGGTCGCCGGAAACAGTAGGTAGCCATGGCGTCCCCGTCCCATCCTGGCATCAGCCGGTGCTTCGCTCTGCTCGCTTCTGCAAGTCTTGCCATCCTGATCCTCTGCGGCACCTGCAGCTGCTTGCAGTTCAGCTACCCCTCCTTCGGCACCGCCAATGAGGCCGATTTCAGCTTCAGCCCCGGCGCCGGCATCGCAGACGGAGCCCTGCAGATCACGCCGAGCACCGGAGAC
The DNA here is from genome assembly GCA_009763385.1 of Coix lacryma-jobi var. lacryma-jobi. Lineage (NCBI taxonomy): Eukaryota > Viridiplantae > Streptophyta > Magnoliopsida > Poales > Poaceae > Coix > Coix lacryma-jobi. The sequence continues at coordinate 14,900,123 of CM019830.1, read as the reverse complement.
CTGAGGCACCGCTCGGGGAGAGTCTGCTACGCGCGGGAGACCCTCAAGCTGTGGAACCGCCGGCGGACGGCGCTGACGTCGTTCAAGACGGAGTTCGTGCTCAACATCCGCCCGCGGAACGGGACCGGAGAAGGTATGGCATTCATCCTCACAAACAACCCGGAGCTGCCCCGGAACAGCAGCGGGCACTGGCTAGGGCTAGTGAACAGCGAGACGGACGGCTCGCCGGCGAACCGGATCGTGGCCGTGGAGTTCGACACGGGGAAGAGCGGCGAGGACGACCCCGACGGCAACCATGTCGGCCTCGACGTCAACAGCGTCGCGTCCGCCAGCGCGTATCCTCTCAGCAACCTCTCCATCGTGCTGTCGAGCGGCGCCGATGTGTGGGTCACCATACAGTACGACGGCCTGGCGCTGAGCATTGTCGCGGTGCAGACGTACAGTTTCGTGTATTCTTGGCCCGGTGACCTGTCGCAGTATCTCACGGACGACATCACCGTCGGCTTCGCGGCTTCCACCGGCGACTTCACCGAGCTGAATCAGATCAAGTCTTGGAACTTCACCACGCTAGGCGACGACGACGACGACGCAGACGGCAGGTGGCGACGTAGGAAGAAGACGAGACTGCTTCTCGCATACCTGATCCCGCTCGCCGTCGCCGGATCGATCCTGGCGTTCTGCGTGTGGAGGAGGCTGACGCGGCCGAGAAGGCTAGCCTACCGCAACCTCGAGAAGATGATCGACGCGCAGGGCCCGGTCAGATTCAAGTTCAGGGAGCTGAGGAGTGCCACGGCCAACTTCAGCTCCGACCGCAAGCTCGGCAGGGGCGGCTTCGGCACCGTGTACCTCGGCTACCTGAAGAGGTTGGGCGTGGAGGTGGCCGTGAAGCGGGTGATGACGAGCGCCAACTCCAATCGCGGCGAGCAGGAGTTCGTGGCGGAGGTGAACTCGATCAGCAAGCTCTCGCACCGCAACCTCGTGAAGCTCTTGGGGTGGTGCCACGAGAGAGGCGAGCTGCTGCTTGTCTACGAGTACTTCCCCATGGGCAGCCTGGACAGACACCTGTACGCCGCCGATTCCAGCAGAGCCGCAGTAAGCAACGCGTCGGCGTTGCCGTCGCCGTCGCCGTCGGAGACGACGTCGTCGTCAGCGACGCCTGAGCTGCTGACGTGGGAACGGCGGTACATGATCGTCCGCGGCGTGGCGTCGGCGCTGGACTACCTGCACCACGGCAGCAGCAAGCGGATCCTCCACCGTGACGTGAAGGCCAGCAACGTGATGCTGGACGGCGAGTACGAGGCGCGGCTGGGCGACTTCGGCCTGGCGCGCGTCATCCAGCGCGACGGCGCGACGCACCACTCGACGCAGGCGGTGGCGGGCACGCGCGGGTACATGGCGTACGAGAGCTTCTTCACCGGCCGCGCCAGCCTCGACACGGACGTGTTCGCGTTCGGGGTGTTCGTCCTGGAGGTGGTCAGCGGGCGGCGGCCGAGCAGTCCCGTGGCGGCGCGCTCGTGCCGCGACGGCGACGGCGACGAGGCGAGCTTCGTCGGGCGAGGCCGGCAGCTGCCGCCCATGCACATCGTGGACTGGGCGTGGCGGCTGTACGGCGAAGGGAGGGCGCAGGACGCCGCCGACGCGGCGCTGGGCGGCGAGTTCGAGCCGGCGGAGGTGGACCGCGCGGTGAGGCTGGCTCTGGCGTGCTGCCACCCGAACCCGAGGGAGAGGCCGTCCATGCGGGCATCGGTGCAGGTGCTGGTCGGTGGTGCCGAGGCGCCGGAGCCCCCGCTCCTCAAGCCTGCGTTCGTTTGGCCGCCTTTCGGCGAGCGGCGGGAGATGGAGCTGGCGCATGTCGGGGTGCTCTTCACCGGAGTCGGAGGGCACTCCAGTCTCTGTTCCATGTCCTCCTCCTCCCTCACGGGAAGGTGAGGAATTAGCGAGGATTTGCACATACAGGATACAGAGTTTACAAAATCAGTTTCGTCTAACAAAATGGATCATGAATATTTTTTCTAGAAGACAAACGCAACGTTCTAATATTTTTCTTTCATATAACGACAAAGATTTATCAGAAGACGAAACACTGAAATTGAACTTCGGAAAGGCGATATACCAATTCTAGGATGTTTTATGCTGGTTTGTATTAATAACTGAAATAAAGTAGAATAAGGGAGTTTAGACAGGGGCCCTTGACTTATTTGGCTAACTACATGCAACACGTTTGGCACTGCAAGCCCGTTAGTTGAATGCGGCGCGCTGACTCAGAGCGTATGAGATGCGACGATCCGATGGGTGTGCGATTATGCGGAAAGACTGAAAAATGGAATGGAGTTGACGGAGAAAAAAATTGTATGGAAACTGTTTCCACAAACATCGGCGTGTATAAATAGCTGAATGATTGCCACGCGTACTAGTCGCCTAAGGGAAAGGGGAGCAGGAACCAACGTGCATAATGTTGAAAAACTCTTGGGCCCTCTTCCAGCGTCTAGGCGACTCCAGTGCGGCCCATTTATCCCCTCGGATCGCAGCCCAAGCCACCCGGGCACCCGGCGCGGAGCGGGGGACGCAAGCAGGCGAGTGAGAGTGACGTACTGACATGACAGCATAGCAATGGCTCGTCTTGTCTCCGGGGGGCCGCGGCGACCCCCACGCGACGGGCCGACGGCGCACCAAGCTCTCACACGTGAAGGCGCGGGTCTACGCGGCCGCGGCCCGCTTTTCTCAGGCCGCCAGCGCCCAACGGCCGGAGACCGGACGTTCACGCAACTTTTATGGTTGCTATTGAGGCCCACCCGGCCGACTGGAATTGCCAACCTGCGTCCCTGCCAGTAAAAAGTTTTAACGGCCGGGGAACCTTCTGCCCGAGTAGATTTTCCGGTTCGATGGCGTTGGACTGCTAGCCGATTGTCCGATCATGCTCATGGTGGAGCATGGCAGACAGGCAGAGTTGCCACTTCCGCTGTGTTCAGCAAATTTGCGGTAACTTGTAAAATTCCTGTCGTTAAGCATAGAGCGAATAGCAACATCGCGGTCATTTTGGCGTCATAGTCAGGTAAACTAGACGAGACGGAAAGGTGAATCGTGTGTGTAAACCTTGGCGCCACTTTCGTCCGTCCGGCTGCTGTGGGTGTGTGGTGGTCACCGCTCGCCAGGGCATGATTGAAGCACAACAGCCAGTAAGCCAAAAGTAGATTGTCCATGCTGCCCTTTCAGCATAGCAAAGCTGCCATGCCATTTCACACGAGCCGTCTGTTCCTTTTTCCGGCTTTCCGGCTTCCACAACGTGTTCCGTTGACCTGTGGATACATACAAAGTCAGCTTGACATCGTGCAGTACCTGTTCGCAGATCGACTGCCACTGCGGATGACTGAAACAAAGTTGCCCGCCTAGCACCGACGAACTGCCCTTGAGAGGCTTGAATTCATCCAGAAAGTGTCAGGTAGGCCTGGATATTGAGTCAGCTCGGCTCGTTACAGCTCGACTCGACTCGCTATAGAGCCCGAGCCAGCTCGTTTGGCTCGCGAGCCAAATCATAAAAACACAATTTTTCAAAATATTTAAAAATTTAACAAAGAATACTATATATATATATAAATATAATTTACTTAATATGATTATATCTTCTTACATGTATGTGAATAACACGTAAGAACAAATATGATTTTCATCATATTGCTAGATGTATGGACATTCTATAATAGCTAATTTGAGTTTGTGGGTTTGTGAATTAATTGGCTTGTACGAGCTAATGAGCAGCTCGCAAGCCAGCTCGAGCTGACTTGTTTTAAATCGAGCTAGCTCGTTGTAAAACAAGCTGACTCATTATAAAACGAGTCAAGCTTGAGCCAAGCCATTAACGAGCGAGCTAACGAGTTTCGAGTTTTTCTTCCAGACTTAGTGTCACGTGGATAAACCTTTTTTCCTGGAGTACAACCTAGATATGATCCAAAATTCCACATCCACCAGTGGAATCGAAATTCTTAAACCTTTTTTTTATGACTAGCAGGGAAGAAGATAAGAGGAAGGCTTTGAACTCTGTACCAATCAACACCTACAAAGTACAAAGGCCAGCGTGCCATTCGTCCATTCCCATCGCAGCAAATAAAAGCAACTTATGCATAAAAAGAAAGTCATAAACAAACACTTATCTTATCCCTGCCATTAAACGTGAAAACTACCAGTGTCCACTGGCCCTTTTGCATTGCTCAGCGCGTGTCTCATTCCAGTTCCAGGGATTAGGTTGACCTGTGCTGCGTGCGTGTGAGTGGACAGTGGAGTGCTCCTGCAACCCGCGTGAGTTCTTTTGCGTTTCTTTTTGCCCTTTATTTTATGCCGACTTGGCACACGCTGCACTTTTGCGCTTTCGATTCAACTCCCTAAACACGGCGGCATGTGCGCAATTAAGGTCCGTCTCTGGTGTGGTGTTGAACTCCTTCGACCAATGGCAAGGAATTTGTTGAAAGTGATGCGCGTCCGTCCGCCGCTCTGGCACCCGAACCCAACCGCGGCGTGTCATCGTCAGGACGTCAGCGTTGAACCCCGGGGCCGGCGGCCCGCCGGGGTGTGGGTGTCGCCGCTTGCTTCATCCACGTGCCCCTGATCAGTCAGAAAATGCCGGGATCCGAGAGGGCCAATCAATATTCCAATCATGCAGCGCAAGCAAGTGCAAAGCACGAGAGCCCAGGATCACTGATGAATATGAGGCCCTGGTTCCGCGGCGGCGCCAGCCGGCAGAGGAGGATCGTGCCAGCGCGCCCGAGGAGATCGCCGCCGTACCAAACTAAACCGTGACGCGACAGCGAACGTTTCGTCATGTCTGATCTGTCATGGTGATGAACCCATCCCCTCTGCGAATCATCATCAATCATCACCGTGTTCACGTTTCGATTCACACTCCGGCGGGCGCGTTTCGGGTTTTCTTTCCCAGAGGCTTCAGTCGTCCTCCCAAAACCAGAGTCGCCGCCGTGTCCGCGGTCCCGCGGTCCGAATCCGAATCCACGGGTTGCAGATTTGGCTACGAGAAACCACGGCGCAAACCTGTGGCCCTGTCCATGTGGGCTTGCATAGTTTCGTCGCTCCACAGTTTGTAGTACTGTCTGCCATGTGCTAACACTCACTCTGCAGTAGCCAGTAGGGGACACAACGCGCAACCTTGACTGCTAGCAAGTCCTTTCTGTCATCATTTATACGTAGACAGTAGTAGATTTAGCCATACCACTTCTCCATCAGATTGGTGTTTGTAGCACAAGTAGTCTAGTAAGCTCAAAAGGCCGGCAAGTTGGAACCAGTGTAGGAGTAGTATCGTGGCCATGCTGCCTTGTCCCAAAAGAACGCTGCTCAAGATTTAGTCCGCTTGTACGGAGTATGTTCGTCCTGGTTATTTGTTTTATCAACCCGTTTATCAGTCGTAAATTTTAGTTTATTTTTTTTTCACATAATACTAAAATAATTAAAATTAGCCGTGAAAACGATCGCCCGAACAACATCATTGTTCGATAGCATAAATGTTAGTATTTTTATTTAAAAAATAATCAAATTGAAGATTCTGCACTTTATCCAGAATTGCATTCGTCCACGTATATCCAAATGACACCCTGTCACGTCTGGAAAGACACTCTCACGTGACCAGGGAGCAGAGCGGCTGTACGGCAAAGACTGATTTTTAGAGAAGGTGGCAACGACATATTCCCTCGGGGATCAAAAAAAAAAAGAAAAACGATGATGTCGACTTGCTAAATATCAAGACGAAGGAACACAACAGGGTGCCACCATTCTTGGTTCACAGCACCAAGAAGATATGCATCATGCTCATGCATTCCCCCGAGCAGTTAGGCCATGCAAAATACATTTCTTCGGATTCGCATTCACATTCCACTCCAGGGGGAGCTGATTGCATTGCACGTGAAACCGAATCGCCAAGAACACAGTCAATCCTGTGACAACAAAATTAGCTCATCCTTAGCAAAGCTCATTGCAAGCATATTAATTATAATCAATTACTAGAGTATTTACGCAACTGTACAGAGCTGGTACTATTGCGCTGCAGTGTTTCAGCCGCAACAAATTGAGAGCCATGGCATGAATTGATCCCCCAACTTCCTCATTCCCAGATCGCTACGCCTACGGCCTACGCTACGCATTACCAACCACAAACCAGGCACTGCTGAAATGTACTACGATCAGTGAGAGAACGAGACGAGAAGAGGCGAGACTGAAAGTGGGTTTGCAGCCGAGAAATTGAACCCAAAGGTTTGCTCTCTGCTTTCGGATTGGGAGAATTCCTCTGCCGCCTATGCCAGGAACGGCGGCATGGCGCTGTAGTAGGTGGCCTTCCACCCCGCGTCCGCGTCCGCGTCCCCTTCCTGGGGCCGCGCGCCGCAGCGGCGGCAGCGCTCGCCGGGCAGCAGCTGGAGGGACAGGATCCGGCGGCAGGAGGGGCAGGACGAGTGGCCCCGCAGCCACTTGTCGATGCAGGCGGCGTGGAAGGCGTGGCCGCACTGGGGCAGCACGCGCGTGGACTCGCCCTCCTCGAACTCCGCCAGGCAGATGGCGCACTCCGCCGCCTCCGCCTGCTCCGGGTCCCCTTCTCCGCCGCCGCCGCTGCTGCTGCAGGCGCCGGCGGCGGGCGCGGGCGCGACGTACGGCACGGTGGGGATCTTGCGGAGCACCGACTTCTTGACGCCCCTGTTGGCGGCGGCCGCCGCCTGCGCGCGTGCCCCGCCGCGGCCGCACGCGCACCGCGCCACGAGGCCGATGCCCAGGACGGTGATGAGCGCGCAGAGCAGCGAGGCGAGCACGATGACGACGTCGTGGTCGTCGGGCCTGTCCGACCCCGCCGCGCCGCCCACCGGGCTTGTCCCCCACATGAGCTTCCTCGCCACGCCGTGCATCCTCGCTCGCACTGTTCGCGCTCACGGGCGGGCTTATCGTCGCAGTCGCAGGGGGGAGGAAGCTGACAAAGTGTGATGTGCGAGTGTGTGTTGTGAGGGGAGCGAGGGGTGGCCGTGTCTTATATAGATGCAGATCCCAGTAGTGTCTTCTGTTCGCTGCCTTTCGGAGGAGAGGATAAAGCACGGAAGCAGCAGCAGCAGCTGCTCTCCGGGGTCAGGGTGTGCGAACTGTGACACACACAAGAAGTAGGAGTACAAAAATGGCGTCCTCTCCGACGTGGGTTTCCTGCGTTTTGGACCTCTTTTCCATGCTGGCTTAGGCCAGGTTCAGTTCACAAAATCTCTAAAAAAATATTATGCAGTATTCGTCACATCAAATCTTTAGATACATACCTGAAGCATTAAATATAGTTAAAAAAATAATAATTGTACTTTTAATCTATTCATGTCGAGACGAATCTTTTAAGACTAGTTAGGTTATATTTGAATAAAGTCTATCAAATAACAACGAAAGTGCTACAATAACTTTTCATCATAAATTTCGCCAACTGAACAAGTCCTTAGGTGAATTTTCCGCTTTGAAATTGAAACTGATCGTACGAGGAATATGCTTCGAATATAGATGTCTGTACTCTTCGTCTTCGAGCTTTGTGTTGCCTACGATGAAGCTCGATGCAAAACTAATTTGAGGTGGCGTGGAGTATATGTTTATCCAATCAGAACAGGAAAAAAAAACCCAGCCTTTTTCTGGCTTTAAGGTGTCAAGCGTAGCGTAGGACGACAACACGCTGTTTGGACACACTTCATCTGTTCAGATTTAGAAACTTCTGAAATCATTACGTGCAAAGGATCAAAGGGGGATAGGGTCCTTTCTAATCTTTTAGGGTTTGAAAAGTCCCGCCATATGGATAAACTAGTGTGGTGGTACCTAGAGTAGATAATGTATTTATGTATATTCAGAGAAATGAACGAAAATACAGGGTTTACTACTAGCTAGCTAGTTCGACGGTGGCTTCGATCATCAATGACTTCTCTATTTTTGCTTATTTCCCTAGCAAATGTTAGTCGTGTATTATCACACCAAGGATAGTATGTAGATCGACGAGACTAGTGTAATTTGTATAATTATAGCATAGTATAAGAAAATAGACCAAGCACAATAGATTCAGGAGCATTGCTAACAGAAGTCCTGTGGCTTGTCCGGCCTCTTCTTCAGGGATAAAGGAACTGAAATAAGAATTCCATGCACATTAGCAACTGACGGATCCACACGGCACATTATCCTACCGGTAGCAAAACAAAACGTATGCATCTGCAAACTGCAATCAATGTCTTGCGGTTCATTTCCCTATCGGCGATGAAAGCACACGTACTAGGAGCTTCACGTGCGACGGACCGACCACCCACGATCTTCTCTGCACAGCTGCTAGGTCTGTCCGGCAGGATATAAAACGATTTGTACTTACTTATACGACTAATTTTAAAACTGATTAATTTGAATTAAAACGGGTTTGTAACGTCTAGCGATGGACGAACCAGTGTGCGCCCACTCCGGCAGCAGTGCATTTGTGGAGTGGAGGTGGAGCACCCCGGATGCAGATGGGCACCCGACAGTAGAGTACAGTAGTAGCCGAGGAGCGAGGAGCCTGTTTTTTTTTTTTTTTTTTTTTTTGAAGCTGCGAGGAGTCTGTTTGGTAGGTACTACTGTGCTAGCTTTCATTCGATTTTTCGGTGGCAGCGTTCGATTTTTGGGGGTTCCGGGCCGGCCGGGCCATGCGTTGTGCGCGCGGTGCACCCGGATCCCAAACCGGGCTGTTCCGGCCCCGGCAGGACCCCGAGGGGTGCACGTCACGCCACGGGCTTTCCGCTTCCATCCGGGGCGGTGCCCCCGGCCCCCGCTAATCCGGGCGAGGCCGGCGCCGGTCCCGGTCCGCCCCGTCACTGATCTGAGTGGCCAACCAAACCAACCGGCGAGGCGAGGCGAGGCGTTGGGCGTTGCTGATGAGACACTTTCCGCTACCCTCCCTCTCGCCCAAGGTTTCCTGCCTGCTGGGGAAACGCAAGCAGCACCGTTCCGTTCGTAGTACGGTTAACCAGGAGCGGAAACGCATGGTCCTGGTCTCGTCTGGACGGCGGCGGCGGCGGCGGTGCCGGGTCGCGGGAGGTGTCGTCCGGAGGTGCCGCTCACGCCGTTGGAGTGGAACGGAACGGAATGGCCGGTGCAGAGGATGGTCCTGGTGCAGGGAACCGCTAGCTGGTGGTCCTAGAGAACAGCCTGTTCCATCGACCTGAAAACAGACTCCGCGTCTGATCATTTCGCGCCTGGAAAATATCTCCCAGCTTTTTGGACCACCGCCGCCTGGGCCGGCGCGGGCGGCAGCCAAGAGCAAGAGCGCAGCTCGCAGTCGCAGGTGCAGGCGCCTCCTGGAACCCGCATAAAATGAGACGTGACACAGGCAGGGTGTGCACGACGGTTCGTTCAGTGCGCGCGGGTTTACACGTACGTACAGCACAACATACAGCTTTACTTACATCTTGATGCCGTGTGCCTGCAAATATATTTGTTCGTTCGTTCTTTTCTTTCTTTCTTTCTGATCACTGAGAAAGAGCGGGCGATATTTGTTGGCACATCATTGTATTGTATAAAGTTCATTCATGCATGCCTCCTGGCGATGCCTACATAGCATGCCGTCGCGGTCGCGGAAATGCCCCCGGGCACCAACAACGCCGAATTCGCCACGCGGCACGCATAGAATAATCCCACGCACATTTTGAGCGATGCCTGCACAGTGTACTACTGTACACAGGCCATGACAGTTTCTCGGTTTGGACGCTGAAACGGTGCTCGGGAATCATCGACATCAACGCTCGACCCTGTCTCTGGAGTCTGGATGAATCGGTCGGAGAGTAGTACCCACTTCCACTTCTATACCACGAGGGAAGAACGATACAAATAGGGAAAGAAACACCCACTTTTCACTGTCAACACAAGAGAAAAATAACAATCTGTATAGTATTTATCCGATACTTTTTCAACATGTAAACACGGTGCTCAGTGTACCCGATACCTTTTCAGTGTATCTTTATACAGTAGTATTTATAATTTATCCAATACTTTTTAACATGTAAACACGGAGGTCAGTGTATCTTTATCACGTGCACATGCAGCCGTGCAGGGCAATAACAAACTATATGTATAGCAGTCGTCGATGACAAATGACAAGTACCGTTACTTTTTATCCAAGAATGGCTGCACGATGAAGAGGGGCCCAATTCGGCGGAGTCACAACCACCCACTTACTTCAGGGCTGTTTGGAACGCGGGATTTTTTCCCGTTCCTGCGTTTTTCCTGTGAAATTGAACTGATTCCTGTAAAATTTCTGCGTGATTTTGTGAAATTCCTGCGTTCCAAACAGACTCAAGGAAGGGAGTAAAATATGATTGCAGCTAAGGGAGTAAAATTACTGCGTGATTCCTGTAAAATTCCTGTATAGTCCTCGCGGATTACACAAGTTCACCAGCCAAAAGTCGTGCAAAAAGTGGGAGTAAAATATGATTGCAGCCACTAAGCCTCCGAGATAAACTCATGGTCATGGTCAGAGTACAACAGGCGAGTGCACGAGGCCTCATGCGGATTTGAGATAGCTTGGACAGTTGACATATAATACAAGATTATCCAAACATCGACAGGTCATTCCACCAGGATAACAGATAGGGAAAATTGATCCAGATTAGCGAATAGATTTAGCACATTTGTATTATTTTTTTATAATAAGGAGCACGTTTGTATTTATCGCCTTGTTTTGAGGATGTCCAGGTGAAGCTAATTAGGCTGTGATAGAACATCCTTGTCACTTTCACTTCACTACTAGAACTGGGAATAGTGCCATAGGGGTACCCTCGTTATCCTACTCATCATCACTTCCATAACTTTAATGTATGGCTGCTACTGCCTAAATTGATCTTAATTTCCATGAAATGGATACCAAAAATCATGAACTAATCTGTCAGATGTAAGAGCTAAGAACTACTATACATTAATAATCGAGCATAGCATCAAGTGTTCGAAAGACTACATCCAAAAAAATGATATAGTATTTTACGGTAACCTGGATAGCTGATCTTTCTGGGGGTCACTGGGAACGAACACAGGGAGCTGGTGCGGCCGAGGCCCGGAAGATCGTTGGCTCGAACCACCAGGATCTCTGAAGCTTCTTGCTGCAGGGTCTGCAATCAGAGGTCCGCCAAAGAATATAGACTGCCCGGTGTATAGAAGGTCAGGATGGCCAGAGCGAGAGCTCGATCCCTGGTTTGGCTGAGCAGACACGAACCTGCCAGCTTCCTGATCCCAGTAAACAGATGACCGGGAGGACCTGTCCGCTTGTGGTGGGGGGTAGGACCTCCTTGCATTGGTGGTTTCAGAGACAGGAGCTTCGCTGACGCTTGCTTTCGCTGAGAATGGGGACCTGTTTGCTGATGTCTGATAGATTGGGTTGAAATGCTTCGAGGGATGGTGCTCGGCTATAGGAGTTGGAGTCCGTGAGTTGCTCTGGAAGCTGCTCGGTGTCTGGGGGTACAGCTCGATGTCATCTGCACTTGCTCTGCTGGGTGGATACGAGGGTTTGTACTGCGAATTCCCACAAGACCGAGGGTACCTATGGTGTCCAGTATCAGCACTTATGACACTGCTTCTGGTACTGAGGTTATCACTGTCTGCCTCATACTGGTTGCGGGTATTGATTGGTTTCAGCACAGACGAAGAGGCTCTGGCTTTTGCTGCTGCTTTCATGGCCTCATTTGAATCGAGCTTCGCAAGCTTCCATGCACTGATGCGGACTGGACGTTTAGGATGGGTTTTGGTTCTTTCCATTGGGTCTGTGGTATCAGGATCAACAGTTGAAGGAACTCGGCCAGGCTCCAGATGTGGGATGATTTCGTCCTGCGATATGATGCAGACAGGATCAAATATATGCAGGATGACTCAATCAGAAAGAAAAGATAGGTGCAACTTATCATTGCAGACAAACTGTGACAGGCCAAACAGCACTAATTTTGATAGATTATCTAGGATAGGGTGAGTTTCTGATAAGATTTGTTGAAGTTGAAAGAATAGACCGCACATCAAATCGTGGTGCCTTCAATTATACTCACTACAGTCACAAATAAGTGATGTTTTGGACTCGGCACGGTCTTCAGAATGCAACTTTGACTAGTACTTTTTATTACAAGATATTATGAAACATAGCAAAAGTACACTTTTATGAAAATACTCCCTCCGTCCCTCAAAGAATCAATTCCTAGAGTTGTCTTAAGTCAAACTTTTTAAACTTTGACCGAATTTCTAGAAAAAACTATCAAGATTGATGGTACCAAATTTATATCATTAGATATATCATAGAATATATTTTCATAATGTGTCTATTTTATATCATAGATGTTATTAATATTTTCTATAAAGTTAGTCAAAGTTAAAAAAGTTTGACTGGTACGGATTCTAGGAATTGATTCTTTCAGGGACAGAGGGAGTAATTCAAGACAAATCTACCATTAAACTCAACACGTAAAGAGTAATTTGTAAACAAAGTTTAAAATGATAGGGCAACCCAAAACGTGACTGCAGGGAGTAGAACATAAACACAAGAGAATAGTACTAAGGAAAGTTGACAAGGCCCAAAATTATTACACGATACAATTAGTACCTGGTCAATGAAGATACGTGGGGGAGTGCACCATGCGCCTTTGTAGTGTCGTGCAAACGAGCTCCCACTAAAAGCTGTTGGTGCAGAACTCATTGGAGAAGATGCCAAGCTTTGTTGGTCATCAATGACAGAAGCTCCAGGAGGTTCGCTCTGAGCCCTCATGGCCACAACATATTCATAAGTTGTTATGCCCTAGAAAAAATTGTGCAACAAGGGTAACCATATCACATGATGCATTCTCAGACATGATCTAATAAAGGGACAAATAATGACAAGTGACAACAAAGTGACTAACCTTCCGAATTAATATCATATGGAAGAAAAATAGTTCTCCTAGCGGTACTGAAGCAAGCATAGAAAGAGCTGTAGCCAGGGCCTGGAGTCAGAGAGGTTTCTTTGTCAAGATTGTGACAGCTTACTAGCCATACCATATCATAATTCATAAACAGTTGACAGTTGACTATCTCAGAGTCATCACAGTCCACAGGACATCTATGTCCACTCAATTTGACAGTTTAAGGTACTGCCAGTATTATCTTCCTGAGCTATAATAATCTCTATCTCTTCTTAGTGCATGTGTGCGTAGTCTGCATGGACCTTGTATTTTCAGCTAAGACCTGAACCTCAATTCAACTAAAGCTTAAGTAAGATGCCTTATTTGGACAAAGACTATTACTGTGGATTGTAGCAAATGTGCAATACGCTCAGCATTGGTTGTGCTGGGTTAGGGTTACAGTTTCTGCATCTAAAAGTTAGCAATTCCTCCTTTCCACCTCTAGATAAGATTGGCCCATACCTACCAGTTCAATTGTGATTGTCACAAGGATCCCGAAATAGCGATGATAAAGCTTGCAAAATTAATAAAATTTACATGAAAATTCACTTAACTATATATCAGAAAAAAAACTCACATTGTAAAGAGAAACTAGACTAATAAATTAAAAAAATAATAGTTTAATACTTACCACAATGGTTGCAAAGGGTGCTCGTGAGAGACCATAGCCCAGCTTTTCCCCAATCTGATCTTCTATGGCTGTCTTATCAGTGAAGCAACGAACAAAAACAGCAATACCAACTCCACACTCGATGGCAAGCTGAATTTACGACAATGGCAACTAATCACAAAAAATGCTTTTGGAATAATCCACAAGTTACAAGCTTATTGGCATTTAAAAAGGATGCAATGTTGACAGTTAGAAATACTAGCATTCCATGATTATTAACATACCCAAGCCAGACTCACAGCCATAAGGCATAAAAATGTGATATAATTTTTTCTTCCAACACAATTGTTCAGCCACTGCATCAAAAGATAAGACACAGGTTTGAGTATTAACAAAAGGGGGAAAAATCAACAAAAAAGTAGAAAAAAAAGAAAGTGAAATTAGCTAGACAAGATTTGACATAATACTCGGCAGTGATGATCAAACCCATCGACGCACTTGTCACAGCTTCGACAGTGCTTGCTATGTTTGCGCACCTGTATCAGAATACAAAGGAAACTGCACTCAGTATCAACTAAAACTTTGTGTTGATACATGTGTCCAAACATAAAGTGCACTTTAGATTAATACAAAGAAAAAGATAAGCAAGCATCATGGCAGATGAAGATGCCAACTGCTAGCTTCGAAATAAAAACAGATGCATGAATAGTCATAAAAATATATAAACGAGTCCTTTCTCTTATGCTTAAATAAAAACTTTGCTGCATGAAAAACTATCTAGCTTGAAATTGTAATAACATTCCAAACAGTGCCGTATTTAGAATACCAGGAACTACATGAATACAAAAGATTGCTAATTTTTTTAGGCACCAACTCTTAGCATCTGTTATGCTGCAATCAACAGTTTTGATCTTCAGGTACATGGGTACTCAATAAATTGGTAAAGTAGAAACAAAGAATTCAATAATATACTCTTGGTAAGATAAAAAGAAATTGGGTCAAACAGAAATAGAGCACACTATGCGCATCGAATAAGGTTGGGCCTCAGCATAAAAGTACCTCCGCGTTACAAAGGGTGCAAAATAGTGCCTCTTCACCATAATCTTCTTGATGGTTAGCTTCATCCTCTTCGCGACAGTCCCCAATTGTAAAAATAGCGCAACAAAAACAATTCCTTCCAAAGCATGATTTATGCTTTTGGATATCCTCACCGTTTCTCAATCCTGGCTTACCAGCTTCATCTTGAGTGTCTACAGGTGCTTTTAGCCAGAAGATGAAGATGTATTTGTAAATAAAGTGATAGGGTGCAAAATAGAACTATAGGAGCATTATTAATGAGCAAGATATACCTTCTGATTTATAAATTAGTGTGCCATCCATGGAAATCAGGATGCCAGGGTCAGCAGGATCAATCGCAGTACATCTAACATATAGAATCAGCACGGATAAGGCCTGTCAAAACAGAAAACAAATATCAAAGCAGTGATCACTTACTGAAGTATTAAATCCAAGCATGGTAGGGTGGAATCTTACCAGAAAACTATAAATACCCACAGCAATATATTCATACAAGTCCTTCCCAAGAAATGGAGAGAAGAAAGCATAGAATGCTATACAAAGCAAGAAGTACACTGTTATAGCCACCACCTGGGAAAATATATATAAAAATGTTATTCATACATACTGTTCCACTGATAAGGACCAATAGGGCATAGGTAAGGATGCATTGCCTGCAAGGATAGAATTTTAGGAGGAAGCAGAAATGAAATATAAGAGGGCCACAAATTCAGCAGAACTGAAGGCCATGACTCCCATAATGTACATCATAATCCCTATCTAAAACGGGAAGCTCCTAAGAGATATTACTAAATGATGAGCTTACAAGCATCTCAAGTGATTATACCGTCAAATTTAGACGTGTGGAGTTAAAATTTTATAATCACTTCCAAGAGAAAATATATTTTTTTATAAGACAAACTCATTAGCTTAGACTTTTCATGCTTCTTCTAAAGGACACTGATAAAGTCATAGCAGCTCAGAATTTTTAGCATTTCCCTCAAAGCTTGCACTTCCATCCAGACTTTATAGAGGAGCAAATAAAGTGAACAAATGAAAGTAAGCATGATGAATTGGCTTGTGAATGGATCCAGGCTACTGCTAATCGAATGTTAATCAGAAAATTCAAATTCAGATAATGAAAACACCTACTTGAAAGTATCACGTAAAAGACATTTTTCGTAAGACAAAAACTAATATTATTTTCATAGTTCATGCTCTAAAAATCTTGGTCATTAGTCACTACTACACAATCTACTCTGACCTCACCGGGATACCATTGTTCTCTGATACTGCATCAACAGAAGTAGGATACTATAATTCAATTATTCAATGAATCCAGAAAAAAGGCTTCATAGCAACACACTGCTACGGCATTCAAACTCACTGACACATTTTAACAAATTTGTAATTCAGCAGCACATTTGATTCCGTGCATCTGGCTGTAGCACAAGCAACTGTTGATTGGTTGAGACAGTGGCACGAAGCTAAGGAACATACTAGTGGACAGGGCCAGATCCAGATGAATGACAACAAACAAAACGCCTCAGTTATTGTCTAGGGGCACGGAAGCATCCATAGCATTAAGACATCACGCATAGAAAAGTAGAGTTACACATTTTTACAGCAACCCGAAAAGCAGGGTCCATGAATCGAATACAACGTGCAGTTTAGCACAAACTAACTAAATCAAACCTTACAAAATGAAGTAAAGCGGAAGGAGACAAAAGGAATAGGTCGGCAGCGAAGCCGAATTTGTAGGTCAAGTCCGACAACACCTCATAGACGAAAGAGCAGAACGGCCCAAGAGAATACCAACAAAAAGGGACACTTTTATTGGAGAAAGCGAAATGCCAGATAAAAACAAGGAGGACACATTCTATGCCGCAGGAGATCAGGATGTAGCGCGCTACCGCTGCATAAAATTCAGGTAAAGCTGCCGTTTTAGGATACAAACCTTAACAAAACCAAATCCATGTGCTATTACTTCGCGTCAAAATAGAGATGTAGCAGAAGTGACCAAATTCTCGCGCGCTTTTCAGAGTATACAGAGCCGCGCAGACGCATCGGGAAAAGAGAAGGGCAACCCGTCACATCGCATCGGATCACAGGAAGCTAGCCACAGCATTCCTCATCAAAAGCTAGGCACTACAGATAGAAACAGCGGCAGGAAATTCGTTCAAACATCGCCCCAGAGACACCGGCCGAAAACCTCCCCCCACTTCAGCGGAAAACCGAACATGTCGCGACGGGATCCGGGAGCACATTGCGCGCTCAACTGGCACACTCAGAGCGGATGACAACTCGTGGTGCGGGAGAAGGAGAATCGCGGGCGAACCTGCAGGGTGTGGGCGGGGAGCTGCCACCCGTGGCGCCGCGACATGGCGGCCGCCGGCTGCAGCAGAGGCGGCGGCCAGGGGGAGGAGGGGAGGAAGGAGGCGGTCCCGGGATCAGCGGCGCGCGAGCTGCATTGCGGTGCGGCGCGAGATCCCGAGCCCGCGGCCGAAGTGGGGGAAAACCCTAGCGCCCGTACGGCCGCCGCGGCGCGTGGCTGTGTCAGGCGGGGAGGCGGAGCCGAGGACTGGACACTGGAGAGGAAGGAAGTGGGGGAGGAGAGCAGGGGCCGAGGCGGGACGTGGTCAAGACGTGAAGTTGGAGGAGAGGTGCGGGCGGGGCGGCGCTCGGGCGACGGCTTTGGATTCCTCCTTTGCTCTCGGTTCGGGCCCGTCCGACTGACTACTTGCGGTTGCAGTTGATGGTGTGGACTGGACCTGCAGTCTGAAAATCGGCAAACGATTTTGTTTTCCATTTTTAGCCGTTCTTTTTTAAAAATCTGTACTTCGTTTTCGTTCTACGGTAAGACAGCCTCAGTGCTACTGTTAGTTTCTATATCTGTTATCCATTAATTTATTTATAAAAGTATTTAACTATGTTTTAATAGTGGTTTTTACAAAATAATTTTATTCGATTACACGTATTCTCGCCCCATGTATACATGGTTTTTTATCTGACAAATCATTTTTCTCATTTGTCTTCTTATCTTTTTATTTAGTTGACACTATAGTTAATAATATAAAAACCATATATAGTTTTATTGTTGGGAGTACCCTAGGAATCTCACTTTTTACTTATTTGAAGTATAAGTCCAATTGCACATTGGCACCTTTTTTAAGTAATTTTTCCCCTATAAAAATTGATGTTTTAGTTCTTAGATATTGGGTTTGACCCACACCAATCTGGGATAGCGGCATGTATGTCTCTGTCCATTCTTTTTAATTAATTAATTTATTTCTTAGTTAACATAGTTCACCATTTTTAGGTTGTCTCCAGCCGGAGATCTATTTGGTGACTCAAACTTAAAATGAGGCCTCGTTCAGTTCGCGAAATACGTTGAGAAAAGTTACTGTAGCACTTTCGTTGTTATTTGACAAACTTTGTTCAAACATGACCTAACTAGACTCAAAAGAATCGTCACGACATGAGCAAACTAAAAGTACAATTAGTTATTTTTTTACCTACATTTAATGCTCCATGCATGCGTTTAAAGATTCGATGTGACGGTTACTACGCAAAATATTTGGGCACTTTTGGGAATCTGAACGTGGTCTGAGTCTCTAACACAATACTTATAGCCGTCAATAGAGTACCTATATGAGAGACCCATTTTGGATATCGAAAAAGACACAACCTAAATTTCAATATCATCTCTCGAGACTCATTTGCAGAGACGGTTCACTTTTGAGTCTGATTGTTGGAGAAAACTAAAAATAGACATTGAATTCATTACTTGTAGCGTTACCCAAACATTAAATGAGTCTTGTATTTTAGGTAGTGGTTGTTGGAGACAGTCTTGGCAATATCCTAATAATCTTAACATCAAGTATTTTCCGGCGAGAAATGACTGTGTAAATATGTTTTTCTAAATAGAAAGAAAATGAGTACATGTTACGAAGATTATTACTTTCTCTTGAATCCAGGGCCTGTTTGAGAGAGTTGTGTTCTCTGATACTTCAGCCGTGCTCCCACGCTGGTGAAGTGATTCTGTGGCTGAAAATGATTTTCTTTGATTCTTTAGCATAAACTCTAAAAATCAGGGTAGAGAATTATTTCACAGAATCAGGTGAAGCTACTTTTTCAGCTCTCACCCTTTTAGTTCATTCTAGAGAATCACGTCGCATAATCAGCAAAAAATCACTTCTCGCTGAAAAATACGTTTGACAGTAAGAGAGTGATTCTCCCTGAGCTCCATGGAACTGTGTCAAACGGCCTCCAATCACGTAGTCACCCTAAACGTCACATTGTTAATAGGCACACCAGAAGGTATTTGAATCCGAGTGGACATACTCCACCGTAAGGACACACAACTTATAGTAGTTGAGTTACCGTCAATTTGCTAATAATAGATACGATCAAGCTTAGCTTTATTTGTGACGAGAAATGACTAGAAGTCGATGGAAGAAGAATCTAGATAAAATTTTATGTATTTTTTTAGATCAGTATAAGCCCTCCTCTTTGTGAGCTTAGTGCAGCTCCAATGTATATTCATGAGACAGGTGCAAACAAATGACATCTTAGGCGGTGCTCCGCTAGCCAAACATGCTCCAATATATAATGCGATAGCGCTGGCTAAGAGGAGGTCCACAATAAAAAATATGTATAATACGGCTACTTGGTATGCCTCAATGCCCCAAACGGTTGCAAAGAGCCAACGGTAATGAATCAGTGCTCTGACACAACTATTTTTTTAATGCTAGCACCGGATGCTCAATTTGGCTACCGGTGTCAGTCGACATTTAGCTAGCACTAGCACTGCAATGTGTAGCACCTATTTTTTCTCTTTCTCTCTCCTCAAAGCACCCCTTAGACAATACATTGGAGCTGCTCTTAGCTTGACTAGCTCAGGAACCAGCCAAACTGAGCCTTAATCCTGGGGTTCCTGTGCCATATGGTGCTTCGTTTTTCTTGTGCTGGACGCATCTTCTTGCCTGCCTCCTGCTTACCATACGTATTTTGTTTGTTGCTTCTTCCCCCGAGTCAAATCCAGTGCGATCCGCCCTGGGAATCTGCATATAGTTTCATTAAACTACCATGGCCACTCTCTTAATTAGTGCTGTTGACAAAGAAAATTACTGTGGCATGCAGTAGACTATGCATCATGCCCTCCATCTCTCTCCCCACTTAGCGTGGACGACCTCTGTTGGCCTCGCGAGCACATGGGGGAGGTTGGGATTGGCAACGACGTGACGCTATATGATGATAATGCAACTGGTAGAGTACGTGGCTGTATCGCCGAGACAAATCGCACACGTAGTACGTGCAACAACCAGACGGGACGAACGAAACATGACGCGGCGCGCACTGTTCGGTTCCTAACATGATACTGTACTGTGAACGCACGAGACTCCGATCCATATCCATCCATCGATCGGCCACCCAGTTGTTGACATGCTTCTTCTTCCCTGTGTAGCGCCCTCCTCCTGTACATACATACATATATACCTTCATCCGACGTGTCACATTCTCGATCTGTTCGTATTTTATGCCGCGAGGAATAAACTTGGTGGAGTCGTGCGTGGCGCCCGTGACGGGTGTCTCCATGGTTCGCCGTATTAAAGTTTTCTTTCAGAATCTCTGCTAGCTGGCTAGCTGCGTAAACTACTACTACTAGCAGTGCTGAAATATCTCTGCTAGCTCGGTAAACTACTAGCGGTGCAGTGTAATGCAAGCATGTGAGTTGTTTTTTTTTTTAAAAAAAAACTCATAATGCATGCGACTTGTTTTTTCTCTCTAAATCTAATAATTGGGAACGTATGCTATGCAAACTAGACTCCTGTGCAAACTATGCAAACTTTAATCAAGACCATATAAATCTAATCCGATGGCTGGTAATTTTAGCACTCAAACCCCCCACTCATCCTATCCGCCTGTTACAAAACACCCCCATGAGTGGAGGGGTTTGAGTGCTAAAATTATTAGCCATCAGATTAGATTCTTGTGGTCTTGATTAGAGTTTGCATAGTTTGCACAAGAGTCTAGTTTGCATAGCATACGTTCCCCTAATAATTAATGCATTTCTCGTTTCGTAGCCGTAACAGAACGCGGGGGATGACGCCGCGCTGGCGAAGGCGTGGGCATGTCATGTGGCACCTGCTGAAAACAATCCGGCATGCAAGATCTGAGCACTGATCAGGGCCGTTTCATGTCCTCAAGTGTGAAGGACTGTTGCGTGTGCAGTGTGCTCATTCGGTTGGGGTTGCCTGGCTGGCGTGTCCCCAGCTCGAACTTCTTTTTTTTTCTGGCTGTTTGTTTTCGCAGGAGTATTTGGTATTCGCTGTCCATCATCATACAGCTATCAAGAACCGTAGAAAGTACGTGTAGTACGTACTTATTGCTAGCTAGCCTGTGGAGCACGGACAACTCACGGTGGGTCACGAGCTTCTCGTGGTCTCCAGACAACTGAAGGCGAGTCATGGTCATTGGTCGACGACGACGAGCCTGAACACTGAAAAGAGAAGAGAGACATGCATGCATATCCATGTGTCTGTGATGATCGTGCATGCTCGCCCATTCGCCCCTCAGCTCATCGTCCGCGCGCAGAGGTGCGTGTCCGCCCTCATCATCCGCGCGCACGCGCAGCTCCGTGTCGACGGCCCTGATTGCTGTCGTGGAAAAAGATATCGAGTTCGTTCACTCATCATCCATCGTCAATGCCGCTACGTACTGGGTCCGGCGCGGGTGTAGGAATCGGCATCGCATGACGAACCGACAAAGCCATCAGATGAATGAACAGAAAAAGGGCACATTTCACTGTATTCTTTACTGGGGGTTTGAAGCCCAATCTGAACCCGTTTAGAACACGGAGATCACTTCAATTTTTACAGAAGAAGAAGCGCAGGAAGAAAACAAAATCCAGACGAAACGAAACAAACGGACGGGCCTTGCATGCAGCCTCTCCGTCCAGCAGACGGTGGCGGCCAACCGAGTAGCCGACGGACGGAATCCAAATGTGCAACTGTCCCGCGCGACAGGGCTGGGACCACGTTGCCCGTTCGCGTGCTGGGGGTCACCCGGACGCTCGCCCGCTCAACTGCCAACCGCGCGCCACGCCTTCGATGATGCCGTCGCCCATCGGGCGCGGCCGAGATTCTCGGCGCCTTCGCGCCCTCGATCCGGCAGCACGGCACGAACCGCGCCGGACGCTTTCCGCCTCGAGGTTCTTGCGGGGGACACTCTGCACTGCACGGCACGGCACGGCACCTTGACGAGCATGTCCAGGAGTTTTGCATTTTTGGTTTGGCATTTGATCTAATTTGCCAACTCCCAAAAGATATGCCAAATAGAAAAAAAAGGTCTTCTCCAAGTGTTTGGCAAAATAGACTTTGCAAATATGAAATGTTGTGGACCCAAGAAACAAATTGCCGCGAAATCTTCTTCCCCGCGCGCGCGGTCTTTCCTTCGCGCGCGGCGCGCGAAATCCGGAGGCCGATATGCCAAGCCACAATCCACCGCGCATAAATGCCAAGGGAGGATCAGAAATTGCCAAGTTAACCAAATTGCCAACCCAAAATGCAAAATGTTGGAGAGGTATTTTTGTGACTTTTGCCAAAAATCAAGAATGCAAAAGCAATATGCAAAACTCATGGAGATGCTCTAAGAAACCATGTGCATGTACTTCTACTGTACTGGTAGCGTTCTTAATCAAATGCCTAGGATCCGACATTAATCCCTCCTCCCCAACATGTGCGGCAAATTAAGGCCACGACGACCCCATGTGCGGCTGCTTTAGGCATCTATACAATTCCGCGGCACACGGAGATCCAAATTCACTACAAACCCTGGGGACGGATCGACCGTTCGTGCACTAAACCGAATCAATGTCGCTACGACCATCCACGTACACGGTGATATTTTTGTATTTTAGCCTTTTCTTCAAATATTTTTTTTTTTTTGCAAACAAACCTGTTTAGAAAATTTGTTCAAAAATGGGATAAAAAGATCGGCGTCATGTGACATGACGCCGACCCCCTGCTCGGCGTCATGGGACATGATGGGACATGACGTCGACACTTTTGTCTCATTTTTGAACAAAGTTTCTAAACAGATCTGTTTACAAAAAAAAATGTTTCAAAAAAGAGCTAAAATGCAAAAATATCACCACGTACACGCTGCCTGCATCTACGGCCTACGCGCGCGTACATGTCCCTCCCTCCCACCCATACTAGCCGTGGTGACCGGTGAGGCGGCGCGGGCGGGCGCCGCCGCATCGCGCGCGCGTACGCACGCCGGTCGGCTACCTCGACATGCTGGCGTTGCTCGACGTGAAGCAGCTGCTGGCGCCGCCGTTGCTGGAGCTGCCGCTGGACGCTCCCAGTCCCAGTCCCAGCGCCGCGGGGTCCTTGAGGCACTGCGTCTCCCGGCGGTCCGCGAAGGACAGGAACGCCCGGATGCCGCTGCGTCGGGAGCGCGAGATGGCGCCGTCGGCCCCCGTCGTCACCGCGTCTTCCCGCGGCGGCGGCTGGGACGCCACGTGGAGCGAGTACTGCCGGGCCACGACGCAGCCGTGGACGGCCAGCGCCGCGACGCACGCCGCGCCGCAGATGAGGAACAGCGCCGAGAAGCTCTGCACGCGCAGCCGCTCCGGCTCCAGGTCCGCCGCGGGCTGCTGCGGCGACGCCCCGTTCGACAGCCACTTGTCGTGGATCCTCTGCAGGTCGCCGGTCTCCGACAGCGCCAGGATCGCCGTCGACAGGTCCACGGCCAGCGGCGAGTCCCGCGGGAACGCCTGCCAGGACCCAAACAAGTGTCAGTGCTGTTCGTGTGCATGCATGAGCGAAGAAAGAAAAGGTGGACCGCCGCTGCCGACTCACGAAGCCCCAGCCGCTTTTGGTGAACTCCGCGCCCACGATCGCGACCTTGTCGTGCTGGAGCAGGAAGAGCTCGACGTACGGACGCTCGTCGACGATGGCCACGACGCCTCCCCTGCGAGGGCCCAGGTCCAGCGCCCTCTTGTACTCGTCCGGGGTGCCGAGCGCCTGGAGCCTCGACGGGGAGACGCCCAGCTCGTGCACCAGGTAGCTCTCCGCGAAGGACCCGACCTGGAACCCGATGGGCTCGCCGCTGCCGATCAAGTTGTCGATGCCCGTGATCGGGGACGTCAGCTGCTGCACCGTGAGGATGGAGGTCAGGCTGGCCGTGTAGCTGGACTGGATGATCAGGACCACGAACAGCCAGATGAGGATCACGAAGCGCCCCAGCGTGCTCCTGGTGTCCTCTCCTGTAAAACCCCCCAAGATGCAGAAAATGACTCCTGCTGAGTCAGCATGTTTGCCGAGTTCATTTCTTTCGTCTGGATGGATTCTTGTGCAGAACTGTAATGTAAAGAGAGCTGCATTTCACTTACTGTGGGCAAAGAACAGAGTTGAGAAACTGAACCTGCAAAGAGCATAGCATGTTAAGTGTATGTGATGTTGGACAGAAGAAGCAGACAAACGTTTCCAACAGGCAAAATTGATTTGCTTATCCTTCCAGCTCGCCTTGTAAGATTGACAGTAAATTGATGCCAAGCATGAAGGAAATTAAACAAATATAATATATAAATACAGTGTTAGACACTAAGAACTTACCAGAAAACAGTAATAACCTGTTTCTTTGGAGGACCGCGGAACTCATCATTGATTCTGTGCTCGAGCAACCAAATCACTGCTCCTACGATCAGAAAGAACACAGCTATTACAGACCACATTCTGATGGTAAATGGCTGCAGGAAAGCCCATCCGTTCGAGCCCTGTGACTTAACAGCGGTGAGTATGACAAGCCCAGAACCAGCGTATGGTTGGGTGAAATCAACAACTTTCGTCCGGTTTGTGACAATAGTTACATCCCCAACAACAGCATCAAATTCCTAGAAAAAAGAAAGACGACTATTAAAACATGACATGACTCAGTGACACATACTAACCGCAAATGAAGCTATAATTTTTTTCAGAAATACGTAGAAAATAGAACTTACATTCGTCAGAATTCGACCGATCAGCTCTGTGTAGCTTGGATTCTCGCGGCCGTTGCCAAAAGGTATAAACCTATATGTAACTGGGTATTGCAACAGGTTTATTGCAGCAGCAAACACATCAATACAGAAACCTCCCACCGTTTCAGTTTGGTTGTCAACTGATACAAATTGACGGTAACTTACCCTATTGGGAACTCCAATTCTCAGCTCATTTCCATTGTTGGGGAACACCCATCCCCGGGGCCTCGTTATAGTCTCACCTGGCCAGATTGCGGCGTGGAGTCTCTGATTCTCACTGACATTGAATGGTTTCTTGTATAGAATCTCAGGAGACACGATGGACAGCCCAGAATAGTTGGACCAATAACCAATTGTCCGCAGACCAGACCCTATTATGTTTACAATGTCGTATGCAGGCTGGATAAGGTTACCATCTGAATCCATCTTTATAGGGCCAGTTGCACCCATGAAATTTACTTTGCGGATTCTTTCTAGCAGTAGCGTCCCCTCATCAAAGACGCTCAGTGCGTCCAGATTCAGGCCTCCTCCTGCAACTGCGCGCAGTCTGGGGTCTGGAGAGAAGGAAATGTTCCCGCCACTGCTGAAAAATGCATCCAACCCATGAGCAAGCATCCAGACAGTGTCATAGGCATAAAGGCCATAGGAATTGAGCAAGCTGCCGCCGCTGCCACCATCCTCCTTCGCCAGTTTACTCCATTGTGAAACTAATCTCTTCTTCCTGTTGGTATTTTCTGTGTGCTGACGCAATGTGAGAACACCCTGCATTGTGCTCAGTAGTCCGTTTCCAAGACGAGGAGCTGAATCGAGGTACGCGGTGAGCCAATCTGTTGCAATCCACACGTACCCGCCGGATGTCATGCTAAGATTACAGGCTAGTGAGAACACGTCAATTCCAGAATCATCATGTGCATGCAGCACAAAAACCCGGGACTCCATCATCGCAGCCTTGACCAGCACAGCAGCCATTTCACTCTTTTTGGCTCCTGGCCTAATTGCAGCTTTATACAAGATCTTCAATCTCCTCTTGGCAAGCTCATCGTCTAAGGAGGATATGCCATTTCTTCCATAATCGTCGTCAATATATACGGCTGTCACCATCTTCCACCCATAGTAATCGACTAAGCTAGCTACGGAGGCCATTTGAAATTGATCACTGTGGACGGTACGCACAAAGAAAGGATACTGAAGTGGTGTCAGAGTCGGATCAGTTGCAGCAAAGGACATCAAAGGTACTTGGAGTTCATTTGCAACATGGGATATGACGTGTGCAACAACTGAAGATTGCGGGCCGATGATTGCGATTGTATCTTTCTCCACGAATTGCAAGGCTAAGCAAGATAAAAGGATAAGGAGTCAGTCATAAGGCACCGTGCGGATTGTATTTTTGTAACGAGACTTAGGCACCTTCATAGTTGACGTTTAGGACAAACTATGTCAACTATTGTTAACCGGAACCAGAAAGAGTATATTTTATTGTCGCAAAAAAAGAGAGCAAGAGACATGAAAGGGGTACCTTGAACAATGCCGATGAAACCGCTGTAGTTGGTATCTTGCATCTGAACAACCAGCTTTGTTCCCCGAAGAACACTTGGATCTTTATTGATGTCATTGACTGCAGCAGCGATGGCAACCTTGGCAGCTCTCCCATTTGTCGAATTGAATGTAAAAAGAGCTCCAATGTTCACAACACCAGGTCTCACAGAAATATTTTGTCCAAGTGCAGAGGAACACAAACAACAGAAGATGCTCAAAATATGGAGCATGAACTTCATGTTTAGTCTTGACTCCAAAGGATAGCTGGGGTATTCTTTAAGAGTCCATCATCATATGTGCTGGAAGAACCAAAAGAAAATTTCAAGATGATGCCTGTTTGGCAGATATTTTCGCTATCTAATGACTCGAGTCATTCTTCAAGGAAAATTCAGGCATTTACATGATGAACTACATACACAAATTACAAACTGGAACGAATATCAGGCACAAGGGGGGGACAAGTTCCACATCAACATGAATTCAGGGCTCAAGAACACAAAAAAATGGACACTCATGGTGTTAAAGAAAAACCGGGAATTCCATAAAAAGAAACAAAGAACAACTGGAAGGAAAGCACCAAACAAACTTAAAAACAGAGTTCTGATCCTAGAAGCTGCGGAGACTAAGCAACCTCTCACCTTAAGATTTGGCCTTGAACTATCGGCATAAGAAGCAAAATTAGAACATAAAAGCATGAGCTGAGATGGGTTTGACCGCAGAATTCTCTATATATGAGCTCGAGGGGCAAGAAGATCAGGTACGAAGGGGACATGAGACTATTTGGAAAAAACAACAGGGTGAATCCGAAAGCGTGGAGCATGCAGAGGATTCGCAAATAATTGCTCCCCGGAACCTCTCCCCTTTCTGAGCTTTCTTTTTTGTAAATTGAGGCATGGTTGCTCTTACCGTTGGCTCCGGAGCAGCTTTAGTTGGCGGTTGCTTCTTCTCAGACTGCACGAGATAGGTGTGAGGGGCCGGTAGCTCGTGTGAACGAGAACAACCCTCTTGGCTCTGCAAGCTGCACGCCTCACCGAAATACATGTTTAAAACTTCTTGGCTCTTATCGGCTGATGGTTTCCGCGGTCGAAAAACACTATCTCGGCTGATTTATGCGAGAGAAAAACACCGTTCCAAGATTGAAAAGTAGAGCTGATCCGCACATAAGCTCAAGCAAACAGGGACACTGGCTCCAGTTTGTCCTGTAAAGCATGATATTTGGAGTGCCTCGATATCACAATGCCAACATGTTCTAAACAGATCAGCAGGACAAAGATACTTTATTTCAGAAATTCAGGTCCTCAAGTCGAACATGTGACAAGGAATAACTCAGTCGCAGCAACATTCCACGTAACCTTCAAAAATGTGACTCGATACCATACGTGAGCATATCTGGGCATGTAGTACAGTAGTAATACCTGAGGCACATCGAGCTTGTGCTCTTTTGGGTGGACAAGGTACCTTGACAACCCCAGTCCACATAGCCTCCCCTGGAAAGGCCAACAGCGGCAACATCATCGGTTCAGCGAGCTGTCACAAACAATAACCACCGAACACGACGTTGGGCCCGGCAATCACATCTCTTTGAGAGAGAAATCTACAGCAAGCCTCATGAAAATACACATTTCTTAGTCATTTGGTCTAGTCGGTCACTAATAATTCTACTTAAGGACCGAAATTTTCCTTTATTTTAATGCGTCTTCACCTAATATGTATTTTATGCGACACTTGAAACACAGATGGCAACGTTCCCTCGAAAGTCAAAAACACGTGAGCCTTATCGAAAAGCATGTCCAGAGAGCAACGAATAAATATATCATTATCCACCTGTTGAATCGCTTGATGAATAAGCTGAAACCACATTTCCTCTATATAATTGGCAATCAGACTTACATCTTATATTAGTCGTAACCGAAAGAATAGTTTCCTCACATAACCCTTTCAGCTAAAAATTGAAGCTACAACACCCAGACATTCCCAGAGATAACACAAGGAAACCAAACTCCAAATGAGAACCACACAACAACCCAATGCTACCCAACAAGCCAACGGCCTAATACTTGGAGATTCGCTCCGAGTTTCCTTCTCAGGCCTCCACCCGCAATCTTTTGGTAGGTGTGTTGTCGCTAGCCCCTACCGCCTCAATTTTACCATTGCCTTCTACAATAGTTTCTACGGTGCCATTGTGTTGGCCCCCAAAGGTCCATCCAGGAAAATCTGATCCTAGAAATAACGAAGTTGGTGTGGTTCTGTAGAATGCAAGGGGGACCTGTTTTATCCGCCGACGTACCTACAATTCAAAATTCAAAGACTGGTGAATTTTTATTGGAAAATTCCTAGTTATGATTAATAATGGACATGACAACAGATAGTATGCAAATCTAGCTCTGGTTTGAACTACAGAGAGAAGTCAAACAAAGGAGATGGTTCTAGCGGACACAAGTCAGACAACATCTAGCAATTGTCCATTTTTATGCATAAACCAGGCAGTCCCATATCATGTACCGCCGCATGTTAATGGCAAATGCCAAAATTCTTTCACTTCCTTTCCTTCAGGTTCCTGCAATTTCTGCTAAAGTACCTGAAAACTGCTACCGCAATCAAACCTTCCCTTTCAGTCCAATAGATGGCACAGATAACATACTTCATGGCAAACAAATCATTAGGTAAAAGCAGTGAAATTTACCCCCTTGAATTTGACACCCCCCGCCTCCCCCCCGACTATCCCACTTCTTTCCCTCTCTTCACATGCCACCGCCTCCCTTGTGCACACTTGCGGGCCAACGAGGATGTGAAACCGTCACATGCCTCAGCCATGACTTCCCATGCAGAGATTGGGAGCTAGGCCGCATCCCACCAGGTGGAGAGAGAAGAGGGAGATGGGACCTCGGCCACATCCTGCCATGACCACGTCGATACAAGGAAGAAGCGCACCAGTGGACCGAGGAAGAAGAGTCCATGTCTGATGAGCTTGCCCATGCCGCCTTGAGGAGGGGGAGAGAGGTTGCAGTGTTGCACAGAGGGAGAAGGCAGCAGACGTGCGGCATTGCAGGGGGAGAGAGACAAGGGATAGAGATATGACCCAATATAGATGACATGGCTAAGACGTGGGATAGAGATATGACCCACAATAGATGACATGGCTAAAACAAGGGATACAGATGTGACCCAATATAGATGACATGGCTATAAAAACTGATGACATGTGGGCTCACATGCCATGTATGTGCCATGACAGCCAAAACCACCTTTGAGACCAAGTAATTTGTGTGGTTTTGAGAGATGAGGGATTGTATATTGTCTGGTATTCAAGCTCGTCTTTTTAAACCTCAGCAACAAGTTCCAGGAGGGAGGTTGCAAAACGGCATTGACTTAATAGTATAATGCATGAGGTGAAAAGTACTAAGGTAGCGAAGGTGTACCTCGTCCCTGAAAACTGTTGCATAAGAACCAGAACTGAAGTCCGTTATTTTCATCTCAGTAGTTTTGGCCCGGACAGTGAGATCCTCCTCAAGTGACGCTACAAATCTAAGAGTACCGCAAGAAAATGAGCACACAGCAAAGAAAACTGCATAGCAATCAGGATAGCAAGTTACTTTCCTATTACCTAGAAACTGCAGGAGAGTAATGATGGCGAAGTGTGTCTATTTCCCACAAAGAACTTCCTGTAGCACACAAACAAATACAACACATGATACAGAGGAATCAATTCACAAAAATATCATAAATGAATGTGTTATTGGGATAAATATGTAAACATGCAAAGCATATCAACTTGCAATTGCATCCATAAGTTATTATGGATGTAACTTCAGGTTGTAATTTAGAACGTGCCATTGTCTAATCATGGCAGCAATGTTTTTGAGGCGTTGCGGCGTCCTGTGGCGCTGGGGGTGCGCCTGGACGACTAGGCGCCCTTTAGGCGACGCCTAGGCGATATGGCGTAACTAAAACCCTGTGGCGTCCTGCGGCGCCTGGGGTACGCCACAACACCTAGGCAACGCCTCAAAAACAATGCATGGCAGATAAATCATAATGTAGAATAGCAATTTAGTTCGATCCAAAAATGTCATATCAGACAACATAGAATCAATCAAGGGTCATTTCATTCAAGTTCCCACCAGTTTTCAGCTGTTCACTGATTGCAGTGTTAGTTGATGGCACCGTAGGATATGCATCAAAGAACCTTAACACGTCATGACAACCTGGATATTTTATATCGAAGGGCATAAACAGTGCCAAAAGCTCTCAAAAAAGGTGGGGGTGGGGGTCCAAGGAAGAGAATTTATAGCAGTCCACCAATAAAATTCTAAATACTACAATATAGATTTGATAGTAGATATGCTTTCTCTAAAGTTTTTTAACTAAAAAATAATGAATCAAAAGACAGAAAATTACATCACCATCATAAAGCAATGAGCCAAAAGAATGAATCTACATTTCTTCTTATAAGAAAAGCATGCTTTCTATTCCAGAGTTCTAATTCTTCCTATTTCAGTCTCATTATCGTGAAATCCTTAATCTGACCATCAAATTAAAAAAAATGCTTAGGGATTGACAGTAGTGTAACTTGAGCTCAAAAAAAGATTTTTAGGTGACAGCTTGTCACTCAGGACTGCAAGGAAAAGAACTAGAGAAAAAGAGAAGGATGAGATAACATCCGTTTGATATGATGAGATACTTACGCATTGCACCAGACTTTGCAGGGTCTGCCTCATTATCGTTAAAAGGATCAGCACCAATCTTCTTAGATCGACTAGCTTCTCCTGTGGCATTGCTATCACTCTCATCAACCTCCTGAAAAAAATTCCATTAGCATAAAGATTGCACGGTCGAATATGCTACCAATGTAGCTCAAAAGACAGTGGTGTATGCACACTTGGATCAATCAAGCGTCCTACACATCCAATATACAACTATAAAAAAGACTGTAGCAGGTAACATACCCAATGCACCAAAAAATTAACTGAGGGATGTCTCCGCAGCAGATTATGAATTAAAGCAATAATAATAAGAGCTCCAGCTGGAGGAACTGAAAGAGCAAGTCTACTCAATCTTTTTGCAAATGCAGCAGCAAGATATGCCGGAAGATAAGAAGATTTCAGGCATGTGTCGAGAAGCTGCAAGAAAACAAGTCAAATGTCAGCAGATAGCCATAACTAATAATAATGCTTGCAGAAAAATAAAAACAAATTATATTTCAAGGTTCAGCAGCCTGTATTATAGATATTTGCTCCTCTTCAATCATAGGTGTTGTCCACAACTAGACCAGCAGTGGACACAAACTCAAAGGTGTTTCTCAGGGTTTTCAAGCATCAGGATTAACTAATAAACTACAAGTTTAGCCTACTATAATTCGTAGGTAACTTGCACATGGATAATTCTTTATGCCAGCTGCTAGAGTCCGCATTAAGATGGTCATGATTGTTCAAACTGAAAAATAGTCCCAGAAAAAGATGGCAAACTATCATTGTATATGCACCTGAATGAGATGCTCTGGAGCAGCATTTATAAAGAAGTTGTGGATGGCTGCAGACATTTTAAGACCTTGATATTTTTCCCATAGTGGAACTTCATGATATTTTTCAGCTCACATAAGTTAATTCAGCATAAAAAGGGTAATCTACCATACTCGGAGAGGCACCAAAATGCGACAGTCATACTTTTTTTCACTTACTTGCAAGAACACTGAGCGGTGTTTTGCCATGAAAACAGCTGGAGTCAGTAGTGCATAAAGTTTTTCATAGAATTTTGGATACTCCAGACCGTGTTGTGTCATAAGAATGAAAAGGCCACTTAAGGCCATCACACTGATAACACCACCAATATCATATGATCTAGTCAAGAAATCACTGCAGCAGGAAAAAAAAAAGTTATACATATGACATGATTTATGTCGAAATGTTGAACTGATATGCATATAGTACGGAAATCGTACAACCTACCATAAGATGGAAGGGTTTGACATTGAAGGAATGACATTTTGATGAATTGAAGCAAGGACCTGCAAGGTACCCCAAAAAAATCAAGGCAGGAAGCCACAGCCAACAATGAAGCACCTAATTACTAGAAAATAAAGTGAGTGCTCGTAATGTAGATGAGGGAAAGCAGACGATAAATATTTTCATCTTCCTAAGTACTTGTATTGTTACCATACCACGATGCAGTAGACTACACATAGGATTAGAAAATCATTGCTGAAAAGGCTCATAATTCAGATACAACAGTAACCATAGTTATGTCTTTCAGAGCAAGAACAGCTTTACCTCCTTGTACACATCAAGTGGTAGTGGTAACTTGAGAAAAGATAGCCATGCTTTGGTGAACTTCAATTTTAGTTTTTTCTTGATGTAAGTAGAAGTGTCCTAAATAATTCCATCAGTTAATACCCAGAAGAAAATTTGAGCTTAAGCTGAAAATGACAGTTTATTTGTGGTATGGTATATATGGTGAAGTACCTTGGAAGAGTCTTTTTCTTCTTTAGAAGACAGCCCTTCATCAGAAGTACAAAACCAGAAGCCAAGAGTAAGAACACTAATCACACATTCACACCTTAGCGCATATACATACGAGGGCTCACAAAAAGCATAATACTAAAGCCATAAATAATTTAAATGAGAATTATTTTGTAGGTTCACAGGAATACATGAAATTACTATTTTAATATTGTAAATGAGAGGAAAGTTTAGAGTGTCAAACAAATAATAAAATACTCACCAACAGTACTCCACATATCAAATGTTGATTCCTTTTCAAAATCCATCGAAGGAACATGCGCCAAAAGATTGTATATGTTGTGTACAGAAATACTACTTCTGTTATGTAAGGAGAAGAACATCATAAGACATTAAAACAATACAGCTTTGAATATGTTCAAAGGCATCAAATATAGCAACAGTCACAGGATCACAGGGGTTGTATGGACTCCAAGCTTTCAGCTGACAAGACAATGCATGATCATGCTTTAAATAATCCACACCAATGACCATAACCTATAGATTGACTTTCCAGATTCAAAAACTATAAGACCACAAAGTACAAACCTTTGCAAAATGGCTAGAGTGCACAAGAACATGATGAAATACAAGCAACAAATCCACGCTAATTGCCGAAAGGGAACGTATGCTATGAAAACCAGGTTCCCGTGGAAACTATGGAAACTCGCACGTGGATCGCTGGTTCTAAATCCGATGGCTATAGCTAATAATGGTGGAGATTAGCAATTAACCCCTCCCATTTATCTCTCCCTAATATATATAGCCAACACATGTACAACACAGGTGCACAACACTATTAGCTATAGCCATCGGATTTAGATCCAGCGATCCACGTGCGAGTTTCCATAGTTTCCACGAGAACCTGGTTTCCATAGCATACGTTCCCTTGCCGAAAACCAAGAAACTAATAATGGAACAATAACAACTAAACACAAGGCTTTCCTATCCACATTCTTTTAGAAGAAAGCATGAGCTGCATGCATTTGTTGTGCATATAGGTTTGTAATAATCATTAAATTTGGCACAGCGATGCAATTTTCTACGGTCTCATGGTGAGTCCAAAGTGTGAGCTTCGCTGAAGTTATTTTTGGAAGCATTAAAATACAAGTCTTCAGCTTAAGATTTCAGACATATACCATGTAAGAAAGTATACCTGTTTTCTGACCCATCACTTCCATTTTGCAAGGCATCTTTTCCAGAACCTGAACAGAAAAATTGCAAATTAGTAGAGATGTCAAACTATGCAAGTGTTTTAATGATCAAACAAAGAAAGAACAAGATGACTGAAGACTACCAGTGCTTTTACTGCCCAGACTGTTGGCGATCTTGTCTAAGCTAGTGTAAGTAAAGTAACTGCAGAAGCAATGGTAGAGTGAAAATTAAATACATATTGAGAAAAATGCAGTAATACAATTGAAAGTTTGAGCACAACATACCAAACATCGGTGTATTTGAAGTACTTCGATCCAAGCAACTCTAACAACACATCAATGGGATCAGCAGCATGAACCTGTAGAAAGAATGGGAACAGATAAGAGCAAACCCTAGAGTATTAAACAGGAGATACATAGTCGCTAATATTGACTTGGCAGCACGGTTACTTGAGTAGAAACAAACAGAGCTTATATACTAAATAAGAAACAAGCTCAAGTCTGACACAACGCAAACCTCCCCATCAATAAGGGAAAACTATACATTTCTAAGGCAAAAATAGAACATATGTAATGTCATAATTGAAGAGACACTCACGACAGCGTAGAGAAACTTGTGGTAAATTGCCGATTGGAACTTCCCGTCCTTCCCCAGCTTCACGAAATCCATGAGAGCATCCAGTGCCACATCCTACAGAGCACAAAAGGTACGCCACTAAGCATAAAGCCAAATTGTTTGTTCAACTATTTACTAGACTAGACACACCCAGGTAAGATGCTAGCAATGCTATCGAAGCTCACCCTGATTGCGTCATCGCTGTGTGGAGACAAACTGAGCTCCACCAGCGCGGCAACGAGCTCGTCGAACCGCTGCCGCAGCCAAGCTCCAAACACGAGCTCGGGGTCGCTGCCCGCATCCCCCGCGGTGGCTGCCGCAGAGGCGGAGGGGATAGAGGGGATGAGTGGTACGAAGAAGGACTGGAGCGAGATGAGCGCCTCAAGAGCGAGGTCGAGCGGCGCGTTGGGGGAGAGGAGCGCCAGGAGGGCGGGGGCGTGGTTGAGGTGGGCGCGCGAGGAAAGGAGTTCGGTACCCAGCTTCTTCACCTCATCAAGGGTTAGGGTCCCGCCTCTGGAACGCCGCTTCTTAGAGGCAGACGCGGTCGCCGTCGGCGACGACGATTTCCCCATGGCGGGAGCGGTGGAAAGTGGCGGCGGCGGCAGGGGGAAGAGGTGAGGTTCTGGGGTTTACGGACGTGGTGCGGCTTGCCAGTCCGGCTAAAGGAAGCAACGTGCGCGTCCAATATGAATGAAGTGGCCCAAAGGAGGCCCGTTTAGCGGTAGCTGATGCACGGTCAGACTTGGGCCAATCGTAAACGGAATTTTATTGTGCGTTTTATAAAGTTTCATAGACATTAAATACACTAACATAACACTAATTAATAAAGAGAGAAATAATTAAAGTTTGATAGAAGTAAAGATAGTTTTTTAAGATAAAACTCTTGTGCATCGTTTCTAAAATATAAACACGTTCAAAACTGGAACATAGAACCATAAAACTAACACTGAATTTTGAACGCGACACAACCCCGTGTAATCTGTATTTTCCGTAGTCCGTAGATAGTAGCACTGTGTAGTGAGCGTATGTATGTATCAAACATGTTCGATGAAACAAACAGTAAGTCCGTAATCCATCATGCATTAATGAGAATGATAGTTAGATCAGTCTTAGTGAGAGTTTTGAAGTTTTATTTGTATTTAATAAGCTACCACATAAGTCATTTTTGATAATTTTTTTCTCGAATATGTAAAAGGTTTGCGTATCTTTGTATTATCTTTGTATTAAGGTTGAGAAATATTAAAAGTACAACGACACGCCACGCTAGGAGAATAGTGTTATACAATCGACTTTTCCCTAACAGAAGGAGATCAATGAGCTATTACTAGCTAATCATGCTACCTAGCTACTTAGCCATGATCAACGATCAGACCGTTGGATTGCGCAGCGCCTCGGGCACTCTCCCTATGGGTTCGGGAGCAATGGGTTGAGCTTGTCTAAATCTCTAAGCTCGTCCGCACTTTTGATAATGTGGCAACATTTTTCTAAGAAAAGAGAAGTAAGTTTTATAGGGGATGAAACATCTTGGCACGATTACTTTATGAATCATGAAATTAAATATCATGAAACTATAGTAATTCATTTCATTTTATACAACATGCTAGTCTTAAAAACATGTCACGAAGCTCTCTACTCTCCCCTGGGACTGCCCTTACCGCCGGTTAGTGTGCATTTTTATCCAATCGAAAATGGTAGTACTATGCTGATGTGGCTATATTCCTGGATCAGCCTTAAGCCCTTAACTGCCCTGGTCATTCAGTAACATCAATTCCATCAGCACCTATGCAACGGAGCGGTCCATCCGATTTCTCAACTGATGCAATCTAATGCTACCATGTTAGCTGCACATCCAGGAAAAACATCTGAGAAGCAAAAGGGACAGAGCTTGAATCTTCTTTGCTCCGATGAGATGCATAGCAATAGCAGAGTTTTAGCAACAGCGATAACATCAAGAATGTATAGCTCATTTGCTTTTGTCTTACAGATGGAACTTAACGGTCAAGTCAGCAACTGACATTGCAAATTTGAAAGCTAGTATGTTACTAAGAAGTCACAAGTCATATTGAGCTATAAACGAAATTAGCTTGCCAAAGTTGGCATCAAAGAAAAACTATACACTAAAGGTTAGGGGGTCAACCTTTCGAGTAATTCTCAATCAAAATACAGGGAACTTTTTTTTTAATGTATCAGTGATTTAGCATCCTTTTCTTGGTCCTCAACATGCTTTATCACCTTAACGGTGGGACCATGAAAGACTGCAAAATAATGAATAATTAAGATAATTATATGGAAGACACAGCAGCAGCAGCATGACTGTTTGAACTCAATGTAGGATACCGTACCTGCAATTTTGTGGCACCCGCCAAGCAGATACCTGCAATCTTTTCAAATTTGGGGGCAAGGACAAATAACTCCTCCAATCCTCCATCATAATCCTCAGGTCATGAATCTTGCTTCCCAACCCAATGCAACAGTTAGCATGCATAGTGCAGACTTCGTTCAGATCTCTGCTTGGTTCACAGAACCCTCCGAAGTACTTTGTACTCAGAAACTTAATTGTCAACCCAATGTCTACAATGTAAGGATCATGTTTTATGGCGTTGAATACATCCTGATCATGATAGCCAGGATACCTCAACCTTGAGGTATACCAGAAACTGTAAAACTCTATGCTTCTTTTATTTGATTTCACATAGCTGAAGCCTCCATTAGCAATATTTCTCAAGTCAGTTGCATTCCTGACATAGTGATCACATGCAATCTGAAAGTCTACACCAGGATAAAAATGTTGGAACGGATTGCGAAACCACATAATGTCTGCATCCTGGATTTCAATGAAAACAAAAGAAAAATAAATAAGACTACCAAATTACTTGTCTCACATATTCAATAACACATGGGGTCATATTTCACAAACAAACAACACCTGGATCTTTCCCGGTTGCAAAATGGGAATAACTAGTTATCAAAGTAATAAGTTAATGTATTGCAGAATTTACTGAGAATATTTTTTCGATACGGGGAGATTCCCCATTCCCATTCAAAACAGAACGGAAATACAGGGGGTATTTACCGAGAATATGAAGTTGTAACCTTTTTCAAGAACCAGACGCAAGAAATCTAGCCTTCTCCACATCATCTCAAGATATCCAGAAGTCAGGAACCTCTTCTCTTCGGAGAAATCCACACCCTCTGTTCCCAGAGCAAAGCAATAGGGATGTATTTTGACACATTGCTCGTATGCTTTCCAATCAAATGCTACAATTACAAGGTGTTTCAACAGCAAATTTGTTGTAACTCCAGAACGAAAGCTATCGATGAAAAGGTCTATCATTGACCCAGGAGAAGCCCATGCAGCATTAAGTGTAGTTAAGATAACTGTATTGTCTCGCATTGAAGCCTTCTTTAGGACTCGCTCAAGTTTGAGATCTTCACTGTCCTATAAAGATCATTGTATATTAATTGGAAACCAATAAATAAATGAGCAAACTGACTTATCTACTGGCTATGCAAATATAAAAAACAGCAATTCAAAACTAAAACAAAACAGATCTTCGGAGAGCTGACAGGATGGGTAAATGCAAAGAACAGGCAACAAAAACCAAACAAGATATTACATTGAGTACTGAGATATGTAGCAAGACTTTAGCATGAGGGATCCCTTAGCATGATCGCTGCTTAGTAAGTTGTCGTAAGCCTAGTTCACCATTTCATTTGCCATTATAATCAGCATTTTCCATGTGAACAACCAACATCAGTTTGTGATTAGCTGGAAGCCGAGCATAACTATTACATATATAAGCCTCGCAGCATGCTGTTGCTATTGTTTGGCCAACCCAGGTTGGGAAAACATCATCAATCCATATCCATACTCCATACTTTAAAAAGGAGCGAATGACCAGCAGCAAACATTAATAATAAACTCAAAACTCATTTAGCAAGATTCTTCAACTGAAGTATCTAGAATTCAACAATATTCCAAGAAGACAGTGATTTTAGTCCGGATGGATATACAGTGGAACTGACACAAAAAATACAGTACAATGAGACGAGTATTGTATCGGTCTTCCATTTTTCGATCTATGGCATCAGAAGGGGTTAGTTTAGATGGAGTAAGCAGTTTTCATTAAAAAAATCAACGTGCTCATGTGGCCAACAGATTTCAGTCGCCGCTCTCTCGTCTCTTGCAGAGATTTCAGTTGCTTCATCCCAATTCCCATGGTAAGTCTTCCGGTTGCAAGACATCAAGTGAGGAAAAAACATATGACAAGCGCACAACCACGAACTTCAATTGCCCAATAACTCAGAATGTCATTATGCTTTAGCAGTTAGCACTCTCAGCCATACAGAACAGTGAATCGCCAAATCATCAGCACAATTCGAGTCTCGTACCAACGCCACAATGCAAATTTAAGAAACACGTAGCGAAATGGCAAGATCGGAAGCGGCAATAGAAGGTGGAAGCAAGCGGGCTCACCAGATCGTCGCCTTCGGCGTCCTCCTCCCGAGATGCGGCGAACGAGGGCAGCGAGTCCCAATCCCAGGAGGTCCCCAGTGAGCGCCAGACGGCGGCGCGGTATAGCACCGCGAAGGGCAGCGCGACGAGGATGGCGAGGAAGAGAGCGGCAGCGGATCTTCGGAGCGTGTGCCTCGGGATGGCACGCGAACGCGCGGCCAAAGGCGCGCCCATCAGGGCTTTGCGCGCTGGCCCGGCCATGTCGGCCGTCGGGCCGGGGGAGAACGGAAGTACTAGTACTACACTACTACTTGTTCAGTATTCAGTGCGGGGCTACGGCTCTAGCGCGGCTGCGCGGGCGGTTGCGGTTTGCGGATGCGGACGGAACTCGCCGGCATCGCAAGGCGTAAAACATAAATACGCCTACGTTGTTTTGATCAGAAAAAAAAATGTATTACATCGCACGTGACAGGCCGGGCAACACATGCCGGTGGGACAGAAAACGGAACCGCATGTTCTTATCTCTCCCCTCCCAAAGCCCCAACTCCCAACTTCAGCCTGGGATTACACGAACAGTGAAACAGAGGCACTAATGTTTTTATCATACGAGTAGACCACAACATGATTTCATTCATAGGAGTACACCACGGAGCTTCACTAGCCTGAAGTCACCTGAAGCTGACGACTCAGACCCATTAGTTTCGGTTGACAAGTTATTTGTGTGCACCACATTGTACTAATAAATAAGCTAGATATACCTAAGATCCACTATTTGGAACTGAAAAAAAAATCTAACTACTGTGACCCATCTGAATTTTGAAAGCACGGACTGCTACAGCTTCATTTCAGTTTCACCTGTTGCCGCATGGCTTCCTACAAATTCATGCATCCCCCTGTACCAGGAGAAAACGAGCATTTTGAGCCTCAGTTCCAATCCTACTTCTTTTGTTTCTCATCGTTGGAGTCATCAAGCTTCCTCTTGAAGATATCTGAATTGCGAAGCCTATCCCTGGATTCATGCGCCGTTGGTATCCTCCTATTGTGTTTGTCGCCCTGGAACAAATGACAAAAGGAAATCACTTAAACTATAAATGAGCAGGAATTTCATGAGGCTAACATGTACAGCTCCTTGCACTGTACCGTTCCGATTGAGCCTCTCTTGTTTCCATGGTGGCCATCCTTCTCTTTAGCAGCACTAGGAGAGATGAGCTTCCAAGCTCTCTCGATGAACTTGAAACTCTCGATATCACCACTCCTAATGCCTGCTTCTAGCTGCAAGAGAAGAAAGCATCTCAGCACAAAAAGAAGCAACTTGCTTCAATTGCTTATAAGGAACCTCATCCACTGACCTGAATATGTAAAATGCAGATAAAGATGCTAGCAATAGGTAACCAGCTCTCATCAGGTGACAGCGATAAGTTAGTTCTGAAAAGGAATATCAGTGTTTATCAGTAAACTTAGAATGCATTATGAACTCAATCTCCAACACAGGGATCACAAAAAACAGCAAATTTTTCTTTTTCCTTTTCTATGAGAAGTAACCAGAAACATTTGTGCCCTGGAGAATAGTTATTACAGAACAAGAGCAATCCATACATGGTACACGGAAATGAGAATTAGCAGGTGTTTGGATCCAAGGCTAAAATTTTAGCCGCGTCACATTGTCGGGGGTCCACGAAAGGGGTACCCCCAATCAACGCAAACAAATAGGTTAAACCTAGAACACCGGTAAATAACAAACCTAACTAGTCTAACCCCCTAAAGAGACCAACCCCTCGACGCCCACAACGCTGGCCCGCCAAGCCAGGCCTCGGGCGAACGCGCGCTCTCCGTCTCGCCCGAGCCCTCCGAGCATGGCCTCGGGCGAGCGCTCCACTAAAACCTTGAGTCCTAGCATATAGGGCTCGAGCCCCCCACAGCCGAACACCGCACCTCGAGACCCCACGCGGGGACCTCGAGCCTCTCTGGCACGGCAGCCTATCCCTCGAGACGCTTTTATGCTTCCCTCGAGCGGCGCAGACATCAGATGTCAGCCCCATACCGCGCATTTAATGTTTCCACCTACGCCAGTCACGTCCTCTGCAGCTCGACGTGTACCACAGTAACCAGGGCAGAGTCAAGTCTCGTTTTCACCACAAGCATTGGCAAAAAGGCGCCAGTACAGCACTGTTAGGCCATGCCCTACACTGACGCACGCTCGAGCCTCATCCCGAAGCCTGGGTTCCCGCTGTACGCCCGGGCGTTCCGGGACTCGCCCATACTCGCGGGGGCTCGAGCCCCCCGTAGGCGCCACCTCGAGGCCGGCTCCGCGCCCCTCGAGCCCTATCCGTTTTCACGCTATTGGAGGACAGGTACTACAAGACCCGGAGGGGCCCCGCCACGTCCTGTACATGCCGGAATGGGCGCTGTACGGCCCCCACGCCGCCACGTCTCCGCGTCCGCGCCCAGGATGAAGGCCACGCTCCAAGGACGCCACAACAGCAACGCCCACGTCGGCTCCAGTGGCCCCGACAAGACAGGATTCCTACCCTACGCCATATCGAGCGTTGTACATATCTATCCTGTGTAAACCCTGGCCTCCTCTTGTTCTATAAAAGGGGACGCCAGGGCCCTTCGCGCGAGGAGGACAAGACACAGGTCCACGGTTACACAACTCCGAGAGACAACACACAAGTCCACACACGTACACACTCGAGTCCGGACTCCGGTCCACGCTCATTGAGCTTGTATTTGCCCCTGTACAAGCACTTAGGTGCAAGTAATACAAGAACCTCCACCCCCGCTGGACGTAGGGCCTTCTTTGCCCGAACCAGGATAAATCCTTGTGTCATCTTGCATCACCATCCAGGAAGAGAGCACGCGATCATATTACTCGTTGGTGTCGTACCCCGGGTTCGAAACACCGACACACATTGGATGTTGCGGCACTAATAAAATAGACTAATTATAAAAACTAATTACACGGCCACATGGTAATTAACAAGACAAATCTATTGAGCCAAATTCCATCATTAGCAAATGTTTACTGTAGCACCACATTGTTAAATCATATACTAGCTTAATAGATTCGTCTTGTGAAATAGCCTCCAGCTGACAAATTAGTTTTTGTAATTAGTCTATTTTTAGTAGACTAAATTAGAGTTGTAACATCCGATGTGAGAC
Organism: Coix lacryma-jobi var. lacryma-jobi; assembly: GCA_009763385.1. Classification (NCBI taxonomy): domain Eukaryota; kingdom Viridiplantae; phylum Streptophyta; class Magnoliopsida; order Poales; family Poaceae; genus Coix; species Coix lacryma-jobi. The sequence goes on along the minus strand of CM019830.1, from coordinate 14,858,092 downwards.
GGACTAAATTTTATTCGTGGGAAACAAAAAAAACCCCTTACAACACAAGAAAATATTACTTCGACTGATAGTTTAACTAATCTATCACGCCAATTCGTTCCGAAGAATCTACTGAACAGGTGCACAAAATTATGTACTACTAAAATTGAAGTACATGCAGGACACTGGGCTGCCAGCAATACCCTGTGAAAGGCGCTGCAGAAAAGTTCAACTTCAGCATAACCCTTTGGTAGCTTTTAGGCCATAATCGCAAACACTAATAATAAGCTTTTGCGAATTCTACAGATCGAATAGCATATATAAGTATTTTTTTTTTCCCGAGCAAAAGATGCTCCTTGGACAGCAACAGTCAAGACAACTAGCAATAGACGGATGTAAAGCTACACAAGCTTGCAAAAGCAAGTCTGAAGTAAACCAACACGCCACAACGCGAAACCAACTGATCCATAGCATAACAAAGGCAACAGAAATTGGTCTCTAACGAGTAAGGATTCAGAATTACAAACCACCTAAGGTACGGAGCCAAGTAGACGGCAGCGTAGACCAGGTACCGCCGCCTCCCACTGTCCAGCCACGCAAAGATCCAGCTCTAGTTGCACGAAGAGAAGGCCGAAAATTCAATGAAATCAAAGCGAAAATTGAGAGGAAAAAGCACTGGACCCTTGGCCTTGGGCCTCGCTCACCAGCCAGTTGAAGTAAGGCAGGAAGGAGATGATCCCCATCACGGCCATCCTCGTGTCCGTCGCGCCAAACTCCCCTTCCTCGTCCACCTCCTCGCCCGCCTCCCCTCGGGTGCTTGGAGGGGGCAGCACGAGCGAGGCGAGCACGCAGGCGCCGATGGCGGCTGCGAACGGCGCGTCCTGCTGCAGGTCCGCGCGGCAGGCTAGCGACCGCCGCCTGCGGCAGGGGAGGAGCGGGTTCGCCCCACGGACGCCTCCATGGGAGGCACCCGGGGGAGAGGTGACGCGCGGGAAGCGCCGGAGGGGCGGGCCAAGGGAGGCGGCGGTGGCGGCCAGCATCGGGGAGCGGGGTTAGCGAGAGCAAGCACTGGGGTTGGTACGGTACTGGTAAGGAGGACAGGCAATCACTTCCGCCTTCGCCGAAGCCGAGCCAACAGGGGTACGTAATTTTTTAGGACAATGTAAATTGCTCCTTGACGCAAGAAGCGCGAATCGAACGGCCCAAATCATCGGCGTGAGCAGACTCGGCCTAGGCCCGGATCACTTCTGTTAAGCAAGGTTTGGGCCTGGTTCTTTCCCAGTCAGGCATCGTGCTGCAGGCCTGCAGCCCAAAGGACTTGTTCACTGTAGCTCGTGGGCACTGTTAAGCAAGGTTTGATTTTTCTCTTTCCAAAGTTTGATTTGACTTGTTCACTGTAGCCCGTGGACAAAGGCGACACTGTGCTTAGGCACACCTGCGAAGGCTGCGCTACTGTAAAAGCAAGGTATGCCACCAAACTATCAATTTTTTTTCACTCTCTCTCCATCATATTACCATCACATCAATATTTAGACGTATGCATTGAGCATTAAATGTTAGTAAAATAAATAACTAATTGTAATTTTAGTATGTACATGTCGAGACGAATTTTTTGAGTATACATAGTCCATATTTAGACAAAGTTTGTTATTTTCACTCTCTCTCCATCATATTACCATCACATCAATATTTAGACGTATGCATTGAGCATTAAATGTTAGTAAAATAAATAACTAATTGTAATTTTAGTATGTACATGTCGAGACGAATTTTTTGAGTATACATAGTCCATATTTAGACAAAGTTTGTTATTTTCACTCTCTCTCCATCATATTACCATCACATCAATATTTAGACGTATGCATTGAACATTAAATGTTAGTAAAATAAATAATTAATTGTAATTTTAGTATGTACATGCCGAGACGAATTTTTTGAGTATACATAGTCCATATTTAGACAAAGTTTGTTAAATAACAACGATTATTTGGGTCCAACTACCCCTGCGGGCCGCGTGCCTCTGCCTGGTGCCTGCCCTTGCCTGCCCAACCACCCCAAACAGAGCAAACCGGGCAGATGACGCAAGCCGGGGGCAGCCTTTTTGGGTTCTGGGGGTTGGTTCGTTGGTCGCTTTTGGCAGCGGACGCCGAGTAGTGGGCTGGCAGTCAGCCAGGCGCCATCACCGACCACAGTCCTTCCCTGCGAACCCTCATCAATTCGGCACGCCGCCGTGCGCCTTCCTTTGCCTTGCCTCTCTCGGCTCGGGCTCGGGCTCGGGCTCGGGCGAACGATCCATCGAGTTCCTCACGTCAAACCCAACGGCGCGCCATCATTTTCCCCCGGTGCGCGGAAGAGCCGTGACGACCGACGACGAGGAGGAACGAGCACATGGCCGTCGGCGTCCGCCCGCGCCTTTTCTTTTCCCGCACCGGGGAACTTTTCTCTTCTGCTGCTGCGGTCCTTGACGAAGAGGGGAGAGAAGACAGCAGACAGGTGCAGGTGCGGGGCGACTGCGGCGGATGTGAGCCTTCTCTGCCGCGCTGCACAGGGACTTGAGGGACTGGCAGCTGGGCCTCCGGTGCGGTGCGGAGGCTGACGGGCGGGCCCTCCGGCCTCTCCGGGCAGGCACCTGTCCTTCTTTTTCGCATAAAACCGGCGTGCTTCGTGGGGCAACATTAACCGCTGTTGCTGCCTGCTGCTTCCTGCAAGCTCCCGTCAGTGTTCAACAGTACAGTACTCGCTCCTCACCTGCTCCTTGCCACTCTCGCGTCAAATGGGCATTCAATGGCAGTGCTGTGGTACTGCTGTTCTTCTACAATGCTCTAGCCTGACTCGCGTCGTGGCCGGAGGGAAGGGAACCCTGCAAGTGGTGGAAGAGCTCGACGAGGATAGAGGGCGGCTACTGGCCTACTGCCTACAGGGTCAATGCTCCCCCGCCATGGCTCGGCGAAGTTGCAAGTTCCTGTCGTTTAGCCTGCGGCGCGAGTACATCTGCTGTGGATTCGGCGACTGTACCGTCTGTACGAATCGACTTTCCTGGATTTTAGCTTTTGCTTCCCTCGGCGTTTCTCGCTTGCGGGAGGTCTCCGTGTTCCTAGTCAAATCCTACGCACTACTAGTATCGTCACTATACATTGCAGTTAAGCATTCTTGATTGATGGCATTTTGCTTGCTTATTAACATTTCGACAAACTTTGGAAACAATTTTCATTGTTGATGCTATATGAAGCTGAAGCAGCGGCCAACCGAACAACTAGTGCGGAGTGTTAAGCTAACTGCTATCATCGTTCTGAACAAACAGCAATAAATGGCACATGCCACACACACTTAACACTTGCACAGCACCAGCCATAAAACCCATTGGAGGTATCGACAAAGAATTAGCTAGTTCATAAGCAGGACTTGTTGCCAATCAGAAGATCCTTAAAGAAAGGGATTGAAAGCAGGATCGACGTTGATACAGATACAGGAGCAAGTCATGAACTCAACATGTCGATTTCTTCTGTAGCCATAAGCTTTCAACTTTTCATCATCAGCATTAGGAAAAACCTTAAGCCAGCCTAACACCATTACCGACTACAACTACGTAGCACATAGAGATTTTTTTTTAACAAAAATCCCCTAAAACGAAGGCCAGAAACACCCACACATGATACAACGAACGACACAGCAGCACAAAGAGCTGCATGCATGCAGTCCTAAACACCAGCGCTCTCTCCTCTCCTCCCATCTCTATACACCATCAGCGATACAGGATTACAGGTAGGCAGGCGGGCAGGCACTGACACTGAGTAGGTCACGGCGCCACCAATGGCGCAAGGGGTTTAAACAAAAAACACAAACCCATATACGTAACTGTAGCGGTAGTCCCTGGTGGTAAGATGGGGTATGTCTGATCGATCTCTTGGTTCTGGGGAGGGGGAGCACACACACACGCGAGCTCGTTTGTGAGCTTTTCTTCACGGTGTTAGCCGGCAAGGATTGACCCGGCCCGGGCCTTGGGAGGCCTCGGCGGGGAATCCACGTCCTTGGGGGATGCAGCTCTCGGCGCCACCTTCTTGGGATTGCTCTCCTTCCGCTCCAGCTCCTCGTCCATTTCGATCTGCTCCCTCCTGCACTCCTCGGTACAGAATGGGATGTCACCTCTGCACAAGAGACACAAGGCCACCCATAAGATTAGCAGGCCTGAAATGCCATGATAATATGAAAACCCCTAGTAATAATAAAAGAATAGATGTCTTTGGATGTCCGCACCATCTTTTTAAAAAAGCGAAAAATCTCCACCACTAGTGATCGTGCAAAAAAACCATTAAACCAGTGTTATGGCTGAATTTAAAAAGGGACACAACTCATGGAACTGAACACCAGTAGCTTCAACCTGCCCACAAATTCATGGAGCTGACGATACCCAACACGTCACTGAGGAATACTACTAAAGTACAACTATATTTTACTTCTGCCTTACCCCCTCACAGGTAACAAACCAATGAAGGTCCCGTGCTTAGGAGCGAAGGTTTTTTCCAATTACCAACTTGTGCATATATGAAGAACAAACGACAGAGTGTACTCCGTACACAGTGGTAAATTGGCAGGAGTTGACGGCATGGTCATAAATAAGCACACCAATTTAGGGTCCCAAGAATTTAATTGATTCACGCGCAAAAGCAACCTGAACGAACACGTCAAGGATGACAAAACCTTCGCACCAACACCACATCGGAGAAAGGAAAAAGAGCTCTCACCAAATTTTTCATGCTGCTAGTATTTTTTTGTTTAATCTGGGCTGGACGTTCGAACTAAAGCGCAGAAGAAAAGGAAAATTGTGAGAAAATAATACGTCCGACTCCAACTTTTTCGGCAGACGATTCGGCGCCTGTTCTTCCAAGGAAAAATACACCTTCCAAAGACGTCGGAAACGTCCATACCACGGGACCCGCTGCAGAAAATTCCAAAACCATTCCTCCCAACAAGCGTAAAGCAAAACGAGCGGCGCAAGGCCGGGTAGCGCTAGCCATGGCGGGCGGCAGAGTTGCGAACCTGTACATGAAGATGTCGCGGTTGCTGGCGAGGGGCTTCCGGCAGAGGAAGCAGGCCTCCAAAAAGTGGCCCTGCGGCAGCCCTCCCGCTCTCGCCCCCGCGCGTCCTCCTCCACCCGACGCGGCCAACAGCTCGTCCTCCACGCCGGAGCTGACGAGCCGGGTCCACGCCGCCGCCAACGCGCCGCCTCCGCCGAGAGCGAACGGGCTGTCCCGACCGCCCCCGCTCCCGCTCCCGCTCCCGCTCCGGCCCCCTCCTCCTCCTCCTCCTCCGCTGCCGGTCCTACCCGCCCCGCCGAGGCCCGAGTCCATCGGCGGCGGCGAAGAGGAGCCCGCCCCTGGATCCACCTCCTCGCCCCGCGGGCGCGGCTCGTCGGTGCGATCGGGCGCGGCCCGGTTCGGTGGCTCGCGTGTTCGTGTCCGTGTCCGCGCGGCGGTGCGAGAGGGGAGGGAGAGATGGACGGTGTGTTTAAAGGGGAGACAGGAGGTGGAGGTGGTTTTATGAAGTGAGCGTAGGGAGGGGGTGGGTGGTGGGTCCAACGCGGGCCCGACGCGGGGCCCGCGTGGCGGTGTTGGTTAGTGGGATCCGTTGCCCCGAGGGACCACCTAGGCACGGCTCGACTCCCCGGGTTGCTTTGCTCGACGACGACGAGCAGAGGAAGCCTCTGCTTTCCGGGGTTTTCTTTTCTGTTTTTCTCGAGCGTTCTTTTTCGCCTGGGGATTGGGCCCGGGCCTTCGGCCGCGTGTGCCTGTGGGTTTTATTAGGCCCGCCTGGTGCCGTTTCGAACGTTCGCGTGAAACTTCTCTTGAACTGTTCAGTAGGGCAACTGCATCCGGGCCGACTTGACAGTGTGATTATGCGCCTTTATACATTTTGCGGGTTTCCGCGTTGTACCTAAAGCCCTTCGGTGATCTCTATAGCAGCTTCTGCACCTGCTTGCAACGCGGAGGTGCGTGTGCCCTCGGCACCGGGCATCAGTACCATCACATATTCATATTGCAGTATTCGGTTGATAAAATAGCAAGACGCATGATCTCTTAATTTTGAAAGTAATTAACTTTGAAACTATCTGTTTCAAAAAAAAAACTTTGAAACTATCGGCTGTTTAAAGGAAATATACCTATCGCACTATTGTATAGAAAATTGGAGGTAAAAATGCAATGTTCTATGATTTTTGCTCTCGCTTGAATTTATCGGACGTGCTCCACCTTATTCTCCCTCATAGAACACTATCGAATCAAACAGAATTAGTTGTAAATAAGTTCAAGCGAACAAAGTCTTTGTATAATTGCAATTTATACATATGATGGCATGATTCACACTAATGGACTACTCATCTTTCCAATAAACAAAGACAGTGTAGGATATTAGAACACAGTTAGCGATGAATCAAAATAATATAGGCACGATTAGGAGTAGTATTAGAAAGGGTTGTGTGGTATCGATGCATTACAAACTGGGCTAGAATGTCCTTCCATGGGAAAGTTTCCATTTGCTGTTCATTTGGAACTGTATGATTCATGTGCGCTTCCTTCAATCCAAACGAGATTCGTATTCCCTCCGTCCCTAAAAGAGTGTCGCTTCGCTTCCCGAGAAATGATTTTGATTAATTATATATTAAAAAATATTAGTAGTTCTGAGACATAATTAGTATCATTAGAAAGATCTTAGAATCTAGTTTTTTAACAAATTTTTTTTGAAGATTTAAATGTTGCACGTATTTTCTATAAATTGAGTCAAACCTGTGGCACGCATCCCACGACGACATTCTTTTAGGGACAGAGGGAGTAGGCACTATGGGCGCTTTTATTTGACTAATAGAGTGCTCATTGTCGCTGCCAGCGATGTCTCTGGAAGGCAGAGAAGAGAAGGTGGATGCTTGGGAAACACATGTCGGTGGGGGCAAGGCTGAGTACGGCAAATTTGTGTGAAGTCTCCGGCCTCCGCATTCGCCACGCAATGAGCTTCATTTAATCGTAGTAACTAATAGCCCGTATTACTCCCAGATCTGTAAAAAAAAGCCCCCGTAGTACTTCCCTCGACGTGTTCACGGGAGTTTTATGAGGGGGAGCAGAGCGCCGCAGCACAGTTGCTGCTCCCTCCGGGCCTGGACGCAGCAGCAAATGGCATTCACTCCACGCATGGGCATGGCACGGCACGTCCTCCCGGTCGGTGGGCTGCGAGCCGGCCAGTGTACGGCGCTGCGCAGTTCACGACGGACGCGCGCAGCGCCGCAGTGCGCACCGACTCGCTCGCCGCGGCCTGATCTGAATTCTGGTCGACTGCGCGCGCGCGCGGGCCGGAGGCGCTGACCTCGCGCGGTGCACGCCACGCCATGCCACGCTGCAGCAGCTGGCTCGGCAGGCGGTGACCGGTCCGCAGCGAGAGCGAGGCCAGATCAACCTGCCCGGCTGCCCCGCGCCTATGATGAATGCAGGGCGCACTGGTGCAGCCATCCAGTAGCCGCCGCCTCCGCCGCGTGCCGCCGCCTCCGCCGCGTGCCGCCACCGTCTAGTAGACCGGTTCATCCCGTTACAGACTGGACAGTTTGACTCCCCCAGTCAACCGGCGATCCAGCCTCGCGGGCGGCGTCCTCACCAGTCAGGAAGTCACCAACCAACTGTGTTCTGCTGCCGCTAGCGAGCTCCGGTCCATGCACGCACGGTCCAAAGTCCGAACCCTTCTTTGACGATGCTCGTGGCCATGCAAATAAAAACTGGAGGAGGAGGCATGCATGCCATTATATGAACGAATGCTTTGCTTCTGTCTTTCACGCCCCAGCGGTCCAGGTCGTCACCACGTACTACGCGATATCAGACGATTCAACGGCGCCGGCGAACAGCTGGGCTGGGCCCGTACCTCAATCATCCAGTACTGGTTCTACACTATGCGTGCTTCATCTTTTCCGGCGGAGTAGGGCTCCTGTTTCACATTTCGGGGACCGGATGATGACGAGACGCACAGAGAATTCTCTAGTCTTGGGGATGATGGGCCAGGCTAGCTCGCCAACTACACTACAGTCGTCTAGTAGTGTCTAGGGTTCTATATGCTCGCTGGATCGAGCTCTACAACTCGACCCGGCCCGCGAAAGCGACGGGACGCATAAGAATCCCCCCATCGATGGAGCTCGTGCGTTTCGTTCTTTCGCCACTAAACCACGCCTTGGTTGGCCGGCGGGCGACCCGGCCGGCGCGCACACGGCAGTGCAAAAATGGGATAGTTAATCGGGGGATTATGACTGATGCGCTGCACTCCAAGCCAAGTTACCCTCGGGTTAACTAGAACCGATGCCTGAATCCTGATTCGATAGTGGAGTGGCCAGAATTTCACTATCTCCTTTGTTCCGGCCTGTACTGATTCTGACGGACACCGAAATCATTTGATGTGCGAGCGAGTAACCGTAAAGTCTACTAGAGCGCGCGTTCATCACGTCACCCTCCTCCTAGGCTCTTGCTGCCTATAGACGGTAGTACTTTCTTTTGACAAAATTGACGGTGGCACACTGGCACTACAGTGGAGTGCGGTGAGTGTGCTGCGCGCGCGCTCGATGACCGTGAGTCCAGCGAGAGACAGTGAAACGCGCTGACGACAGGGGAGGAAAAAAGCGAAGCAGGTGCTGTAATTGGGCCGGCGGCGAGCGGTGTGGTATATATGCACACATGTCCGAGTCCGACGAATGCCTGTTAAATCGTGGAGGTGAAAATGGTTACGCTGATAGTAACTTTGATTCACCCGTGCGCTTTCACTCACCGAATCACCGTGCAGCTTGGTGTAACGTAACGTCGTGTTTCAGTGAGGAGCTGTTTCTGAATCTACATGACCGATGACTTCCGACTACTCGTGTTCTTTCGAATCAGAGGAAGAAATGGTCAGGCTTGTCTTGCAGATGCAGAGAGCCTGTCTCTGAGATCTGAGCAAATTGGTTTGCTTGGACCTTGGAGCGCCGTTTCTTTTCCTCCCTCCGTCCATAAAAACATACAATTATGGGATCCGTGCCGGTCAAATTGATTCAAGTTTGACCAAAGTTATAATAAAAAGTATTGATATTTATGTCGTTAAATAAAATTATTATGAAAATATATTCTATTACCAATCTAATGATATATTTTTCGTATAAAAAATATTAGTATTTTTTTATATAACTTCGGTCAAAGTTCAAAATATTTGACTCCTCGATATGTGAGAATTGCATGTTTTGTTGGACGGAGGGAGTACATACCATCATCCATGGGCCTGTTTTCTAGGGACGGATTTTTCTTGGTCAGAAGGGAGCGGCAGGGAATACATACACATCGTGTTCAAAGAAAGGCATGGAGCATGGTCCAGGCTCCCCGTGGGGCCATGTCTGACGGTCTGTGCTGTGGAGACGTTGCTGTCTCTCCGCGTCACAGGCCGCTGATGTGCTACTAGCAGCAGCACATCGCCGAGGTAAAAACTGTAGGCCGTCAGAATCGCAATGTGAAACGCCGAAGAAAATGGCCGGAGAACTCGCTTCAATCAACTCCAACCGCTGTGGCGCTGTCCTGGCATCACCATTGTTTTTTTTCCCGCTGATTTTATTATATAATATAACTATATACAAACAAAAAAGGACATTGCAGGTTCACCGCACAACGAGATCGAAAATCCGTGTTTGGTGAGCACCTTTCCTGCGCTTCTTTCGTTCGTTCCTTTGGATCTTCAGCCAGTGTGCGTGTGCCTGACAAGCAGAGTGGTTCGGTTAGGTGCACGTACGTACTCTACTTCACATCTCGTCAAATCTGAATCCACAACCTCTCTTGCTAGGCGGGGGTCACGGGCCTTTTGGTTGGTGGTTGAAATGTTCCGGTTCGCGGCTCAGACTCAGACAAGGTCACGTTGCTGGTGCCGCTAGATTTGTTCGGATTCAGAGCACTGAGAGCACGCGTACAGTACAGAGTCTGGGGACGATCTGTCTGGAACTCTCTGAATCCAGTGTCGCCGTCAGCACTTTTTCGCGCCCCCTCGTGACCAAATTCTGGACACTAGAGAAGGAGAGGCTTCCGTTTCCATGACCTGAAGAAATTCAATTATTTTTATAACCAGGAAACTAAAAGCAGTACTGGTACAGTACAGTACACCATCGCAATCGTATCGTATCTGTGTCCCAGTGTGTGTGTGTGTGCATGTGCCAGTCGCCGTTTACCATCGCTGTTAACGAAGACGCTGCTGCTGTTAGCTGCTGGAACGCCACAAGTCCACAGCAAGGCAACTTGCAAGACTTGAAGACAGAGAATTTCCAATTTTCCATGGCGGGCACTACCCGTCACGGCGTCACCTTCCGAAGAAAACGGGGAAAGGGACGTGACGCGAACATAAACCCCGGGAAAAAGTGCACCGCGGAGCCCGCCTGTCAGCATTTATTGAAGGACGAAGGGTCACGGGCGTTTTAATTAATGCAAAAATCAGCGGAAAACTCCACTTCGCTAGGAAAGTGACCGTCCAGACGCGCAGCAACGTTTCCAGGACCCGAGCGCTCGGTGTGGGCCCGCGGCGCGTGTAGCCTGTAGGTGGTGGGTACGCCTCCGGTGGTCCTGACTCCTGACCCCGGTCCGTATAAATAAATGGACGTGCCGAGATATTTTGTTGACACGTCATGTTACTGTGTAGTACGTACTCTGCATAAATACATGCAAGTCTATACGGAGTATAAACATGAGAAAACGAAAACTGTACGTTCGGTGGATACCACTTTCCTCTTCGGTGATCCGATTTCACTGTCCGGCACTCCGGCCGTCGGGCGTGCAGTGGCCGTCCTTTCCTATTTCGTCTCTTTTACCTTTTTGTTTTAATATATAAACATTTTCACATATACGTATACACATTTTAAAGACATCCATACAGTTTAAATTGTAGAGTGGGTCGTGCTTTGACGATCTTTATCTAGAGAAGAATATAATTAATCTGTATGCTTTTTTTTGCTCAAACTTGTATAAAGATGCTGAACACGAACACTAGACCTTATATGCATAGAATAGTTGTTCGTATAATAAGTTGTTGTGAAAAATTTGTGCCTAATAAAAAGGTTATACATTGAAATTAGTGGCTTGGCTAGTTTGCAGTCCGAGATCATGGTTCGTTAATAACCGGTGAGGCAAGTCAGATGCCGTTTCAACACTCGTGCTCGTGCGCTCAGCACGGGGAGAATCAAGCAGCAGAGCATGCATGAGGTGAATCTTCATCAAACGACAGTGCAACACATAGAACGTGCATTTGGTGTGTATATTTGTAGAGGTCGTCGTCGCTGAAACTGGTGGTCCGTCTGGTCTCGTACGTACGCCGAGATGTTGCTTTGTTTTATTTTACTTGGTGGATGCAAATTTATGATTTCCGTGGGATTTGACGGCTTCGGCGGTAGGCAAAGACAAATTTGGTGATGTGAACGGGTACCGCCGTACCAGGGTGTCCCCCGGATTCAAAAACCATGAACTCACTGATTTTAGGTAAATCGAGTAGTAGTACTTTCGATCTGTCAAAAAAAAAAAAACTACTTTCGGTGACATCACTCATTAACTGTTCCCATCTTATATTCTTTACCGTGTACTCCCTCCATATTGAAAAAATTGACGTTTCAGACAACGATACATTCTCCAAAACATCACTTTTGCCACTTATTTCTTTAAAAATATTTATTGGAAAGTGGTATATGTATATTTTTATGAAAGTACTTTTCAAGACAAACTTATTTATATGATTTTTACATATCTAAACTCAATAATTTAAAAGTTATTTATGATTTATATTCTCAATGTTTGACTCAAACCTTGTTCAAAACGTCAGCTTTTTCAATATGGATGGAGTACGGGCGGCTCTCACCGTATCAAGCGGTTCTGTTATCTTCTTCTTTTGTTGATGAGAGTTTCCTAGGGTTTTCCTTTCTTTCCTATATTTCTCATCTCACCGTATCAAGCATCATAAATTCATAGTTTGTTTATATCAATTTTAATTCATACAAATCAGTCGTACAGATAAGCAGAAGCTACTTTAAGTCATGTATACTCTCTGCAGTCAGCAATCCTCTGTTTTATATATGAAGGTCGACATATTACTCAAATATAGAGTAATATTGCTACCGCATTATGGTGTCACTATGGCTTTAGCTTCAGAAATTAGGTACAGCCTAACACCTGCAATGACTAGAGATTCTTGGGCTTTCGTACCCGGCGTCGTGTGGGGTTTTCGGTTTCTATGTATGCAGATAATAATTAGACACCAAGTACTCCACCGAAGACATGCATCATGTACGTATTTATTTTATTGTTACGTAATTAACACTCACTATTATTATGGTTCGAAATGAAGCCGGCTGCACATGCTGAGTTTGGTGGAAAGCAGCAGCAGCTGCAGCATTGAGAGCTGGTTTCGTCAGATGCGACTGCTATTAATCGAACCGTACACCAAAGGCTTCTGACATTTCATAACCTCTACTAAATGTCTGAATTAATAATAATCCTCGCAGCGATCTTCAGAGTAGCACAAGGCAGTGATCTAAGAGTGATCTCACATTGACATTTCTCACTTAAAGTAACCACTTCGCTTGCTAATCACTGTCACAGTGTCATGGCGGCCTCATGGGAATTGGGTAGTCCCCGAATAAAACATCCAGGAAAGAGGCGACTCAGTTAACTCGATTGCGTGGCTCTGCACTTTTCTGAAATATTACCTCAAAATCTTCTAATCTTGGCGACGCATCAAAACCCCCCAAAAGAAAAGGTAAAGTTTCGCTTTTGTTTTCAGCCTTCTGTGACTGCAAAAGGCAGGGCATGTTTGGCTGCTAGTCATAGTTTACCACAACTAACCTTAGACAAGTGTAGCAAGCCACAAGAAGTGTGACAAGCAAATTGGTTGCTACACTTTGCCATGCCTAAGGGAATCTTGCCACACTTTTTCTACTCTATGACATGTGGAGCCTACAAGAATCTTGTCTAAACTTAGTCATCAATCAAACACTTGCCAACTTGGTCAAACTTGTCTAAGGTAAAGTGTGGCAAGGTGTAGCTAGCAACCAAACAAAATGGTTTAATTGACTAGCTGGCCAAAGTTAAGTGCTTTTGGGTGGCAAGTTTGAGTCAGCAAGGTTGGAGGGCACCAAAGCTTTGTTTCATTCTCGTCAAAAAAAAAAGAAGCTTTGTTTCATCTTAGCATGACGTCCTAGAGCAAAGTTCTGACCACAAAAGAAAGAGCCACAGATTTGACCCACTTGGGCTGGAAAGAGAAGACGGGCTGCTAGGTGGGCTGGGCCAAGCTCCGGTTTTCTTTGTGGAGTGGAGTGGAGCGGCACCGCCACCGCTGCACTGCACACCTTTACAATGTCCTCCTATACAGACGGAGTAGCCGAGTAGCAATAAGTATATTCTAGTGACACTGACACACCGTACCATGATTAGGTACTCCCTCCGTCCATGACGTTTTCGCTTCCCGAGAAACAATTACCGGTAATTTTTATAAATAACAAGTATTATCTATTAGTCTCATAATTGATATCATTGGAAAGATCTTTGAATCTAGTTTTTTAACAAAATTATTTGGAGATATAAATATTGCACATATTTTCTACAAATCCAGTCAAACTTGTGGCACGAACACCGAAAACGTCATCTATTCGTGGAGGGAGTAGTAATTCATTCATCACTGCACACAGACCAATAATGAAGTGGAGGCAGTACCACCAGTACGTCATCTAACTCCACTGCTTGGCACTAGCATATCATAAGCATCCGTAGTGAGGTCACGGCCCAGTTAATAACCACCCCCTCTGAATGTCTGATCGCATGCCGCCTCACCAACCAACAGGTTCCATCCAGTACAATCAGTAACATAGATTACTCTCCATTAGACCATTACTGAAGTCTGAAGAGAGAAATTAAAAAAAAAATGGATCTCACTGAGGTGAATGAATACACTGCCTAGTGCCTAGCTAGCTCCTTTTAAGCTGGTCCACCACCACCACCAGTCTAAACAAGTGTGCACGGTCCCCCATGCATGCCTTCATATTTGGCGAGTTCGCCATCATGTATCGGATGCTCCGGTCACGAAACCGCGGAACCCAACAAAAGTGCGGCAAATAATTGGTGACGGGCGGCACGTACTTGTTAATCGATCGAGTGCGTCGTCTCGCTCGGTGCCATTGTGGTCACGCCCTCACGCCTTTGGAAGCTTGCACGCGTCACTAATGAATCCATCTACTAGCTAGCTAGCTTGGCCCCAATAATCAAGTGAAAAGGAGATCTAAGCATAGACCTGCTTGCGAGTAAACTAGTCGCCCTAAATCGTCCTAGCGGCCATGGGAGGAGGTAAAATAAGGGCAGCGAGCTGAGGTTGACGTGCGCGCCAAACGGCCAAAGAGCTGGTCTCCTGGATTCCAACCGGCCCGGGGTTCACGCTGGGGGGACACACACCGGTGGACGGACGTCACGGACCCCCATGGTTCCATCTTCCATGCCTTCATGGCACGGCTCGGCTTTGGCAGAGCTTGAGCTCGGAGTCAGTGAGGGTCTGGCTTCTCTGTGAACTTGTGAAGAGACGATCTCATCGATCGAAGGAGTGTTGGACACGCGTACTTGGACAACACGTCGCCATCAGAGCTAAAGAAATTCATGCACGGCGGTTAAACAAAAACTACATACTACACGTGAAAGGCGACATGGATGCGATCAAGCAGGTAGCAGCGGAGGTGCACCGCCTCACGGGAATATGGCAATTTATATGCACCTCCTTTTTTGTGTCCGGCATGCCAGGCAAGATGCCGGGAAATCAGCAATCAGGCAGGAAAATCTCGCTGAGGATCTTATTCTGCAGCAACAGCGATGCCATCTACTGATTATGGCCTGTTTAGATCATAGGCTAACAACCAGTACTTAAAAAATTAGCTTTAATCTATTCAAACCTAGCTTTGGCTAGTTGTTAGTCCATTAGCCAGACATATTTTGCTAACAAAAACTAATAGTTCATTGCTAAGATCGATGCATGTATATGCATCTATTAGCCGGGTACTAAACTTGTACGAACTAATAGTTAGCTGACTAATTCTTAGCTAGCTACTTTTTAACTCGGGAATGTATGCTATGAAAACCAGGTTCCTGTGGATCTAAACATTCGTTTACATCAATGGCCCTAGCCACTTGTCGTCAGCTTTAGTTTTTTTGCAGCATATGCTACGGAATTTTCCTTACCTCTGTGTATTCATACGAGTGACGACAATATGTGTACATATACTTTTATTGTCACGAAGTATTAACATAATTTAAAATAAATTGTTATTGTCATTGTTTTGCACTACATCCATCCCAAATTATAATTCATTCTAGTTTTTTTATATACATGGCTTTATTATATGGGTTATTATATATCTAGACATATTGTTTATACATCTTGGTGTGTAGCAAAAGGACTATATGTAGTATAAAAATCAGGACAACTTACAATTTGGAACAAAGGGAGTAATTCGTTAAAGAGCATTTCTCATAACTTTTAAACTATAGAATATATATTTACCATTCATGTATGCATGTGTGCTTGATCTACATATGTGTTTAATCTGATCTAGTTGTTATATTAAAAATGGTGGAAGTGGTATTAGGAAACAGACATTGGCCTACTTCATGTTTGTTTTTCTTTCATGATGACACCACCTATTGCTAATGAAAGTAAATGTGAGGGGGGGGGGGGGGGGGGGGGTAAAATTTACGTACACTCTATTCTATAATGATGGAGGTGGATGCAAATTTAGTTTATCTTTTATAGTGATACAGGTGGGTGTTTTATATGTATATTTTGGATTGTTACTTTGTGTTATGTTTTTTTAAATAGCAAGTCTAGTTAATTTTTAGGCTAGGTTGGTAGAGCTTCATTTCCTAATTCTTGAGCTTTATTTTTTGATTCTCCGATTGAGTGATTCTCATGGAGAGGCGGATGGAGAGCAGTGAAGAGCAGGGCAGGGGGTTATCTTATTTGGTAGGAATCCACGTAATATGTTCCAAAAAAAGCTAGAAGCGAAGGTCTGCCAAAGTGACACTTACAATATAGAATAGACATAATGTTTATTATTATCGATGATGATTAGAACCTCCTCTTCTATGATTTATATCTTCTTTTGAAGCTCGAGTAATGTGGAGGCTCCTGGGACGGAGTATCGGATTAGCAATTTTAAGATTTTGTGGTAATAACGAAGTAGGAACGTTTTCGGTACATTTGGATTTACCAAATCCTAGCTTGGCATACCGCCAAGAGGTTACGTGGACGACCAATCAGGGATCGATACAACTTGCAGAGCGGAGACAGTTGAAAGATTGAGATTTTGAATCCGGTGTTTATACATCCTCAATATTACATTGCATCATCGCTCTGACTGTCTAAATCCACTTCACATATTATCTCTAGAGCCCTCCGAACCGACTTTATCGGTTCGTGTATTTCACAAGGTTTTGCTTGCCTCGTATCTTTTACAGTTTGTGCTGCCGCCTCAGTGATGACAAGGCAAAATACGCAGCACCCAGGAATAATCTAATATAAGATGTAGCCCGTAGGTATATATTCAGAGTCTGAAATACATAACTAGTCGATCTGGTAGGATGATAACCCATACGTATTTCATTCCAGGAAAGCAAGAACTACAGCCAAAATATGAGGCCAAAAAGAAGTGGAGGAGAGACGGGCATGCACCTACTGGCCCATGCGTGGCTCTCCGTCAGTAGTCGTTGCAGCACGGCTCTACAGTTCTAGCCTTGGAGGATACTAACCTGTAGTTGCAAAAACTCGATCGGGCCAGCCAATATTAATCGCTCGGCCGGCCGCGTACTTACGCACACTAGCTGCTGGTGCATGATGCAACCGACCCCTAAAACCCAAAGGATTCGTCGTCCTGCCGCGTGCAGCGGCGGCGGCACGCGTCAGAACCCGCGCGGGGGAAGTGCGTGCGGCGCCGGCGGCGCGTTCCTTTCGCTCAGTCAGACGCGCAGCGCGGGCGCCGGCCTCGCGAACCTGGCGTCCACCCACGGGTGGTTGGCGTCCATGCCGGCCTTCCGCGGCTGCGGCTGCTGGTACTGGTGGTGGCGGTGGTGGTGGTGAAGCCGGTGCTCCCTGCTGCGCGCGGTCAGCGCGTGCGCCGCCGCGCGCTTCTTCCGCCGGTGCTTCGCCCTGTCCACGTCGATCTGCTGCTGCCTGCACTCCTCGCTGCAGAACGGCGTGTCACCTCTGCACACGCAAACCACTAATAATGAAGCCTCCGATCGATCGATCTGTGCACGCAACGCATCCATTCGATCTGTGTATACTGCGTGTGCGCGTGTGTGTTTCGTGGCGGCGACCTGTACCTGTACATGAAGATGTCGCCGGAGAGCGACTTGGCGCAGAGGGAGCACTCCTCGAGGAAGTGGTGGATCTGGACGACGTCCGCCTCGTGGACGTAGAACATGGACGACGGCTTCATGGTGGCACCGCCCCCCTTCATGCCGCCTGCCTGCGTCGCTGGGGGACGAAGAGGGAGCACCGCCGCGACAGCGCGATCGAGGGCCTGGCACCGGATCCCGAGGAGCTCGGCTAGCTTGCGGGACTCTCCCGGTGAGCCCGGGCCGGGTTCAAGTAGTGGCCCCCGGCGCGGCCATTTTTAGCCTGCCGCCGAGAGCGAGCGAGGAACAGGGAGCGGCTGGGAATTCACGGTCGCCGGGAGCCGGAGATTGCACTACGAATAGGGGGGACAACGCCGGCTAAAATTAAGCAGCTGGAGACTCGGATCGTGTCTTAATTTTTTATCCTCTTGCTCTGTTGTTCTAGCTTATTTCGGAACAGATGTACGTATGGCCACCACTAGCTGGTTGCATTGCATCACGATCGACTCGTGTCAACATAGCAAAGGGCAAGAAATTTTTTAAGGGCGCTAATAATGAAATTAAAAAGTACTGCTACCACAAGGAACATGCTCATGCTTGCATTGCCAGCTTGACCCCGCTCATATGCGAGCTTGACGTCCTCCAGTAAAACGACAAACTGATGACCACGTCAATGCCTTGGCGAACTAAATAATTGCCGAAACCACAGTGCGATTCCACATGTACAACACGACCCCAGATTTTTTACTGACTCTAACAACAACGACTTATAGTAGAATAGTAGAGTAGGGTTCCCCGTGAGAGTTCCCGTCTCGTGGAAGAGTGGCGTCCTGCCGTGTTCCCCTTTCGCTTCCCTTCCCTTCCCTTCCAATCCCTAATTCCCCTTCCTTAATCCTCTCCAAGCATGCGTATCTTCACCCATCGATGTGATTCATTAGTAAATCATCATATGCTCCCTTCAATTTCGCCTGCCTTCGTCCAATTCTGCCGCTCCCCTACTTTCCCCTTCTTTCCTTCCTCTTTTTCCCAATCCAATTTCTAGATCCTCAGCTCTAATCCGCCCAAATCCCGCTCCAAATCAAATCCCCAGTCGATTCTGTCGTAGTTCGTCTTCGGGTCCCTCCGATTTCAGCTTCCTTCACCATCTCCGCTGGTGCGGCGAAGTCATCTGTGCACAACAGCGGGTGGGGGTGCCGCCATCCTCCCCTCATGTTGCAGCTCGCCCTGCATCTTGCAAAGTTCATCCTCAGCATCTTCTCCAAGCCTCTGAACAGGCTGCAGTGGAGGTTACAGGGGCGTCTGGACGCCATGACACATCTGGCTTGGAACTGTCGAGGCTCAGGCGGGAGCCTTCGCAGTGCGAAGATGACCCACCTCGCTCGATTACTTGCCTCAACGAAAGCTCAGGTATGCTTCATCTCAGAAACTCGAAATGCTTCTATCACTAGAACTTCTATTAAAAACCATTTTAATTATAATGATGCTTTCGTTGTTCCCGCTCAAGGTCAGTCTGGTGGCCTTTGGTTGATCTGGAATGATGAAATTGATCTTACTGTTGTTGATCACAACCATCATTTCATCTTTGCGTTGTGTATAAATAAAATTAGTCTGAAACAGTATGGTCTAGTCTGCCTCTATGGTGACCCTCACCACCGTGCCACTGGTACCATATGGAATCAAGTGCTTTGTTTTGTTGTTCATAATAGCAACTTGCCTATCTTATGTATGGGAGATATGAGCAATATTATGCATGTGAATGAGAAGCTAGGTCCTACTAGGGCAGATGCTAGACGTATCAACGATTTCTGTGCTCATGTTAAACAATGTGGTTTTATCGATTTGGGTTATAGTGGGCCTGCTTACACTTGGACTAATAAAAGATTTAGTACTAATCCTACTTTTCAAAGACTTGATCGTTGTTTAGGAAATGCAGAATGGTGTATGGCTTATCCTACTACGATGATTTACCACCTGTCTATGTTGCACAGTGATCATGCTCCCATTCTTGTTGTTCTTCACTCTCAACGTTTCCGTACTACTAAACCTTTTCGTTTTGAGAATTGGTGGTTGATGGAGCAAGATTATCATACAGTGGCTCGGCAGAGTTGGCAGAGATCCTCTACTCGAACTTTCACTCAAAAAACTAGCTCTTGCTGTTGACTTGCGCAAGTGGAGGAGAAGCAAACCCAGAAACTCTGATCTTCTAGCTGCCATTGAAAACCAACTTCTTGACCAACAATCCAAGCCTCCCAGCCATCAAGATTTCTCACTTCAACAGCACCTAACCCAACAACATCATGACCTCCTCCTCAAGGAGGAGACCTATCACCTTCAGCATGCTAAAAGGAATTGGGCCATCCTTGGGGACCGTAACACCTCTTTCTTCCACCAAGCCATTGTTAAGAGAAATAGAAAAAATAGAATTACACACCTCATGAACCCGGATGGCTCTCAATCCACCACGCCTGACCAACTGGCAGCAACTCTGGTTCATTATTTTCAATCCATCTTCACTTCCCAGCTTTGCTCCCATAGCCTAGCTCTCCACTCTCCTTATGTTAGACAGTACAGCCACTCTCAACAAGTGCAGGACACTTCTGGTACCCTTCCAGCTGATGACAGGTTTACTAATTCAATTCCAGACTTAGCAGAGATCCATGCCATTGTTAGAAAGATGAGAAGTACTGCAGCTCCCAAGTCTGATGGTCTCAATGCTGCTTTCTACAAATCCGCATGGTCATGGATACAACAGGATGTCCATCACTTGGTAACTGAATTCTATACCTCTGCTCATCTCCCTCCTGATTTGAATAAAACCTATATTTCTCTCATCCCTAAAAAGGATCAACCTATTGTTCCTCGGGATTTTAGACCTATTAGCCTGTGCAATGTTATTTACAAAATTATCTCTAAGTCTCTAGCTAACAGGATCAAGCATCACCTTCCGCATTCCATTGATCATGCCCAGGCAGCTTTTGTTGCGAACAGACATATCTCCTCTAATATTATCATTACTCAGGAACTCATTCACTCCTTCAATTTAAAAGTTGGAAGCACCATGCTTTCATTCTTAAAGTTGATTTGGCTAAAGCTTTTGATAGATTGGAATGGGACTTCATCAGATCGGCTCTGCAATGCCAAGGCTTTAATGAACATTTTATTAATCTTATTCATGCTTGTATTACCTCACCCTCCTTTGCAGTTCTTGTCAATGGTGAACCATCAACCACGTTTTCTTCCCAACGAGGGCTTCGTCAAGGTTGTCCACTATCTCCTTATCTTTTTGTTATTGCTATTAATGAATTATCTATTCGTCTCCAATCAGAACTTAACAATAGGAACCTATCTGGAATCACTTTGGGCCCGAGATGTCCGCCTATCCACTCCCTCTTATTTGCAGATGATTTAATCCTTTGCGGGCAAGCCACTGTTGCTGATGCAGAGGCCATGAAATCAATTCTCTATGACTTCTGTCTGCTTTCTGGTCAAATCCCAAACTTACACAAATCTTTCATCCTCTTTAGCAAGAATGTCAATGACAATATCAGGGCTCAAATTAAAGCAATTTTTCCTGTGCATGATTTAATGCCTAACACTATGCACCTCGGCCACCCGATGATCTTCAATCACAACGATAGGAATAAGGCTTATGCTTTCATTTTAAATAAATTTCGTGCCAAGCTAACCACTGTCAAAGCAAATAAGCTTAATCATGCTGGAAGAATTACCTATATCAGATCTGTCCTTGCCTCTATTCCTATTTATTATATGTCCACTGTTCTCTTTTCAAAGACTTTTGTTCAGAAAATTAATGCTATCATACGCAGATTTTGGTGGGCAGGTATCAAGAAGAAGATGCCTCCAGTCCCATCGCGTTTCGTTCCTGGGAGGATATCTGTCAACCGAAAGAGAATGGTGGCCTTGGCATCCGTGATCTCTATACTGTTAATAAAAGCTTGATTATTCATGCAGCTTGGAACATTGCATCTCACAAAAATCCGTTCCTTACTGCTATCCTAAAGGCTAAATATTACCACAATAGTTCTTTCTGGACTGCCTCTACTGCAGGACCTAAGTCCATTTTTTGGTCTTCAGTTTTGCAGGTCAAGACTGATATTTGTAACAACACTGTTTACCAGATTCAAGCTGGCAACACCTCCATCTGGTCAGCTCCATGGTGTCCGATCTGGGATTCTATTCATGATCATCTCCTCCTACCTGTCACCACTATCCCTTTACCATCCAAGGTGTCTGATCTTTGGATCCCAGGCACTCGCTCGTGGAATTTGGACCTTCTCTCCAACACTTTTACTGCTCAGGCCACCCATGTTATCAACTCAATCCAACCCATCCCTACTGACCAGGAGGACATCCTTCGTTGGATGCCTGCAAAGAATGGCCTTTGCACCACCAAAAACATTTACAAACACTTGTCTTTCCAGATTCGGGTCCATCTTCCTCTTCAAGGCTCCAGGAGTATCCATTCTGAGGCCGATCAGATTCTAGAGAGAGCTTGGAAAAGCAAGGATCCACCTCCTCTCATCAAAGCCTTCACTTGGAGACTTATAAGATGTGCCCTCGCCACCGCTGAAAGAGCAGCCAGGTATTCTTCACATATTGATCAACATTGTTCTTATTGTGGAGCAGTAGAAAATGATATTCATATCTTTTTTCACTGTAACCTGCCCAGAACTGTCTGGTTTTCAAATAACCCACCTTTAAGAACTGACATTCTTCCTCATGAAAATGATGGAGTTCAGTTAACTCTTTCAAGTCTGATTACCACTTCCACACCTGAAAATTTATTATGCAAAAATTTAATTACGATGTGGTACTTGTGGAAAGCGAGAAATGATAATCGCTTCCAGAGAAAGACTTGGAATCCATGGCAGATTCACCATGCAGTTGAAGCACACATCACCGCTCACCATCAGGTGCAAGAAACAGGGCTAAACAATATAACAATCCAAGTCACTAATTTAGAGCAACGTACTGTTCATCCTATAGCACAAGGCATCAACCATCAAGGATTGCAAACTGGACCTGACCAGCAACTACAATCCAGCCACAACATCCATCTACGGCAAGCTATGCCTTCTCTTATTGCAGGAACAGATACAAGCTTTAACGAGGCGTACAACCACATGGCGTCCTCGGTGTGTCAGGATGGACGGTCAGCCACCATTCCAACTCGAACTCCAGGTACGAATGTTTTATTGTCAGCAAATCAGTCAAGAATGCCGAACAGGTACATACTTTATGAGCCAGCACTACTACAAGGCGTCAGATGTTATGTTGATGCATCCGCGCTTCCTGATCAACTATCACCAACATCTAGACAGGCTGGAATCGGTGTCTTCATTGTTAATACACAGATAAGGCCGACGCAAACATTCTACATTAAGGCGAAGCTAACTAGTTCTAGTTCTGTTCTCATGGCAGAAGCTGCGGCGCTAGCCTTGGCAGCTGCTGTCACTTACCAATATCAGCTTCTTATCTGACTGTGAACAGTTGGTCCAATTCCTCAATGCTGCAGACCAATCTAATCCACCAGACTGGATAATTAAATATTTTACGCAACTCTTCTCCAACTTCTCAAGCTGCAGACAATCAAGAATATTCAAGATTTCTAGGTGTCTCAACGTTACAGCGGATGCATTAGCTAGACAGTAGACAGGCTTTTTCGGACCCAGATTCTCAAACTACAAATCTGGAGTCTTCTTGTACTTACAGCAACCATGAAAACCAATGTTCCCTTTTGCAGAGTCTGCAATCTGTAAGAGTGAACTCTGTAAGTTTACTGACAGCACGTGTTGAAATAAATTTGTTCCTTGTCAAAAAAAAAAGGACATCTCTCCTCTTTCATGGGGAAATAAACCCCATTCGTATCGCCTTCACCGCGCGACTATTTACCTCTCCAAAAGCGACAAGAAATATTATCAACAAAAAGAAAAAAGAAAAAAGCGACAAGAACTGGCCTGCTACTGCTAGCAGCAGCGCACACCGTTTTTCATACCGGCCAGGACGCCACTGAGAAACCGGTGGCGACGCCGACATGCACCTCGGCTCGTTCAAACTTTTGGCATTGGCACCGCCAAAGAGGTCGACAGCCCACTCCCGTCCAACGCGCCCAGAGGTGGACAGGCGGGCGATTCCATTCCATTCCACAGCGACATGCCCGTTCGCTCGTCTTCTTCCTGGCGCTCCCCGGCTCAGACGACCACCGTAACGCGCGGCAGGCAGGCAGGCTGCAGCAACCCAACCGCCGTACACGAAAGCACAGCACAGTCTAGCGTCACATGCGCGCATGGCGTGGTGGCCTGCTGGCGCGGTCCTCTGCGTGTAGGCAGCGGAGGGGGGGCTGCTGGCGCGGCCGCGCAACGCAGCGCAGCGCCAGGACGGCACGCGCATGCGCGGAGGCGCGGAGGCATGGGCGCGCGGCCGCGACACGTGCGACGTCGGCGTGGGTGCCCCCCGAACCACCGGCACCGGGCGAGATGCTGCCCGCGCAGCGCAGCGCAGCGAGTGTTCCTTGCGAGCCACGGCCGCAAAGGGCGCGCGCGCGCGCGCGCGCACACACACACGGCGGCACGGAGGGATCGAGGCCGGCAGGCCGGCCGCCGGGGTGTTGTAACGTGGCGGGCGGAATCCGAGTGCTTTGTTTAAAGGCTTAGATTGCCCAACGGATTCCCGGCGGCACATGGACGGCAACTCGCAAATCTACCGCCCTCCTGGCTGAGAAAGATTTGTTTAGCCCGGGGTACGCTGCGCTACGGGCCTACAGCGCTACACATTGGTGCCATTGTGCCAACATGCTTCTTCTGCTGCAACGGACGGTGCTATTATTACACATTTACACGCACATCCAAGAGGCTGACATGTGGGCCAGGGGCAAGATTTGTGGTTTGTGGGTCCACCTGCAAGAGAGAGCCCATGGAAGAGTTAGTTATTAAGAAATAAAGGAGCGTTAACAGCGCGTTTTTGGGTATAAAATTCACCGTTGTCGCGCGGCCATTAGTGCTGTGACCTCAGGTTTGTAAGCTTCCTAAAATTCACCGTTGTCGCTGGCCATTTGTGCTGTGACCTCAGGTAAGCTTCCAGGAAGCAGGCCTCATGGATGACACACATGACGCTTGTGATTTCTTTTCTTTACTGCCTCCGTGCTCCTTTTCTTTCGTGGGGAGCAAGAGCAACAGCCACCCATCAGCCATCAGCCATGGCATATTCACAAGTTCACGGCCAAGTTTTCAGCACTAATAATAAATTAACAATTTCTCCCAGGATTGTCTCTGTCTCAGTTTTCTGCTCACCTGCTCGAACAACAAGCAGTGCCTTGCCCACTGTTTGTGCACAGTAAAAAGGCTACAGTGACCCCAGGCTGAGGTTTCTGCAGCCTGCAACGGGAATTCTGTTCACGGGACAGGAACAACTGAATAATTATGGTCATTTCAGTTAAATTGTATGTTTTTTTTACAAAGAAGTAAAGAACTCCCCCTCAAAGAAGCATTAACAGCTCTGGCAGCATAATTTTTCTCCTTCACAGTTCACACCAAATCAAAAAATCATTCTGCCGTGGCAGTAAGCAAGAAAACTAACAAGCGAGAAATCACTGGCTCAGGGGACGGACAAGAGCGGAAGGCAGCTGAAAACTGACGAGAAATTCGAGGACTTCTTATGCCTCTCACTTGTTTCATTTCATATCGACAGGTTACACGACGCATCACGCACACTTTTTTCACTCGTGCAAGAGGAACATAACCCCTGAAAACTCACGCTCAAACCAACCCCTCCATCTCCATCTTTCGGAGATCAATAGGAGGAGGAGAGGAGCTCATCCGGTTTCGTCAGTCAACGAAGTAGAAGACGCAGCCGGTTGCGGATGGGCTCTCTCTGCCCTGCCCGGCCTGTGCCGTGGCCATGGCCTTCTCCTCCGTCGAGCCGGTGACGGTGATCCACACGCATCTTCGTCCTTGTTTGAGGTGCAGCTAAATCCTACTACGTTCGTTCGTTCGTTTCACGGCGCCCAAAAATTTTGTCATCATCACCACGCCCAGATGGGGATCCTCTGGGGGCTCTGCTTCTGCTGCCGCTGCCGCTGCTGCTCGGCGCGCCCCGTCTGCTTCAGCCGCTGCTCCCTCGCCTCGTCGATCTCGATCTGCTCCTGCCGGCACTCCTCGCTGCAGAACGGCATGTCACCTCTGCGATAGCAAAAACACAGCCACATCGCCGTCAGCGAACCGTTCATTCATTCATTCATTCCTCCATGCCATGGAGATCTCTTCTTCTTCTTCTAGGAAAAAAAAACTACTCCCTCCATTCGAAATTATAAGACGTTCCAAGAATTTTGGAGAGTCAAAGTTTTTCAACTTTGACCAAAATTATAGAGAAAAATATAAAGATTTATACCATCAAATATACATATTATGAAAATATAACTAATGGAGAATCTAATTGCACTTAGTTGATATCATAAATATTATTATCTTATTATATAAATTTGGTCAAAGTTGAAAAACTTTGACTCTCCAAGATTCTTGGAATGTCTTTTGACTCTCCAAGATTCTTGGAATGTCTTGTAATTTGGGATGGAGGGAGTACTTGTTCTAGATTTGGTGGTGCCGTTGTTTACCTGTACATGAAGATGTCTCTGTTTCCAGACAGGAGTTTACGGCAGCGGAAGCAGATGTCGAGGTAGTGGCGGTGGCCGTGAAGCTCGCCGGCGTCGTCGCAGGGGTCGGAGAACATGCGGCCGGGCCGCCTCGGCGAGGCCACGGGCTTCAGAGGGGAGGAGGAGGAGTGGCCGGAGAAGCCGGCCTCGAGGTCTTCGTAAGCCTCCGTGGTGACGACGGGGTGGTAGTGCGCCATTTCCTTGGCTGTGTGTTTTCCTTCCTCGGCGAATTGGTGGCTCTGCTTTCCGGTTGTGAAAGCTGAAAGAAAGGAAGTGGAGTGCGGGGAAGACGAGAGCGAGGGGCCTTTTATATTTTGGAGGGAGACGGAAAGGGAGAAGCCCGGAAGGTGGAGTTTCTCGTTTTGGTCCCCGGTTTATTCGTGAGGTTTAAAGTAGCCCCTCACGTCTTTATGCATGCCTGCCCAAGTGGGCCGCCATGTTTTTGCATTGGACAGTTCAACAAATTTTCAGCACAACTTTGAAGGCCTTTTGTTACACAAGTGACAAGTGAACTGGAGAATATACTCCCACTGTGATAGCAAAACCCTGGTGTGGTTTCAACTTTGTTCACATTTCTGTCATAGTTTATTTATCTACCTATTCGCGTGGGTTGTGCTTGTAAGCAATTAAGCAGATATTTATATGAAGTTAGAGGTGTAGCTTGACTTTAAAAGAGTGCCTCTCTCTCATTTGACTACTAGCTCTTTTCTAGAGATGCACTTCTTTAAATATATGAACTCCAAGTTGTATGAGTGTAACTATATTTAAAAATACTTTTAAAATCGTTATTTTTTCTATGAGATTTTGAAAGTATTTTTAAATAGAATTATACTCATATCATTTACATTTATAATGAAGATTGGTAGCCTAGACATGAATAATTATGGTACATAAACTAATATTGTACAAAATGTTCTTAATCCTATCATGCAAAAACCGTAACATGTGTACTTGTGGAAAAGAAGTAGTTCCTCCATAACAAAATAAGTTGTTCTAGATCAAAATATTTTAAGTTTGATCGAGTTTCTAAAAATATATACGTATATTTTATATCACAGTTGTTCCAAAAGATGTTGGGTTCAACTGGTTACCCCAGCTAGCTCGCACTCTGGCGGCACCCCGGTGGGAGCGAATTTCAGGCTGGGTTAAAAATCCCCTTGGGGGTTAGTGCGATGGGGGAGAATCGCTTTCTCTTCTGCTTAATGAAAAATGGTTGAGACCTCTTCGTGCCCCCTCAGATCGTTTTTTTTAACAAATCTAAAAAAATGATCTATTAATTTGAAAAAATGTTATATTTTAGTATGGAGAGAGCATGTACTACTATCACATTTATTTTTCATTTTCAATAATACTATATTTTTAAGGACAGAGGACTAAGGGCACTCCCAACCCTGAAATCATCTAATAGTTTCTATAGAAGCCATGTCATCAAAGAAATTACACTTCACAATGCATCGTTTCTTAGTTGAGTCCCGTAATAAAATTTGAACCAATCAAGTGCAAGTGCAGAGGGTGGAAGCCAGCTCGTCCAAGCTGCCACAGCGAATGAGCTTCGACCATGCATGAGACAGCACCTAGCAGCAGGCTCCATCGCGGAAACGGCTGGTTTCATCGCCTTTGGTTCGCGAGCCAACGTCGTTTCTCAGGGGACAAACGATTTCTTCCCATCTTAATCTCTTTCATCATTAATTTAAATGGCACGTCGGAGTTTTGGCTTAGGTTGCAGGTTATTAATGCTATGGAAACGACGTGTTGGGACTGGCCTAATAACCTTGGTGTCCTTAGAGCATCTCCAACAACTCCCAATATCCACTCGCTATCCTATTTTTTTTTTGGCAAAATCACAAAAACACATCTCCAACAACTTGCTATATGGACTTGCTATTTTGTCAAGTTGGAAAAACGGAGCCTCCGCGCGCGTATACATCCGCGCGCGGGTGAGGTTGCTATCGGCGTTTTTTCGGCCTCCCCGCGCGCGCGAAGGCTCTCCCGCGCCGATCAGCTGTTCGCGCGCCCTTCTCCTCTTCCCATCGCGCGCCTTCTCCCGCGAGAGAAGCCGTCGTGAAATTTCCCTCCCCCGCGCGCGAAGAGGAAGTCGCGGCATCTGCTGGAACCCGCGCGAGTGAAGGCTCATGATTCGATCCCATCTATACCGGTGAGAACCCCCGGCCCCATCTCCATCCTTGTATTTCCCGCGACGAGACCCGCTTCCATCCCGTCCTTTTGCCGCGACGATCCATCGCGCGGCCGAAGTGCAAGGCGCCATCGCACCGCTGAAGGTTGTTCTTGCTGTCCATCGCCGGAACCTGCTGAAGGTATGATGTTCTCCCTCCATCATTCACGTACAGTATCGTTGTTCTATAGGGTTTCAGGCATGAATGATGGATTGAGCGGTACAGTAGGGTTGTTGTATACGGTTTCAGGCATGAATGATGGATTCAGGTGTACAGTAATGTTCTATAGGGTTTCACGCCATGGATAGTGTGCTGGATGTCTGGATCTTGTTCTTAATTCTTGCTGCTCCAAACTTTTTTCACGTACATGTACTGCATATATATTTGAAGTTTTTTGTTGATGATCCAATGCAATGTACTGTATTTGCACTTAAATTGCCCTCCATGTTGATTCCATGCTGATCTTGCGTATATTCTGATCATGGTTTAGGGTTTAGTTGTTGTTCTGTTGTTTGAATTGTTGCTGTTTTTTTTGTACCGATTAGGATGGAGGGAGAGCATGGAGATTGGTTGTCCGGCATCCTTCTCCCTGGAGGAGAGGCTCCTGTTGCTGGTTTGGAGGAGTTGCAGATCCCAGACACCCAAGACTACAGTCCTGGTAGTGATGAATTGCAGGCAACCCGCAACACGAAGGGAGGAAGGAGGAAAAAAAATTTTAGTACGGAAGAGGATGAAGTTGTTTGCTTGGCATGGTTGGCTATTAGCAAGGATCCCATCAACGGTGCTAATCAAACCAAAAACACCTTCTGGCAGAGAGTTCATGCACACTATTTGGAACACAATACATCTGGGATTCATCGTACAGAGAGTTCCATTATGCATAGGTTCCTAGAAATTCAGATGTGTGTTAACAAGTTTTGTGCGCATTATGCTAGCGTTCTACGAAGGAATCAAAGTGGTACAACTATGCAAGATAAGGTATGAAACATGTATTCAATGTTTTTGTTTGACTACATTTAATTTTTATATGTATAATTGTCTATGCCCAGGTTGATGAGGCCAAAAAGGTGTACAAAAACCTAAACAAGGACAAGAAATCTTTTGTGTATGAGCATTGTTGGAACATACTCAAGGGGGAGGACAAGTGGAAAGACATGATGGTGAAACTTGCAGAGGCAGAGAAAATTGCAGCAGCCAAGAAGCAAGGGAAGGTTGCAAAGGTGTCTAGGCCAAGGGATGAAGGTGCCACCAAAAATGATGAAGTCATACCTCTTGATGTTGAGGAAACCGAGCCAAGGAAGAGGTCAGACGGGATAAAGAAGGTACATGTTTACTTTAGTTTATTAATTTTTGTTGTTAGTATTAGAGTGTTGTAATAAATAATTCAAATATGTGTGTAGGTCAAAGCAAATCTCAAGCGAGGTGCTGGTGAAGCTTGCAAGGAAAATTGTTAGTACTGTGCTAATTTTTTTTGGGAAAATTGAAACAACTAATACAAAATAGCTAATACAAATATGGATGATGGTTCCAAAGATGTTCGATGAGGTCGTTTTTCAGCTGCACGTGTGTTTCCTTGTCTCGGATTTTTTTATGCGCCTCAATGTATTCGTCAAGTGTGCGATGAGCTTGGCCATGCTCGGGTTGGACATTATCACCACCGAAATCAAAACGCTCGTTAGGATCAACCACGAATCCTTCATCCTCCACGATCATGTTGTGCATGATCACACAAGCCCTCATGATCTTTGCCAAGGTTTCTGGGTCCCAAAAACGAGCTGCTCCTCGGACGATGGCAAACCTGGATTGAAGAACCCCGAAAGCTCGCTCGACCATCTTTCTCGCTGCTTCTTGTGCTTTGGCGAAGTATTGCTTCTTGTTACCCATAGGATAAGAGATTGACTGAATCAAAGTAGCCCATGTAGGGTATATTCCATCTGCCAGATAGTAGCCCATTGTGTAATCATGGCCATTAACTGAATACTTCACATCAGGTGCTCTACCTTCCGCCAAGTTATCAAACAAAGGTGACCTATGAAGAACGTTGATATCATTATGGGACCCCGGCATTCCAAAGAAGGCATGCCATATCCAAAGATCATCCGAAGCTACGGCCTCCAAAATGATAGTAGGCTTGTCCACATGCCCCTTATACTGACCTTGCTTGTCATATGGATAATTTTTCCACGCCCAATGCATACAATCAATTGACCCAAGCATTCCGGGAAAGCCCTTCTGCTCACCCATTGCAAGTAGGCGTGCTATGTCTGCCTCATTGGGATATCGGAGGTACTCTTCTCCAAAAATTTCATCTACTGCTGCAACAAACCTTCGCAGGCTCTCAAGTGCCGTACTTTCGCCAATGCGCACGTACTCATCCGTCGCATCAGCTGGAACCCCATACGTGAGCATACGCATTGCGGCAGTGATCTTTTGAAAGCAACTCAATCCAAGAACTCCGGCCCCATTCCTTTTCTGCACAAAATACTCATCATGTGCTTCAACGACATTCATTATGCGTACGAAAAGGTCCCTAGACATCCTGTACCTACAAAAAACAATTGCATAGATTAACATCTACAATGACATTTATAAAAATACAGCAAAAAAATAAAACAATGAATGAACATAAACCTTCGTCGGAATATTTCAGGGGGATATGTTGGATTTTCGGCCAAGTAATCTTTGAACATCCTTTCGTGTCCTCCTTGCCTATCACGGTAAATAACCCTATGTCCTGGGATGGAGCCACCGTGTTTCTTTTTGACATTGGAAAGCTCATCGACAATATCAGCAGCTGTGGCAATGAAAGATTCATCATCGTCGGATGATGAATCGCCCAATTGGCTTCGAAGACGGGATCTCTTCATAGCCATGAAAACTGAACGACAAAGGATCATGAATCAATGAGATATGCCATGTATATAGCTGAAACCCTACGAACTCAAAACAAGGACGTTTGCGAGATAATACTGACCTGCTTGAGTGGAGGAGGACACGCTGCCCTTGCTGTCGTCGATGGAAGGAGATGCGGCGCCCTTGCTGTCTTGTATGCCGGCGCGAACTCCAGGAAGGGCGACGGGAAGGAGATGCGGCGGCGCGTCTTGGCTACGGGGTCGGGCAAGTCGCGCGCACGGGGTAGGAAGAAGTCGCGACCTCAAGTCGCGAGCCCGACGTGCACCGCGCGGGGGAAGTCGGCCCTCGTACCAGAATAAACTGAAACCGCCTCAGATGGGTCCTAGGTGGGCCTAGTTTTTAATTTTACAAAGTAGGAATACCAAATTGTTGGAGAGAGGTCTATTTTTCATTTGCCAAAACTTTTACCAAGTTGCTAAATCTCAAGATATACCAAGTAAATTATTGGGAGTTGTTGGAGATGCTCTTACAACCAAAAATCGCGGCGTGTACATGCACACCTTTTACAACATTCTAAATGCTAGTGCTTAACCTACGCCCACACCCCTACATTCGCATCCAGAAATTCGAGCTGCACTTTGCACGCAGGGGCGAATGAGAATTATTCCACGCCGCGGCCGCGAGAAATCATTTGGCATAGCATAGCGCTCTCTTTCTCCGGAAGGCTGTGGAGGTTAAAAGCAAATGGCCCCAATTGCACGGCCGCGCCCACAAGGCTGGCATCCTCGAGCGCGCGCGCGCGCGCGTGCTGTGAATCAGCCGCCATCAGGTTGCCGAGAGCAAGCAAAACCGACGGCGCCCGGTGTTGGTGTGCCCCGGCGGCCCGGCCCCCTGCACTAGTGCCTGCGCCAGTACCGTTCCAGCGGGCAAACTCGTGGTTCCAACTTCCAAACCACCCACTTGACATTTGATTTCCTGTCCTCGAACGTCACATCCGGATCGGCCTTGTTTGGTGCTGAGTTCCCTCTTGACGAGTTCATGCACATCACTGATTGGTGGTTGGCTCCTGCTCTTTTGGTGCTGGGGCTGGCTCCATCCTTCTCTCTGACGTTCTCCCATCAGCCTATCTATCATCACCTGCAATAAACCAAACAAATCAGGGGCGCCACTGCCCCCGATTGCTGGTGCCTTGCGTGCATGCTAGTGGGTTGTGGCGAAGGCACCTCTCTCTCTCTTTCTCTACCTGCGATCCAAATTGCAATCAAGAGCTTAATTTACTCGAAAGAAACCGGCCAATTTGCATGGGCCAGCCCGCAACCCCTGTCTTGTCGTGTGTGTGTGATGAAGCGTGGCGTGTGTGCCGCGCGCCGCTGATTGGACACTTTTTTCAGGCGCGCCATGCAACTAGCGCGACAAAGCCACTGGCGCATGATTACCTGGGAATTATCGGATCCAGTGCTGCGAGGGATAGGTACTGCTCCCTCCGTCCAACAAAACATGCAACTATGAGTTCCGTGTCATCAAAAGTAGCTTGCGTTTGACCAAATTTTCAGTAAATACTAATCACATTTACGACTCCAAATTAATTTATTAAAATAATACATTTCGTAACGAATCTAATGGTATTTATTTCATATCATAAATATTAATATATTTTTATCTATAATTAATCAAATTAGAGATACTAAACCATGACACTGTGCTAGAATTGCATGTTTTTATGGACGGAGGGAGTACTCAGCAACAACAACTGCTGATCCAATTGCAGCAGTGGGTTTGAGTTGCTTGTAACCTGAAGTCTGTGAGCTTAATAGTGGAGTGAGGAGAGATTCGTCTGTTTCATCAGGTCTTTAAGAAGAGCTACTTGCACACAGCACACCAGAGTACATGTAAGATGGTCGAGCAGTTTCACCTTAAACTAGTGTGACAGTCACAATCCTAAGTATCGAACTAGGAGGAGTGTAGATCAGAAACACTATTCAAACAGCTGTAATCAACGAAAATACTAGTAAGTTGAAACGAAGGAAGATGCGACTGTTTGATGTTGAGTTGTGATTTTCTGGAAGAACAATGATAGTATGCTGCCAACTATGATGCAATTAATTCGTACTCCTGTCTCATTGCTTCGTCTCTGTTCTGGATGCCGAATTAAACACGGCTCAGTGAAAGTTATTGATACTTCCCCATCACATGTCATGGTCTGTCGTTGAAGACTACCCCATATCAAGCTTTTTTTTTTCTTCAAAATTTCACTCACAACACTGTATTAATATTTTTTTCCCTAGCTGTAGCCATTTTCCTCCCTCCATTCGTATGGAAGTGGGTTCTGATATTCACCTAAACCAACACCAAACTGTTGAAGTTTTGGGTGAGCAATTAGTGCCCGGTGCCTTGTACAATACCCCTTGCCATCTCTTTTTTTCTGCAACTACTGGTACAGTGGTAACTGACGCGTTTCTTGTTCTTCCTTCATTCTGTTCCCCTCAAGCAGGTTGGAGTGTGCAATCCAAGGACTAGTGTAAAAATACAAGATAATCGAGGACATATATAAATACATATGTCATACGGTCCTTTGTGCAAAATAGCGTTTCTTTTTCGTTTTTTTTTAAAAGGCTCAATAGAGTACTTATACATCATACCTACGGTATGGCCTTGTCAAGGTCGCTTTCTTTGACACCCAATACATTTGGATGGAACCTTTCATCATGATAAAAAAGAATCCTTCGCCATCAAGCTCTTACCAACAGTATGAACTGGTGGCACCATTTCTAACCATTCTCATTTTTAATTCTTCTTTTTTTTTCTAAAATAAACGCTAGATCAGGGCAATTCAAGTCATCAACCACCATAATTAAGTGGGGGTAGGTTTCATGTTATGGGCGTCAATAATTGGCCATTCTTTTATCAGTTTTTGCCTGGTCAATCGATCTTCTGTGCTCATTTCACTCACTCCCCCAGTCCCCCATAAACTAAACGGCACCACTTAAATTTGAACAGGTACAGAATCCTCCTTTCCGCCCCAAGGTTTTGTTCACCAAACGAAAGAAACACCTGATCACCATCCCGTGGTTTCATTTCATCGACGGGCTCTGAGCCTCCTCTGACGGTGACGCGCCCGGGCCGGAACAAAATAGGCGCGTCACCGTCAGCTGCAAATGAAGCCGGTGGCCCGGCTGCCAGCGCACGCACGCAGCATCGTGCGGGCGTCGCCGTCGCCGTCGCCGTCGCCATCGCGGACGGGGGCAGGGCACCGGTGACACTCTCCAATTCCGCTGTTGCTCTGCGCGAGATTTCTCGCCCCCTTTTTCGACGTGGCTGCTGTCGCGGGCCTGCAGATCGCTGGATCCGCCGCAAGGAACCACAGGGAAAAAGGGGGAAAAGGGCTCTGCTCTGATGCGCCAGATGCAGCATGTCGACATGCCGACATGGCGCTGCGTGTGTGCTGGGACCCCCGGCTGTTCTTTTGGACTGGACGGCCGTCAATTTTTTGGCACGGGCGGGGTATTGACACGGGAACCCCGTGCCGGTGCTGCTGGTGAGTGGTGATAAAAAATGTCCCGGACCTAGTAAGCATCGGTTAACCAATCGGCTGGACGCGTGGTTATTTCTGATAAATATTGTTGTTCTTCATCAGCCAGGTATGTATACGTAACGTACCCCGGCATAGAAAATTTCAGACACTTTGTTTTCATTCAGCATGCGTTTTACGGAGTACCTTGTATAGGCTATCAGGTCAGGTTGAACTGCACAAAGTGTAGGGCCCTGTTTGGAACGCGAGATTTTTTTCCTGTTCCTGCGTTTTTCCTGTGAAATTCCTGCGTGATTCCTGTGAAATTCCTGCGTTCCAAACAGGCCCTAGACCGAAAAATGTTGCAGATGGCAGGCAATAAAAGGGAGTGGGAATAGGGACGGGTGCGTGCGTGGGGGGCGAATTCGGTTCGGTGAAAGAGATCAGAGGTCGTTGAAGCTAACTGCCCCCCTCGTCCCTGGTCAAAGAAAACGTCCTAGCGTGACTGTAAACAAGCGTTCAGTACAGTAGAAATAGTCACACTGCTTGACCCAGCACAGTCAGACGACTGAATTCTCAGTGCGGATTATACTGAACATATATAATTGGCATCGCCATTTACTAGATAGATTCCTGCACAAGAGAAAACTACAAGGGGCGCAATAATGCAGACTTGGCTGAGTCATGGGTGACCGAGAAAGATTCTTGATTTTTAGTGACAGAGAGATCCATAAAAAAAGGGAGAAAAAAGAAGTCAAGGTTTCGTACAACTAGCAGTCACTGAAATATTCTAAAACACACCATTATACTTGCATTATGTATCTTGCCTCCAGCACTTTTTTTGTAAAAAGAATAATAGCTTGATTGTTTTTTTTGTCTTCATTCAATCACAGCCGCATAAAATAGCACTACACCTAACCGAATCACAGTATGGGTGGTGATACAGATCACCTGAAGAAAAACAAACGGGAATACACAGAAACTGAATCATCCAGATTTTTCTAACGGCTACCAGGAAGCAAATGAAAACTCTTATTATCGCCCCCGGGTTCCTTTGACCGGGTGACAAGAACTGTCGAAATTAAAACTCCGGTCCGGTACCACAGAAACCATGGATTCAGCGCCTCAACTACCCAACATGGCGATGCAGAAATGAATTCTCTTTTATTAGTCGCCAGAGTGAGTCCCAAGCAAGCTTTGACAGTACTGCACAGAGAATAATTCCTGGCTTTGGCATATTTTTATTGCAAATTGCACCTCAGCGGTATTGCAGCTCCGTCTCCGTGGGCCGGCCGGGGCCGGACGAGACATGAAGACAAGATGATGATTCCTCCAACTGATATACCCATAGAGGGCCTGGACTCTCTGGTGGGGCCCACGTGCCTCATGGGCTTGACTATTCGCCGCATGGATTTTTCTTTTTGTCAATTCGCCGCATGATTAACCGGCAGGAACCAAAACCAGCCACTACTGGAGAAAGGGCTTTAACCCCGGTGGAGAAGGGGCTTTAGCCCCGGTTTTGCAACCGGGGCTAAAGCCTCTCACGATAAAAAATAAATGTGCATTTGTGAGATTCGAACTCAGCACCTCTCGTCTCAGACACGCTTACCAACTGAGCTACACAACCCACGTGATGTAGTTCTGTACGTTTTCCTTTTGAATCCACTCGGGAAGCACCTTTAGCCTCGGTTGGTAACACCAACCGGGGCTAAAAGCACCTTTAGTCCCGGTTGGTAACACCAACCGGGGCTAAAGGTTCACCCTTTAGCCTCGGTTGGTATTACCAACCGGGACTAAAGGTCCAGGACCTTTGGTCCGGGTTGGTAACACCAACCGGGGCTAAAGATTCACCTTTAGTCTCGGTTGGTGTTAGCAACCGGGACTAAAGCTCTTTAGCCCCGGGGACAATTTTTGGCCGAGACTATAGCTCAATTGATAGATCGTCCAAAGGCCTGTTCTCTAGTAGTGAGCTGTTTGTTCCCTAATCACATTTCCTCCAGCTCCTAAATAAACTGGCCAAAGCCAAACAGCATCAGCACCTCATCATACTACATACTAGGACCCAACTACTCGCGGTCGTGGCTGGCTGACGCATACACGTGCACAGGCCACCGGCACGCTGGATCTCGAGCAGCACACGTGTATCGGCTGGCGGCCGGCGGCTTAACCAGCCCCAATAATCAACAAACTGTCAGTACTACCGATTCCTTGCTTTCCTTGCACACCAATGAACCCTAGTTTTAAACTGCTGCTCTTCCTAGGTGAGAATCAAACAGGAACCCGGCCTGCTGCTCTTTTCGCCAGCAAAAGAGAGGAGTTAATAATTTACTTAACAAAAACAACGCAGGAAACTGGCCGTGGAGGGGAGCCATGTGCTCGAATCTGCACCATTAGGCAAGGGCAGGCCCTAATAAGCTTTTGCTTTGGGTTAAACTAACGCAACCTTGGCGCACAGCCAGTGCCACTCATCATGGCCAGGCAAGACTCAAGAGGCGCCGCTAGGGCTAGGCTTTCTGCCCGCCTATCAGACGGCAGCGGCACATGGTTAGGCACGCTCGCCGCGCGCGACAGCCGTCATTCCACGGGCCGGCCACGGAAGGGAGCCCTCTGCCGAGCTCCCTACGGCCTACGGGAATCATGGCGCGTGGTGGGTGGTGTGCGCCGTGCGCGCCGGTGTCGCGCTTCGCGCACGCGCCAGGTCGTCGGGAGCAGCCGTGGCGAGGCGCCCTGGCAGGTTCCGGGCTTGCTTTTGCCGCGGTGGGTGCGTAGTCGCTCACGTCAGATGGGATGGGATGGCCTGGGTCGCCGGTCTGGTCGTCGCGAGCTTGGACGTGAAGGTGAAGCCATGGACAGTTGGGCACACCAGGCGAGGGCGAGTGGCGAGAGCGTGCCAGGTTGCGCGGCCTTGGGAACAGCGGATTCGTTTTGGCTTGAGCGACAAGCACGAGCGCCTTCATTCGCCCGAGAGCTGCTGCTGCTTTGGGGACCATCTCTCGAGTGATTTCCCCCGTCTTTTTACCGCTCTCGTGAGCTACGCCGTGCGTGCGGGAGGAGCCAATGGGGGTGTGTCTCGCTTTGCCGGCGAGAGCTCTTTCCGGGAAGCAGCCGGCTTCCTTGAGAGCATGGTCAATAATAGAGTCAAGTGCTTCGCTATAAGTCAAGCTCTAAGAGAAGCTATACAATAGTTAGTTTTCTATTTGGCCGTAAACTATTTCTCTTTCTTATTCCTCCTCAGATACATCTCTATTGGAACCCACTATTACCTATGCTTCCGTATCTAGCTTGGTGCTTGCATGAGAGCCAAACTCTCATCTCTCTCCTCTCTTCTCTCCTCCACGTCAGCATTTACTTGGCTATAAGCCAATTATTGTACCTGCTCTTAGATCTGCTCTCCCGCCTGGCTTTTCTTTTTCAATCCGGGAGCGAGCTTTGTTCTTCGAGGCGAGCGACGCCGACTGACGAGCACGAGCTGTTGTTCATCGAGGTTGAGGGAGGTCCGTGTCCGTTGCTGCCCCATACAATGCAGGGCACTGGCTTCAACTTTAAACCTATTTGCAACCGTCCGAGGAGCAAAAAAAGATCTAACTGTGGGCATGCCGCAATACGGAGTACATCATTGGCAAAAAAAAAACAAAAAACAAAAAAACAAACTTGGAGAATACATCTATGCGTTTCTTCGCGTCATTCTGACAGCCTTTTCAAGAACAAGAAACTTTTTAGTTGGTTTTGTTACGTAAACTCGTTCTAGTCATTGTCGCGTGTGATTCTTGTGTGATGATAGTACTGCGATCAAGCTCCTCTTTCTAGAGACGAAGCCCGATATTTTAACATTTATCTCCAAAAATCATAGCTCCAGAAACAAACGTCTCCTCGGCTCCTAGAAACTAGAAAGTCTAGACGGTGCGTGTGGTGTTGGATTTTAGTTGGGCTTGGCCCATACTTAATTCAATTAAATCAAATAAGATTTAAGGTCCATATTAAATGTTAGATGCATTTTTAGAATCTTATTAATTCCGTATGGGACGGTGGTGGTGTTGGATTTTAATTGGGATACGTTTTTTTTTTCACTTTTTCTATACTTCATCCGTACTTGTAAAACAAGTTGTTTTGGACAAGGCTTAAGATAAACATTAGAAATATAAATTATAAATAACTTTTAAGTTGTTGAGTTTGAAAATGTGAAAATCATATAAATAGATTTGTTTTGCAAAATATTTTATAAAATTATACATATAACATTTTTTAATAAATAATTTTTATAACAATAAGAAGTTAAAGTTATAGTTTGGAGATCATGTTATTGTCCAAAACAACTTAATTTATAAGTATGGAGGGAGTATCTCAGAAGATTTTTTTGTCATCGCTCAAGTAACATGGAATTTTATCGTTGTTGGGTTATAGAAAAAATTGTTAATTGCCTTTTTTATTTGTCATTTTATTTGTACTAATTTATTTTGTACAATTGTTATATAAAATCAAGACAGATGAAATAGCAACTTTTTTCACAAAAACCTCTATCATTTCTACCTCCGCACAGAAGAATATATTGAAGTTGCTCTCTATATGTTCTGCGAAATTTGTAGATTTTCATTTTAGAAAAGCGCTAGGGAATCCACAAAGTGGTACTCCCTCCTAAATAATTGTTATTTTCACTTTTCGAAAAATATCTTTAATTAAATATATATAAAAAATATTATTATTTATCGTATATAATTAGCATCATTGGTAAGATATTTAAACCTAGCTTTTTAATAAATTATTTAGAGATATAAGTTTTGTACGCATTTGATATAAACTTGTGTTGGGTAAGTACATCGACGGTGACAATTATTTGGAGATGAAAGGAGTATGTGCAAACTTGGTAGAGCAGAGATCTTGTTGATATCTCACACATGGGGAACAAATTTCCAGATTCACTGAATTACAAAGAGCAAACCGGTGTACAATCAACGCTAAAACACATTATGACACCGGTACGAGCCAGACATCAGAGCGGGTGCCGGCTGCCGGTGCAGTGCACTGTGCATACTGATGTAGTGGGCGACTCATCAGACTAGCCAAAGGCCCAAAGCCACAAGCATCGCCTGATCAGTTTGGATGCTGCCTCCCAGGCAGCTCCAAACCCAGGCAAGGCTCTCAGCCGTCCGATTTTGGATGCCTGGGGCCAGGATCACTTGCCTGGCAGGCATCTGCCAGCCAGGGCATGATCCAAACACTGAACTCTCTTTCTTCCCCAATCGAAGCGGTCCCTTCACCCTCGGGCGCCGTCGCGCCGACAGCATCGGCGCGGTGCTCAGGCAGGACAACAGCCATGTCCCGCCGGCTCCATCGACGTTTCTTCGCGGGTGATCTGGTCTTGAGGACCATGCCGCCACGCACGCAGCAGGCCCCGGGCGTTCATGTCGCCACAGACACCTTCCTGGACTCCTGGTGCCTGGACTCCGTTCTGGAGGAGGAGTACTGCTGCTGCTGCTGGCGCCTGCGTCCGGCGGCGGACCTGGCGCGGACGGCGTCGAGCTGCATCTGCTCGTGGCGGCACTCCTCGCTGCAGAAGGGCGTGTCCCCCCTGTACATGAAGATGTCGCAGTCGCGTCCCAGCGGCTTGGCGCAGAGCGCGCAGGCGTCCAGCGTGGGCAGCAGGCTGCTGGGGAGCCCGCAGACCGGCTCGGCGTCGAAGAAGAAGGCGGAGGCGGCCATGGCGCGCGTGTAGGCGGCTAGGACGGCCCGATTGATGCCTTGAGCTAAGCAAAGCTTTGCCTGTTGACTACTGGCCTGTTGCAGTGTTTGCTGCTGCGGCCTGCGGGTGGTGGTCGGAGACGGAGACTCGGAGGAGGACGAGGCGAGGTGAGGTTGGGATGCGGAGGCCGCGGGCCGTTTTATATGGCGGACGAGGACGCGAGGGGAAAGCCGGGGACCGGACGGGCGCGCGTGAGGACTGAGGAGAAAACAGGGGTCGGGCGCGGGCGGGTTGGTGGCCCACGGCCCACGGGTAGGGCAATACCGCCCGCCGGACGGGGCCGGAGCCACCGAACCTGGGCAGCAGGGGCAGGGGAACGGAATGGAGTGGTTCGCTTCTTTATTCCTGGAGATGGAGTGGTTGGCTGGCTTCGGCCCGCCTGACGACGATGCGTTGGTGGTGCCTGGGCGCGTGGGCCACGCCCGCGGCTCCACCGCGACGAGAACGACATGAGGGCGACAGGCAAGTCATGCTCCACAGCGACGTGGCCGTGGGCTCTGGTTTCCGAAAGGATCCAGGAAAGGAACACACGCGACGGGAATGGCAACTTGCCGCCTGGGCGTTCCGGTACTAGACGAAAACCGTGTGCGATGCGATCATGCGATGCTCATCACAGAAAGGAAAAGCGTCCCCCCTAGTGGGCTCGAAATACGATGCTCTTTCCGGCTTTCCGTCCGTAGGGGCGGAGAAAAGAGTAGTAGGAGGAGGCATAATAAATTTCCGTGGATTTGTTAATGGAAAAGAGAAGCTAGGTCGGAATCGTTTGCGACAAATCTACCCCCATGAGGCAAAGCAAAGCTCCAAACTTTGGCTTAAACTAATGTAAACGCCCTGGCGCCGGTAATAAGGGAACCGGACCTTTTGCCAGCGTGCGTCCTGTACGTACGAGGCAGGGTGCCCCCCGTGCCCCTGCCGCCCCCACATGGTTAGGCTCGCAAATGATCGAGAGCACACCCGCGCACTCTAGTGCCCTCCACTGTTTCTTTTCGGGGGATGTTTTATTACGGGAATCTTGGGCATGTGTGGTGGTGCGTGCATGCACGCAGCACGCCAGGCGGCAGTGCGGCAGGCACACTTGTGGCTCCGTCGTCGACGCTGCGGCCTTGCGGGGACCGTTGGCAGCAGGTGTGAGGTGTCCAATGGGCAATGGGCGTTGCGTCTGCGACGATGGCCGGCTGGCTGCTGCGCGCAATCTGAGGCTAGTGATTTTAAGCGCTCGAGAGAGATCGGAGGATCAGGGAAGAATTTGTTGTTTAATCGAGGGATTGCCAGGTTTCGCCTTGGCGGCCGTGCACGTCTTGGTGCACTGTACTACTCCGGGGGCGAAGCGACCTTGGGCGATCGGATTCCATCGGTTCAGGCCGGCAGGCTTCGTCCCGGGGAGCAGCTTTTATCGAGATCTGCGCTGAGTTTTCTTTAGCCTCGGATAAAAACCGCACAGTTATGTTTGGACTGTTGTTAGGACACCCGCAATGGCTGATTTATAAGCTGGCTCTTAGCATTTTTTTCTTCATATTTTAATACAAGAGATAGAAGAGCTAGCTCTTGATCAAGAGCAAGGCTCATACTCCCTCCATATCATAAAACTTGACGTTTCAGACAGCGACACGGTCTCCAAAACATCACTTTGACCACTTGTTTCTTTAAAAATATTTATTAGAAAATGGTATATATATATATTTATGAAAGTACTTTTCAAGATAAATTTATTTATATGATTTTTATATCTCTAAACTTAATAATTTAAAAGTTATTTATGATTTATATTCCCAAAGTTTGACCCAAACCTTGTCCAAAACGTATGGAGGGAGTACACACCTTCCAAGAACATGTGAGTGTGTTATGTGGGCCTTGTTTCATTATAAGCTATTGCTAAAAGCTAACACTATTTGAGAGGTTGGCTTAAAGTTAGCAGCTGACTCTTACTGTTGCGGTACCCTTAGTAGTAATTTCAGGCCTGGAGAGGTTGCGAGTTGCAGACCATCATCAGATGTAAACGGTAACTAAGCTAACTGCACTGCACTGCACCTGCGCACAGTGCGCACCGGGTTCTACTGCATTGCGCCGTAAAAGTGATAATCTCGTAATATCGTAGTATAAGGGCGTCTCCAGTGATTAATTAGCTCTTGGCTAGCTCATAAAATATTTTCTCATATTTTAGTAGGAGAGACAAGAGAGTTATCTCTTGTCCAAGAGATAGTCTTATACACACACTTCGAGATTATGTGAGAATGATAAGTGAGGTCATTTATATTAAGAACTATGTGCTAAGAGATAGGTCATTTGAAGGGTTATCTCTTAGAGTGCTTAGAGCTAGATACTAGCTCTTATTGTTGCGGATGCTCTAAGTATCAGCAAGTGGTGCAGGAGCATCTGGAAATTCGCTCTCCACTACTGCACTGTACACACACAAACTCAGGTGCCGGTGTACAAAGGAAAAAGTCCAATCTGCCTCCATCAACTTTCGATGAAGTCCGTTTTTCCTCCCTCAACTCTAAAACCGCACAAACAACCTACCTCAACTTTTGAAACCATACATTTTACCTCCTTGACCGGTTCTGAACGACGGTTTTGCTACAGTAACTCTGGTTTTGTTTTTCCTTTTTTTATTTATTTTTGCTGAATCTTTGAAAAATCATAGTAAATCATAGAAAAATTATAAAATAGAAAATCTAATTTTGTTGGACTCCACATGAGTAGATCTATACAGTGAAAATATAATATGGTATACTTTAGTACAAAGTTTTTATTGTAGCTTTAGATCTATGCTTTTCTATAACTAAAAAAATTATAACTAGGTTATACATGATCCAATGAGTATAAATTTTTTAATATAGTTGAAACATATAATAATTAGCTCACTATAAAAATTTGACCATATTTAGACTATAGAAACTGCAGGTATGAATTATTACAATTAATTTCATACAATAATATGTTTTTTCTGTAATTATTTGGAATAATTCATAGCTATAATTTCTATAGTCAAATTATGGTCAAATTTTTATGGTGGGTTAATTATTGTATTCTTCAACTGTATTAAAAAATTTATACTCATTAAATCATGTATAACTTAGTTATAAATTTATTTTAATTATAAAAAAACATAGATCTAAAACTACAACAAAAACTTTGTACTAAAGTATATCATATTATATGTTTGCTATATAGATCTACTCATGTGGAGTCCAACAAAATTGGATTTTCTATTTTATGATTTTTATGTGATTTACTATAATTTTTTTAAAGATTCAACAAAAATAAATAAAAGAAAGAAAAAGACAAAACCATAGTTACTGTAGCAAAACCACTGTTACTGTAGCAAAACCACCATTTAAAACCGGCCAGAGAGGTAAAGTGCACGGTTTAAAAAGTTGAGGATGTTGTTTGTCCTGTTTTAAAGTTGAGGGAGAAAAAACGGACTTCCTCGAAAGTTGAGGGAGGAAAATTAGACTTTTTCCGTGTACAAAAGTAGTTTTTGCAGTGAACCGATCGATGTCTATTATGGGCCGCTGTGGTGGTGCACGGGCACGGGCTCTTCTGTGCTGGTTGGTCCACACTAGAACACGGGCCCTTCTGTCATGGGCCACTGTGGAAGGCTGATGGGCTCTCTGGGAATTGGAGTACTTGCTCTTTCTGTTACATTGCGTTTGAAGTAGCCTTCGTGAATTCTTTATATGCTCTTGCAACCTCATCATCATCGCCATAGCCTTCATCTGTGAATAAGATGTGAAGTAAGCACCTACTCCAAGGGTCACTTCAGGACGGAGGGAGTATGTACTTACATTTTGAATAGGTAAAAGTAAGGCCACGTTTAGTTACCAAAATTGCCCAAAATATTTTATATAGTACTTGTCACATCAAATTTTTAGACACATGCATGAAGCATTAAATGTAGGTAAAAAAAATAACTAATTGTACTTTTAATATATACACGTCGAGACGAATCTTTTAAGCCTAGTTAAGTTATGTTTGGACAAAGTTTGTTAAATAACAACGAAAGTGCTACAGTACCTTTTTCACCAAATATTTCGCGAACTAAAAGGCCTAACTGAACTTATACCGGCTACTCTGCATGAGGTGGAGGGTTATTCTTTTGGGATTTTAGTAGAGAAGTATCTGCTTCTGCTCCTGTATGGTAGTTTGATGTCAACAATAGCAACAGTGTAAGGAAGTAGGAGAGGTTGCCATGTAAGGAACACTACAGCTTTTGAGCACACCATTTTATTCAATAAACTAATGAATTCAATTTTTGGAAAATTAGAGAGGGCAAACAATAAGCATATTTTCTCAACCTCAGGCAAGGGATTTGCTGGCATGATTCTTCGTTAACAAATGACACCAGTTAACCGCAAGCAAGCTCAGCA
The DNA here is from genome assembly GCA_009763385.1 of Coix lacryma-jobi var. lacryma-jobi. NCBI lineage: Eukaryota > Viridiplantae > Streptophyta > Magnoliopsida > Poales > Poaceae > Coix > Coix lacryma-jobi. The sequence goes on along the minus strand of CM019830.1, from coordinate 14,813,425 downwards.
AGTGTTACTCTTTTTAGGCGCAACAGACGTGTTTCTCACGGAACTGAACCAACCAATTGTAGATTTCTGCAACTATCTCTATGTATTTACACTAATCTGGATCAACCAACATTTCTTAAGGCCACCAATGGACTACTGTCTGTTCAAAAAAAAAAAATGAGCTAAAGAATGTCATTTGAAGGATGATGCAGCCATGAATAGAGCTTAGTAAGATAATAATGCTACAGCCGTGGTAGTGCTATCCAAGAAGAACGTTGCTCTATCTGGATTGACTAAAGTGAAATACCAATTCTGAAAAGATGGTAAAGAGGAAAGAATGGACATTTGTTTTTCTTATTTAGCAAAGAACACTTGATGTGGGAATGGTGAATTAAGGTACAACTAAAGTATATCCAAAATGATCATCATGGTAATAAAGACAGGCATATATTATGGAACTGTAGTACTAACTCTTAGTCTTTTTATCTAGATATTTCCATAACTCAAAGAATGTTAGAATAAAACACAACCCTTTTCAGCTTTGTTCACTCTCTCTATTCTATTTATCTCTATGAACTACCTCAAATACAATCTTACCTATTTGGTAAGGATCGGTCACCATGTTAAATCATACAAAGAGTCGTGCTGAAATAGGCTCCCTATGCAGAGGGCATGTATGGATATATCATATATATCGGCCATAGGAACTTTAATGCAGGATAGTTAACTCTGCATCTTAGCCGGTTAATCTCCATTCGTACAATATCATATCTGAGAATTGAAGTTTCACATTACCTTTAGTTTGTTCCATTGAGATCATACCTATGTCAAAAGATATGTCAATTGCACAGAACAGAGAACAAAAGCGAATAATAATGCTCCCTATGGCACATCATTTAAGCTGATCAGAAGTTCTGAATCACATAATTAAAATGGACGGGGAAAAACACCAAAATGTTGAGTTTACTTACCATAACCTGTCGACAAATGGCTTGATAGACATTATCTTTTTCTCTTTGATCCTTGGAAGTACATTATCAATATCAAACTGTGCTGCAAGCATACTTTGGGATGTTCTTCACAGTACGCCAGTTACAGACTCGTAATTCAATGCATATCATGGAAATATGAATATTCAGTGAAGCATAAAGAAATTTCCAGTAATATAAGGATGAGTGCAGAGAGCACATTTTTTAGAACAGGGAACATAAGATAAGACAAGGCAGCAGACCAGCTAATGGAAAGAATTGTCTTCACTTTGGTTTCACAAGAAGTTTACAAACAATTGTCTTGATATAGCAGAATGTTGGATAAGCTGTATATGACCAAATCTTTTTATTGGCATGCATATATATAGTTCACTTCATCTAGCTATACCTGATAACATTGTTCAATTGGCCACATTTTAAACTGAACTGCATGGATGACATAATCTAACCAAACAGTTGTGTCGTACCTCATCAAGGTTTTATTCAGCAAAAAAAAAAAAAAACAAGGAAAGACTGGTCAAAACAGCAGCTAATAATACATGGGCAGTTGAGATTTATGTTATATATAGCGACATGGAAGTTCTTTAAATTTTTGCGCCCTCTGGGATAATACCAGCAAAATCATAAAGTAGCCAAATATTAATACAATATTCATTGCCAACAGTTTCTTTCATGTTGTAATAGAATTTTATGAAAGCTTCAGGTGACTAAATCAGAGAGTAAAAAACACCAACTTTATACTGGTAAACAGCTCATCCTGGGCTTCAGAGCCAAGGAGCATCAGCACCAGCACCAGCACCAGCACAGCTGACATCCCGAGTATAGCACGAAGGGGGGATGACATCATAAGCTGAGGAAGCCCAAGTACTGTGGAAACCCTAGCCATGTCCATTTAGGAAACGGTCAAGGACACAGGGAAAGCACAAGGCAGATGAAGAAAGGAGAAGGTAGGAAAACAGAGGGCCACAGAGGGCCGCACACTCAAGGTTACACAGTTTGCTCCCAGGGCAAAAGGCCGTGCTAGACTATTTCATTGGTATCCAGAAATAAAGGTCGACGATACCTATCATGAATGACATATTTTGGTAAATCGTCCCTGTTTTTCTCCGAGGGAAGGCACAAAAACCTGTGATCTTTCTAATATCATAGACCAAGATACCAATGCCGTACAAGTACAAATCCCATCTCAACTCTCAAACAACAATGTTGTACACTTGTACTGAATGAGAACTATTTCACTGCATAAATAAAATTTTTGATTATATTTCAGTATACCAGGACAATCTTTTCCTACAGCATGGAGGACACAACTATACTTTTTTAGCAAGAGTCCGCTGTTTTGTGCCATGCTCCACAACTTTCTCTTCAACATGCAGTCCTTTCCTTCGTCTAACAGAATTCATAAGCTTTTTAGCCAAGTTTGGCCCAATGCTTGAACCATCTCCGAATTCTTCAAGCTCATCCTGCGTCTTTGGGACAAAGAAGGGGTCCTCAGGAATAGCTTCCCAGTGGCTAAGAACAAGGAGAGCACTAACTGCACCTGCAGTTAAATTCCTAAGTTGATTTGAAAATCCAACGCTCTCAGCAACTGGCAGGTAAGCATGCACTGTAAATAATGAAGTTCCTTCTTGCATCTCTTCTTTCAGAATCCTTGCTCGCCTCTTACCAAGAACTGCATAAGTTGAACCTAACTGCTCGGTTGGCGTGGTTAACTCACAGAAGTACATAGCCTCAACAAGCCTTGGCTTGTTCTGAAGAATAGCTGCTCTGCATGCTTCTTTAACGGCAGTGATTACTTGACCGCTGAAGACATTGTATTGATCAGAGTGGTTGGTAGCATCAGAGCCGTCAGCAAATATGTATGGCTCAACAATAAACGCAAGGCCCCACATAGGTTCATCACATAAAGGACCAGTATTAGTGGCAATCTGGAATCCTGAGACAATGCTATTCCTTAGTGCCATAGACTCTATATACAATGATTCAGGAGCATCTGCTGCATATCCATCACCATTATCAAGATCGTTATCTTTGGCTTCACATTCCCTCACAAACCCCAATTTCTCAGAGACATAAGCTCGACCACTCACAAGTAGACCTTGCCTCCCATCCTGGGCAGTTATTATATCACCACTTGATTTTGAATCAGGCAAAAGAAGAATATTCGGACCAACCTGCCAAGGACCTAGTGACCAGATTCTTTCAAGGTGCCCAAGCCATGTCTTTCTATACCTGTCAAGTTTTTCTTCATCAACTTGCTTAGAAATTGTGTCTAATTCACTGTCTATGGCATCAATCATCCGCTGTCTGAGAGTTGCAGCAGAATCACCATCTTCCTGAGAAAGGCGAGGATCCAAAACACCATCCCTTTTTGCTGTTTTCCCATCAATTATTTGACCGAGCAACTGTTCACTTTCCTCAAGGACCTTAGTCAGAGCATTCGGAAGCCTCAAGACCTGAACTCGCACAGTACACCTCCCATTTGGAGTAGTCCTCTCAACAAACTCCTGTGGGTTCTTCAAGCTCTCCACTAAACTGACACCTTCCCCTTCAATTGTCTCTTTGAAGGAAACGAGGGGGTCTGAGACCACCAGTTTGACCTTTGAAAATCTATCCTCCAAATCTTTTATGCACCGCTCCAAATGTATCTCACCAGCAGCAGCAAGGACATGCTCGCCCCTGTGCGAAACAGTATACTCAACAAATGGGTCTGCCCGGTTAAGAAGCCTAAGCCCTTTCACAAGAGCTCCTAGATCAGCTGGATTTGAGGGCTCAATCGCAACCTTAAGCATCGGAGAGGCCTGGAACATCATACTCGAAAAGGGCCAGCAATTCTTGGTCGACGACAATGTGGCACTCTTCAATATATGCTGCCCAAGGCCCTGGATGGCAACCACATTCCCCGCACCCACACTGGCAACTGGTTTCAGGCCTTGTCCTAGCATCTCATACAAGTATTGAAGCTCCACCTCCTGCAGATGCTTCTGAACTGCATCCCCTTTCACTGGATCATACAATGGCGACAGCACAAATACCTTCTGCCCTGCATGAAGGATGCCACTGAAGACTCTTGCAAATGCCATAAAGCACTCCTCTGACTCACTAGTGCTATGGTGGTTCAACAGTTCACCATCCACTCCCTTCAATGGCAACATCTTAGATGGCACAGCAAACATCTTTGACACATAAACTACCACTGGCGCATCAGCACTCACATCACAGACCTCAACACACCTCCGCACTGCCTCTGCAACAACCTCAGGGCAACCAGCAGCATCTTCTGGAGTAACCTCCCTCTTTGGCATAAGCCTTGCAACCCTGACCCCTTGAGCAGCAACAGGATCAGGCGTGCACTCCACCACCATATCCATCACAGCATCTGCCAGCGGCAGCCACCGGCTCATGACGGATTGCAGCACAGCCTTTGCATCTCTGTTCTTCAGCTCCCGCTCTGGAATTTTCAAGTCGAAATTTTCAATCAATTTCTTCACCCCCTTACTCTGACCACCGTCCTGCAGCACCAGCTCGTACATCTTCCACAGGGCACTCAGCACAAACTCCACGAACATTGGCTGTGGGTCTGCGCTCTTAATGGCTTTCTTCCCCACAACCTTCCCTGTCTTCTTATCGAGATACCTGGGGCCCCACAATCCTCTCAGGAAGGCGGACGGGTTGACTCTAGTCTTTCTGGCGTAGAGGTTGGCGAACTGTTGGGGGCGAAAGCCCCAGCCGTCAAGTGCACAGGCGAAGACGACATTGCCCTTGAGGGGCTGGAAGGCGTCCTCGTTGTCATCGTCGTCTTCAAAGTCCTCCGGTTGGTCCTCAGCTGAGGCCGAAGAGCTGGTGGAGGGGCTGTCCTCCAGGGCGGAGAGGAGGGAGAAGTAGGAGTGGGAGCGCAGCGCGGAGTAGATGGAGTTGACGTCGGAGACGATGCGGTGGAGGCGGGCGTAGGCCTCTGCGGGGTTGAGGCCGAGCTCGGTGATGAGGCGGTCGATCTTGTTGAGCACGAGGCAGGGCCGGAGGCGCTCGATGAAGGCCTGGCGCAGCGCGGCGTGCGTCTGGATGTGCACCCCCTCGACGGCGTCGACGACGATGAGCGCCGAGTCCGAGAGGCGCGCAGCGGAGGAGACCTCGGAGCAGAAGTCGATGTGGCCCGGGGAGTCGATGAGGCTGACGCGGTGGCCGGCCCGGGAGCGGAGCGCGACGGCGGCGGACTTCATGGTGATGGCCCGCCGCTGCTCCTCGTCGAGGTAGTCCATGAAGCGAAGCCGGCCGGCGAGCTTCGGGTGGAGGAGCCCGTCCCCGCAGGACGCCACCAGGTGGTCCGCCAGCGTGGTCTTGCCGTGGTCCACGTGCGCGAGGATACACGTGTTACGGACGCGGCGCGGGTCACCCGCTGCGGTCGCCGCCGGCTCGTCGGCCCTCTCTGTCGCCGCCATTGCCGTAGTGGCTAGGGTTTGGGCTTGGGCTTGGGGGAGCTTTGGATGGGGGAAGGAAGACGGAGAACGTTCTGGACTCCGGAGCGGTCTGAAGCAGGCAGAAAAGGCTTCGCTTGGGCCTTGGAGCGTTCCAGGACCAAATTGCTGTTGGGCCTTCCTATTTCGATTTTCCTACGTACAGTGCCGGTTAAGAAAGCTATGCGAACCGTTGGATCTGAGGCTGAGTTAAACCTCTGCCGTCCGATCGTCCGGCTGTCGGACAAAACAAAAACAACGGCGCTCTATGGGCAAGTTCCGTAGAAGAAACTTTGGGATTGGGAGGTCAGCACGTGTCCTTGTTAAAAAGGGAAATCATAAACAAGAAACTTGGCAGCTACGAAACTTGTTCATATTGTTCATATTTAGATACCTTCAAACTATCAACTTTTTTTCACTCTCTCTCCATCACATCACCATCACATCAATATTTGGACGTATGCATGGAGCATTAAATATTGATAAAATAAATAACTAATTACACAGATTGGTTGTAAATCACGAGACGAATCTTTTGACCCTAGTTAGCACATGATTGGACAATATTTGTCAAATAGAAACGAAAGTGCTACAGTTGAGAAAAAATCTTACAGTTTGCATCTAAACAAGGCCAACCAGAAAGGAAGACTTTGTAGTTGTTCTGCCCAATTTCGTTTCGTTCTCTATATTTTGATTGAATGCTTGTAGTGATTCTTTTTGGCTAACAATTGCAAAGTTTCAATTCAGTGTTTTTTTTTGCCGTACCCACCGTACCTAGAATGAAATGTGTTAACTTTTGGCAATAAGCTATGAAGGACTCTTTCTTTGTGACTACAAATCTCTGTTTTGGTGCATATCTTATTGTGTGTGTTGAACGTTGCGCATGATTTTATAGATAGTTTCCATATTTGTATTGTAAATCCTCCAAGGACATGTTTAGGGTCTATTTGGATCTTTGAAATTGAATTCATATTAAGAATCATAATTTAGACAAATATTAATTTTAATATAATTATATATGGATTATATTTGTATAATATTGTTGGTTATATGAGAGAGATACTCATGTGTTGTATTTATACCATATGAGAGTGGGTTGAATAGAGTGTTATAAATTGCAAAGTAGAAATATAGCATGAATCTATAGAATCCATTTTCCTCTCTCACCCTATGAAATACATTTTTCTCTCACCCTATGAATTCGAGATAGACTTATACATGAACTTTAGAAAATGGTGGAATGTCAAATTTCAACCTAAATAGCCTAATTTATTGAGTGGATTCTAATTTCTTTGAAGAGGGATCCAGACGCCCCTTAGCGCAATTGTCTAATGACCTATTCTTAGGCTTCAACTATGCGATTATTAGAATTGCATATAGACTAATAAGGTTTGTTATTTAAATTTTTACAAGCCCAAAATTGAGCTCCCTATTGTCGGTCCATTTAAGCGAGGGCCCAATACATAGTTCACCCGAAAGAGCAAAATTGCTGCTACCAAGAACCACCCAAGGATCACCCATTCAGACAAATGCATTTCTATAGTTTGTCTTTCCTCGTTCACACCTCATGAATCGGTGCATCCCCACTGGATAATACGGCATCGTAGCACCGGACAAACAATCGAATCTGAATATGAATCGGTGGAATGCCCAACAAAATAGCACATCAGTACAGTGAATCCAACTGAGTTTCAAAACTTCTACGAGCCTACACCCCCAGAAACAAAGAGATACAACAATACTCGGCTCTTATCTCCGATTAGAAAACCAAAGCATGGATCCATATGCATCTTCATTGTAACAGGCTGCCAGTTTACCACGGCCAGCAGCTTAACGAGTTGCTTCAACCAACCACACGACAGAATCGCAAGGGCAGTCCAACTCTAATCATTTACATCTACTTGCTGATGGTAATGGATCCCAGCTTGGACAGATCCGGAACCCAGCATGACAGTTCTGATGATCCTGTCACAAACATCAAGGATCCTGGAGCCCACCTTACCAGTGGTGGTTCGTTATCTGTGCTTCCCCAGCGTGCGACCTGCATGTCCAAGCATTACCATAAATAAGTCAAACGGATTATACATATAAGTATTTTCAATATGAAATGACATATTCTTCTGCACCTTTCCACTCCTAACATTCCAAGCATAAACACTACCATCACCAGAGCCTGCAAGAGAAGATCATAATGCATTGCTAAGTAGAAGAGAAGATGGCAATGATTGCAAAGCGCACTAAGGAATGGTTTCTAACCAGATATGATATGGTTTCCATCAGGACTGAACGATGCCTCCAGTGTTGAGTTGGTTAACACTGGCTTCACATTATACGATGCAATCTAAAAGAAAATAATCATAAGAACAGCGTTTTACTAGTCTTATTAGCATGCAGGATATAAAGTAGAGTAGGTTGTATGCTTACGCTACTGCCATGGAACGAATCTAGCACATGAACACAGAACACGCTAGTATGCAGGATATAAAGTAGAGTAGGTTGTATGCTTACGCTATTCCCATGGAACGAATCTAGCACATGAACACGTCCAGCTTTAGTGGTTAACAGAATCCGCCTGCCATCACTGCTGAACTTTATGACATGGGCGTCTGAATCACCATTACCGACAGAAAAAATCTCAAAGGGCCCCTATGGACATAACAAGTTAGAGGGGTTCAACACTATTGGCCAAACAACACATTCAATCACAACTACCTTTTCAAATTTTCGAGCATCAAACATCCTTATGTGACTACCATAGGCAACTGCAAATACCATGCCCTGATCATCATATGAAACAGCAGGCCTCCCTTGCACACGCAGTAAGCCCTGAAAAATCCATGGGATGATTTTGCCAATGACCAGCAATATATAGTAATTCGATTGCAATACCAACCCATGCCAATACTCCTTCTTGATCCAAAATGTAAGTTGTTTGACACTGACATGATGTCCAATGTGATACTGTCTAAAAATTACTATAAATTTGTTTATTTTATATAAAGTGTTCTTATGAAGGAATTTTCATGATAATAAATCCAGTAACATCAGCCTTATGTTGTCACTCTACATAAATTTATATATATTTATGGTCCAACCTGAAATGGTTTAAGCAGCAAAAATCCTGAAACGAGTTATATTCTGGAGGGAGAAGATGCTATGGAATTCTGATAAACAAAATGACCATGCCCAAGATAGTTTATTCTCTAATTTTACAAGGATGTCCGGAATCCAACATCCACCATCCCATAAGTAACAGAAAATTAGTAGTTAACAAGGGGTTTAATGATTCAGTTGCAACAATATTACATGTTTGGTTCCAAGTGATTCGAGGAGTTTTAACAGGGAACAAGTAATAAGAGGAGAAATCCAAAATAGCTTTCCGCAGCTAAAACTGCAGTTTGTTTAGTTGGCATAAATAGGCAGTGAAGCAGAATATGAAGTTTAACTCGTGTCACATAATTGTGTAAATCATCATTAAATTTACCTGTGATTTTTCAGCTCGTTGATCCCATAAGAGAACAGTACGATCAAGTGAACCAGAGAGAAAATTTTCTTTCTCAGAGCAAAATGATATGCAGACAACCCTGGCAAAAGCCAAGTATATTAGCATCCTCCACTGGCATCAGCATGACCGAAATATTAACTACTCCTTTCCAAATTATAGTTCACTTTGGCTTTTGTGTTAAGTCAATCTTCTCTAATTTTGACCAAGATTTTAGAAAAGTATATTAACATCTACAAGTACAAATAAATGCACTTTCCTATAAATTTGGTTAGACAAGTTTGACTTAGGAAAAACCTAACGTGACCTATAATTTGGAACGTAGAGAGTACAATTTATTTTTAAGATAAATGTGGCGTACCTGTCAAGGTGACCTTTAAAATATCTAAGAAACCGGTTATCATTAAGTGAGAGTAGACGCAGAGATTCTGCAATATTATTTATTTTCAGTACATGACATAAATCATTTACAAATTAACATAAAAGAGCACTTACCATCCCAGCCATTTTTCGATGAATATAAGATAATAGTTGGGTTGTCAGTGAAGCACACTAGTTCGACCCCATATTTTTTGCTATTAATAGTCTTCAAACATCTGAAAACTTAAATAAGTGAGAAACCAATACATATCACAAAGAAAGAAATAGTTTAGATGAAAAAAAATAAATCACTAGAAAAAGGTACTGAATTGTTGTCCTAAACTAAATCTTGTTGTGTGCAATACTAAATCCGAACATAAGTTTCAGTTTCAAATATTAGACACTAAAATAAACTAAATAACATACACAAGAATTTGTATCAATGCAGTATTATTGTTAGGAACTAAAAAATGAGAATAGATTCTACAGAACATCATTGAACACGCCAACTAGAAAAATACTAGAATGTAACAAATTGCATCTTTTAAGATAAAAAAAGAATCAATAGTGATCCTATTTACTTAGAATAAATACTTCCGAAGACAGAGTAATGATTCACACTTACACTGCATTTTGAGTATCATATAGGCGGATTGATTCATCATCGCTAGCTGTCACGAGATAGTTAGTAGCCTTGCTGTGAAAATCCATAGAACTAATTCTGCCATTCTGAAATAGAATTATGATATACCAGAAGAATCAAATGAGTATACTTGTAGTATGTTAATGTACATTGAGCAGTTCCCTAAATAGAGACATGCATTTGAAAGGGATGGGCGTCAAAGATACAAGTCAAACAAACTTTCAAGTCATATAACACACCATGAAAATCTTTTTATGTTACAACAGATTGATAGTTAGATGCTCTGCTCCAGTCTGAAATCTCAGTGCTATTACGCGCCAAGCTTATTGAAAATTAATAAAGAGGGCACTTTATTCAACACAACTTGCATTATATATATATACATAGTTGTATCAAGAAAATTGCAAGTGCAGCTAACAAATATGAACTACAATTCCACCAGGCCACCACATATGGTAACACCGTAACATGGTTAATACTAATGGCTAAACCCATTAGGCAGGGTCCAATGCAACTTCACATTTACATTCTTACAGCAATCTAAACTGAACTCTATACATTTTCAAGAAAGCTAAGTAAATTCAATATAAGAAAAAAAAGGCAGCTCAACTCAATTATCAAGTTAGCTGATTTCTAAAAGAATAACTTTTTAGACCCTGGGGTGTAGAACAGTTTTAACTCCAGCAGGTGATCCCAGTGTTTAATTTGGGTGAAGAACAGAGGCTTGCATACCCTTGGAAGGTCAGCCTTATCTTCATGCCCTTGAGTACCTCACTGGTGATCTCCATACTCACACCCTGGATGGACTTTTGTGCCCACACTTTAATCAATCAGTTACCAAGGACATGGCCTTGAGCTCCAAAGAAGAAGAACCTATGGATGCATTCAGATCGGTAGCAGTGTAGAGAACTGAATGGGAATCTGGGGACAACTGGACTCATCCAAGCAAAGAAAGGAACTCCGGACCAATCGAGATCGGTATGGATGGATTCAGATTAGTCACTGAAAGGGAATCCGCAATAAATTGAGTGGGAATCCAACCCTAAGAAGAATGGAATCCGTCCAACCAAAGGAAAGTGTGCTCACCAGCAGAAGGAAACAGCCAATTGAGGTCAGGATGGATGGATCTCTGCTTCACTAGGATGAAGGAGGAGCGGCAGGAAGAGAGGGGAGGGACAAGAAAACATCTGCTTGGCTGCACTACCATAGGACTCTTGACTTGAGGGCTATTTGGTTTGGACCCAAACCTGTGAGCCTTGCCATGGCTAGAATTTTGATTGTTGCCAAAAAAAAAACTGGTGTGTGTGCAGTACCAATGTCTGTCCACCAGTTCATTTCCAAATGGAAAATCATTTGCATGATGAGATTTTGGATGCGCAAATGGCCATGGAACTGGTGCAGTGGTGCCACAAAATTAGTTGCATTAAATGCTGAGTTTTTGTATTATAGCTCACATTTCATAAACCATGAATCCTATTTGCAATCCATTTGCACTATTGCCTTCCAATTATAGAATCTACATAACGAGAGGAGTCCCCTTGCTATATTCTAGACTTAGTAAGAAACAATAAATGAAAATTGAGTCCACATGTCAAAATCACAAATGCAGCAAGTTTTGGCATTACTGCTGTCCAAACACGCCACTCTTTTGTCCAAGTTTGGCATCACTGGCATTTTGGCATCATCAGATTTTGATAACATTGACACGTGTAATGAACCAAGAAGTCTTTGGTTTATGGCGATATTGCTAGGTTTCAAAGGAGAAAATCAAGAGGAACTGGAAAAGGAGGGTAAAGACACTAATTATTTGGGAGCTGGGGGAAACAAGGTGAGGTTTATGTTTTCTGTTGGTTCAACCCTGGGGAAATTAACTATTTACAACATTAAGAAAGTTCCATGCTCACATGTCAATTTTTAACAATTGCACCAATTTCGTTATCACTGAAGATAGAACATTCCCTATTCCCACGCTACTTTCACCACTTATTAGGCAGCAGCAATGTCGTGTTTGTCCCATCATGGGCAATGGAAGCATATATGAATTGGAGTGGAGAGAGGTTGCTTACATAGTCCCGGAAGGCTAGGCCGACCTCCATGCTCTTGAGCATGTCGTCGGTGATCTCCATGCTCACCCTTGGCGGACTCGTCATGGTGGGCAACCCTCCAATATCTTCCGCAACCAAACCTTAATCTGCTACCAGACAAGGTCAGTAAAGGGGGCGAGGGCCTAGGGCGGGGCCGAGTTCGGAGTTCCGGCCTGGGAGCGCCTGGTGCCGCAGTGAGGACGGCCACTCCGGCTTGGTGGCGAGGATGGAGTGGGGGTGGGGTGGAGGTCCGGCGCGGGGCGTGAGGGCCCGGGCACCTGGGGCGGTGGCCGTTGTTTTAGCGTGGGTTAACAACCGAATTCCTCGCCGTTGATGATGATACGGACTCGGCTGGCCATCGGGTGCGTTGGCCCGACGTCTCCGGCTCGCCTTCCTTCCGCCGTTGCTCCCCGGCAACGTCCTCCCTCCGCCGCCGCTCCCAGGCCGGCCCTCAGCTCCCTCCGCACCTGCTCGCCCCGCTCTCTGGTTTGGATGGCTGTTGAACAATTTGTGAATAATTTTATGACATTTATAAACATTTTGGTATATATATTTCACTGATATCTGCCGTATATAAAAATAATTGATATTTTTTTTAAAAAATATATTATATATATTTGTTTGAGATCTATTATTTTATCATCCCGAAAGTACGTCTTTGTGCAATAAACTACACTAAAAAATTTATTATAAATAGTAATAAAACAGTTTAAATATAAAAGACGTGTAAATGATATATAAAATTCAGTTGTTAAGAACAACTGAAACATTCAGTTATTGCCTAATAGATCAGCGGCAGTCTAGCTAGCACTAAGGCCTCGTTTGGATCTATGGAAATGGGCTGAATTGGAATTAGTTTCCTGAGCTGGCCTGTTTGGCTGTGCAGTGAATTGGAAAATGACTTTCCGGTTGTTTTCACTGGCCGAATTAAACAACTACAATAGATTCTCAGTCTCTCAGATGGAAAAGGATTCCAAGCGCTCCCGTCTCGACGCCTCCCTCCCGACTCATCTCCCTCCCATCTCGACGCCTCCCTCCTCTAACCTTCTTCGACGTCACCATGGCGGCTAGGGTTTCGTAGCCTCGTGACTCCAACACTCCCATCCTCTATCTCGTCTAATCCTTGTCCCTTGCGAACCAATCCTCCGCCTCCCATCCAGTTTGCTCCCTGTTTCCTGCTCTGCGAGGGCTATCTTCTGGCCAGATCTGCGTTGTCTTGCTACTGACTGGTCCTACCTCGGTTCTCCGTCAAGCAGGTATTGCGAGGGCTATCTTCTGGCCAGATCTGCGTTGTCTTGCTACTGACTGGTCCTACCTCGGTTCTCCGTCAAGCAGGTATTGAGTTCCTTAGATATTCCCGCTATTTGCAAGGATCTGTTTGGTGAGTTGGGGCTAGGAGCATCCATGGCCGATTTGGAGGATTTTTCTTTTGGGAGGGCGTTACTGATGTGGTGGAGATTTGTTTTGTGGATGCAGTGCTCGCTCGTGTTAGGCATCGATCTGGTTTTGGACAAAGAGAAGAACGGAGGTCATCCTGTAAGGTAGGACGCCATCAGTTGATGTTCAATATTACCGCTTTCAATCTCTCCTACATCCTCCCCTACTATTTTTTTTATCCACCTGAAATTGAACCAGGCCACAGTACGTCTAACGTCTAATCTGCCAACCATCATGCATGATTATGCTCAGGTCTGAAGCTATAGCTTGCTTGTAGCTGAATTATATATTCATCCATCTTTACTGTATGTCATGTGTATGTCTGATCAGGGCCATCACATGTGTATTTCGCTTACAGGTAGTGAGCTGCATTACTGAACCCACAAATTCACATGAATTATTTATATCATCAGCAGAGTAAATTGAGAATGACTCTGAATATTTTAGGAGCAACCCGCTCTTGGTCTCTCTTTGGTAAACATGAAAGCTTGCAATAAATTGGCCAACCTTTTGAATGAAAAACAGAATGCTAGTGAACACTTGCTTGCAACAATTTTGCTACACTTAAACTATTGGCTGCAATATCTTTTTTCAGCAATTCAATAACTAATATATATTGTTTGATTTGTTTCAGTAATTCAGTAACTTTAGAATACAATGCTTCTTTTCCTTTGTGCTGAAGCACTTCTTGTCGATGTTTTGTACTAGTACGAAGCACTGGCACAGCTGTTGCTCAACTCGTTTCTTTTTGGAGGGCGTTTGATTAATCTAGTGCAGACTTGGTTTATGGATGCAGTGCCCGCTCTCGTTGTGCTCTCGTGGACAGAGGTCATCCTGTGAGGTGGGACGCCATTAGTTTAGTGTTTAGTCTGCTCGCGGCTGTACATCTTGAAGGTATCTATATGTTGAATTTTTTTCCATACATTCTTCTCATGCTTGCTAGTCGTACATATAAAATGCAGTGTTTGATATCCATGCTTTTGCCTTAAATTCTCCAAGGAAAGCATTCCTAGGCTAGGATTGACATGCTTGTTCTGCTAATTTAGTTTTTTAGACATTATTATATGCTTGTAGTTTTTTTATATCATAGATAGGTTATCATTGCCAGATTTCTTTGTATCCTATTTTTAGGAGAACATTAGGCTGCAGCTGTCATAGCTAGCTTAGACCAGTGGTAAAAACAGATGCTTGTCTAGTGGTACTATATAGCTGGTGAAGTTTGTATCCCAAACAGATTTTTCAAGGTACTATAGCTGGTGAAGTTTCAGCACCTTGTCCAGTGGTAAAACAGGTGCTTGTTGAAATGTTTTGCCCCCCATTTCATTTTATTTTCTGTGAGGTCCTTGTAGTTCTATCACTATTGCTAATTCTTGCAACAAAGCCATGCCATATTGGATTAAGAGACCATTTTATTTTTTTCTAGATAGAGATGTAGTCCAGTACTTCTAGAAGACAAGTACTGGTATCATAGGAATCGTTGATTAGTGCAGTTTGAACCAAGTATGCACGTTTAAATTTTTCAGCAATTAGTCTCTTAGAAAATAACCCTTCTTTTCCTTTGTGCTGAAGATTTTTTTTGTATTTATGTGATTTAGATGTCTGGTAATAATTTAGAATTGGTTAACACAAGTATGGAGGAAATAAGGCAAAACCAAAGGAAGAAGAGAAAGAGAGTGGTTGCTGTATTTTTTGTTACCTTGATGACCATGATAGCACATTGGTATCATCGGAAAAGACCTAGACATATTGTTGATGTCGATGAAGAGGTCGAGAGAGATGTTAGAACAAGGAAACAAATGCTTAGGAATCTATACCAGGGCTCGAATGTGTATTGCCATGACAGTTTGCGCTTGACTAAGAGATCATTTTCTAACTTATGTGCCATCTTACGTGAGAGGTGTGACATGTGTGATACCTTGAATGTGTCCGTCGAAGAAAAGGTGACAATCTTTTTGCTTATAGTTGGTCATGCCACAAAGATGAGGGTAATTCGTGTCACATATGGGTGGTCGCTTGAGACTATTAGTCGTCATTTCAATGAGGTGTTGCGATGCATTTTATCATTATGCCATGAGTTTATTAAGCTTCCGGACCCATCATCCATACAACCCGAAGATTCCAAGTGGAAGTGGTTTGAAGACTGTCTTGGTGCTCTAGATGGGACGCACATTAAGGTTTTTGTTTCGTTGGCTGACCAAGGAAGATACAGAAATAGAAAACAACAGATCACTACTAATGTTTTGGGGGTTTGCGACCGACAAATGAAATTTGTCTATGTCTTAGCGGGTTGGGAAGGATCAACGTCAGATTCACGCGTGCTACGTGATGCAATGTCACGAGAGGATGCATTCTCTGTCCCAAACGGTAAATACTTATATGAGAACACTAGATTAGAGGTTGTTGTCACTATAGGAACTGAAGTCTAATGATTCTTGTTTTTTTAAACAATAGGAAAATACTATCTGGTAGATGCTGGGTATACAAATGGGCCAGGATTTCTTGCTCCATACCGATCTACTCGGTATCATTTGAAAGAATGGGCTGCTCAAGGGCATAACCCATCCACTGCCAAAGAACTGTTCAATTTGCGCCATTCATCAGCTAGAAATGTGATAGAGAGGACATTTGGGTTGTTGAAGATGAGGTGGGCGATACTAAGAAACAATTCATTTTTTGACTTAAAAAACCAGGTATAAAAAATTAGCAGCTTAGCTACAACTATTTAACTTGTGCCATTTCAATCTTGTGTCTCATTTATAATACATGTGCAGATTAGGATAATCAATGCTTGCTGCATATTACATAATTTCGTAAGTGATAGACAAAGAGACATGGATAACCTTCTTATGCACCGAGTTGATGAAGCGATATCTCTTGAAGTCACTGCAGTTCATAGTGAAATGAGTACAATTACAGATGTACAATCATCAAATGTCTGGAATATGTTTAGAGACACAAAAGCTAACCAAATGTTTGTGGATTATCAAGCGAGACGTGGTCAGCAAGCTTAATTAAACGTATGATAAGACTTTTTTCTGTCTTATTAGTTTATTTCAGTATAGAGCTAATGGTCTTGTTTTATGTATTAGTTCTCACATGTTGCATATTATACTTCCTAATACAATTGTATTTTTTGATACAGGCTATGGAGAAAGACAAAAAGACTGGCAGGGGTTATGTTTCATGGAATGATGACATGGACAAGATATTACTGGATACTTTTGTGGAGTACTATAACAAGGGTGATAAATGTCAAAACGGATGGAAGCCCCATGTCTATACTGCAGCCATAAAAATATCCGTGAGAAGTGCCGAAAGGAAGTCACAAAAGAGAACATCCTCGCAAGAAGCAAGACGTTTGATAAATATCACTCTATCATCAATGGTATGCTTGGAACTAGTGGGTTTGGTTGGGATTCAAACAAAAACAAGATTTCTGTTGATAGTGATGCTGTTTGGGAAGAATACGTTGAGGTTAGCCTGTTGTTCATATCATCACTCTATCATGCTGTTTGGTTGGGATTCAAACAAAAACAAGAATACTGCTCATATCATACTACTACTGCTTTCACCCTATTCATTTTGACATGTGTCCTGTTCATTTTGACATGAATCCTGGTTTAACCCTGCTATCTTGTTCAACTTTGTTAACCTTGCAGAAATGTGAACCTTGTTTTTTAGTTTATTTAATACTGATATATCAATTCTATGCAACAATAGTGCTCATTTTATTGAATACTGATATATCAATTCTATGCAACAATAGTGCTCATTTTATTGAATGCTAATATAGTAACATCCAAATGCAGAAAAACAAGGAAGCCTCTGGGTATAGGTATAAGACAGTGTTGTATTGGGATTCAATTAGCTTGGTTTATGGCAAAGATCGTGCAACTGGTGAGGCAGCGAGGACTGCATCAGAGAGTTCCAAAGAGATGGGTAGAGAAGAAAGTAGCGCTAGAGAGCCTAATGCATCGGCAACAAGTTTGAAGAGGCAATGATCTGATGATTCATTCATTTCTATGCTAGCAGAAAAATTTGATATGTTTACTGAAGTGTTGAAAGCTGATAAACCACCAAAAGTTCCAAGTTCCAAGGAGGTTCTGGATGCACTCACTGAAATTGAGGGCTTGGGTGAGGATACAGAGCTGAAGCTGTATGACATCTTAACAGCAAGTGCACGGAAGTTTGAGAGCCTCTTAGCGCTTCCAATGGCAAGAAGGAAAAAATAGTTGTTGATGCAACTCAACAATTGAAATGGAGAAATGTAACCACTCATATGTGGTCTAATTAATGGAATAATACTTTTCTTTGGCTGTAATTTATGGAGACAGTTGGGTGATAGAAACTCATATTTTGATCAGAAAGAGTAACATGGGTAATATGCAACATGGGTAATACGTGCAACATGGGTAATACGTTACAAAAAGGATCAGCTGAGGATCCAAACAGGATCTAGAATGTAATTCTAAGAATGAGATTCCACTTACATCCAAACAAGAAAATTGAATTGAATCAAATTCTACGGATTTCATTTCCTGTTGAATCTAATGCCTAGAATATGATTTCTGAAATAAGTTTCAATTCCAGGGAAACAAACGGGGCCTAAGTGTTTCTAGCATAGGAATACTTCCTCCCCCTCCTTCGTTGCCACTTTCTTCTCTAACACCCGTGAACAGTTGCGACTTCCCCGCCCCGACCTAATTTGGTCGTCGTGCCCACCGCCTGACCACCCTACCTCCTCCCAAATCCATTCTCTTCTAAGTCCGTCAAAGTTGGGGAAAAAATGTGAGGCTAGTGTTGGTCACTGGAGTTGGAGAAGAAGAAGATGGAGCGGCCATCGACCACCGGATTTGGAGAAGAAGGGCGCTGGGCAGACGAGCGAGTGCGGGTGAAATGAGTGATCCATACAACTATTAGAACCAACTTAGCTACTATAGGTCGAACCAAGTCATCTGTGTCTCCTATCTTTGCACCACGACTAAGTAGGGTTCCCTGGCCACCGCCACCCCGGCCCTCCTCCCTTGTATGTGACATTCTCGTTGACGGCGGGGAGGAGTGGGATCCTCCTAAAGCTTATATAGATCTAGAGTTCCCTAGCCACTGCCATCCTCCTTCATCGTTCTCCTTCGTTTCTAGCATTCTCGTTGACGGCGCATGGGAGTGGGATCCTCCTAAAGCTTATATAGATCTAGAAATATAGTTTTTGGTCGCCTTGAAAGTTTCTTTCTAGTTTAGCCATTATAATGGCCTTTCTATCTTAGCCAACTTTATGTGTTCTTCGACCATCAACGTTATCCTCTTTGTCTCCGGCATCATCTTAGATATTGCAATGTCTTATAAAGACCGGTCTAACCTAAACATTCGTTAGTTTGGTCATTGGTGTCACAATTCAAATTTAATATTTGGAATTCACAGAAAAAGTAATGCATAAATTGAAAACAATAATCGTTAATAATATGATTTAATAAAAAATATTAGTAATATATTTTATTAAATAATAACACAATTATAGGGTGTTTATCCATGATGATATAATAAATTTACATCATTTGAGTACCTACGACATAGTGATTCCTAATATAGTCCTTACTTCGAGCATCCTGCTTCCTTTAATCCTCGTCAACTGTAATCATATATTGTCGTGTCTTCCGTTCTGCCACCGGTACTCTTCTTGATCATTGTCTTTGCGTGAAGCTACACTGAAGACTATCTTTGTCGTCTATATATCGTATGTCGATCGATGACCCTAGGATCTCGACTGCTTGACTTGTCTTGAATTGGTGATCTTATATCAACTGGGAACGAACAACATTGCCTATGTGGGATGCAATAACTTTGTCCTACTACTCGATCTTTGGATCGAGTCATCGTCGCTACAGAAGGTAGAGGACGACAAACACAATGGCAGCAATGTAGGTGAAACAAATGCACTTTCAATCAATCTTCCCATTTTAGTGATTAATGATAACCCAATCAAAGCTTACAAGAGAATTATAATCAAATCTAATTTAAATTCACAATCATATATTTTACTCCCCTAAATTTATGCATATGAATTTGATTTTTTTCAAGACCATCACATGTCAAATTTGCACAAAGTTAGAGCAAGTGTGAGCTCTTGATGTATATGAATTTATGGGGTGCAACAAAGTTTGAAGCAATAGAAACTATGATGCATATGACAAATATATCACCCAAACCAAAACACACCATCACAAAGAAATAAGCACCACAAGCTAGCATCATAACCTTATAAATAGAGTTCCACTTGCTAGTTTACAATCACACATTGTTCATGACACATAGTTTTACATTGCCCACACATAAAATATCTTGCCACGTGATAAAATCCAAATATAGTACCACAAGATAAAGTTCACCACCAATATCAAATAAAACACATGACAATGAAACAACCTTTGATAAGGACATGAAAGCGAAAAGATTTTCTCCTCATTTGTCGTCAAGCGCCAAAAGGAATGAAGCATGAAGAAGATCAACAACAATCAATGATTGTTACAGTCCTACTCTGAGCATTGTGCTTTGGGACTGTTCCGCTCCACAAAATTCACGAATCAGACTCTACCATGCAGCCAACTCCAATGATAAATTTAATCCTCAATTATAATGATACTTTGTGTCCTCCTGCTGCTCGCACTCGCGTTGAACCATTACCTTTGCATGATACTACCATGAAGACCATCTCAGCCACCTGCACAAGTCTGTTCCTAGGCAAGCGCAACTAATGCAACTGTAGAGGACCCCAAAATTCTAGGGGCCCTCAGTATCTTGTGTACAACCCAATAATAATAGGTCTAATGTCTATTTTTTTGGTACAATAGGAAGCCATTTAGTATGAGAAATTGTATGTTCATACTTTAGTAAGCAAATAATTGCAAGCAAAGGATATGCTTATTGATGTTGCTATTGAGAAAGTGCAAGGGCTAATTTCTTTCTTCAAGGGTACATGGAAACTGGTTTTTTAGATGCACAGGAAATAGCTAAAGGAATTGCACTCATAGGAATTGGTACAACATTTTGTAAAAGAAGACAACCAAAAGAAAATGGCAATTTGATGAGACTCCAGATGACACAAATTTCACCACACTGTCTGCAGAAGAATTATTTGGAACCAGCTATTTTATACCATTGTTGATCAAGCTATTTCTTCACTAACTATAAGATTTGAAGAATATCAAGGCTATCAAAGAAATTTCAGTTTCTTATTTACTTTCGATATATTACGGCCATTGGATAATAATAGCTTGAGATCTTTCAGTGATAATATTGAGGCTGCTCTTAAAAGAGATGGAGAATTAGATATTGATGCTAATGAATTGCATGTGGAGCTTAGGTTTCTTCAAAATTTTATTCTGAAAGAAGATATAGGCCCTCCCTTTTGATATTCTAATGCTCTTGAAGCGACACGATTATTTTCCCAATGCAACTATTGGGTATAGGGTTTCATTGACCATTCATGTGACCATCGCATCAGCAGGACAAAGCTTTCCAAAATTAAAGTTGCTGAAGATTTTTACTCCCTCCAAATTGGTAAAAGAAGTCGTTTTAGACAGCGATACAGTCTTCAAAGTATAATTTTAACTTCTTATTTGTATAAAAATATTTATTGAAAAAGTGATATATGCATATGTTTATGAAAATATTTTTCAAGACATCTATTTATATGGTTTTTATATTTCTAAACTCAATAACTTATAAAGTTATTCATGATTTATATTCTCAACGTTTGACTCATGCCTTGTCAAACAGACTTTCTTTACCAACCTAGAGAAAGTATCGTTCTACAGTAACACTAGAAAGGCTCATCGATGTTAGAATCTGATACCCCTCCTATTCTAAGTAGGATTTGAGTCACTATACAACAATCGATTTGACTACGATAGCACTTAACGGCGCGTCATGCTGGATAAGATTGACTATGTGTCTATTATTGAAGATTTCATTTCGAATAACACCAAGGTACTACAATTCATAACTTATCACGTTGCAATGTACTCGTATTGTTACTGTTTACATATCATTTATGGTCTGTTTCAAACTTTGCGCAGGGCCTCGGTTTTGTCCGGGACGGGGCCCTGCGCCTGCATATCGACTGCCTGATCGATGGCCCCTGAAGCCGGCCTCAACTACTTGACATTGCCTTGGATCGATGATTTTGTATCAGCTGGGAACTATGTTGGATACAGCTTTGCCCTGCTGCTAGGTCTTCGGAAGGAGTCATCGTCACCGGAAGAGGCGGAGGACGACGAGCACAATGGCGGCGAGGAAGGTGACAAATCGTCGTCGGCGCGCTTCCTCTTGTGCTCATGGATACTCGAGCCACGAATCTTGTGCATCACGTACGGCGGCAGGTCCTTCCGTCGGACGTGCTTGACGGCCAACTCCAAGCCGGGCCTCCAGAACCTGTACGTGTAGACGTCCTGCAGGAACTCGTCCGCCGTCGCGCGGAGGTCAAACTGCGGCTGCTGCCCTTGCGGCGGGGGCGGCCTCTGCTGCTGCTGCTGCGGCTTCGACAAGCCCACGAAGAAGGACGACGCGCACCGCAATCCGTGTGGCTCGGCGTCGTAGGCGCGCGGGTTCTGATGGCATAGCAGCTCGCCGAACGTGTCCCTCTCGACCTTGGCCACCAGCTGCCGCAGCCGCGACTCCACCCACCCCTTCCACTCCCGGAGCTCCTCTTCGCCGCCGGCCACCGTGGCGTCCACCTGCAGATAGCTCTTGTGCGTCCTGAAGAACGGGAACGGCTGGAACAGCGCGCCCCAGCCGCCGCGGCCGCCGCCGGCGGCGATCTCCTGGCACGCGACGTGGCCGGCCTGGATCTGCTCCCTGATGATCCGCTGCGTGGCGAGCGAGACGTTGTAGGTGCAGTTCATGCACGGGTACGCCGGCGTGATGACGGGCATGAGGTGGCTCCGGTCGCGCGGGTTCCTCCGCCCGTCCCAGACGGGGAGGCCGAGCTCGGCGTCGTGCTCGATGTCGCAGAGCATCACCGGGGCCGGCCACCGCCACTGGCTGAGCAGCTTGAAGAAGCGCGGCACCAGCATGCTGGGCGCGGCGTTGGGGTAGAGCTGGCACACGCGCGCCACCAGGATGGCCCACGCCACGCCGCCGAGGAAGCCCGACACGTTGGAGTAGACGCCCCGCGCCTTTGCCCACAGCTTCACGCACCGCAGCGTGGTGCGGAACGCGGCGGCGTCGGGGACCAGCCGCAGGATCCCGTCGGCCACGCGCACGCCGTTCATGCTGCGCGCGGTGACGTGGTCCAGGCCGCGGAGCACGGAGCGGTCGCTCAGGTCCAGGCCCCCCCGGGGCACCACGGGGAGGTTCACGCTGGCGTAGACGAGGTCCACCTGCACGCCGCGGAGCCTCAGCTTCATGACGGGGACGTGCGCGCCGGGCACGGGCTGCAGGTCCGCCACCGCCTCCGTCTCGGCCAGCGCGCCCGCCAGCGCGCCGAAGAAGTCCAGGTCGCGGTCCACGAAGGAGGGCCCGACGACCAGCGCGTCGATGTCGGAGCCGCCGCCGTGGACGCCGAGGCGGTAGGATCCGAAGGGGAGCAGCAGGGCGGTGGCCGAGTCGACCATGGCGTCGGGGTACCCGTGCTTGAGCGTGAGCTGCTTCACCCAGCGGTCGACGATGCCCTGGAGGTCGCGCAGCACCCCGGCGCGGACCGCCGACTCCTCGGGGCTCTCGTACATTCCCGCTTCGCGCAGGAGCTTCTCCAGCTCCGCCGTGGCCTCGAGGTCGGCCGGCGTCGGGCCAACCAGAGAGATGGGCTCGCCGAACATCTGCTTCGGCTGGGAAGCCATGGCCGTGGCGTGTGTGATTGCCAGGGAGCGAGGGCCGGCGATCGTGCTCGTGCAACAAAGAATGAGCGAGCGTACAATAGGAAGGCCCCGGAAGGGTGCCGTCCCTTTTAATAGAATCTGGATTCCGGGTCGTGGTCGAACTGAATCGACCGCCAGGTTCCCTCACGGTCTCGACTTTATTTTATTTTTATTTTTATTTTTTTTTTGCCGGAAGCGGTCGGATTTGGCCCCGAGTCGGATTCAGGTGCGGATCTAGCATGTGCATATCAGCATTTGGGTAACAACTTTTCCTTTGTTTATTGTCTAATAATAATAGCCTTTTAACTACTCCCTCTATCCCAAATTACAAGGCATTTCAAGAATCTTGGAGAGTCAAAAATTTTCAACTTTGACTAAATTTATATAATAAGATAATAATATTTATGATACCAACTAAGTATAATTAGATTTTTTATTAGTTATATTTTTATAATATACATATTTGATATCATAAATCTTTGTATTTCCCTCTAGAATTTTGGTCAAAGTTTAAAAACTTTGACTCTCTAAGATTCTTGGAATGCCTTATAATTTAGGATTGAGGGAGTAGGAAAAAATCTAGCTAAAAGAAGGAATGTGGATGATCCAACCTGCTTGTTCTATTCAAAGATGGAATGTGACTTATCATTTATGTTAGTTAGCTTGGAGCATGACTTTAATTATATTGCACGTCTTTTTTTTTGACAAGAATATTGCACGTCTTTGGAGTGCTAACAAGAAAAAGCTTGTAGTAACAACAATATGTTATGCAAGCTGTAGAATCAATTTTGTTTTTAAGAAGCAACTTGGTTAAGGGGAAAAAGAGTGTGATACTTGGATTATTGAAGATGCCTCACGATATTAAGCTAGAGATTCCGAAGCTATGTAGTTCATACCAAAACCGGAAAATAAAGGCTACGATTGCAGAATGGCTGATGAGAGACAATGGAAACACAACCATCAGGTTTAGAGCATTTCAGCAGTCCCCCAATACCTCATATTGCCCCTATAAATTTGTCATATTAAGGGTAACTATGTTTTTTTTGTACAACAACCAAAAAATTTGTACATCTCCACAAAAGACATGTAGCTCTTGGCTACGCTTACTATACATTTCCAAAAGCAAAATTTACAACATATTATTATTTACAGCTTGGCCTTATAAAACCTACCAAATGCATCTACCGTGCAACCTATTGTGCATTCAAACGAGAACCTTAAGTTCTCGAAAAAGAATGCACATCCTTATTCGTCAGATCCAACAGGCCACCAATCTCAGCTACCTTGTCGACAAGAAGCCTCGGCAAAGGAATTGTTGAAAGCGTTCGACGTGATCCTACCATGATGAGCTTCTTCTGCACCGTATAATCACCCAAACAAGGTAAAAATTTATCGAAATACAGAAGGCCTAAAAGAATTATGCATGTCTGTGACATCTTTGGTCTTTTCAGTGAATTATCTATGAGTACATTTAAAGTGATGCAAACATTTGATGGTATTATGTGCTAACCCCCCCCCCCCCCCCCCCCCCCCCACACACACACACAAAAAAAAAAAAAGAAGGCAATTGTGTCTAGTCAATAATGTTCAGTGTTGAAAGTCCATGATACTTCTTTAAACAAGACAGCTTGGGGGATTAGTTGGTACAAGAAATCACATTCACTGCAAGTTACCTTTGCACGTGTCAACAGAACATTGATCCTGTGCCAATCACCAAGCAGAGAAGAACCACAAGCTCTTGAGCTTGCAGTGGAGCGCACGAAAGATACTATTATACACTCCTTATCCCTACCCTGAAACAAATTGAATTCTTCAGTGCTAGAAGACCATGCAGAAGCCTCTAGAACACCAAGTTACAAATGTGACTATCAAAACCACAAACAAAAACAGGATTACTCCCAAATCTAGACTGACAATGAACTGATGAAGCAACTATTTTCTAGTGCCGAAATACGGGCTCCTGTTATTCAGTGAGAAACATGCTAATGACACTGATTCTTGAGTAAGCATTCTAAGCTTGACTACTTGACAATATTACCAAAGCACAAAATATATAACTAATTGGGATGGGAATGCAACTAGCATGATATTCAAATTAACTCTTAACACAGAACGTCACTGCCACTGTATGCAAAACCAGCCAGAAAAGTTCAGCATAATAAAAGACTCAGAATAATTGTCAACCTGGTATTTATCGATTGTGTGAACCTCGACCAAACCATCAATGCATTGCTGAATGATATTCACTTGAGCATTATATGGGGTTATGATACCAATAGCATCTTGAGCTACACCCCTTCTTAGTAGTTCTTTGATGATCTGCATAAAAGGCGTAAACTTCAATAGAATAAAAAACTAAATATATCTGTATCAGGAAGTTGGGGTATGTGCACGACATATAAAGCACAAAGCTTATTAAATCTCCAAGACAGTTCAGCGAAAATAGCTTGACACCAGCAAAAGTTAAAGTTGACATTTTAGCGCCCTTTCAGCCATACAGTCCAATTCACATCCAGACATATCAAAAATTTATTGTTCAAGAATACACAAAGCAACTGCAGGAGCACTCAGCTAGACAGCAGCAGCATGTAAGCAGATGTATAGAGTATAGAAAAAAAAGATGTAAAATATGGTTCATACTCAATACTACCACAAAAAAGATCACCACATACCCATGAAATAATGTGTGCTTCTGTAGGATTGTTCACCGTTCTGTGTTCCTTTGCCTCAAATGCAGGTATTTGATCTGCAGAATTGCACGATTAGCCTTGAAGCTGAAAGCATCAGACTGGAATAACTAATTGAACTAGACAAAAACCTGTGTTGGCAAAGATCACAGCCCTATCAGGATTCAAGATCTGCAATTAAAAGTTGGACAGAAGTGTTAAAAAAGGATGCTCCTGAATTATGACCAAGATAGGCCATGGAGTTTTCTAAATTGAGAAATCATGGAAATTTTAGGAAAAAGGATTTTTTTTTTACCTCTTTTAACTTCAAGTGCACTGGTTCTCTACCAGAAAACTTGAGTTTGGCATTTGCAATTTCCAATGAACCACAGCACAACCTATTGTCGTAAATCAATGAATTTGAGAGCTCCATGATACCAGATGACATACGGTACTACAAGGCAGTTCCAAATAGTAAGTTGTATAAAGGGCCATCAACTCAGCAGGTAATAAATACAAACAGTTAGTCAAGATCATAATAAAATATGGAGCATTAAGAAAGACCTGGCATCGCAGTGCTGAAATTGCCTGAGAATGTGCTTCTGACAACCTCCAAAATAAGCTGATGCCCATCCCATTTTCTCGGGCTTCAGAGCTCTATATTTAATCATTTAAAAACTTTAAACAAAGCAAAGATGGCATAAAAATGAGAAAATAGGCATCAGCAAATAGGTAGATACCTGAACAAGTGGAGGAAGTTGATAATGGTCTCCTACCAGAACAAACTTTGTTGCAAGCATCAAAGGTCCAAGTGAAACCTGGCAAGTACAATAAATAGTATGTAAGAGAATATAAATGGATGAGGATATGGACCTCTTTGGGGATCATTTTTACAGAATGGTTAGGAATTGGTCCAACTACTGTAAAGTTTTTAAAATATAGTCCTCCGGTTTAACACCAAACTAACAATCATTGCTACTTAACCAACCAAAACAATTACCAAGTATTCCCAGTTTGCCTTACCGGCAATGTAATTTGTCCAGCTTCATCCATGATACATGTGTCAAACTTCTTATGTGCTAATAAAGGATGATACATTCCCAAGCAAGTAACTCCAACAACCTGCACTTGCTCCATCCTTGCTTTAATAGCATCAACCGATTGTGCCTCAGTTGCTGTTCCACAACAAGAAAAAAAAAATCAGTTTCTTTTTAAAAACTGCAGGTACATTCATAAAGTTTTAGTTCTGACTTGACAAGCAGTGGGCCCTGACATCAGGATGTACAGCCTCAGGCCTTCCAATCCGAATAAAATCTACACCCTACAACAATATGAGGCATTAATTATAAAGTGCATTCAAGTTGCAGTTCATTACAGTTGAGCGCTCAAGGTAGCAGGCAAATGTTGCGCATTGGAATACAATCGATTGGATTGAAATGACAGCAAAAATATAGACTACACTAAAGGAAGAACAGAAACCTCAGTCTTCAACTTCATGAGCAGCGTATCTATAGCCGAATTAGTATATGAAGTTAGCAAAATAGATTCCCCTCTTATCAATAATGACTTCACAGCATGCACCATTGTGTATGTTTTGCCTGTTCCAGGCATTCCTAAAATAAGAGCATAATCCTTTGCTCCTAGAATCTGAAAGCAACATATGCATTAGTTTGCAGAGTAGACAACTAGACATGAATGTCAAGATACCAGAAGGGGTGAAAAAAAAGGAAAAGAGCAAAAAAAATACTTTATGCAGTGATCTTTGTTGGTCATTATTCAAGTTCGGTAGTGACCTTATGTATGATAGTGCAGGATCTTGGCTAAACAGCCCTCCACTATCAAACCTGGGCGCCTACAGTACAGACATCCAAATTAGGAAACTCCAGACAAGAAAAAGGGTGTAGAAAAAATGCTGTTAAATGGATATAATCAAGTACGAACAGACCTCAAGATCAACAATCAACTTGCGCATGTGAGAGTTTTGAGGATTCTGAGCAAATAGTTGAACAAGGTTGAGTCTAGCAACATTTCAAAGCGAATTGAAGTTAGAAAGGTTGGACTCATGTGAAACACCCATCATCAAATGGGTGGAAGAAATCAAATAAAAACAAGAGCTAACCTCATTATTGCAAATGAAGAACTAAATTCATCCTTGTCTATCCGCCAAATTTCACGTGTCAGATCCTCTTGGTCTGACAAGGAATTGCTATCTGGAATTCTCAATCGGTGTGGCAAAGAGACCTAAATAGATTCAATTGGAAATGCTTATATTCAACCTAAGAAAATTAAATGGACAAAATAGCTGAAGGTTTCTTCCTGTCAAGTAATACCGTTATGTGGGAGTGATTTATTTCTCTTATAGATCCATTTGCAACTGCTATTCTCCCAGACTGAGTGCTAAGCACCTAACAAAGCAGCAGAAAACATTATAGAATATAAGACTTTATTATGGCGTCAAAACACCAGTGGCAATGTCCAAGCACCATCATTACATGGCACTCCCCTAATCCAGAACCTTAAATGGATGATTGATATTACTTAATATACCACAGCAGCAAAATTTCAAATTGGTATCACATTTGATTATCTTACATAGGATGAACATGTTACTAACATTATCGATACCTCTTTGTTCTTACTAACTTTAGTTACATGATGGTGAAAACAATAAAATGCCCTACATTTCAAGATAATCATTAGGACAGCATGTACACTATAAAGAGTCTTGTACAAAGAAACAATTGTAAGTATGAGCATTTTTAAGAGGCATGAAATAACTCATACTCCCTCCATGATCTTTTATAAGGCATGTCCTAATATGGCACGGTCTTTCAAATTATACTTTGACCGTTTATATATATTATATTATATTATTTATGATTATAATTTATAATAATTTGATAGTATATTAATTTACAACTCTAACCATATCAAGTTTGCATTATAATAATAAGAATTAATTAACTAAATTATTGGTCAAACATTTTTAAGTTTGTATCTTGATATACGTGTGTGCCTTATAAAAGATTTTGGAGGAAGTAAGTTATAACAGTTACTTGTTCCATACAGCAAGTGAATAAGACTTACCACAGGATCACCACCTTTGAGGCTGAAATCTAGGCTGTCAAATTGAGCGTCTAACTGATCACCTGTTTCAGGCTGCATCTTTTGCTGGACAAAATTATATATGTATCTTTTGCTTTTTCCTGAAGAATCTATTGAATGCCCATTTTTTATGTCAAGAACAAAATAAGGTACAGCAGAATTCCCACTCCCAGAGTTTGAACTATGAGGCTGGAAAATGTTCTTCTTTTTTACCTGAATTTAGCATAAACTGAGATTAAGCAAAAGCACGTAAACTTCAGTTCCACAGCTTAGTAGACAAACCAATATACCTTTGAAACTCTAGCTTCAAGATCGATCAATCTATCCCACTGTTTAAGAAAACTAAGATGCGCGACTGTTAAGTGATTCACAAGGTTGTCAAATAGATCACCAAGCCCACTAGTTGTAGCAGTGCCTCCATGTGCCTGTTAGAACATGTATATTTTATATAATTATATAGTTTCATCTCAACCAGTAAAAATTTCCAAGAGTACGATAAAAGAAAATATTCATGTATCAAAAGAAAAGGGAGAAAAATCAAACCTTGTGATATATGGTGCAAGAAATCAGGTGTCGACATCCATTACATGTTGATGGGCTCTGAAAAATAATAGGATTTAAATTAACTTCTCACTAATGAATCAATTACCAAATACGAATAAGTTTCCATTTCCACCTGTAACATTGGAGGAAAACTCTGTGAAATCGATGCCTTCAGAATCTCAGTAGCAAGCTCATTTCGGCGCATTATTAGCCCAATTAAATTAGGCCTCTTTACTTTAATGCCCTTAAGAAAGTAAGGAAAATGGATAAGAATGGGGTACGCTAGCATGCATTTTGAGTATAATCTTACAATATTACCAATGTCTGGTCTGTGTGAAGATAATACAGAAGGCCCAAGTCAATATCCTCATTCAAGTACCTGAGATGGACAATGCAAAATCACAAAGGGTTAATGGAAAAACTGCAGAACCCAGGATCACAAATAAAACTTTAAAAGAAATAGGCAAGCTATACCTCTCTGTCATCAACAGTGTGTATAATATCACCTGAGCGTTGTGTTCCATAGCTGTCTGCATATAAACACTTGTAAATGGCAACACTACGCAAGTAAATGAATTTATGAAAGGAACAAAAAATGAATAAATGTTTGTTTCACCAGAGTAGGTTAGGTAGATGGCAACAGAAGAAAGTAAAGAAATATAACAAAGCCTTCTTTTCCAGAAAGAGTAGTAATACTAAACATAAGCTGAAGACATTTGAACTTGTTATAAAGCACAAGGATCTCAACATAACAACTCTGCATGTAGTGATTAAGGAAACAAAGAATGACCTTGCAAAAAATGCAAGAAAGGTTAAGATGCCTGCTATTCAGTGGTTGCTACTTAAGGACTGGGTGACACTATGTAATTGACAATGATTTATAGGCTGATAACAGTTTGTATGGCAAGTGGGGTACAGTACTGCAGAATCTATTTAAGCAACCAGAGAGTAAAAAGAGACTACTTCAGGACTGCTCCATAAGAAAGACTAAGACTAAGTTCATCAATTGCAGTCTTTGAAAACCATGTTTATATGTAAAAATTATATGAAAGATCAAATCATAAAAACGTCCCCAGGAGAAACTCAGTTGAGACTTTGCGGTAAATACTAAATCTCAATTGTGACCACTGTGCTAGATTATCGGCCACAAAAACAGTATGGCTTAGTAGGTAAATGTTAACAGTTTCAGAATGTCATGACAAAAAATAATGCCAGGAGGATGCCTAACGTTGTGGTCGAGTTGTTTTTCTTAGTGACGAAATAAATGAATCATGCCAAGAATAGACATAAACTCTAGTGCCATTGTCATTGGTATCCAGGAATGTGTTTACCTGGCCAGTAGTTCCTTTACCAGTTTTGAACTCTAGTGGCATTATTCTATCATATGAACCACCATTGCGTGACTCGACTCTTGATCTAACAGAAGCATCGATGACCCCTTTCAAACCATATCTTGGCGCCCATGCCATTTCCTCGATATCCATCACCTGTGACACATGTGGATTCCATTATATTTAAAGGGAGAAACAATGATACTTGGATACATCTATGGTAAATTGGTAAGGCACAAGATCTAGACAGGAAAACAATTAAGTACATGGAAACAATAATAATTTTGATTAATAGAATCCATAAAGAAAACATGAAGCATCAGCACAATGTGGACTGCTTTCTTTTGGGAGCAGGCACCATGAAAGACATGGTAGTGATCCATATACCAAAAAAAAAAGTCAAGCTAAGGTAAGAAGCCTCCTATAAACTATTGTAAGCTAAGTATTATTCCAACCTCAGTCACTCCAACAGTCTTCCTCCCTTCATTATGTCCAAAATCAACATTAGAACACTTTGAAC
The DNA here is from genome assembly GCA_009763385.1 of Coix lacryma-jobi var. lacryma-jobi. Classification (NCBI taxonomy): domain Eukaryota; kingdom Viridiplantae; phylum Streptophyta; class Magnoliopsida; order Poales; family Poaceae; genus Coix; species Coix lacryma-jobi. The sequence continues at coordinate 14,781,961 of CM019830.1, read as the reverse complement.
CCTGAAAGTGCAGTTTATCATTATGAAACAATCAAACAACTAAGCATATGGTCATATATATCCTGTAAAAAGGTACAGAAGAAGCAAAACATAAAGTGCAACAGCTTCAAGGCATATGTTCTGCCAGGATTACGCATACTCTCTTGAAAACTATAGCAGCTGTTTCAGAATTCCATGCCTTATAATTTTGAAAATAAACTAGAATAACCTATAAGGAATGCTAATTTTAACATGATCGAGAGGAAGTATATGGTTATGGTACAATTGTATAAATTCGAAATTTCCTTTAGAAACAACATAAAGTTCAGAAATCATTGAAACTACTGAAGGATAGAAACAAAGTTGAGTTACTTATCTCTAATCTAAAAAGGCAGGTTATATTATTCTGTACCTTTAAGAAACACTTGTACCAATTCAACATTTTGGGGATAGCTTCGATGAGTGTGGAGTACAAGTTGCTTTCATTGGCTGCATATAAGAGAAAAGCATGAGCCAGCAAGTTGTTCTGATAAAGTTTGCATTTTTTTTGTCCAGAATCCTACCTCCACATGCATATAAAGTCTCTATATTTTTCAGAAGAACTTCTTTTGCCTGTTGTTCCAAGAATTGCCGTGAAGGAGCATCCTTGAGCAGCCCAGCCTGAAACAAAAGCAAACAAGAATGTCAGGCCCAATTGACCCAAAAAACGTGAAGTAGTAACTAAAATTAGCATATTTGGTGTAGACAACCTGAAAGACTTGGTGAAGCAGAGTACCGGTCAATGCGCTGGTAGAATATTCATTGCTTTTTAGTCTGTCATCAAGTACAGACCTTCTTGAACAATGGAAGCTAGAAGCAACCTAAAATACACTAATTATCAAAATATGTGGTAGGAAAAAAACAGATGAATACACACTTTAGTTATAGATTTTCTTTAGGATATGCAGTTTATGGTTAGGCCACAGAATCACAGTCATATGTTCTGTGATTCAGCTGTTTGGTTACACGGATTAAAATTTAGTCTCTGTCACATCAGATATTGCGGCTCTAATTTAGTCTATTGAAAATAGACTAATTATAAAACTAATTTGCCAGCCGGAAGATAATTTTAATTTATGAGACGAATCTATTAAGTATAATTAGTTTATGATTTGATAATGTGGTGCTACAGTAAACATTTGCTAATGACGAGTTACTTTGGCTTAATAGATTCGTCTTGTTAATTTGTATGACGGTGCAATTAGTTTTATAACTAGTCTATTTTTAATTTTTAATAGACTAAATTGGTGCCGCTGCCGCAACATCCGATGTGATACGGACTAAACTTTAGTCCCTGGATGCTAGCTAGGAGGACTAAACATCAGCTAATTGTAAAACTAATTGCATAGGAGTAGACTAATTAACAAGACAAATCAATTAAGCCTAATTAATCCATCATTAGCAAATGTTTACTGCAGCATCATATTATCAAATCATGGATTAATTAGACTTAATAGATTCATCTTATAAATTAGCCTCAATATGTATAATTAGTTTTATAATTAGCTTATGTTTAATACTCCTAATTGGTATCCAAAGATTTGATGTCACAGGACTAAACTTTAGTCTGAGGGAAAATGTAGCCGTTGGAGCATGTAACAAAACTTTACCAAAACACAAGTGATAGTACTAACCCGTGTCCCAGAAATGAGTAGCTCTGGATGGACAATAACAAGATTATTGTCATGATCAACAATACATTTTCCTTGATTACTAAATTCTCCAATGACATTTACAGTATCACCAGGCCCAACAATACTGTGGAACCTGCAATAGTTGGAGCAGAAAGTTCAAAGGAGCCGATGGTGGTAGTAAATGCTGCCTATACAGATAACACATCTTAAGAACCATTCAATCTATATTCAACAAGCCCTAACAGTGTGCAATTGCAGTAAACACCAAAGGCTTAAGCCAGAAATTTAAAGAAAGGCAAATTTGTGTTTAAGGCAATTGGAGGCATGTGTTGGAGGGAGGGGGAGGGGCGGAATTTTTCTGTACTGACCACTCATCATACAGATGAACGGCACGTTCTGTACCAGAGTGTTCATTCAGCAGACGAAGAACCTGGCAAAATAATCAATGACTTGGCAATATAAGAAATACTATCACACATTTATCTCATGTGTAAAGGTAAAGAAGGCAGACACCTTAACAGGATAGCGATCACATGATGAATCATCAGCTTTATGTTTTTCTGACACCTGAAAGGTAAAGTGACACACAAAAATCTTATTTTTTCACTGTAGGAGAGCTGTTTCACGTCAACTTAAACCAGCAGGTGGAAGTTAAAAGGTAAACCTCCAAGACAAGAAAACTATTGAAGGGTGGAACATTCATGGTTTTCTTGGATGGGATAGTTAAGTCACTATCAGCAACAGGAGAACGGCTATTGTTGGTATTATCCTCGTTCGTGGCTTGCCCTCCTTCAATTCTAGGACTAGGATCAACAGGCAACTCTTCTTCCATGATTGCATCCTCTACTTGGTCTAGAAGATCAAGTAATGCCTGCGATGAGAACAATTTAACTCTAAGCTGACTTTTTCTGAAACAACTAGTACTCTAGTTCTTTGATGATCACATCTAGTCACCTTTTTGTGCTGCCCTGCTCCCGATGGTTCAAGACCTCCCTCAGAAGTGACACAACTGCTCAGTTGCTGCTAAGGGAACAAGAAGATTACCAATCAAAATGACTGGGACTCACATTTAGCTGACAGCATACACTATAACAAAGTGCATAACCAATGTACCTCATTGCAGCCATAGGACAGCGATGGTGGGGTCCGAAATGGACTCTGAGTATCCTCCACACCATCACAGCCAGCTAGAGCAGATCCAAGAACTCCTGAGTTACGTCCCGAAGTGGTACACCTTGACAAGCCCAATGGAGATGAATGCCACTTCTTCATAGCCTCAAGGGAGGAATTTTTCTACCATGTCAATCACACACAAGAGGCACAAATCAGAAACCTATCATTGAAGAATTGCATCTACCACATCAGCTGCCCGTACACTAACTCCAGCAGTCCAGCATATGCAGTAAAATCGGAAATACAGGCATCCTCAGTGCTGCAAGCGCGTATTGACCAAACTTGCGTAAAAGAACTGAAGAATTAGTGTACCTCGCTTGAGTACGGATGAGGTGTCATCCCCAGAAATTGCTTCGACTTCGCCGTACCAAGGCGATGGTTCACCGGCGAGATCTTCCAAGTCACCACCTCCGCGGCCCCATCGTCCTGGCTCTGCTTAATCAACTGAACCGCAAGAACCAATCAGAAGAGAGAAAAGAGTCCACCCAAACTACGGCGGTTGCAAACGCTCACCATTCCGGGAGAAAACCTGACACGCTTCGGCGCCAGCGTCTTGGTGACCTCCGGCGAGACATCCGAGGGCTCCTCCTCGGGGGGCGGCGGCGGCGGCGGGGGAGGTGCAGGGGGGTCGGGCTTCTGGCGCTTGGCGTTCTGGGAAGCCTGGGTCTGGCGCTCGAAGAAGTGGAGGATGCCGAACTTGGCGGGCTGCGACGGCTGCGATGGTTGCGGCTTCTTTGAAGAGGCTGCGGCGGTGGCGCGCCTCTTCGGAGGCATTGGGGATTAATGGATAAGGGATGGGCCCTATGGATTTGGGGCGGGTTCTCGGCGAGCGGTATGGCGGCGGCGGGCGCGGCGGTCGGCGGCGGCGAAATGGGGGGATCGGATTGGGGAGGGAAAGGGAGAAGAGGGGAATGGAGAGTTGGAGACGAACGGAACTGGGAAGCGCGGGCGGAGGAGGGAAGGAAATTGGAATTCCCGCGCGGAGCAATTTTTAATATTATATCACAAAAATAAATCGCACGGAGCAATTTTGGCGGAGCGGAATGGGCCTGATTATCGGCTTTCGGAGGAGCGCTCCGTGGGCTTGTTTCGATGCATGGAAGCCTACTTTAGGCCTATTTCATGGCTCTAGGCTACAATCAGTTCCCAAGGCCCACGGCGCATCTTTGCTGCATGCCGGTGCCGTTGACAAAGCCCACTATTCCTCAGGAAAAAAAACATGAGTGCTTGCAAGGCCCATTTGAAACATCTAGAATTCATCAAAACCAAGTTTTTCTATCGCCATTTTAAGGTTAACCAATTTAATAGGAAAACGACATCAACAATTATGACATGAATTAGCATAATAAAAATATACTTCATGATAAACCTAATAATTCATGGTATCATATTAATATTTTTCTTCTAAATTTGGTCAAAATTAAATTGGTTCAACTTAGAACCGACTCATAACACGAGTTAGTTTAGAGCAACTCCAAGGAACACTTTATATCATTCCTAACTATTGTGAATAGGGATTTTGGTAAAAAAAAATAATACTCTCTAACAGACTCTTCAACTATATATCTAAATATAGCCATCCACTATTTTGAATTTCTTGCTAGACAAAGACAGACAATGAGAATGACCCTCTAAAGTATGCACAAAATGTAAAAAATGTATTGAAGAGTGGAAAATATAGAAAAACGGTTTTTAGTCAAACGATTCTCCAAATGATGATTTAGAAAATGAGCTTTTGAAATACCTGTAGTCTCCAAGAGAATCTATATATCTTTCTTTTTTTTAGTAATAGATATTTTGATTATAAAACTTGAACAATTTCTCTAATTAGATATTGAAATATAGTCACCCTTTATTCCAGATTTCTCTCTGGTCAAAGGTGGACAACGAGGTTGACTCTATAGAGTATGCATAAGATATAAAAGAAGCTGCTGGAGAGTGGAAATATATAGAAAACAACTTTATGTAAATAGCTATAAATAGCTCTCCAAATCATAATTTAGAGTTTTTAAAGGAGTCTTGGAGATACTGTTTGTAACACCTCTGGTGTTTAAGCATGTAATTAACTTGACATATCATCATTAGCATCATTAATCATCTTGATCATGATTTCATGTGTATGCATTTGCTTAATGTATCATTTTATGTGATGTATCCCTATTGCAAAAACCCTTATTAGCCCACTTCTTCCTATAGGGGCAAAATGGTAATTTCACCTCTGTGCCTAGTTCTATGTAATTCTTGTTCAAAGTTAGTGCCCTGATGTTTGTTGCTTTGATCCAAGTTCAAAAATCAGATTTGAATTGAGTTTCCTTTTGCAAAACCCTAAAATCCCAAATCCGGGATTTATTCCCTTTTTAATAACTTTTTCAAAATTCAAAATTTTGAGTTGGTTCAGAAAGCAAAGTTGTGAATCTGATCAATAGGAACAACTTTGGTATTCACAGATTTCTATGTTTTTATATAAAAATTGAAGTAATTTCAAATTCATTCAAATTCCAGTTTTTGTCCCCTTTTCAGTTTTAAAAAGTTTTTCAAAAACTATTGAGTTTCAGAAAAAGTGTGTATTAGCAAAGTTATAGGTTTTGTCAAATGGAACAACTTTCATATTGGAAGATGTTCAAGTTTCAGTTTGAAATCCAAAGTAATTTTGATTTGAATCAAATTTGAAAAGTGTCCCCTTTTCTGTTTTTGAATGTAGTTCAAAAACTATTTGGAATTTGAAAATGTTCTTATTGACAAAGTTGTAGATCTCATTTTTCTGAGCAACTTTGGTATTTTGAGTTTTTGTCGCACAGTTCAAATTTTGGAGATTTTTGCAAAATTCAGAAACCAGCCAAAAGTCAAACCCTAGACCCTAGCACTGTTCTTCTTCCCGTAGAGCCAGAGGCCAGGGGGGGGCCCGGCCATGGCGCCGGCGCTGCGGCTGCAGCGCAGGCGGCTGCTCCCCACGCGCCACCAACCTGCCACCGATGTTCCCCTGTTCCCTCCGCGCCCGCACGCGAGCGCTGACCCTTGCTCTCGGCCCCTACAGTGCCCAGCCGCCGCCGCCGCGTGGCCATCGCCGGCCGAGCTTGTGCCCGAGCCCCGGCTGCACGCCAGCTCGACCGCCAGAGCGCAATCGAGTGCGCACGCCCCCGCAAACCTAACCCGCTCAACCCCGAGGTCTCTACCGGCCCTGGCCGTGCCTATAAAAGCCCCGCCGGAGCTCGACCTCTCTCCCTCACCTCCGCCACCGTGGCCGGCCTACTCCAGTCACTCCGCCGCTCCACCTCCTAGCTCAGAAGCTCCGCCTTGAGCTCGTGAAGCTTTCCCCACCCTTCAATTTCACCTTCCCCGTCTCCGTTTGCCCGGCGTAAGCTCGCCGTCCCCATCCCCGGCCGAAACCCGGCGAGCTCGGGTTCGTGGAATTCGCCGTCTCCGGCCATGATCATCCCTCACCGACCCCCGTGTTGTGTTCCTTGACCCCGTGCGACTCTAACCCGGCCCTTGCGGTCGCTGTTGTTGCTCAGGACCGCCGGACCGCCGGAGCGCCGCCGCGGTCATCTTCTCCCTCGCCCTCGTGTCGAGCCTCACCCTCGAGTCGAGCCTCACCCTCGAGCCCTGCCTCCGACACGTGGTAAGCATCCGAGCCTTCGGCCTCTGCTTCAACTCCGCTTCGCCCGAGCCCCCAAGTCACGCCTCGGGCAGAGGCCTGTTTCTCCGCTTCGCCCGAGCCCAAGCCTCGGCGACGCATGCTCTCCGTCTCGCCCGAGTCCGGCCTCGGACCGAGGCTCACTTCTCCGTTTCGCCCGAGCCCGCGCGATTCGCCGAGCCCAGGCCTAGAAGGAGCACAGTGCTCTTTTCTTTTTCTGAGAGTTGTGAATAGTGTTCTGTTTTCTCTTTTTTGTATGATTTTCTGTGTGCATCCAAAAATTCTGAAATTTTTGTGGTAGACTCTTTATGCTCTGGAGTATTTTATAAAAATATGAAACTTGAGTTTTGTGCAAAAATTTGAAAATGTAAAATTCCCCTTTTAATTGAAAAATGAAGGTTTTGGTATTTTTGGAGAGTGATTTATAACTCCAAAAATCTTGAGACAAATTTTTTGTGAGCTTCTTATGCCATGTTTAGCCTCTGGTAAAATTTTGAAGTCTTTTGGAACAAGTTGATTTTTGAGCTTTTATTTTAATTCTTGAATAGTGCCTTTTGTTAATTAAATGTCTAGAATTATTTGAGCACCTTAATGACCTCCAAAAATTATGAAATTTGTTTTTCCACCTATCTACACCATAATGAACTTATGTGATTAATTTGGTAATTTTTGGAGCAACTTCATAAAATGACCTTTTAAATAAATTAAGAAAATAGAAAGGATGGATTAGGGTTGGTAATAAATGTTTGATAATGTGATCTTTGGATTGATTGATGTTCATAGACCCCTACCCTTTGGTCTATGCTGTTGTGATGCTATGATTTCATTTATGCCTTGTTTAAAAGTAATCTAGAATCAGTGGAATTGTCTTGCACCTTAAGTCCATATCAGCATTCTCATGAGCATTCATCATTGCATCCGTATAGTTGACGAAGAAGGACCTGAAGTCGAGGTAGCCACCGAAGGATCTGTCCCCGAGGCGACCCCGAGCTCCAGCACCTACTCCAACCCCGAGTCTGCTCTTTTTGCCATCCAAGGCAAGCCCCGGTGCATTTAACCCCTTTCCTTGAATTTTATAAAATGTTTCCTTAAATGCTTTTGAGTTAAATTATTGCATTGGGTTTATAGGAGTTGTGTGCTATCCTAATTGATGCACTATCCACCTTGACCACTGATACACCCGATACCTGCTTTTCACAAGGTATTTGAAAAATGCTTAGCAATGCTATTAAATAGATTTGCAATAAAAATGCCAATTTCAAAAGTGTGATCACTTAAGAATCTTTATGGGATTTTGGCTTTACTCCCACTATTGGCTAAGTATCTGATCCGTACTTAGTCAATGGGAAGGAGAGGTTGTCCTTGCGTACGGTGCCGTCATGTTGTAGTCCGGGACTCAACAGTTGACACCGACCGGGACAGGGTTGAAAAACTGACAGGACCTGTACTCTTGGGTTAGAGTCCCGAGGTGCTTGTCGCTGGCTGGAAAATGTAGGGACCATCCGTATGGGGGCCTGCTGGTCAAGACTTGTAACTATTCACATACTACGGAAAGCTCTGGCTCCGAGAAATCCATTATTGGACCGACAACCGCGCACTGGGAGTGGAGAGATGGCGGAAGTAGCATGTACCCACGTGGGTTAGAGGCCCGGATTGGAGTGGTGTACTGTACTTCCGGGTGGCGTAGGACCGGGCCCAATCTTGGAGGAATCGTGGTAGACGAGTTGGCATATGCAAGCTTGGGTGCTACATATGCAGTGTGGATAGGGACCCTCAGCTGAGTATTATTTATCCGGATTAACGTTGCTCCTCGGTTATGGAGACTTGGTCCACTGACTGTCAACAGAGAGTGGTTCTCAACTAGGAATGTTTTGAAATGTAAAATGAATCATGAATGATGAAGAATTGAGGAAATTCTGAACCTTTCAAAAAAAAAATAAGATTTACCAAAAAAATGCTTTTCTGCAAAATACTTGATCTTGCTTAAGCCTTACCTTGACTACCCTAAGCCTGCATTCCTGAGTCTTCTCCCTTTTTCTTTAGTCGGGTAAGTCTTGTTGAGTACCTTTGTACTCAGGGTTTTATTACCCATGTTGCAGGTATGGCAGATTCCTCAGTATGCCTTGGACCCTGCTGTGTGACTGTTGTTCAGGAAGAGGCCGATGAGGCCGATGAGTGATTATTCACCCTCGGGCTGGGTGATGTATCTTTACCTTAAGTTGTTGTCATATGCTACTTGCCGACTCTATCTATTTGAACTATGGTCTGTAATAACTTCACTTTAATTTTATGTGGAACCCTGGTTTGTAAAACTATTGTTATCTAAGTCTTCCGCTATTTACTCCGATGTTACTTGTCAAAATGTTAAAGAGATTGTAACTGAATTGTGAGATGATCCTGCGGACAACGGGCACTGATGTAGCCCAGTAGCGGAACCGGTCCTAATCTCTTGGCTGTACGGATCGACTGTCAGTGGTTGACGGTGATCAGTGGGCCATGGGATTAGAGCCGTTACGTTACACTGTTAGAGGGTGTTTACATACAGGAACTAAAGTTTATTTCTTGTCATATCGATGCTCGCCACTGCTAATTTGGAGGAGTAAACATAAGCTAATTATAAAATTAATTACACAGTTAAAGGCTAATCTACGAGACAAATCTATTAAGCTTGATTAATCTATAATTAGTGTATTTATTGTAGCACCACATTAAATTATGGACTATTAGACTTAATAGATTCTTCTTGCAAATTATAGCCTCCATCCATATATAGTTACTATGTTTAATACTCTTAATTAGTAATCAAACATTCGAAGCGACAATGACTAAACCTTAGGAGGTGTAACTAAGTCCACACTACAGGAGTAACACGGATGCCATCGGAGACGTCCAAAGGATACAGGTTACCACGTGTTCGGGAGCGCAATATGCTAATAGTCCGGATTTGCAGCCACAAAATCGAAGACATTGCAGTCAAGAATTCAAGATGACCAATCCGACAGACGAGTTGGAGAAAGAGAAGGGTAGACAATTGTCTTGCGAGCTGCGACGCGAGTAGCCTCGACCGGCGAAGTCGTCAATCGATTCCATTCTCGAGCGAACGAGAACGAACCTGGTGCTGTGTGCTCTAGACTCTAGGGTCTAGAAGGTCGAGCTGTATGTTTCGTCGCTCGCTCCCTCCACACCTTCTCCAAGACCTGGTGCGTCCGTACGTGCATGTCGCTTACCGACGAGCCAAAACGGGGTCGCCCTGTCGCCGCAGAGATTTGTCACGCCGCCCCTGCTACACGTTCTTGCATTGTTTCGGCAGTGGTTGTTCAGGTTCTGACTGTTGCTAGGCGCTGCATTTTCAACCGGTGGTTGGGAGTTTGGGCGATTGATCGCGGTGACAGTACAGACGAATCCGATGATCATATATCACAGGGCGAAGTTGAACGAATCTGACTGTTGCTAGACGCTGCATTTTGCGCTGCGAAGTACGTACTCCTACTCCTCTCTACTTTCTTGAACCCGCTCACGCACACGTTGATGGGAGCTAATGTGTGCAGCCGGCCACAGTGAGAGTCTGTGACCGAGCGACCCGTCATTGTGCCTGTGTGAAGATGCTGCTGCACAGTGCACACCACCGGGAACGGGATAAGGATTCTGGAACCGAGGGCACGAGAAAGCTGCCCGGCGCGCGGCGCAGCGTCCGTCGGTGACGCCTCGTTTTCGCCGGGTTAATTGCAGGCGCACGAAGGTTCGGCTCGGACGCGGACCTGCTGCGTCGTGAACTCGCTCTCTGGTCTCTGGTCGCCGAGTTCTCCCGTGCGCGAGCTGACTCGTCGACGGCCGGCGAGCTCGAGAACGTTGCAGACGGGTGTCGCCTGGCCAGTCGCGCCGCGCGTTACGGACGACACGGAGCGGAGTACTTAGTACTACTATGCATACGGAGTACACGTACTAGTACGTGATAAGCTGTCCTGTGGCCTAGTCAGCCCGTACAAGATACGGCGCCGTGCACAGCTCTGGCTGGATCCACACAGGGTTGTACGCGGTACGAGCCACAGTGTATATAATACAGTGAGTACAAGCGGAACAGTGATCTGTGTTTACTCGAAAAAAAACCGTGATCTCGTTTAACGGTTAATCCGAGGCTCCTATTATTGTGTTTCTACGGTACTACTCCTACCATAAGGATCCGGACTAATAACATGCCAACCGTGCACCCATGATCCATCCCACTTCCAGTTCCACACGGGTGGAGTTTGGGGGGTGCACGCGTGCACGCGCTGCCGCCATCGGGACACGAAAATCTAGCGCTGCCGCCCGTACAGGGCTCGTTTGCTGTTGCAGAGACATCATCATACGGGCCTGAGCACGGTTTACGGAAACGAAGCCAGCTCGTTTACCGCAAACCATCTCTTAAACTTTCTCACGCACGCGCGCCTTTTCACGTGATCCAGCCATATTTATACACCGTCCTCGAGCTGTCGAGGAATCGAATTTTCCAATCGAGAGCCAGTCGCAGAGCTGACCACGCTGACAGCCTCGCCCCAGAAACAACCTACCCCCGGAGTGGAGTACCGAAAAGGGTCAGAGCTCGCTCGCTGGCCTGAGGCCTCCGGCATCTGCTTCCATTCCTCTCAGCCCGCGTCCCGCGAGACGAGATCACGATCCACGAGAGGGTAATGGCCGAGGCCGCGGCAAGGAGAGCGCGATGAGGTGCGCCAGGCACCCGTACGAGGGCGGCGTCGGCGTCTGCGCGCCGTGCCTCCGCGCCCGCCTGCTCGCGCTCGCCGCCGCGCAGAACGCGGCGTCCACGCTGCCCCCGCCCCCGCCAGAGCCGCCGGAGCCGGTGTTCCCGAGGTCGGTGTCGTCGCCCTACGTGTGCCGCCGCAAGTCCGACGCGTCGTCGGCGCCGCGGGGCCGCCCGCCGGGCAGCCTGCTCTTCTTCCGGACGCCGCAGGTCGGCCCCGCGTCAGGAGCAGCCGGGTTCGAGGATGGCGACATCGGGTTGTTCCGGAGGAGGCGGCGCAGCGGCGGCGGCAGGTTCTCCGTGCTCGCCGCGCTCTTCGGCCACAGACCGGACGACGACAAGCGCGGCGACGAGGAGCGGAGGTACAGGTCGTCCTCCTGGCTCGCGGGGATCCTGCCGCGCGCCCGCCGGAGGAGGAAGGACAGGGAGACCGCTCTCGCTCTGCCGCCGCCGTCCCCGCCTCGGAGCTCGTGCCGCGGGATCAGCGACCGGGGGCTCTCGCCGGTGAGGTACGGCGAGGAGAGCACCTCCCCGGCGGAGTCGCCGTGGCTGCCTTCGCCGTCGCCGATGCGGAAAACCCCGTGCCGTCGCCGCCTGGGAGCGTCCGCGGCCGGTGTCTCGGGGTTCTCAGTGTGCATCAGCCCGCTCGTGCGGCCCAGCCTGGGGAGGCACCTCCGCGGCGGCCACCCGCCGGACGCGGTCGTCTCAGGCGATCTTCGCCCGTCGCCGATCCACCCGCTCACGTCCAGCGCCTCGCTCCACCACTGCCGCTCCTGGAAGCTCGCCGACGGCGGCCGCTTCCGGTGAACTCGTCTGACGTCTCCCTGTCCCTGTGACCCTGTAAACTTCTCTCTCACCATTCTCCCTCGCGCCCAAAACTTTACACGGCCATTGCATTTCGGGGTGTTTTACCGTTTGTTTTTTTTTACGTTGACGTGAAAGCTGGTGGGGGAATCTTTTATGCCTCGCAATCGCAAGCTGTTCCACTGACATGTGGGCACCGAGATTTCTTACGGTACCGTTTGTCAGCGGAACATGTTGCACCGCTGTAAAAAGGAACAAGTTCCCCGTGCTCTCAACAGTGCGCCTTTCCTACAATTCGTGCTCAAATTCTTCGGGTGCGTTTGGCACGGCTCCACGAGCGGCTCCGGTACCGGCTTATTGAGAAGTTGTGTGAAACGATGGTTTCAAAACGGCTCCAGCCACGAAGCATCCGGATTTCGTGCTCTCTGGAGCAGTTTGGCAGATGTGGAGCCAAAAATACTGGCTCCCCGCAGCTCCCTCCCTAGCTGTGCTCTCGTTTTGCAAGAAAAAGCTGTTTTGCCAACACTTTTGAAAAACGGCTTCAGCTTAGCCAGATAAGCTGCTTCACTACCACAGCCATAGCCGGAGCCGTTTCAGCCACAGCCACAGCCATGCCAAACGCACCCTTCTTGTTGCGTTCTGAGATTCTCCGGTCAAGCAGCGCATTAGAGCCCCTTTGGTAGGGATTCTCGACCAGCTCCTAGAGCTGTTTTTTTTTGGCTCCGAGCACCAAACGGGCTGCCGGTTCTCGCTCCCACCAAAAAGCCGCGCGTTTTGCGCTCTCACAGATCAGAGCAGTCCGCCGGAGAAAAAAAACGAGCTTCTACCGGCTCCGTTTTCAGCCGTTTTCAGAAATAGCACTCGAGGTACATCTTTGCCCCCAAGTTTCATAAGAAATTACTGATTCTGCCATCGTCTCCACCCGGCCAAACCTTATCCACTCCCCAGCCAACAACCCGAGCCCTCCTCCCCTCCCCTCCGAACGTCGCCGCCTTGCTCCTTCTGCTGCTCACCTGCGCTGCCGGCATTGCCACCCCCGCGGCCGCGCGGACCCCCATCGGCATTGCCATTCCTTCCGAACGTCGCAGGCCAAGGCGCGGCTCCGGGTGCGCGGATCTCGAGCCAAGCCGGGCGCACCCGCAGGCCAAGCCGCTGGCCGCCGGATCTCGAGCCGCTGCGCGGGCCGCCGGACCCTGCGCGCTGCCGCCCGCGCCGTCGCCGGAGGAGCTTCTACTCAATGTATGCATGACGGAGGAGCTGGAGTCGGAGCCGGAGGCACAAGGCCCGTCCTCGGGCCCCACCGCCAGCGCCAAGCACGGGCACGCCGACCTCGACGCCGACCTGGAGGCGATCCTGCCGCACGGGGCGTTGCTCGGCCGCCGGGCCGCCCGGCAATGGAGGCCCGCGCTGGAAGCGCTCCCCAGATGTGTAGTAGTGGCAGCAGAAGGTAGACTAGTTGCGTATTACGGATTTGATGGAGTGTTTGTAAGGTGGCACGCAAGTAGTAGTACTGTGTAATACGGTATCGCATAAAATCTTTAATGTGTGTTTGGTTGTACAAAAAATTATGTTATCCATATGGTAACATGTCTGTAATAGTGAATCATGACTTTGCTATATAAACAAGCCACTAATTATTGTCTGTCAATAATTTGTATTTTTTTAATTTTTAAATTCCGAAAATACTGGAATATAAATATAACTACAAGCATACAAGAAACATGAAGAGCTATCCAACTAGGGGTATTTTGGACATTGGCATATCTCATTCATTCATAACAGATACGAGGAGCTGTTCAGCCAAACAATTTTTTAAAACAGCTCCAGCTCCACCAGAGAATCTGCTCCAGCATAGGAGCTAGAGCCAGAGCTATTTTTAAAGAATCCGGAGCCCTACCAAACGGACCCTTAGTGGTGTCCGGTTAGATGGTATAGTGGTCATGTGGGCGGAATTAAATGCTGGAGCTATTAATTTTAATGGGAGGGAGGCAGAGATCTCAGCTCTCGGCAGAGCGCAGCTCACTGGGGAGTGTGATGCCTAGGGTGCGTTTGGTTGGTGACCAGAACTTGCCACGCCACAGATTCGTCGTGCCACAGTTTTTCTGGCAGCCGTTTGGTTCACTGCCACAGCTATGGCACGCCACACTTTCTTAGCACCATGTCTCACACGTCATAGACTCATTTTCGTGCCAAAGTTTGCCAGAAGTGTGTTTCGATTTTGTTCGCCACACTTTCTGTGGCAGCCACAGTTTGCCGAAGGTCAGGCGTGGCAAGTTCCGGTCACCAACCAAACAGACCCCTAGTGGAGCAGGAACAATTTTCGCGATTTGTTATTCAAATTCAAATTTCGTAATGTAACCTTGATGATGTGAGCGAGCACAATATACAAGTAAATCAGTTACGTACTAGTTCAGACGTTCAGTAATCCTTGATGAACTAAAATGTTTTTCCTTTTCGAGAAAAAATAGTAAGACCCCATGGTACAGTCAGTAGTAAAAAGGCTCTTTAATCCAACCGATTATTTCCATTTGGTCAGAGAGAGATACTTGACCGCTCCAGGAAGCAAACGAATTGGTGATGCTACCCCTCCCTGGCTCCCTGTGGCTTGTTGCCTTGTTGGTAAACACCACATGCCGGTGGACCAGCAAATGCTTCCAACTTCGTCACTAGCAAGGCTATAATAGGCCAGATCCGGAATTCCGTCATCATTCCGAATTCCGATCATGGCTCGCAGTGCAAACTTGCTTCGACTGGACGATTGCCGCCAAAGGCCAAGCCCACAGCCCACAGCCGCAGCACGATCTTGATGCTCACTCGTACTCCTTCCGTTCCAAATTATAAGTCATTCCAAAAATCTTGGAGAGTCAAAGTTTTTCAACTTTGACCAAAGTTATAGAGAAAAACACAAAGATTTATGACATCAAATATGTATATTATGAAAATATAACTAATGAAGAATCTAATAATACTTAGTTGGTATCATAGATGTTGTTATCTTGTTATATAATTTTGGTCAAAGTTGAAAAAATTTGACTCTTCAAGATTCTTGGAATGACTTATAATTTGAAACGGAGGGAGTACTGTACTAAAAAATCGTCGCGTTGCTTCCCAAGCCACTGCAGATACACTAGCGTTTGATGAATACTCCCTCCGTTCTAGAAAACAATTCGAGCACACTAACATGTTTTAGTATTTTAACTTTAATCAACTATAAATTTAAAAATAATAAGATTTATGATACCAAATAAATATTATTATATTAGCTATGAAATATATTTTTTTTTATAATAAATTTATTTAATTCATAAATATAAATATTATTTACTAGAAATTTGGTTAAAAGTAAATTATTTTATGTGACTAGTTGCATTCTTTTTTTTTTTGATGGAAACAGTATAATATAAAATCGAGCACTCGTACCACTCTACTGGGAGATGGGCTGCGCCGCTACAGTCAACTCGCTCCATGCTGGTGCTAGCAACAGTGCTGAAGTGGAAGTCAACCACGAATCTAGGACTGGGAGTACTGGTGCCATGCTCAGCTGACGTCTGCCATGAATGAACCCGAAATAATGGTACTCCCACCATCCACCGGTCTCTCGACTCTTGGAGCAGTCGAGCAGAGGAGAGCAGGAGCAGTTGAGAGCTCTCTGTGCCGGCCCGGGCCTCTGACGACAGTTGAAGTGGAGGTGGTTGCGCGCTCGCTTCGCCCCGGAACGTAAAGGCGCAATCATGGCAGGTGCTCGCGCCTTCGCCGCGGTCGGGAAAGAAAGCTCGACGCCTTTACGGTTTAAAGCTAGTAGTGCGGTGGTGGTGGTGGTGGCGGCGGCGGCCGGTGGGTTTGCAAAGCTCTGCTGCCTGAGATCCGGTGAATCGCGTATCGCGATGAGCTGTGTGACTTGTGAGAGAGTGCTGTGTAGCTGGGTTGCACCACCAGTTTTGCATCTGTCCTCCGGCATTCTACGTACAGTACAACTCCTACTAGCGCCTTTTGGTGGTTAATCAAGGAAATGGAGCTTTTAATACGGAGTATACTACTACTGTACTTGCTTGTTGGGTTTGGTGTTCGTATGCGCTCCACAAGCGCACATGTGATGTGCTTGTCTTGGCCCAGGTATGATTGGCGTAGCGGGGTATGCCCATGGATTTATTAGGCCAACAAAATGCCGACCATTGTATAATTGGGCCGGTTAAATGGATTGAAAATGATGGCAAATTTCTAGCTTCAGAAAGAGTGCAGACTCTGCCACTTCTCTTCGATGGGGCGGCTAACTGACAAGGAAACGGAGCCGAGAGACGCTCCAACGCAATTGTACATGAAGGCAGGTGCGAAGATTGGCGTTACTCCTATAAATAGAGTATATATGTATCGACCTTCTCGTCGGATTATGCTGCTAGGAAGATTTCCAAGAGTTTCAGTCGCTTTCAGCGTTGATAAATGCAATTGTCGGCTGCGCTGGCAGAGAGTATACATCTCGTTAGGTATGTTTCATCCATCAGCATTGCACGCGGCCCTGCCATATGTACGATTAAGCACTTCGTATGTGTGACGACGTCTTTCGTGGCTGAGATAAGTATATACGTACTCCCTCCGTCTCTATAACTGTCTTTAGAAATCCGTGTTTTCCTCACAGACATCTCGTTAGGTATTTTTTATAATTTAACCCTTTTCTTGTTAAAAATTTACGTTTAGACCCTACAAAAATGTATACACGTTTTTGGACCCTGAGCTCGGCGCCGTGACTTACGGCGCCGAGGTAACACAGCTCGGCGTCATAGGTCATGGCGCCGAGCTAGGAGGGTCCGATTGACGTGCCTGACGATCTGGCAGACGACGTGGCAGAGGTCGGCGCCATGATTCATGGCACCGAGCTCAGAACAAGTAAATATTGCGACTGAATATAGATACAAGCATGCTATAGCCCAACTGGCTAGAGGTGGCGCATTCTATCCAACAGATGCAGGTAAGAAGGCCAAATTTCTATTTTTTTGCAGCCTTTTCAATTTATTTTCTATCTCTATTTTTTCTGATTTTAATGAAATAAGATAAATAAAATATGAATAAACATGCTATTGAGTTATTTAAGGAGAAATTTTTAAAAATATTTTGTATCTCTATTTTTCTGATTTTTAATGAAATAAGATAAAAAAATTATGAATAAACATGATGTTAAATTATTTAAGTAGACCTGGGTTTAATAATATGTTCTCATAATTCTAAAATTATAAGCACTAGAAATATACCTATGTATTACAATGAGGAAAAATTTATTAAATATTTATATCTTTAATTAACAATATAAATTAATGTTATAGATTATAAGAACTAAAATACATTTTTGATGTTTTTTATGTTGTAAGTATATAAATATTAGACGAAAATATATCATAATTTTGATTTTTAATTTTGCTTACAAGTTCTATAGTGAAATATCAAGGTTCATAATTTTTTAACAACACTTAAAATTATCTAATTTAATCTCGAATCAAAGTTGAAAAGAAATCAATAATAGCTAATATGGTAGAGTTGACAAAGAAATAAAAACAGCAAAAAAGGAAAAGATAAAAACTAATTTTAAAAAGATGCAAAGTTGAAAAGAAATAAATAGCTAATAAGTTAGAGTTGAGAAAGAATTAAAAATAAAGCACAAAGGAGAAAAAAAATGAAAAAAAACTACAAAATAGGTTGCAACATAGCCTTTGAACCTAGGTCTGCAAAATGGAAGGTGCTATCTCTAACCAGTTGGGCTATAGAATATTTGTGTTATTTATAGAACACAATACTTACTTGTTCTTAGCTCGGCGCCATGATTCATGGTGCCGACTGCCACATCGTCTGCCAGATCGTCACAGGGTCCAAAAATGTGTATACATTTTTATAGGATCTATACGTGAATTTTTAACAGGAAAAGGGTTAAATTATAAAAAATTAGACCTACTAGACTATCCTATCCTACTATGCGTAATTGCGTGCCTGGACGGCTCGATTGGAGGGAGAAGGCCGTAGTAGAGGATGGGCCTTGGAGCCTTGTCCAGGCCCATTTTGAAATCTAGCTAATGAGTTAGGCCCCTATAGGCCTATAAAAACCAGCTAAAGAGTTGTTAGCCTACGAAGACTGGGGAGTTATTTGACAGTCCCAATCACATCGCATATTTTGATACTAATTTAGAATATTAAATATAAATTAATTATAAATAAATTAACTTTTAAGATAAATCTATTAAGTCTAATTAATTAAATATTTGTATATGTTTATTATAACATTATATTGTTAAATTATGAACTAATTAGATTTAATAGATTTTAATCTTATAAAATAGCATCTATACGTATAATTAATTTTATAATTACTTTTTTAATACTTTAAATTAGTATTGTAAGAGTCGATGTGACAGACACTAACTTTAGTTAGGAAACCAAAAATCATTTCGGCTCGTAAAAGGCAAAAGGGATAAAAAAATACTGACTCATCATCTTTTGGTTCACGGCTACGCTGAACCATGTGTGCACGAATAAATTGATTCAGTGTGATAATAAAAAGAACTTACTCATCAACTCCCACCATCCCTAAATAATTATTGTTTTCGCTTCTCGAGAAATATCTTTAACTAAATATATATTAGAAATATTAATATTTATTATATATAATTAATATTATTGGAAAAATCTTTGGATCTAGTTTTTAATAAAATTATTTGGAGATACTATTATACCAATATTGTATACATTTGTTACAAATCAAGTTAAACTTATGACACATATATAAACTGTGACAGTTAATTAGGAACACTTTGTGCGCCAACAGGTGGGACCCACCTGGTCCACTCATAGCTCTGACATCGGCAAATAGGTGCTCTTAGAGCACCTCCAGTGTTGAATGAAAATCGAACCGAGGGAATGCAAAATCGAACCAAGGACATTGGAGCTATCGAACCATCGTTGTCAGACTAAAAATCGAACTCCAAACTCGGTTCGATGCGAGGGCATAAACAAATAGCAAGATTCCTTTCATGCAACATGGACAGGCAGTCGTGCACAGGAAGGGAGGGTGAGAAAGAGAGAGAATATATTTCTTTAATCGTTGTACACCTATGCACACTATAGCCACCGAACCGTCAAAATGCAAACCAAATACTACTGCCATGGTTCGAATGCAACACTGGAGGTGCCCTTAGAACTCCCTCACACTAGTAGTTCTTGCCCCTCTGTTGCCGCATTGCAAGTTTGGCACTCACTACTCTGCCGTCATTGTGTGGGATATCCTCTACTGGCTGCACCTCTCGGGGCATGTAAAAAAAACTACTGTTTTATGGCAACGACGTTAGAAAGCTGGTTGACACTTATAGCGGCAAACAGAATAAGTTGTAAGTGTAGGGTTGATAATGTTGTTTTTGCAGAAGTATTACAAGATATCAAAATCCAGAGAGAAGAGTGAACTTAAGCTGAGAAACATGGGTAGAGAGGATCTATATGGTATCGATAAGAGAGAGAGGAAGAACATACTTCAGCATAGCATTGACCCAGCAAACAATAGAAAGGGGTGAGGAGGGTTATTGGAAGATTTAACTTCGGCGATACCTAGCAACGTATCGCGTAAAATGAATCATGTGAGCATCTAGGCCCCAGTGGATTTCGGTGATTGGATGACAACGGTAAATTACTATGACTAACGTGTGTTTTGCAGAAACAGTTGAGTTAGGTCATGGTAATGATGATCGTGAGGGCACTATGGTATTCATGCCCCCTTATTGATGGAATTCGTTTGGTTTTCAAAGGATGGACGACGAAGGCTGTGATAGGCTAGTCCTAAGTGTCATTTGGTGTTGAAGGACACTTAGAGTAGCATAGGTCTTTGTTTTATCTTTGGCCGTACTATTAAGAGGGGTTTGAATGGGTAGCTTGACCTAGGTGAGACTTTTGAGTTAGGTGTGGTGCACACTTGTTAACCAAAGCCCTAGGTAGCTTAGAAAGATCCCTAAGATCATAAGGAAGAAAGTTCGTGAAGGGAGCGTCGCAAACCGAAGTCGTTTTGGACTTCAAATAGCGACCGAACGCTCCAACCCTAATGACCGGACGCTAGGGCATGCGTCCGGTCAGTAGTGTTGGCTAAGGAGCGGGTCTGGCTGTGACCGGACGCTCCTCAGTAATCGACCGGACGCACCAGGGGGGTGAGTCCGATCGCATGCAGAGAGGTTCCAGAGAGCAAAATTCATGACCGGACACATGGGAGCGTCCGATCAGCTCTTCGTACGAGTGTCAGTGGTAACGTCAGTTAGCCGTTGGGCACTGACCGGACGCGTCCGGTCACCCCGACAGTGCGTCCGGTCAGTGTGTAAACTGGCTGGACTTACCCCTTCGTGCATGTTTCGAGTTGGGGGTATAAATATGCCTCCCCCTCATTCATGCTGTCACTCTTGCTCATTTGAAAGGTTGACAAACACATTGTGATTCCAAGTGAGTGCAAGAGGCCTAGTGAGGTTGAGAGATTTGATAATTGAGTGATCAAACACCTCATTAGTGAATTGAGAGTAGCAAGTGTGCATCCACTCATCTCATTAGCCTTGCGTTGGTCAAGTGAGAGTTCTTTCTTGTTACTCTTGGTGATCGGCATCACCTAGACGGCTTGGTGGCGATCGGAGAGCTTGATGATCATCCAGAGGCATTGTGGATGACCCAAGCCAAGTTGTGACCGGTAGCGAGCGATTTACCGGGCCGGAGTGGCGAAGAATCAGCTCGTAGTGAGCACTTGATCCTTGCGCGGATCAAGAGGGAGCGATACCCTGCGCGGGTGCTCCAACGAGGACTAGGGGGTGTGCCGACACCTCGATACCTCGGCAAAAAGATCGTCGTGTCATCTCTACTCTCTTTACTACGCATTTACCTTTGAGCAATTCAATTCCGCATTTACTTGTTGTTCATTCAAATTGAATTGTCATGCTAGAGTAGAAATGGTTTAGCGATTGTCTTTTGTGCGGTCAATTCTTGTCATATACACTTCTAGGCACTAGGGGGTTAATTGGGCTTGATAGGTTTTAATTCTTGCAAAAGTTTTTAGAAAATCCCAATTCACCTCCTCTTGGGCATCTTGATCCTTTCAAATCAAATGTAGTACACGAGTATGAGATTTATACTGATCCAGACAAGTAGAATGCCGTAGTAAAGTTGGGAATGAGGTTACTCTTTTGTATTCATATGCTCGGTTACAAGTGTTGTTGCTCCTAACCACAAGTAGATTGGATTTCTAATCTGTTACATAAAAAGCGGATAGATTGATCCTATGTTATCTTTCAAATGTGGTAGCCCTCAGATATTGTTGATTCGCCTTGATCTCCTAGCCCCGTCCGGCCTTTCTTTTTAATAAAATATCACCTAGTTTGCTTGTTTTTCTTTAAACCATTGCTATCTCTAGGCATGTTGCTATTTGTTATTAGCTTTCCAATAGACTGGCAGAGACTACAAATACAATAGATCGCTGGGTACGTGAATGTATGCCATGTGCTGTTGTTGTGCACATACCAGAACATTGAGTAATGAGTACTGCACACTGGTGAGCCACAGCGAAGCCTCAAGCGGGCAAGACCGCTTCGCTTCCGGCGCGTGTGGCGCAGACGCGGCACTCGGCGTTCCCGGCCCGGCGGCCGTCGATGTAGTGCTGGTACATGTAGGAGAGGAACCCCCACACGGCCATGAGCATGGCCACGACCTTGATACCCGTCATCCTGTCCCCGAACAGCGCCACAGCGAACACCGGCACCAGCGGCAGCGCCAGCGTGCACGTCACGTTGGCGAACAGCGACGACACCCTCATGATGAGCCGCACCAGGCCCACGGCCGCCGCCTGCCACGACACCGCCGTGCCCACCAGCGTCAGCACGTACCTCGCCCTCCCGTCCCTGAAAGACGCCATCTCCCCCGGGATGGTCCGCCAGTCCCCCGACGCGAGCAGCCCCGCCACGGACACCGCCGACGCCACCAGGTTCGTGTGCATCTGCATCCGCAGCACCCACCGCGCCGTCCGCGCCCGGATCACCTTCTCGAAGGTGGCCTCGAAGAGCGACAGGATGAGCGCGAACACCGCCGAGGCCGCCAGCACGAGCACGAACCCCGCCGGGTACTTGCCGCGCGGCACGTCGCTGGCGGTCTCGTCGGAGGCAGAGCCCACGCCGAGGAGCGCGGCGGAGAAGGTGAGCACGGCCACGGAGTTGGCGATCAGCGCCGTGAACCGCTGCGCGTTGATGAGGCGCGAGGTGATGGCGTTGAAGCCCAGCTGCGTGGCGGCCACCAGCGAGAAGGTGGACACCGGCAGGTACTGCAGCGCGTACGAGTACATGAGGTTGTCGAAGCCGATCATGACCCCGACGCCCGCGTAGATGGCCAGCATCTTGGACGCCGCCGGCCGGCGGCGCTCGTCCGCTGAGGACGCCGGCGTCATGAGGAGCAGGACGGCCAGAAGCGGCGAGCCGCCAGACTGCGTGAGCGTGGCCATCCACTTGCTGTTGCCGCCGGAGTTGTAGTACAGGCGGCCGAGGAGTGTGGCCACAGTCGTCCCACAGAGAACCATGAGCATGTCCACCAGCACCGTCACCCACCATCGGAAGCTGCCTCTCGTCGTGGTCGTGGACCCGCGCGTGGTGGCCTTGGGTTCATCACGGTCGTCGTCGTGAACGGATTCCTCGTCCGGAATGCCTTGCGCCCAATGAAACACAAAGTTGCGGTCGTAGTACTAGTACTACTATACGGAGTAGTACAATAATGGAAACGAAAAGGAGGCAAATTTGCTACGAACATAAAAGGTAAAATGAGCACTGGCTCTGCTTTTGCGAGAGATCCTTTTTCGTTTCAGTCAATCAGACAACTAGTAGTAATACGTTTTTTTAGAAAATATTTTTTTCAACCTCGACCATCCCACACAAAAGTTTCTAGCTAATCAGGAGAGCAAATAAAAGAGAGAAATTAGGACACAAACTAAAAAGAAAAATCAATCATTTTTTTTTATTTCTCCATTTATTCTTGGGAGTAACTTTGTATGCCAAACGAACAATCCCTCTCACGTCCTCCTGCAGTATTTTAATACGTAGCATGAGCTCTTGGACTTTTGTGGCATGGCTACCCCATTTCAGTTTGCTTTCACCAATCAACTGCCGAATTCAATGGTGATACGGCGGAACATGCAGAAACTGCTTACTGTAGCTTACATATATAATATATATTTTTTTTTTTCAAGTGACAGTCCGAAAGCTACTCTGTTTTTGTAAAGAAACACGTTTAACTGACCAACTTATGAAAAGAAAAAGATTGGGATCTATAGGGGAGATTATCTCAATGCTAGAACGTTGTTTCCTACAATCTTGTAAGCTCAGGGCGGCAAAGCAGCCTGTACAAGAACAGTCGAAGCTGAATCTTTCAGACGCATCAATAATTCAAGGATGAGCAGTTTCCAACCATGCATGAACATAGAAGTAGAACCCTCCAAAAGCTTGCTAACTTTTCAAGACAAGAGGGGGAAACAGGCAAATGAAAAAAATACTCTGGAAATTCAAGAATCTTTTTAAAAATCTACACACGATAAGGCGCAACAAAAGCAACCAGGAAGAAGATGAGAAGGCGAATGATTTAAGTACCTCTGATCTGGAGCTGAATTTCTTGAGCATGCGCCATGCTGCCTACTGAAACTCAAACACCAGGATGAGAGAGGAGGCTGCTTCTGCCTCAACTGTGTTGCCGGCCTGTTTTCTGACACTTCTTGCTAATGAACAATGGACTCCAGGCAGTAGGCACCTTGTGCATCATATATATCGATTCCAACATTCAATAATTCGATAGAGACATATATTTCTAATACTCTGAAGTACTAATTTATTGTTTTGTTTTTCCCCTCATAATGGATCGGGCCCCACCCTCCCGCGAGTACATTTAGGGTCTGTTTGTTTGCCTGGATGAGGCTTTAGGTGTGGCTGAGAACATGCACGTTGTCTTGTTTGTTTGATTGGACCTGTTTTGGGCCTGCCCGACACATTGCTTAAAGTAGTCGTGAGCCATGCTATGGAGAAATGACCGACCTTTTCGTTTCTCGCGGGCCTGGTTAGCTCAATGCGGGCCCGTATCTTTTGTCTCACGTATCGCTCCTCTCTCCATGACGAGAACCTCGCGGCCGTTGATGTGCCACCATCTCGGCGGCCACCGGCGCCACCACCACCGCCCCCGTCTCTCTCCGCTGGACTTAGGGCTCCCCTTAGTAGTCACACATTCAGATCTGTGCACTACTTAGGGCTCTCCTCAGTAGTCAGAGCCTTAAGAGATCCTCTAGAGGTCCAACTCGGTCAAACCCTGGACTTTGGAGTTAGGGTGCCCCTTACCAGGGTTCCCTAGCATATACGATTGCCTTATCCACTAACTACAATGCTTATTTTTTCTGAACCCTAGACAATGACATGTTTCTCAACTACTATGATCAATCATATGTGGGTTGTACAACATATGTGTAAGCATCTAGACCTCCAGTGGGTTTCGGTGATTGGACGACAACGGTAAATTACTATGACTAACGTGTGTTTTGTAGAAACAGTTGAGTTAGGTCATGGTAATGATGATTGTGAGGACGCTATGGTATTCATGTCCCCTTATTGATGGAATTCGTTCGGTTTTCAAAGGATGGACGACGAAGACGGTGATAGGCTAGTTCTAAGTGTCATTTGGTGTTGAAGGACACTTAGAGTAGCATAGGTCTTTGTTTTATCTTTGGTCGTACTATAAAGAGGGGTTTGAATGGGTAGCTTGACCTAGGTGATACTTTTGAGTTAGGTGTGGTGCACACTTGTTAACCAAAGCCCTAGGTAGCTTAGAAAGGTCCCTAAGATCATAAGAAAGAAAGTTCGTTAAGGGAGCGTCGCAAACCGAAGTCGTTTTGGACTCCAAAATGCGACCGGATGCTCGAACCCTAGCGACCGGACACTGAGGCATGCGTCCGGTCAGTAGTGTTGGCTGAGGGGTGGCCCTCGTTGTGACCGGACGCTCCTCAGCAATCGTCTGGACGCACCAGGGGGGTGAGTCCGGTCGCGTCCAGAGAGGTTCCAGAGAGGGTTTTCGATGACCGGACGCGTCCGGCCAGTGGTGACCGGACGCATGAGAGCGTCCGATCAGCACTTCGTACAGTTGTCAGGCTAGACGTCACGTAGCCGTTGGGCACTGAGTATCCAGTTAGCGTGTTGGATCACAAGGATCGTGTTACCCGAAGAACCACCACAAGATGGTACAAGATCCAGTGGAACCAGCACTCTGAAGAAGAAGCCACCTGGGAATCCAAGACTTCTTAGCAAAGAACTATCCCGACTTTCTCGATCTCTGTAGATGTAAGGTTTTGCCTTTTCCTTCTTAAGACGTGGAATCCGGGGCGAGATTTCTTTTAGGGGGGAAGACTGTAACACCTCTGGTGTTTAACTGTAATTAACTTGACATGTCATCATCATTAGTCATTAATCATTCTTGCCTTGCATTTACGTTTGCTTAGTACTGTGTAGCAATCTCTTTTCAAAACCCTAAAAGCCCAAATCTTCCTATAAGGGCAAAAATGGTAATTTCACCTCTGTGCCTAGCTTGTGTAATTCTTGTTCAGTTGGATGTCTTGAAGTTTTGTTGTGTTGGCCAAAGTTCAAAAACCAAAATCAGATTTCAAATCCCTTTGCAAAACCCTGATTTCCAACCCTGGATTTATCCCTCTTGTTGTAATTCAAAATTATTCAAAATTTGAGGTTGGTTCAAAAAGAAAGTTGTGAATCTGATCAAGAGGAACAACTTTGGTATTTACAAATTTCAAAGTTTCTATATAAAATTTGAAGTAATTTCAAATTCATTCAAACTCCAGTTTTTGTCCCTTTTTGAGTTTTCAAAATAATTCAAAACTATTGAGTTTCAGAAAAGTGTATATTAGCAAAGTTGTAGGTTTTGTCAAATGGAACAACTTTCATATATAAAGAATTTTTCATAAGTTTTCAGGTTCAGTTTTGAAATCCAAAGTAATTTTGATTTGAATCAAATTTGAAAAGTGTCCCCTTTCTGTTTTTGAATATAGTTCAAAACTATTTGGAATTTGAAAATGTTCATATAGACAAAGTTGTAGATCTCATTTTTCTGAGCAACTTGGGTATTTTGAGTTTTTGTCGCACAGTTAAATTTTGGGAGAAATTTGCAAAATCAAAAAACTGGCCAAAAGTCAACCCTAGCCCCTCACTGTTTCTCTTCCCCGTAGAGCCAGGGGAGGGGGGGGGCGGCCATGGCGCCGGCGCTGCGCCTGCAGCGCTACGGCTGCTCCCCACGCGCCTCTGTCCTGCCCCAGCCGCTCTCTTGGTCCCCTCCGCACCCGCACGCGGCGCTGACTCCATCTCTCGCCCCTAGCTCCTGCTCGCGCGCCGCCGCGTGGCCATTGCCGGCGCTGTCCCCTGTCGCCGAGCCCCGGCTGCACGCCAGCGCCTCCGCCAGAGTGCAATCGAGTGCACGTGCGCTCCCGAGCTTATCCAGCCATCACCACGGTCTCTACCGCCGCTATCCGCCTCTATAAAAGTCCCGCCGGAGCCTTCCGTCTCGCCCGAGCCTTCCGTCTCGCCCGAGTCCGCTTCGCCCGAGTCAAGCCTCGGCGAGTGCATGCTCTCCGCTTCGCCCGAGCCTCCGGGCCAGGCCTCGGACGAAGCAGTCACTTTCCGACTCGCCCAAGCCCGTTTCGCCCGAGCCCTTCATAGAAGGAGCACAGTGCTCTTTTCTTTTTCTGAAAGTTGTGAATAGTGTTCTGTTTTCTCTTTTTTGTGTGAATTAATCTGTTGTTCCTTAAATCCTGATAAAATTATGGTATGCTCCATGCACTGTGTATATTTTATAAAATAAGAAACTTGACTTTTCTGCAAGAATTTAAAAATGTAAAATCCCTCTTTTAATTAATAAATGGATAGTTTTGGATTTTTAGAAAATTATTTATAACTCCAAAAATCATGAGACTAATTTTTGTGAGCTTCCTATGCCATGTTTAGTCTCTGGTGAAATTTTGAAGTCTTTTAGAACAAGTTGATTTTTGAGCATTTATCTTTAATTGTTAAATAGTGCCTTTTGTTAATTAATGCCTGGAATTATTTGAGCACCTTAATGACCTCCAAAAATTATGAAATTTGTTTTTCCATCTATCTACACCATAATGAACTTATGTGATTAATTTGGTAATTTTTGGAACAACTTCATAAAATGACCTTTTTAAATAATTAAGGAAAATAGAGAAAGTGATTAGGGTTCATGTTGTATGCCCTGTTTTGCATTGTTCATGATAGCATACTCATGTGCATGCATCATTGCATTCGTATAGTCACCGAAGAAGGAGTCAAGATCGAGGGAGCCGCCGACGAACCTGTCCCCGAGGCTACCCCGAGCTCCGACAACTGCCCTGCCGCCTTCGAGCCTGCCCTCTTTGCTCTTCAAGGCAAGCCCCGGTGCATTTACCCTTTCCTTGAATTTATAAAATGATTTCCTTAAATGCTTTTGAGTTAAATTATTGCATTAGGTTTATAGGAGTTGTGTGCTATCCTAATTGATGCACTATCCACCTTGACCACTGATACACCTGATACCTGCTGTTCAAAAGTATTTGAAAAAATGCTTAGCAATGCTTATTGAATTAGACTTTGCAATAAAATGCCAATTTTAAAAGTGTGATCACTTAAGGAATGTTTATGGGAATTTGGTCTTACTCCCCGGCTGTTGGCTAGGTATCTGATCCGTACCTAGTCAATAGCGAGGAGAGGTTGTCCGAGCGTACGGTGCCGTCATGTTGTAGTCCGGGACTCAACAGTTGACACCGACCGGGACAGGGTTGAAAACTGACAGGACTATTACGCTTGGGTGAGATATGACCAAGGTATAGTTCTGGCTGGAAAATTAGGGACCATCCGTATGGGGGCCTGCTGGTCAAGACTTGTAACTATTCACATACTTCGGAAAGCTCTGGCTCCGAGAAATCCTTGATTGGGACCGACAACCGCGCACTGGGAGTGGAGAGATGGCGGAAGTAGCATGTACCCACGTGGTCGTCGTACCTGGAAAGGAGTGGTGTACTGTACTTCCGGGTGGCGTAGGACCGGGTCCAATCTTGGAGGAATCGTGGTAGACGAGTTGGCATATGCAAGCTTGGGTGCTACATATGCAGTGTGGATAGGGATCCTCAGCTGAGTATTATTTATCCGGATTAACGTTGCTCCTCGGTTATGGAGACTTGGTCCACTGACTGTCAACGGAGAGTGGTTCTCAACTAGGAATGTTTTGAAATGTAAAATAAATCATGAATGATGAAGAATTATTGATGAATACTGAATCTTTCAAAATAAAATAAGGTTTACAAAATGCTTTTCTGCAAAATACTTGATCTTGCTTAAGCCTACCTTGACTACCCCAAGCCCTCTCATTCCTGAGTCTTCTCCCTTTTTCTTTAGTCGGGTAAGTCTTGTTGAGTACCCCAGTACTCAGTTTGTTACCCCATGCTGCAGGTTATGACATAGTCCCCGATGTGTCTGCACCCTGCTGCGTGACCATCGTCCAGGAAGAGGGGGAGGCCGATGAGGCCGAAGAATAGTTGTACACCCTCGGGCTGGGTGATTATAAGTATCTTTGCTGTTCTCCACTATGTTGCCTATGTTTATTTCTATTATCAGAACTTGGTTTGTAATAACTGCAACCATAATTTCTATTTGGAACCCTGTTTTGTAAACTAATGTTATTAAGTCTTCCGCTCTTTATTCCGATGTTATTTGTAAAAGTATGCAATGCTGTAAACCGAATTGTGAGATGATCCTGCGGACATTGGGCAACTGATGTAGCCCGGTGGCGAACAGGTCTTAATCACATGGAACATGGGTCGGCTGTCAGGGGGATTTGACAGGGACACGTGGGCCATGGGGATTTGGGTCGTTTCCGTCAACAGAGTGGTATCGGAGCATCTCACTTTAACGTTGCAGTGTTTCGTTTTTTGCGAAAACTTCAAAAGACCTTTTGAGTCCAATAAACTAACTTGATATTTGAGTCCAATTGCTTCTCTCATCTGTCTCTCATATGGCAACACTAGCTAGTGGAACAACATGTTTTAAGCCCATGTACTTTACTTATTTATTTGCATTGGCTTTGTTCCGTAGGAACGATTCATGCATCATGTCATAATCACTTAAGTTAACTTCCTCTCTAAGTTCGTTGGGGAGTATGCCTTTACCTGTTCTTGCTAGCCTTTTCTCATCCATCTTCTCTAATCCAGACATGGCCCGTATCAAGCTGACTGCCCGCAAGTCGACTGGACCGCATGGTGTGTGCCACGCCACCAGCTGGCACCACGCGCTGGGGAGGAGACTGGAGAATCTTCCAACGGTCGTCCATTTCCCGCCGCACCCGTAAGAACCTGAGGAGGAAATCAAGGATCTGAAGGCTGAGCTGAAGAACTTGGAGCATGACTTCTACCACTCACGCCTGAGTTTTTATGAGGCACGAGCTTCCTTGGAGCAGGCCAACCGAATACGGTTCACGCTATCGAGCAGCGCAATGATGCTTGGACCGCGAGGACGTTACCAGAGCCCAGCTCCACGGACTGCAGCAGTACACAGCTCAGATCGAACAGTTCAATGATATGCTTCATGAGGAAGTGCATCAGCTTTATGTTCAACTCCACCCCTTGGTACCCCCGGTTATGGAAGACCCTGAGGACGGAGTGGTGGAGGAACCAGAAGTGGAACAAGGGCCAGGCGAGAACGAAGAAGTTGAAACCTGTCGAAGATGCCTACGCTGAAGACGAGGAGGAGGAGGAGGAGGATCCTGAGCTCATCCTCGAAGAAGACGACGACGAAGACATGATCATCATCGACGACGACTAGACTCGTAGTGTCTGTACCATCTGCTTACCTAAAACCTTAGCTAGGTTTGGGGGCGTTAGTCTGTCTGTTGCCAAGTCTGCATGTATCTTTCTTTTCGCATCTTTTCCCTTTATCGGTCTGTATCATCTGGCAGTCACCTTATCAAGTCATCAGTCTTTTGTATCAGAAAAAGCTATCAGTCTGTTGTTTTCAGAATCCTATCTATGAATGCTAAGTTCCAAGTGCTTAACAGATGCCTGTGAACACTCGCACTGGAGCTGGAGGTTCTGATGATGCCAACCTCCCACCCTCACCTGTCCCAGCTACCCTAGCAGATGCCATTGCAGCCTTGGCCGCCGCTGCCAACCTAATGGCTCAAAACCAAGGACAGCAGAACTTTCACCGTGGTCGCCACAAACATCAACCAAGAGACCACCTATGTGGAATTCACCGAAACTCGTCCACCGTCTTCCCAAGGCCGATGAACCCCTCGAAGCTGATGATTGGCTCCGCACCATGGAGCAGAAGTTTGGTCTCTCAACTGCACTGAAATCCAGAAGCCCGTTGCGCTTCACAGCGCACCAGCTTCGTGGTCCGGCAAGTGCTTGGTACGCCAACCTGTTGGCTGCCCAGCCAGAAGGTCATCGGTTGACCTGGGAAGAGTTCCGCACTGCTTTCCGTGCTCATCACATCCCTTCCGATTAATGAAATTGAAGCTTGATCAGTTCCTGGCTCTCCAACAGAAAGACTCCACAGTCATGCAGTATGTGGGTCATTCAATCATCTCAGCCAGTATGCCTCAGAGTATGTCAACACAGATGAGAAGAAGAGGGATTGTTTCCTCAGAGGACTGCACCCAAAGATCCGCAGGAGCTTGTCCAATAACCTGACTGGGTCTTATCACGATGTTTGTTGACCGGCTGTTGCTTTTGAAGAAAGCAATCGCCAGTACCAGGAAGAGAAGAAGAAGAAGAAAGCAGGGTCAAGCAGCTTCTCTGGCGGTCACAAACGCCAGAGAATCATCTATCACCCCAGCCACCACCACAATCGTCTACCTTACCCAACCAAAGTGGTCGTCCGTACCGCGGCCACCACCCATAATGCCAACCAGCAGAGTGCCACACAGCCGAACGCCCCAGGTGTTCGTATGACCACTCCACAAACAGCCTACAACCATCCCTGCTACAACTGTGGCCAGCTTGGTCACTGGTCTCGTGAGTGCCCAAAGCCCAAGAGGTATGCCCAGAATGCTCAGAAGAATCCTGGAGGATCTCAGCCGCAGCAGCACCGTGCACAGCAGCAGCATGCTCAGAAGGGCAAGATTGTCAAGAAGCACGGAGCACAGCTCTACTACACCGCTGTCAGCGATATACCAGAAGGGGAGCCCGTCATGATCGGTAGGTTTCCTGTTGCCAATCACCCTGCAGTTGTGTTGTTTGATTCTGGTGCATCGCATTCCTTCATCAGTCGTACTTTTCATCAAGCATGAAATATCAATTGAGGATTTAAAAGAAGTTTCTGCATATTTTCGCCTGGAGGGCGTATAAGTACTAAGGAAGTGGTTCGCAGTATACCAGTAAGGTTGGGGGAACATGTATTTCTCCCACCACATGATAGTGCTTCATGATCAGGAGATAGATGTCATCCTAGGCATGAATTGGATGTGTCAGTATAAAGCCATGATCGACATCCTGAATAGAGTTGTGAGAGTGGATATTCCTAACAGTACCGCCAAACTCCTTCTCCAACTTCCAATGCCTCAAAAACCAGCAGCCACTCAAATAAATACCGCCTATGTCTGAAACCCGGGACATCCCCGTGGTTTGTGAATTCCCTGATGTTTTTCCTGAGGATTTGCCTGGTCTGCCTCCTGACCGTGACATTGAGTTTGCCATAGAGCTAAAGCCCGGGACTGCTCCTATATCCCGCAGAGCTTATCGAATGCCTCCCAGAGAGTTGGCAGAACTAAAAATCCAATTACAAGATTTGTTGGACAAGGGTTTCATTCGCCCAAGCTCGTCTCCTTGGGCTGTCCTGCAATCTTTGTAAAGAAGAAAGACAAGACTCTCAGAATGTGCATTGACTATCGCCCACTCAATGAGGTCACCATCAAAAATAAATATCCCTTGCCTCGTATTGATCTTCTCTTTGACCAGTTAGCTGGAGCCAAAGTATTCTCCAAGATCGATCTCAGATCTGGCTACCACCAAATAAAGATTCGTCCTGAAGATATTCCTAAAACAGCTTTCACCACCAGATACGGCCTATATGAGTACTTGGTCATGTCCTTCGGTTTGACCAATGCCCCTGCTCATTTCATGTACCTCATGAACTCTGTGTTCATGCCAGAGCTTGATAAATTCGTGGTCGTGTTCATTGACGACATCCTTGTCTACTCAAAAACCCCTGAAGATCACGCCGAACATCTTCGTATCGTTCTTTCCCGTCTCAGAGAACATCAGCTGTATGCCAAGTTCAGTAAATGTGAGTTCTGGTTAGATCAGATACAGTTTCTTGGTCATGTCCTATCCGCTGAAGGTGTGTCAGTTGACCCTGGTAAAGTGGCAGACATTCTGGATTGGAAGCCACCTACCACTGTTCATCAAGTCCGCAGTTTTATGGGAATGGCAGGATATTATCGTCGATTCATTCCGGATTTCTCAAGAATCGCCAAGCCTATCACTGAGTTAGTAAAGAATTCTGTGAAGTTTGTCTGGTCACCAGCCTGTGAGCAAGCCTTTCAAACGTTGAAGAAACTGTTGACCACATCACCAGTGTTAGCCCAGCCGAACATCGAGAAGCCCTTTGATGTCTACTGTGATGCATCTGGTACTGGTTTGGGCTGTGTTTTGATGCAAGAAGGTCGAGTGATCGCATATGCCTCCCGACAGCTTAAGCGACATGAAGAGAATTACCCCCAACTCATGATCTCGAGTTAGCAGCAGTAGTGCATGCCTTGAAGATCTGGCGTCATTATTTGTTGGGCAGTACCTGTAATGTGTACACTGATCACAAAAGCCTGAAGTATATCTTCACTCAAGAGGAACTGAATATGAGGCAGAGAAGATGGCTTGAGTTAATTAAGGACTATGATCTTGAAGTGCATTACCATCCGGGTAAGGCGAATGTGGTTGCCGATGCACTCAGTCGCAAGTCTTATTGCAACTGTCTGATGATGAAACCCTATGATTCTTCTTTGTGTTATGAGCTAGAAAAGTTGAATTTGAAATGATTCCACAAGGAACTCTGAATAATATCAGAATAGAAACCCCTATCAGAGAGCAGATCATCGTTGCACAGAAAGATAACCCTGGAATCAAGCACATCATCGAAAAGTCCAATCCGGAAAGGCTGATTGTTTCAGGATCGATGATGCAGGAGTAGTATGGTTTAAGAATCGGTTAGTAGTTCCTAAAGTGCCTGAGTTAAGAAAGTTAATCCTTGATGAAGCACACTTGACTAGATTCTCCATCCACCCTGGCAGCAACAAAATGTACCAGGATTTGAAGCAGCAATTCTGGTGGACAAAGATGAAGATTGAGATCGCCCGGTATGTCGCTCAGTGCGATACCACCTGCCCGAAAGTCAAAGCCGTGCACATGAAGCCCGGAGGAGAATTGCAACCTTTACCTATACCTGCTTGGAAATGGGACGATATCAGTATGGACTTTATCAATGGTCTACCCAAGACATCAAGAGGTTTTGATTCCATATGGGTGATCGTGGATCGCCTCACTAAGCAAGCTCACTTCCTGCCAGTAAGACCAGTACCACTTACACCGTCCCCACTTATGCCACTTTGTACAAGAACCGCATAGTGAAACTCCATGGCATACCCAAGAGCATTATCTCTGATCGTGGTACCCAGTTTGTCGCAAGTTTTGGAAAGCGTTCCATACCTCACTTGGAACCAAGCTCTTGCATAGTACGGCATATCATCCGCAAACAGATGGACAAACTGAGCTAGTCAACCAAGTGTTAGAGGATATGTTGAGAGCATGTGTGCTCACCTTCGCAGATACTTGGGATGACTGTTTGCCCTTGGCAGAGTTCTCATATAATAACAGTTACCAAGAGAGCATCAAGATGGCACCCTTTGAAGCACTGTACGGCCGCCGTTGTCGTACACCTCTCAATTGGTCTGAACCCGGAGAAAGGGAATTCTTTGGAGTTGACCTAGTAAAAGATATGGAAGAGAAAGTCAAGCAAATACAAGAGAACATGAAGATTGCACAGTCTCGACAGAAAAGTTATGCTGACAAGAGACGTCGACCTCTGCAGTTCGAGATCGGGGATTATGTGTACCTAAAGGTCTCACCCACCAAAGGAGTCACTCGTTTTGGAGTCAAAGGAAAGTTAGCACCCCCTACATTGGTCCCTTTGAGATTCTGGATCGTTGTGGCAAGGTCGCTTACAAGCTAAGTTTGCCCGATCATCTTTCAGCAGTTCATAATGTGTTTCATGTCTCCCAACTCAAGAAGTGTCTCCGAATACCTGAACATGTGGTTGAAGTTGAAGGCGTTGAGCTAGAACCAGATCTGTCATACACTGAGTATCCAGTTCGCGTGTTGGATCACAAGGATCGTGTTACCCGAAGAACCACCACAAGATGGTACAAGATCCAGTGGAACCAGCACTCTGAAGAAGAAGCCACCTGGGAATCCGAAGACTTCTTAGCAAAGAACTATCCCGACTTTCTCGAATCTCTGTAGATGTAAGGTTTTGCCTTTTCCTTCTTAAGACGTGGAATCTCGGGGCGAGATTTCTTTTAGGGGGGAAGACTGTAACACCTCTGGTGTTTAACTGTAATTAACTTGACATGTCATCATCATTAGTCATTAATCATTCTTGCCTTGCATTTACGTTTGCTTAGTACTTGTGTAGCAATCTCTTTTCAAAAACCCTAAAAGCCCAAATCTTCCTAAAGGGCAAAAATGGTAATTTCACCTCTGTGCCTAGCTTTGTGTAATTCTTGTTCAGTTGGATGTCTTGAAGTTTTTGTTTGTGTTGGCCAAAGTTCAAAAACCAAAATCAGATTTCAAATCCCTTTGCAAAACCCTGATTTCCAAACCCTGGATTTATCCCTCTTGTTGTAATTCAAAAATTATTCAAAATTTGAGGTTGGTTCAAAAAGCAAAGTTGTGTATCTGATCAAGAGGAAACAACTTTGGTATTTACAAATTTCAAAGTTTATATATAAAATTTGAAGTAATTTCAAATTCATTCAAACTCCAGTTTTTGTCCCTTTTTGAGTTTTCAAAATTAATTCAAAAACTATTGAGTTTCAGAAAAAGTGTATATTAGCAAAGTTGTAGGTTTTGTCAAATGGAACAACTTTCATATATAAAGATTTCAAGTTTCAGTTTGAAATCCAAAGTAATTTTGATTTGAATCAAATTTGAAAAGTGTCCCCTTTTCTATTTTTGAATATAGTTCAAAACTATTTGGAATTTGAAAATGTTCATATTGACAAAGTTGTAGATCTCATTTTTCTGAGCAACTTTGGTATTTTGAGTTTTTGTCGCACAGTTTCAATTTTGGGAGAATTTGCAAAATACAAAACTAGCCAAAGTCAAACCCTAGCCCCTACACTGTTCTTTCTTCCCCGTAGAGCCAGGGGGAGGGGGGGGGCCCGGCCATGGCGCCGGCGCTTCGCGCCTGCAGCGCATACGGCTGCTCCCCACGCGCCTCTGTCCTGCCCCAGCCGCTCCTTGGTCCCCTCCGCACCCGCACGCGAGCGCTGACTCCATCTCTCGGCCCCTACTGCTCCTCCTGCTCGCCGCCGCCGCGTGGCCATTGCCGGCGCTGCCTGCGCCCGAGCCCCGGCTGCACGCCAGCGCCTCCGCCAGAGTGCAATCGAGTGCGCGTGCGCTCACCGAGCTTATCCAGCCACATCACCACGGTCTCTACCGGCCGCTATCCGCCTCTATAAAAGCCCCGCCGGTGCTCGAGCTGTCC
This sequence comes from Coix lacryma-jobi var. lacryma-jobi, assembly GCA_009763385.1. Taxonomy (NCBI): domain Eukaryota; kingdom Viridiplantae; phylum Streptophyta; class Magnoliopsida; order Poales; family Poaceae; genus Coix; species Coix lacryma-jobi. The sequence goes on along the minus strand of CM019830.1, from coordinate 14,746,138 downwards.
CACACTCAGCTCCGCCACCGTCGCCACCTCACACCAGAGCTCCCAGCCCTCAACCACCTAGCCCGAAAGCTCCGCCTTGAGCTCGTGAAGCTTTCCCACCCCTCAATTTCACCTCCCCCGCCTCCAATCGCCCGGAAGCGTAACCTCATCTTCCCAAACTCCGACGGAAACCCGGTGAACTCGGGTTTGTCAAATACTCCCTCACGGCCACGATCATCTTCCCCTGACCCCTGTGTCAGCTTCCTCGACTCCGCGCGACTCTAACCAGGCCCTTGCGGTCTCGTGTGTTGCGCAGGATCGCCGACTCGCCGGAGTGCCGCCGCGGTCGTCTCCTTCCTCGAGGCCTCCTTCCTCGAGCCTCACCCTCGAGCACGTGTCGAGCCTCAGCCTCGAGCCTCACCCTCGAGCAGTCCCGAGCCACACCCTCGAGCCCTGCCTCCGACCCGTGGTAAGCACCGAAAGCCTCCGGTCTCTGCTTCCACTCCGTTCTCGCCGAGCCTCCCAGTCAGGCCTCGGACGGACGCTTGCTTTTCCGTCTCGCCCGAGCCTTCCGTCTCCCGAGCCTTCCGTCTCGCCCGAGTCCGCTTCGCCCGAGTCAAGCCTCGGCGAGTGCATGCTCTCCGCTTCGCCCGAGCCTCCGGGCCAGGCCTCGGACGAAGCAGTCACTTCCGACTCGCCCGAGCCCGTTTCGCCCGAGCCCTTCATAGAAGGAGCACAGTGCTCTTTTCTTTTTCTGAAAGTTGTGAATAGTGTTCTATTTTCTCTTTTTGTGTGAATTAATCTGTTGTTCCTTAAATCCTGATAAAATTATGGTATGCTCCATGCACTGTGTAGTATTTTATAAAAATAAGAAACTTGACTTTTCTGCAAGAATTTAAAAATGTAAAAATCCCTCTTTTAATTAATAAATGGATAGTTTTGGATTTTAGAAATTATTTATAACTCCAAAATCATGAGACTAATTTTTGTGAGCTTCCTATGCCATGTTTAGTCTCTGGTGAAATTTTGAAGTCTTTTAGAACAAGTTGATTTTTGAGCATTTATCTTTAATTGTTAAATAGTGCCTTTTGTTAATTAATGCCTGGAATTATTGAGCACCTTAATGACCTCCAAAAATTATGAAATTTGTTTTTCCATCTATCTACACCATAATGAACTTATGTGATTAATTTGGTAATTTTTGGAACAACTTCATAAAATGACCTTTTTAAATAATTAAGGAAAATAGAGAAAGTGATTAGGGTTCATGTTGTATGCCCTGTTTGCATTGTTCATGATAGCATACTCATGTGCATGCATCATTGCATTCGTATAGTCACCGAAGAAGGAGTCAAGATCGAGGGAGCCGCCGACGAACCTGTCCCGAGGCTACCCCGAGCTCCGACAACTGCCCTGCCGCCTTCGAGCCTGCCCTCTTGCTCTTCAAGGCAAGCCCCGGTGCATTTAACCTTTCCTTGAATTTACAAAATGATTTTCTTAAATGCTTTTGAGTTAAATTATTGCATTAGGTTTATAGGAGTTGTGTGCTATCCTAATTGATGCACTATCCACCTTGACCACTGATACACCTGATACCTGCTGTTCAAAAGTATTTGAAAAACATGCTTAGCAATGCTTATTGAATTAGACTTTGCAATAAAATGCCAATTTTAAAAGTGTGATCACTTAAGGAATGTTTATGGGAATTTGGTCTTACTCCCCGGCTGTTGGCTAGGTATCTGATCCGTACCTAGTCAATAGCGAGGAGAGGTTGTCCGAGCGTACGGTGCCGTCATGTTGTAGTCCGGGACTCAACAGTTGACACCGACCGGGACAGGGTTGAAAAACTGACAGGACTATTACGCTTGGGTGAGATATGACCAAGGTATAGTTCTGGCTAGAAAATTAGGGACCATCCGTATGGGGGCCTGCTGGTCAAGACTTGTAACTATTCACATACTTCGGAAAGCTCTGGCTCCGAGAAATCCTTGATTGGGACCGACAACCGCGCACTGGGAGTGGAGAGATGGCGGAAGTAGCATGTACCCACGTGGTCGTCGTACCTGGAAAGGAGTGGTGTACTGTACTTCCGGGTGGCGTAGGACCGGGTCCAATCTTGGAGGAATCGTGGTACTCCTCCGGTGGCTCATCAAATGAAGATAGTGATGATGAGAAGGAGAAGGTGGCCGCTCTAGTCATTGGATCCTCTACACCACCACCACCACCGTCGCCATCATCATCTACACACCTATGCCTCATGGCTAAGGGTGACCGGAAGGTACAAAGCGATGATGACTCTAGTGATAGTGATAGTGATGGTGAATTTGAGGCACCTACTTATGATGAGCTTGTTAAATTGCTAAATGACTACTCTAAAATCATAAGAAAGACTAGAGCTAAAAATGAAAAGCTTGTTGATGATAATAAATCTCTTGTTGAGAAATATGATCATGCTATTCATGGTAGTGATGAGTTAAAAGATGAACTTGCTACTATGTCATCATCCATCAAGGAGCTCAAGTCCTCTAACAAGGAGCTCAAAGCTAAAAATGAAAAAACTTGATAAGATGCATAGTGATTTTACCACTAGTTATGCTTTGCTCAAAGAACAATACACTCAAGTGAAAGTTGACTATGATGCTCTCACCATTACTTATGATATGCTCTCACATGAGACACATGATGCTCCTAACCTTGTTGTTAAGTGTGACATAGCAACATCTTGTGAGGACTTGGTTAGTGAACATAATGAGCAAAGAGCTAGTGGCAAGGGCAAGAGTGTGGTTGTGGCCGATCACTATGATGATTATGTCAAGATCAAGAATGAGAATGCAAACTCAAGGTTGATCTAGAGAAGCTTACAACCACAAAGCAAGTCATCATTGAGACCCAAGATGATGAGTATAGTATGTCACTTGAGCTAGACATGCTAAAAGAAGAGAACAAGAGATTGAAGATGGAGAGGGATTACAAAATGACACCATCTCAATTGCAACTCCAACAAGAGAATGACAAGCTAAAGAAGGAGAAAGAGCACCTCACCACGGATTCGGTGACGGAACGACCCTAATCCTATGGCCCACGTGTCCCTGTCAACCTCTGACAGCCGAACCCATGTTCCATGTGATTAAGACCTGTTCGCCACCGGGCTACATCAGCGCCCAATGTCCGCAGGATCATCTCACAATTCGGTTACAGCATTGCATACTTTTACAAATAACATCGGAATAAAGAGCGGAAGACTTAAATAACATTAGTTTTACAAAACGAGGTTTCAAATGAGGTAAGGAGTACGGTTATTACAAACCATTGTTCGGGTGATTCAAAGTAGACAACGTAGCGGAAACATTAACATAACGATACATGTAACACCCAGCCCGAGGGTGCACGTTTACTCATCGGCCTCATCGGCCTCTTCCTGGACGAAGGTCACGCAACAGGGTGCGAGACACATCGGGGTCTCAGGCATACCTGCAACATGGGTAACAAACCCTGAGTACTGGGGTACTCAACAAGACTTACCCGACTAAAGAAAAAGGGAGAAGACTCGGGAATGAGAGGCTTAGGGTAGTCAAGGTAAGGCTTAAGCAAGATCAAGTATTTTGTAGAAAAGCATTTTTGTAAACCTTATTTTATTTTTGAAAGATTCAGTATTTCTCAATTCTTCATCATTCATGATTCATTTTACATTTCAAAACATTCCTAGTTGAGAACCACTCTCCGTTGACAGTCAGTGGACCAAGTCTCCATAACCGAGGAGCAACGTTAATCCGGATAAATAATACTCAGCTGAGGATCCCTATCCACACTGCATATGTAGCACCCAAGCTTGCATATGCCAACTCGTCTACCACGATTCCTCCAAGATTGGACCCGGTCCTACGCCACCCGGAAGTACAGTACACCACACCAATCCGGGACTTTAACCCACGTGGGTACATGCTACTTCCGCCATCTCTCCACTCCCAGTGCGCGGTTGTCGGTCCAATAAAGGATTCCTCGGAGCCAGAGCTTTCCGAAGTATGTGAATAGTTACAAGTCTTGACCAGCAGGCCCCCATACGGATGGTCCCTAATTTTCCAGCCAGAACTATACCTTGGTCATATCTCACCCAAGCGTAATAGTCCTGTCAGTTTTTCAACCATGTCCCGGTCGGTGTCAACTGTTGAGTCCCGGACTACAACATGACGGCACCGTACGCTCGGACAACCTCTCCTCGCTATTAACTAGGTACGGATCAGATACCTAGCGAACAGCCGGGGAGTAAGACCAAAATTCCCATAAACATTCCTTAAGTGATCACACTTTTAAAATTGGCATTTTATTGCAAAGTCTAATTCAATAAGCATTGCTAAGCATTTTTCAAATACTTTTGAAAAGCAGGTATCGGGTGTATCAGTGGTCAAGGTGGATAGTGCATCAATTAGGATAGCACACAACTCCTATAAACCTAATGCAATAATTTAACTCAAAAGCATTTAAGGAAATCATTTTATAAAATTCAAGGAAAGGGTTAAATGCACCGGGGCTTGCCTTGGATGGCAAAGAGAGCAGACTCGGGGTAGGTATAGGTGTTGGAGCTCGGGGTCGCCTCGGGAGTTGGTTCGTCAACAGCGGCCTCGACTCTGGTACCTTCTTCGTCAACTATACGGATGCAATGATGAATGCTCATGAGAATGATGATATGGACTTATGGTGCAAGACAATTCCACTGAATCTAGATTACTCTTAGGCAAGGCATAATCGAAATCTAGGTTGAGCATAAAAGGTAACCATTTCTTTCTTAAGCATTATTGATGTTAGGCCTTATTATAATTATCCTAAGTATTAACCAAACATATCATCACAAACATCATAGACCAAAGGGTAGGAGGTCTATGAACATCATTCAATCCAAAGATCACATCATTAAACACTTATTACCAACCCTAATCCATCCTTTCTATTTTTCTTAATTTATTTAAAAGGTCATTTTATGAAGTTGCTCCAAAATACAATAATCACATAGTAAGGCATAAACAAGATGGCAAAACAAATTTCATAATTTTTGGAGGTCATTAAGGTGCTCAATAAATCTAAACATTTAATTAACAAAAGGCACTATTCCTTAATTAAAATAAATGCTCAAAAATCAACTTGCTCCAAATGTACTTCAAAATTTTACCAGAGGTTCAGCATGTTATAACAAGGTCTCAAAAATTTATCTCAAGATTTTTGGAGTTATAGATCACTTCTCCAAAAATACCAAAACCTATCATTTATTCAATTAAAAGAGAGATTTTACATTTTTCAAATTCTTGCAGCAAAAGTCAAGTTTCATATTTTTATAAAATACTACACAGAGCAAGGAGCATACCATATTTTCTCAAGATTTAAGGAACAACAGATTAATTCACACAAAAAAGAGAAAACAGAACACTATTCACAATTCCCCAAAAAGGAAAAAGAGCACTGTGCTCCTTCTATGAAGGGCCCGGGCGAAACGGGCTCGGGCGAGTCGGAAAGTGAGTGCTCCGTCCGAGGCCTGGCCCGGAGGCTCGGGTGAAGCGACTCGGGCGAGATGGAAGGCTCGGGCGAGACGGAAGGCTCGGGCGAGACGGAAAAGCAAGCGTCCGTCCGAGGCCTAGCTCGACGAAGCGGAGGGTGCATGAGTCCGCTCGAGGCTTGGGCTCGGGCGAGACGGAAACGCGTGCTCGAGGCTTGGGCTCGGGCGAGACGGAGTGGAAGCAGAGGCCGGAGGCCTCGGGTGCTTACCACGGATCGGAGGCAGGGCTCGAGGGTGTGGCTCGGCACGTGCTCGAGGGTGAGGCTCGAGGAAGGAGGCTCGACACGTGCTCGAGGGGCGGTGGTTCGGTGGAGCTCTTTCGGCGGCGAGCGGCGAGCGGCGCTCCGACGACCCTGCGCAACACACGAGACCGTAAGGGCCTGGTCAGAGTCGCACGGAACCAAGGAAGCTGACACAGGGGTCAGGGGAAGGCATCCGTGACCGGAGAGGGAGTATTTCACGAACCGAGTTCACCGGGTTTCCGCCGGAGATAGGAACGATGGGGTTACGCCGGGCGATTGGAGGCGGTAGAGATGAAATTGAAGGGTGGGAAAGCTTCACGAGCTCAAGGCGGAGCTTCTGAGCTAGGTGGTGGAGCGGCGGAGGCACTGGACTGGCCTGGCCACGGTGGCGGAGATGAGTGAAGAGCTCGAGCTCCGGCGGGGCTTTTATAGGCGCGGCCTGAGGCCGGTAGAGAGCACGGCGAGGCGCGGATAAGATCGGCGGGAGCGTGCGCACTCGATTGCGCTAAGGCGGAGGGTGATGGCGTGCAGCCGGGGCCGGTGCGCAAGCTTGGCCGGCAATGGCCACGCGGCGGCGGCGCGCTGGACACGGTAGGGGACGGGAGCGGGGTCAACTGTGCGCGTGCGGGTGCGAAATGATGGTGGCGACAACGGCGGCAGGTTGGTGGCGCGTGGGGAGCAGCCAGACGCGCTGCAGGCGCAGCGCCGGCGCCATGGCCGGGCCCCCCCCTGGCCCTAGCTGGAAGAAGAACAGTGCTAGGGGATAGGGTTTGACTTTGCTGGTTTCTGTATTTTGCAAACTTCTCCCAAAATTTGAACTGTGCGACAAAAACTCAAAATACCAAAGTTGCTCAGAAAAAATGAGATCTACAACTTTGTCAATATGAACATTTTCAAATTCCAAATAGTTTTTGAACTATATTCAAAAACAGAAAAGGGGACACTTTTCAAATTTGATTCAAATCAAAATTACTTTGGATTTCAAACATGAAACTTGAAAATCTTTATATATGAAAGTTGTTCCATTTGACAAAACCTACAACTTTGCTAATATACACCTTTTCTGAAACTCAATAGTTTATGAAATAATTTTGAAAACTCAAAAAGGGACAAAAACTGGAGTTTGAAAGAATTTGAAATTACTTCAAATTTTATATAGAACTTTGAAAATCTGTAAATACCAAAGTTGTTTCTCTTGGCCAGATCTACAACTTTGCTTTTTGGACCAACCTCAAATTCTGGATAATTTTGAATTACAAAAGGAGAGATAAAAATCCAGGGTTTGGAAATCAGGGTTTTGCAAAAGGGAAAATCAAATCAAAACTGATTTTTGAACTTTGATCAATGCAGCAAACATCAGGGCACTAAATTTGAACAAGAATTAAATAGAACTAGGCACAGAGGTGAAATTACCATTTTGCCCTTATAGAGAGAATTGGGCTTTTAGGGTTTTTGAAAAGGGAATCAAGGCATAGCAATTAGGCAAATCAAATGCATCACAGGAAATGATTAATGCTTAAGATGATGACATGTCAAGTTAATTACATTTAAACACCAGGGGTGTTACAGCCTTCCCCCCTAAAAGAAATCTCGCCCCGAGATTCCACGTCTTAAGAAGGAAAAGGCAAAACCTTACATCTACAGAGATTCGAGAAAGTCGGGATAGTTCTTTGCTAAGAAGTCTTCGGATTCCCAGGTGGCTTCTTCTTCAGAGTGCTGGTTCCACTGGATCTTGTACCATCTTGTGGTGGTTCTTCGGGTAACACGATCCTTGTGATCCAACACGCGAACTGGATACTCAGTGTATGACAGATCTGGTTCTAGCTCAACACCTTCAACTTCAACCACATGTTCAGGTACTCGGAGGACACTTCTTGAGTTGGAGAGACATGAAACACATTATGAACTGCTGAAAGATGATCGGGCAAACTTAGCTTGTAAGCGACCTTGCCACAACGATCCAGAATCTCAAAGGGACCAATGTAGCGGGGTGCTAACTTTCCTTTGACTCCAAAACGAGTGACTCCTTTAGTGGGTGAGACCTTCAGGTACACATAATCTCCAATCTAGAACTGCAGAGGTCGACGTTCCTTGTCAGCATAACTTTTCTGTCGAGACTGTGCAATCTTCATGTTCTCTTGGATCTGCTTGACTTTCTCTTCCATATCTTTACTAGGTCAACTCCAAAGAATTCTCTCTTCTCCGGGCTCAGACCAATTGAGAGGTGTACGACAACGACGGCCGTACAGTGCTTCAAAGGGTGCCATTTTGATGCTCTCTTGGTAACTGTTATTATATGAGAATTCTGCCAAGGGCAAACACTGATCCCAAGTATCTGCGAAGGTAAGCACACAGGCTCTCAACATATCTTCTAACACTTGGTTGACTCTCTCAGTCTGTCCATCAGTCTGCGGATGATAAGCCGTGCTATACAATAGCTTGGTTCCAAGTGAGGCATGGAACGCTTTCCAGAACTTAGCGACAAACTGAGTACCACGATCTGAGATGATGGTCTTGGGGATGCCATGGAGCTTCACTATGTTGTTTTTGTACAAGGTGGCATAAGTTGGGGCGGTATAACTTGTTTTGACCGGTAGGAAGTGAGCTTGCTTCGTGAGACGGTCCACTATCACCCAAATGGAATCGAATCCCTTTTGAGTCTTGGGTAATCCATTGATAAAATCCATGCTGATATCCTCCCATTTCCAACCAGGTACTGACAAAGGTTGCAGCTCTCCTCCGGGCTTCATATGCACAGCCTTGACTTTCTGACATGTATCGCAACGAGCGACATGTCGAGCGATTTCGATCTTCATCTTTGTCCACCAGAATTTTTGCTTCAAGTCTTGGTACATCTTGTTGCTGCCAGGATGGATGGCAAATCTGGTTGAGTGTGCTTCATCAAGGATTATCTGTCTCAGTTCAGGTACCTTGGGAACTACCAGACGGTTCTTGAACCATACCACTCCTTCATCATCAATCCTGAAACAGTCAGCCTTTCCAACTTGAACCTTTTCGATGATGTGCTTGATTCCGGGGTTATCTTTCTGTGCAGCTATGATCTGTTCTCTGATAGAGGTTTCTACTCTGACATTGCCTAGACTTCCTTGTGGAACCATTTCAATACCCCGCTTCTCTAGTTCATAGCATAGGGAAGATTCATAGGATTTCATAACCAGGACAGTTACAGTATGACTTGCGACTGAGTGCATCGGCGACCACATTCGCCTTACCCGGATGGTAATGCACTTCGATATCATAGTCCTTGATTAACTCAAGCCATCTTCGCTGCCTCATGTTCAGCTCTTCTTGGGTGAAGATATACTTAGGCTCTTGTGATCTGTGTACACATTGCAGGTACTGCCCAACAGATAATGACGCCATATCTTCAAGGCATGAACCACTGCTGCTAACTCAAGATCATGAGTTGGATAATTTTCCTCATGTCGCTTAAGCTGTCCGGGAGGCATAAGCGATCACTCTTACCTTCTTGCATCAAACACAGCACCCAAACCAGTACCAGATGCATCACAGTAGACATCAAAGGGCTTCTCGATGTTCGGCTGAGCTAGCACTGGTGACTGTGGTTAACAACTTTCTTCAGAGTCTGAAAGGCTTGCTCACAGGCTGGTGACCAGAAAGAACTTCACAGAATTCTTCAGCTAACTCAGTGATAGGCTTGGCGATTCTTGAGAAATCTGGGATGAATCGACGATAATATCCTGCCATTCCCATAAAGCTGCGGACCTTGATGAACAGTGGTAGGTGGCTCCCAATCCAGAATGTCTGACACTTTACCAGGGTCGAACTGACACACCTTCAGCGGATAAGGACATGACCAAGAAACTGTATCTGATCTAACCAGAACTCACATTTACTGAACTTAGGCATACAGCTGATGGTCTCTGAGACGGGATAGAACGATACGAAGATGCTCGGCGTGATCTTCAGGGGTTTTTGAGTAGACAAGGATGTCGTCAATGAACACGACCACGAATTTATCAAGCTCTGGCATGAACACCGAGTTCATGAGGTACATGAAATGAGCAGGGGCATTGGTCAAACCGAAGGACATGACCAAGTACTCATATAGGCCGTATCTGGTGGTGAAAGCTGTTTTAGGAATATCTTCAGGACGAATCTTTATTTGGTGGTAGCCGGATCTGAGATCGATCTTGGAGAATACTTTGGCTCCAGCTAACTGGTCAAAGAGAAGATCAATACGAGGCAAGGGATATTTGTTTTTGATGGTGACCTCATTGAGTGGGCGATAATCAATGCACATTCTGAGAGTCTTGTCTTTCTTCTTTACAAAGATTGCAGGACAGCCCCAAGGAGACGAGCTTGGGCGAATGAAACCCTTGTCCAACAAATCTTGTAATTGGATTTTTAGTTCTGCCAACTCTCTGGGAGGCATTCGATAAGCTCTGCGGGATATAGGAGCAGTCCCGGGCTTTAGCTCTATGGCAAACTCAACGTCACGGTCAGGAGGTAGACCAGGTAAATCCTCAGGAAAAACATCAGGGAATTCACAAACCACGGGGATGTCCCGGGTTTCCAGAACATAGGCGGTATTTATTTGAGTGGCTGCTGGTTTTTGAGGCATTGGAAGTTGGAGAAGGAGTTTGGCGGTACTGTTAGGAATATCCACTCTCACAACTCTATTCAGGATGTCGATCATGGCTTTATACTGACACATCCAATTCATGCCTAGGATGACATCTATCTCCTGATCATGAAGCACTATCATGGTGGTGGGAAATACATGTTCCCCCAACCTTACTGGTATACTGCGAACCACCTCTTTGGTGATTATACGCCCTCCAGGCGATAAAATGCAAAAACTTTCTTTCAACTCCCCAATTGATATGTCATGCTTAGAGACGAAGGTACGACTGATGAAAGAATGCGATGCACCAGAATCAAACAACACAACTGCAGGATGATTGGCAACGGGAAACCTACCGATCATGACGGGCTCCCCTTCTGGAATATCGCTGACAGTGGTGTAGTAGACTTGCCCGTGCTTCTTGACGAACTTGCCCTTCTGCACTTGCTGCTGTGGAGCACGGTGTTGCTGCTGCTGTGGTCCTCCAGGACCCTTCTGAAAGTTCTGAGCAGGCTTCTTGGGCTTTGGGCACTCGCGAGACCAGTGGCCAAGTTGACCACAGTTGTAGCAGGGATGGTTATAGGCGGTTTGTGGGGTGGTGATACGAACACCTGGGGCGTTCGGCTGTGTGGCACTCTGCTGGTTGGCATTATGGGTGGTGGCCGCGGTACGGACAACCACTTGCTGGTGAGGGTAAGGTGGACGGTTGTGGTGGTGACTAGGATGATATATGACCCTCTGGCGCTTGTGATTGCCAGAGTGGCTGCTAGATCCTGCTTTCTTCTTCTTCTTCTCCTCTTGGTACTGACGGTTACTCTCTTCAAAAGCAACTGCCCGGTCAACAGCCTCATGATAAGAACCGGTCAGGTTGTTTGACATGCTTCTGCGGATCTTAGGGTGCAATCCCCTAAGGAAACAGTCTCTCTTCTTCTCATCCGTGTTGACATATTCCGCTGCATACTGACTCAGATGGTTGAATTGACCCACATACTGCATCACTGTGGAGTCCTTCTGCTGCAGGGCTAGGAACTGATCAAGCTTCATCTTCATCAGACCTGATGGGATGTGGTGTGCACGGAAAGCGGTGCGGAACTCTTCCCAGGTCAACTCATGACCTTCAGGCTGGGCAGCCAAGAGATTGGCATACCAAGCACTTGCTGGGCCACGAAGCTGCTGCGAAGCAAACCGGGGCTTCTGGATTTCAGTGCATCGGATGAGACCAAACTTCTGCTCCATGGTGCGGAGCCAATCATCAGCTTCGAGGGGTTCATCGGCTCTGGTGAAAACCGGTGGACGGGTTTCAGTGAAATCCACATAGGTGGTCTCTTGGTTGTGACGACCACGGTGACCAACATTCTGCTGTCCTTGGTTCTGAGCCATTAGATTGGCAGCGGCGGCCAAGGCTGCAATGGCATCTGCTAGGGTAGCTGGGACAGGTGGAGGGTTTGGGATGTTGGCATCATCAGAACCTCCAGCTCCGGTACGGGTGTTCACAGGCATCTGTATAAGCAACTCGGAACTCAGCATATATGGACAAAGGTTCTGAAACGACCGATTGATAGCTTCATTGATACAAAGATAGCTGGCTTGATAAAGATGACAACAGACTGATAAGGGAAAAGGTACGAAAAGAAAGATACATGCCAGACTTGGCAACAGACAGACTAACGCCCCCAAACCTAGCCTAAGGTTTTAGGTAAGCAGATGGTACAGACACAAGGAGTCTAGTCGTCATCGATGAAGATCAACTCTTCGTCATCATCATCATCCTCGATGATAAGCTCAGGCTCTTCCTCCTCATCTTCATCTTCAACGTGGACATCTTCAGCAGGTTCCACTTCCTCATTCTGATCGGGCTCGTGTTCCACTTCAGGTTCCTCCACGACTCCGTCTTCGGGGTCCTCAACAACTGGGGGAATCACGGGGTGAAGCTGGTTGTGCAGCTGGTGTACTTCCTCATGAAGCATATCATTGAACTGCTCGATCTGGGCGGTGTACTGCTGCAGTCCATGGAGCTGGGCTCTGGTGACATCCTCTCGGATCCATGTTGCATCACGCTGCTGGATAGCGCGAACCACATTCTGGTTAGCTTCCTCAAGAGCGGCTCGTGCCTCGTAGAACTCCAGGCGGGAAAGGTAGAAGTCATGCTCCATGTTCTCTATCTCAGCCTTCAGATTCTTGATTTCCTCCTTCAGGTTCTTGCGGGTGCGGCGGGAAAACGACGACCATTGGAGGATTCTCCAGTCTCTTCTCCGGTGCGTGGCGCCAGCTGGTGACGCGGCACACCGTTCGGTCCAGTCGACTTGCGGGCGGTCAGCTTGATGCGAGCCATATCTGGACAAGAGGTTATAGATGAGAAAGGCTAGCAAGAAAAGGTATAGGTACACTATCCCAACGAACTCATTTATTTACTTAAGTGAATATGACATGATGCATGAATCGTTCCTACGGAACAAGGCAATGCAATACTTAACATATATATAGGGCTTAAAACATGTTGTTCCACTAGCTAGTGTTGCCATATGAGAGACAAGATGAGAGAAGCAATTTGGACTCAAAAATACTCAAGTTTAGTTTGTTTGGACTCAAAAGGTCTTTTGAAGTTTTCGCAAAAACGAACACTGCAACGTTAAAGTGAGATGCTCCGATACCACTCTGTGACGGAACGACCCTAATCCTATGGCCCACGTGTCCCTGTCAACCTCTGACAGCCGAACCCATGTTCCATGTGATTAAGACCTGTTCGCCACCGGGCTACATCAGCGCCCAATGTCCGCAGGATCATCTCACAATTCGGTTACAGCATTGCATACTTTTACAAATAACATCGGAATAAAGAGCGGAAGACTTAAATAACATTAGTTTTACAAAACGAGGTTTCAAATGAGGTAAGGAGTACGGTTATTACAAACCATTGTTCGGGTGATTCAAAGTAGACAACGTAGCGGAAACATTAACATAACGATACATGTAACACCCAGCCCGAGGGTGCACGTTTACTCATCGGCCTCATCGGCCTCTTCCTGGATGAAGGTCACGCAACAGGGTGCGAGACACATCGGGGTTTCAGGCATACCTGCAACATGGGTAACAAACCCTGAGTACTGGGGTACTCAACAAGACTTACCCAACTAAAGAAAAAGGGAGAAGACTCAGGAATGAGAGGCTTAGGGTAGTCAAGGTAAGGCTTAAGCAAGATCAAGTATTTTGCAGAAAAGCATTTTTGTAAACCTTATTTTATTTTTGAAAGATTCAGTATTCCTCAATTCTTCATCATTCATGATTCATTTTACATTTCAAAACATTCCTAGTTGAGAACCACTCTCCGTTGACAGTCAGTGGACCAAGTCTCCATAACCGAGGAGCAACGTTAATCCGCATAAATAATACTCAGCTGAGGATCCCTATCCACACTGCATATGTAGCACCCAAGCTTGCATATGCCAACTCGTCTACCACGATTCCTCCAAGATTGGGCCCGGTCCTACGCCACCCGGAAGTACAGTACACCACACCAATCCGGGACTTTAACCCACGTGGGTACATGCTACTTCCGCCATCTCTCCACTCCCAGTGCGCGGTTGTCGGTCCAATAAAGGATTCCTCGGAGCCAGAGCTTTCCGTAGTATGTGAATAGTTACAAGTCTTGACCAGCAGGCCCCCATACGGATGGTCCCTAATTTTCCAGCCAGAACTATACCTTGGTCATATCTCACCCAAGCGTAATAGTCCTGTCAGTTTTTCAACCATGTCCCGGTCGGTGTCAACTGTTGAGTCCCGGACTACAACATGACGGCACCGTACGCTCGGACAACCTCTCCTCGCTATTAACTAGGTACGGATCAGATACCTAGCGAACAGCCGGGGAGTAAGACCAAAATTCCCATAAACATTCCTTAAGTGATCACACTTTTAAAATTGGCATTTTATTGCAAAGTCTAATTCAATAAGCATTGCTAAGCATTTTTCAAATACTTTTGAAAAGCAGGTATCGGGTGTATCAGTGGTCAAGGTGGATAGTGCATCAATTAGGATAGCACACAACTCCTATAAACCTAATGCAATAATTTAACTCAAAAGCATTTAAGGAAATCATTTTATAAATTCAAGGAAAGAGTTAAATGCACCGGGGCTTGCCTTGGATGGCAAAGAGAGCAGACTCGGGGTAGGTATAGGTGTTGGAGCTCGGGGTCGCCTCGGGAGTTGGTTCGTCAACAGCGGCCTCGACTCTGGTACCTTCTTCGTCAACTATACGGATGCAATGATGAATGCTCATGAGAATGATGATATGGACTTATGGTGCAAGACAATTCCACTGATTCTAGATTACTCTTAGGCAAGGTAGAATCGAAATCTAGGTTGAGCATAAAAGGTAACCATTTCTTTCTTAAGCATTATTGATGTTAGGCCTTATTATAATTATCCTAAGAATTAACCAAACATATCATCACAAACATCATAGACCAAAGGGTAGAGGTCTATGAACATCATTCAATCCAAAGATCACATCATTAAACACTTATTACCAACCCTAATCCATCCTTTCTATTTTTCTTAATTTATTTAAAAGGTCATTTTATGAAGTTGCTCCAAAAATTCATTAAGGCATAAACAGATGGCAAAACAAATTTCATAATTTTTGGAGGTCATTAAGGTGCTCAATTAAATCTAAACATTTAATTAACAAAAGGCACTATTCCTTAATTAAAATAAAGCTCAAAAATCAACTTGCTCCAAATGTCTTCAAAATTTTACCAGAGGTTCAGCATGTTATAACAAGGTCACAAAAATTTATCTCAAGATTTTTGGAGTTATAAATAATTTTCTAAAAATCCAAAACTATCCATTTATTAATTAAAAGAGAGATTTTACATTTTTAAATTCTTGCAGAAAAGTCAAGTTTCATATTTTTATAAAATACTACACAGAGCAAGGAGCATACCATATTTTTCTCAAGATTTAAGGAACAACAGATTAATTCACACAAAAAAGAGAAAACAGAACACTATTCACAACTCCCCAAAAAGGAAAAAGAGCACTGTGCTCCTTCTATGAAGGGCCCGGGCGAAACGGGCTCGGGCGAGTCGGAAAGTGAGTGCTCCGTCCGAGGCCTGGCCCGGAGGCTCGGGCGAAGCGGACTCGGGCGAGATGGAAGGCTCGGGCGAGACGGAAGGCTCGGGCGAGACGGAAAAGCAAGCGTCCGTCCGAGGCCTAGCTCGACGAAGCGGAGGGTGCATGAGTCCGCTCGAGGCTTGGGCTCGGGCGAGACGGAAACGCGTGCTCGAGGCTTGGGCTCGGGCGAGACGGAGTGGAAGCAGAGGCCGGAGGCCTCGGGTGCTTACCACGGATCGGAGGCAGGGCTCGAGGGTGTGGCTCGGCACGTGCTCGAGGGTGAGGCTCGAGGAAGGAGGCTCGACACGTGCTCGAGGGGCGGTGGTTCGGTGGAGCTCTTTCGGCGGCGAGCGGCGAGCGGCGCTCCGACGACCCTGCGCAACACACGAGACCGCAAGGGCCTGGTCAGAGTCGCACGGAACCAAGGAAGCTGACACAGGGGTCAGGGGAAGGTATCCGTGACCGGAGAGGGAGTATTTCACGAACCCGAGTTCACCGGGTTTCCGCCGGAGATGGGAACGATGGGGTTACGCCGGGCGATTGGAGGCGGGGGAGGTGAAATTGAAGGGTGGGAAAGCTTCACGAGCTCAAGGCGGAGCTTTCGGGCTAGGTGGTTGAACGGCGGAGGGTCTGGAGTGGGCTGGCCACGGTGGCGGAGGTGAGTGAAGAGCTCGAGCTCCGGCGGGGCTTTTATAGGCGCGGCCTGAGGCCGGTAGAGAGCACGGCGAGGCGCGAATAAGATCGGCGGGAGCGTGCGCACTCGATTGCGCTAAGGCGGAGGGTGATGGCGTGCAGCCGGGGCCGGTGCGCAAGCTTGGCCGGCAATGGCCACGCGGCGGCGGCGCGTGCCACGCGGCGGCGGCGCGCTGGGCACGGTAGGGGACGGGAGCGGGGTCAACTGTGCGCGTGCGGGTGCGAAATGATGGTGGCGACAACGGCGGCAGGTTGGTGGCGCGTGGGGAGCAGCCAGACGCGCTGCAGGCGCAGCGCCGGCGCCATGGCCGGCCCCCCCCCCCTTGGCCCTAGCTGGAAGAAGAACAGTGCTAGGGGATAGGGTTTGACTTTGCTGGTTTCTGTATTTTGCAAATTTCTCCCAAAATTTGAACTGTGCGACAAAAACTCAAAATACCAAAGTTGCTCAGAAAAATGAGATCTACAACTTTGTCAATAAGAACATTTTCAAAATCCAAATAGTTTTTGAACTATATTCAAAAACAGAAAAGGGGACACTTTTCAAATTTGATTCAAATCAAAATTACTTTGGATTTCAAACTGAAACTTGAGAATCTTTATATATGAAAGTTGTTCCATTTGACAAAACCTACAACTTTGCTAATATACACCTTTTCTGAAACTCAATAGTTCTTGAATTAATTTTGAAAACTCAAAAAGGGACAAAAACTGGAGTTTGAATGAATTTGAAATTACTTCAAATTTTATATAGAACTTTGAAAATATGTAAATACCAAAGTTGTTTCTCTTGGCCAGATCTACAACTTTGCTTTTTGGACCAACCTCAAATTCTGAATAATTTTGAATTACAAAAAGAGGGATAAAAATCCAGGGTTTGGAAATCAGGGTTTTGCAAAAGGGAAAATCAAATCAAAACTGATTTTTGAACTTTGATCAATGCAGCAAACATCAGGGCACTAAATTTGAACAAGAATTAAATAGAACTAGGCACAGAGGTGAAATTACCATTTTGCCCTTATAGAGAGAATTGGGCTTTTAGGGTTTTTGAAAAGGGAATCAAGGCATAGCAATTAGGCAAATCAAATGCATCACAGGAAATGATTAATGCTTAAGATGATGACATGTCAAGTTAATTACATTTAAACACCAGGGGTGTTACAGGATTGAGGAACTTCACAAAGGGTCAATGTCTTCAAAGTGAGCTTCTCATGAACACCGTCATGAAGACAAATAGAAATGGCATTGGCTTTCTTAAAGAAAAGATGAAGCAACGCAAGAGCATCACTAAGCCAAAGAAGAAGATTGGAAGATGCTATGAGTGTGGAAAAGAAGGAAACTTTGCTCATGATTGTGAAGAGCCTAAACCTACACCCTTGCCCAAGCATGCTAGGCCCTTTGCTTTCAATGCTCACTACATGCTTAGACAAGACTCTAGTGGCAAGATGAAAGTCATGTTCATGGGGCCTCCTAACAAGAATAGGCCAAAGAAAATTTGGGTTGCAAAGTCACTAGTAGAGAAGGTTAAGGGACCGCAACAAGTTTGGGTCCCAAAAGGTCAAGCTTGATTTCTTATGTGTGTAGGTGAACTACAAGACCGGTGGATCTCATTGGGTGATTGATAGTGGTTGCACACAACATATGACCGGTGATCCTCGGATGTTCACCTCACTAGAAGAAAATGTCAATGACCAAGAAAAGATAACATTTGGTGACAATTCAAAGGGCAATGTCAAGGGATTGGGCAAAGTGGCTATATCTAATGATCATACCATCTCCAATGTACTTCTAGTTGCATCGTTGAGCTTCAACTTGTTATCCGTTGGGCAATTATGTGATCTTGGCTTTCAATGTTTGTTCACCGACAAGGAAGTGGTTGTGACCAAGAAAGATGATACACAAGTGATATTCAAGGGATTTAGATACAACAATCTCTATCTAGTGGATTTCACCTTCGAAAATGCCAACTTGAAGACTTGTTTGTTCACTAAGCAATCACTTGGTTGGCTATGGCATAGAAGATTAGCACATGTTGGAATGAACACTCTAAACAAGCTATTGAAGAAGAATTTGGTTAGGGGCTTGAAGGATGTCAAATTTGAGAAGGACAAATTGTGTAGTGCATGTCAAGCCGGCAAGCAAGTTGCAAACACTCATCCAACCAAAGCCTTTCTATCAACATCAAGAGAATTGGAGCTACTTCACATGGATCTATTTGGACCAACAACATATGCTAGCTTGGGTGGAAATCTCTATTGCCTAGTGATTGTTGATGACTACTCTAGATACACTTGGGTATTCTTTCTTCATGACAAATCCGAAGCAACCCCTTCATTCAACAAGTTTGCCAAGAGAGCCCAAAATGAGTTTGACTTGAAGATCAAGAAGATAAGAAGTGACAATGGAAGAGAGTTTGACAACACCCACATTGAGCAATATTGTGATGAAGTTGGGATCAAGCATGAAGTTTCCGCAACCTACACACCACAACAAAATGGGGTAGTTGAGAGGAAGAACCAGACTCTAATCACCCTAGCAAGGACAATGCTAGATGAGTACAATACACCGGAAAGATTTTGGGCGGAAGCAATCAACGCCGCTTGCTATGCATCAAACCGGTTGTTCCCCCATCGTCTTCTTGGCAAGACCCCCTATGAGCTACTCAACAACAAGAAGCCGGATATATCATTCTTTAGAGTGTCTGGGTGCAAATGCTACATCTACAAGAAGCGCCCACACCTAGGGAAGTTTCAACGCCGATGTGATATTGGTTTTCTTGTTGGTTACTCATTGAAATCCAAAGCATATCGAGTATTCAACCATGCCACCGGGATGGTAGAAGAAACATATGATGTGGAATTCGATGAATCTAATGGCTCTCAAGGAGAGCATGAAAATCTTGATGATGTAGGTGATGAACCATTGAGGGAAGCTGTGGCAGAACCTCCCATTAATGTGGCCCACCTGCACACGTCACCGTCTCCCCGAGCCCTAATGACTGTGCACATGTACCACATCACTGGAAAGATCTGTCGGGTGTCCCCGAGAGAACACCAAATTATCCACGAACCACAGGATCATCATCATGAAGGTTGGAATAATTACAACATTACAACAGTTGATACAAAATACCATCGGAGTGCGGAAGCAAGATAAATAAACTATACAAAACATGAATAAGTTACTTTTTACATAAACATAACTTTTATTGCGGAAGTAGAGAAGTATTATGGAGCCATACTTAGGTGGAGCACCTAAGTTGGAGAAGAAGAACAACCAGATCACGTCAAGCCCACTGACATGATCATGATCAACACCACCTATTAGAAACCTGCAACAGGGAATTAACAAACCCTGAGTACTGTCGGTACTCAGCAAGACTTATCCGTCAACAGAAAGGACTTCAGGGTCATGCTAGCTTTAAGGGGATGTAGTGAGACTAGCAATAGGGAAGGAATTTGCAGAATAATCAGTTTTAACAAACATTCCTTTTTTCCTGAGTAATTCCAAATGTACCATCACTATGCCTTTAGAATGAAACATCATTTTCCAATTTCCTTGGTTTTTGGAAACTCTACGTTGAGGGTCGGAGATCGAGTCTCTTTTTATCGTAGAGCAACGACGATTCGAACCGCTTTATCTACCCAGCTGGGGGTTCCCAATCACACAATATGGCAGGACTCTAACCTGCAACATATTGTACAATCAAAAGTGATTTGTATGGCAGGACTCTAACCTGCAACATACCAAAGCACCACGGCGTTGTTTGGCAGGACTCTAACCTGCAACATACCAACCCGTATCTCGTGATTGGTACTATCATGCACTCGATCAAGGGCCAACAACGGACGGTTCCTAATCGACACAGACGGGATTAGCACGACTAGGGTGACCCTGCCTGCCATCTTTCCATGAACGGTTTCCCGTCCGGTCTGAAATCAGTTTTGTTTCCAACTGGAGTTGTACCTGTCAGAGGTACCCTAACAGTGATGATTCATCATCCCTTAGTTTGCTCAAGGCCTAAGCGGATGACAATCTCAACACCGTGTACTTTAGCTAAGCATTTTAAGAGCATTTTCAAATGACCGGTAACAAGGATGATATAGGAATAATCACATTTGGGAATGCATCTGGTGGTTATTAATCAACTCCTAAAACTTAATGCATTTGATAAATCATTGTAGAAACTTTGTAATAAATAGAAAGGGGTTAAATGCACCGGGGCTTGCCTTTGTTGCAGGGAAGATAGGATCCAAGAAAGATCGACACAAGTTAGTTCCTTTGCTGCTTTGAAGTTAAGTCTTTTCGACGAAGCTTGTCCAACAAGAATCTTCTTCCGAGGCTTGTTTGACAAGGGTGATCACCAAAGCTTGATCAGCACAACTCCAACACTCTCGGATACTACACGTAGATAAATGATGAAAGCTTTAGCATGATGCCATGGAATGCATGCTAAGGTGCAGGACAATTCCAATGCATAACAAAGATAAACACAAGATAAGAAAATTGAGTACAACTTTCCTTCGCGGTACAGTTGCAAACCAACAAACCCAATTTGCAACTTACCGATTAAGGTTTCTAGATATACATACAACCTCCACCAAGCACTTTTATGAAGATAACTAAAGATGGCTAGGGTTTATTAAAACAGCATTCAATGCTATAGGAACACAAGATGAGAGGTGTCCCATGGTCTTCAAACAATAATCCAAAGTCACCCAAGTTGTAAACATCACTGCCCAAACTTGGGACAGATCACAAACTCTATGCTAAACAAACCACAACCAGAGCTACCAAAATTCAAAAGGGTAATCCTGGACAATTTGAAAAGCTTATCAAACATCGATCAAGCCATGGAATAATCAAAAGGAAATATACCCCATGGGCTTCTTTCATGAATCAAGTCCATGTTTTCATATGTAAGCAAGATTAAAGCTCTACTTGACCCATATCATCACATGTATGCAATAACAAGTTTATTATTTAACTTACAACTTAATCCTACATGACTAACCAACATTATTAAACACAAACCATCATTCATCAACAAAGGTTCATTAGGGTAACCAAGGTTAATCCTAATTACCTGCTAAACACCTTAATTAACTAACAAAGTTTTATTAACCACCCTTTATTAAATTAATTATTGAAAATAAGGTTTAATTAAAGTTTGTCAAATTAAACTCAAACTTTTAGGGACGGTTGATTATAATAAACTATAGTTGCAAAACAAATTTCATAATTTTTGGATAATTATCTTGGCCTACACAATTAATCTAAGATATATAATTATTTATCTATTAAACAAAGCATAAAAGGAGAATTAAATTTATTTTCACCAAATGACCTCAAAATTTTTGTGAAGACTAGTTACATGATGTAAACAACAGAAAAATTAGTTTCATGATTTTTGGATATATTTTTAAGTCTATAAAAATTATCTAAAGAGCATTTATTAATTAAAAGCCCTATTTAAATCACTACCAAAATTTCTTCAAACATCAAGTTTCATATTTTTCATGGATAAAGCACATCACAAAGATCATAACAAAATTTATCTCATATTTTTCTACTGCATAGATATTTACTTATGGATTTTCCAAGAATTAATACAAATCTGCATTTCTGAAAAAGATAAAAACGAGAAAACCTTTTCTTACCCATCTCCTTCTTACACCCCACTCACTGACTCGCGGGGCCAGGTCAACAGACTTTACCCAGGCCTTGACCAGAGCATCCGTCCACGGGTGGACGGCGGAACTCGTCGGCGGTGGCCTCTCCGACGGCGTCAAGGGCACCAGTACACTCCCCTCGACCCTCCACACAAGATAGGGTGGTTGGTTCAGTGGATTTTGCACTTCGATGAGCTCAACACCGGCCATGGCGGCACGGTGGAGCGGCACTGGTTGGCTCCGCAAGGTGTCAGCCATCCGAGAGCCCAAAGAGGACTTCTACGCGATAAAGAAGCTCGCCGTGACTGGCTAGATGGTTTGTTTAGGCTAGAGATGAAGCGGAGGCGATTGACCACATCAAGCCTTGGACGGCGGCGCTCTCACCGGCCGCGAGCAAGAAGATCATGGTGGCGGCGATTGTGAGGGTTAGAACTTGGGTTAGCTAGCTCGGAGGAAGCAGAGGAGCTAGGCGGAGCGATTGGGACGATGAAGAGCGCTAGGACGCGGCGACGATGACGCACGAGCTCGCCGGAGTTGTATGGAAAAAAAAGAAGGGAAACAGAGGGGACGGCGGACGTAAACGCTGGAGAGAAAAGAGGGAGAGGAGAAGAACGGCACTGCGGCTTAAAAACGACGAGGATGTCTCTCGACCGTGCCACGACGGCCTCTGCGTGGCGGGCGCGCGCACGGCCAGCGGCGACGGCGGTGGGCGGTGCGGCGGTGGCCAGCTCTGCGCTGATATTTTCACCTCCCATTCTACTGTAGCAGGCAGAACTTCCCCCTTTCTGATTGCTCCAAAACTTGTACTGCACAACAAAAACTTCAAAAACAAAAGTTGTTCCAAATTTTATGTTCTACAAACTTTCTTTAAGAATCAAATTCAAATTCGGCCTAGATTTTGAAATAAAGTTCAAAACCAAATTTGGAGGAAACTGAATTCAAAATTACTTTTGAAATTTGAACTGTACCTCAAGATTTGTCAAAATATGAAAAGTAGAGCTTGAAAAGATGTACAACTTTGTTTTAATACACTTGGGCTGATTTCAACTGGAAAAAGATCAATTTGACCAAAACAGTTCAAATTGACTTCAAAAGGGAATTTGAAAGGGGACAAAATTAGGGTTTTGCAATAAAAGCCAAATTACTTTTGATTTTACATGGACACTTGAAAAATGGTCCATGTATGAAAGGTTCATTTTGAAATTCTCTACAACTTTGATGTAAACCTCAAACTCATATTTCAATTAATTTTGAAATGCAAGTTTAAAATCAAAAGGAGACCATTTCCAGGTTTTGAGTAAATTCAAAATTACTTTAAAACTTTCTGAAAAATTTCAAATTTCACCAAAATAAAAGTTGTTCCTTAACAAAAATAGAGCAACTTTGCTTTTGGTCAAATATCCAAAATATGCATAACTTTGAAATTACACAAAAGGGGATAAAACTAGGTTTTAGAAATTGATTTTTCCAATTGAAACAAATCAAACTTGTTTTACAAATTACTTCAGATTTTTTTTAATAACTTGAAAATCTATATTAATAAAAGTTGTTTATTTTAAACCACTCTACATCTTTTATTAAAGAACCAAAGTCTAGTTCTTTTTAGTTTTTGAAATCTAGTTTTGGGGTCAAATTCAGGGTTTGAAAGATTTCAAATTTATTCAAAATTTTGTACAGAAACTTGAAAAACTTTCAATACCAAAGTTGTCCCTCTCAACAAGAGCTACAACTTTGCTTGTGAAATCATTTTGAAATTTGACATACTTTTTGACTCATTAAAAAGGGAACCAAAAAGAGCATAGAAAATTTAAGTTTTCTACTCACACTTATCATTTCATGTGACACCTAACCACATCA
The DNA here is from genome assembly GCA_009763385.1 of Coix lacryma-jobi var. lacryma-jobi. Lineage (NCBI taxonomy): Eukaryota > Viridiplantae > Streptophyta > Magnoliopsida > Poales > Poaceae > Coix > Coix lacryma-jobi. The sequence continues at coordinate 14,722,432 of CM019830.1, read as the reverse complement.
CTTATCAAAGCATCACACAAGATCATGCAACACTCAAGCAAAACATATGAAGCATCACATTTGTACTTAAAAGATGAAATGCTTTATGCCATGATGCCAGATGATTATGCATACTAAACATATTAATTAAAATTTTAATTAGGACTTAACACCAGGGGTGTTACAGAAGCAATGAAGAACATGCCGGTTGGAGCTATCAAGCCTAAAGATGATGATGATGATGTGCAAGTCATTGACAAGCCATCCTCATCCAATGTACCACTTGTTGATGACAAAGATGGGAGGGATCCATTTGAAGATACTCATGTCTCCCATGATCAAATGGTGGTACAAGCTCAAGATGTTGATGCTCCACAAGCGGCCCCTCAAGTGGTTGATCGAAGGACTACTCCTCTACTACAAGCTCATCCTCAAGATCTCATCATAGGGAGTCCGACAAGGGGTGTAATGACTCGCTCTCAAAAACTTGCTTTATTTATGGAACATCACTCCTTTGTTTCTCTTGTTGAGCCTACCATTGTAGATGAAGCTCTAGGTGATCCGGATTGGGTGAATGCCATGCATGAAGAATTAAACAACTTCACCCGCAACCAAGTTTGGACACTTGAAGAGCGACCAAAAGGCGCAAGAGTCATTGCAACAAAATGGGTGTTTAGGAACAAGCAAGATGATCAAGGCAAGGTTGTTAGCATCTAGGCCCGACATCATGTTTAGTGTGTGCATGTGTGCCCGCTTTCAAGCCGATCCTAGGGAATCACATCTCATAGCGGTGAAGAGAATCCTTAGGTACCTAAAGCACACCCCAAGCCTTGGCCTTTGGTATCCCAAAGGAGCTAACTTCCAACTCGTTGGGTATTCCGATTCGGATTACGCGAGTTGCAAAGTAGATAGAAAAAGCACATCCGGAGGGTGCCATTTGCTTGGGAGATCACTAGTTTCATGGAGCTCTAAGAAGCAAAATAGTGTGGCCTTGTCTACCGCCGAGGCGGAATACATAGCCGCGGGTGCTTGTTGTGCACAAATCCTTTATATGAAACAAACCCTTTTAGACTTTGGTGTAGTTCTAGAAAGGGTACCTTTGTTGTGTGACAATGAGAGCGCGGTTAAGCTTGCTAACAACCCGGTTCAACACTCTCGCACAAAGCACATAGATATTCGCCATCACTTTCTTAGAGACCATGTTTCAAAGAAAGACATATCCTTAGAGGGAGTTAGAACCGAAGATCAATTGGCGGATATCTTCACAAAACCCCTAGATGAAAACACCCTTTGTAGATTGCGAAGTGAGCTTAATGTGCTTGATCTAAGTAACTTTGTCAAAAGGTGAAAGGGGGTTGTCTTTGCATTGCATTGTATAATATGCCATGTTTAAATTATGCTATGCACATAGGCTTGTCAGACGTGGTTAAGATAACCGCCCTAAAAAGCGTGTGAAGAAGCTTACCCATGAGCAAACTTGACAAACAACCTAGATTCAATTTTCGTATTGCATTGCATATGCATGGTTGTTGCTTTGTCGTTTCTTTTCGGTTTTGCTTTGAGCAACCGCTGTGTTCGTCCACCGCTAGGGGGAGCGTTTGAGGCTCCTAATGGTTGAGACCCCTAGTTTTGGTGGCCACATGTTGTCTCCTCGAGTTTTATCGCTTATTTTATCAAGAAAACTATATTAGCCTATGGCAAAAAATTTGAAAAATTTGAGGGTTTGAGAAAGGTCACTCCTCTAGGTTCCAACTGGTGTTTATTTGCGTCTTATTTGAGTTGGAACTTGGTTGGGAGAAGTCGGCGCGAAAAATCGTGTCAAAACAGGGTTTTCCCTGTGACCGGACGCTGCGACCGAACGCTCCTGGTGCGTCCGGTCAGTTCCTTCCGCGCGCAAGTGAACAGTAACTCAGGCGAGTCCGGTCTGGAGAATGCTCGTGCGTCCGGTCATTTGCAGGCGCGTGATCGGACGCTCAGTGCGTCCGGTCAAGTGCGACAGGACGCGTCCGGTCGTCAAAAATGCGTCTTTGGACCTTTCTCTTCGCGACCGGACACTCCTGTCTCGTGCGTCCGGTCAAGCTTCTGTGCGTCCGGTCGTCACTTAAAGTGCGCAATAAGGTTCTCTAACCGACACGTGGGCCCTCACTCATCCCCTTCCTCGCCGCGCCCGAGCTCGACCCTCCCCGTGCCCTAACCCCGCGCCGCCACGCCCGTGCCCGCGCCCGCCCGCTGCCCTGCCTCCTCGCCGCGCCAGCACCGCCGCTCGCCGTGCCCAAGCCGCCGGGCTTCCTCAGGTCACCGGAGCAATTCCCCGGGCATCTTCCTCCTCTTCGGCGTCCTCTCTCCGGCCGATCGATTCCACATAGTGAGCTTCCCCCTCTCCTACTTTACCCCTGCGCGCCACGTGTTCTACGAAATGCCTCAACCAAAGTTCCTGCTTTTTTAACCCACTTCTTGGCCATTTTCTCGCGCAGATTCTTCCGGCGAGAAGTTGTGGTGCCCGAACGTGTCGGTCTCTTTCCTTTGCTTGGCCGTTTCGTCGCGTCTCGTCAGGTAGCAAAGCCACGCCTCATCTTTCTTATCTCTCTATGCTTTGCTTCCGATAGGTCTTCTTATCTCTAGATTATATGCTTATGTATCTCCCTATCTATCTATTGCAGCGAGTCGGGACCGTGTCAGTGAGCCGTGTGACAGTGACAGCCAAATCCGGGGCCAAGCTCGCGGATACGGAACGAGGCCAAGCCTCTGAGGTTCAGCCCAGCTTCTCTTGTGTCAGTGGCAGTAGTACTCAGTGGCAGTTGGTCTTGTCCATGGCAGTCGCAGTGGTTCTGTTCTTGTAGCGATGGCTCGCTGCAAGAACATCAGCGGAGGTTCCGGGGCCAATCCTCCTCCCCCGCGCCCTCCCTGTGGCGACAAGGGGAAGAGGCCGCAGAAGCTCGACTCCAAGAAGCGCAAGCGCCTTGATCGGGATTCAGAGATGGCACTTGCCGCAGCTCGCGCAGCCGAGAGAGCCGAGCAGGGTGGTTCGACGGGCGGTCTCCGGATTCACGACCAGCCTTCAGAGCAGGCCAGTCAGGGCAGTGGTCCGCGGGTTCGCGATCTTCTGACAGAGCAGCAGGTGCAGGCTCTGCTTTGGACTGAGGGAGGCGTCGTCAGGATTCAGGATCACGAGTACTCTCTCGACGACCCAGCTGAGCTCCTTCCTCCCGACTTCCAGTTCCTGTCAGAGGCAGCCTCAGCCCTTGCAGCCGCCAGTGGGACAGCTCCAGATCCAGAGACTCAGGCAGAGGGTCAACCAGAGGAGGAGCAGCCAGTTCCGCCGCCAGTCCGTCGGTCCACCCGTACTCGCACTCAGGTATCTCCCAGACCTGAGGAGCAGAGGCGGGGTGGTCGACCCCCTCCAAGGCCACAGGGACCCCCACCTGTGGAGCACTTGGACCTGCGGGCTGCGACAACACGTCAGGTGCAGGCTTTGCGACTGATCCCCTACGAGGAGTGGTTCCCAGCCGCCAGGCACCCTCAGGCCTCCGAGGGTTTTTACACAGTGATTCAGGAGGAATTCTACCGAGTATATGTCAACAGCGGCGTCCACATCCGTCCACACAGAGTTTGCCCGCTGGAGACGATAGTTGCAGTTGCTGGAGAGGCTATTCGGCCCATGCTCTCTTACCTGCCAGGCTTGGCCGACCTCCTTGGACGCAGTGGCCAGTACGTTGAGGATTGGGTCCGACAGTTCTACGCGTCCCTGTGGATCTCCCCGGACCACCGGTTCCTACACTTTGCTTTCAGGGGGAGGTCCTACAAGCTCTATAGCTCACGTGCCAGAGAGTACCTTGGTCTGACTGCCTATGCGACCAGGGTCCACACAGTTTGCTATGGAGAGACAGAGCCACCTCGGCGACCACACGCAGGAGAGATTCCACCAGCAGACCTAGTCCGTGCCTGTTTCCGGGAGCCGTTCGGCGAGGGGTCCAGCCGGCGTCCTCGTGACTTCACGCCGACGGCCCGTCTCGTGAACGAGGTCATGAGGCGTACTCTTCTGCCCCGGATAGGCTACAGAGAGGGGTTGACCAGGATTCAGCTCTGGCTAGTTCACCACCTGGTTTCTCAGCTGGAGTTTGATATTTGGGATGTGATTCTTTCTGAGATGGAGGATACACTGGCAGAGGGATTCAAGGGTCACCGGCAGCTTCCCTATGCTCACCTGATCTGCTACCTTTTGAGGAGGATCATTCCGGCGCTGCTTCCTGAGCTCCTTCAGTCCCCGACGGAGTTCCCCGTGTACGACACTCGCCAGATTGCCGGGGATCGCCCAGACACTCGTCCCAGGGGTCAGCGCCAGCGACCAATCGTCACAGAGACAGATGCACAACAGGACGAGGCTGTTAGTCAGTTAGCTGAGGCTGAGCTTGCAGCGCTTGAGGCAGAGGGAGAGGACCCCGACGATGAGTTTCTGTCTGACAGCACCGACGACGACTACGCTCCTCTTCCGAGGATGCGTCCACAGGGAGCTCACGACTCCGAGGCCTCCTCCTCGCGTATGGCCGGCTCCGATCCAGCACTCTTAGCTATTCTCTCTAGGATGGAGCAGTAGTAGTCCAGACTGTCTGAGGAGGTTCAGCGTCAGGCTGAGGAGCAGCGACGACAGGCACAGGAGCAGGCCAGACTTGTAGAGGCTCAGGAAGTGGCCGCAGCACAGGCTCAGGAGCGCCAGGACGCTCTCCAGAGGCAGATGATTCAGCTCCAGACACAGACTCTTGCCTTCATGGAGAGGATGGCCGCTCTTCCCCAGTTACCACAGCCACCTCAGTTCCAGCTGCAGCAGCTCGGACCGTCGACCTCTTTCTTCACGTCAGTTCCTTCGTCGTCGGTCTCGCCCTTTCCGCAGTTCCCACAGTGGTTCTCCTCACCTCTGCTAGGGCAGCAGCCAGGGTTCACGCCGATTCACTCAGGCTTCACTCCTACTCAGACGGAGTCGGTTCTAGTGACCCCGAGGAGTTTGGAGGCTTCTTTCAGCGAGCTTACCGGCCTGCCTACCCCGCTAGCATTTCAGTTGCCGGTGACCTCTGCTCCAGCTCCTGCTCCCGTTACTGGTACCACATAGACACTACCTTCCTCAGTAGCGTCGTCCGAGCCACCGGTCTTTGCGAGTCAGACTCTGTTTGTCAGTTCAACACCTGAGACTCCCTTGACCGTGTCAGTGGCACCCACCGAGTCCGTGGACCCTCCTCCAGCGTCAGAGCCTCCACAGCCAGCGCTTCCAGCGCCCGAGGCCGCTCCTGAGTCAGCTGAGCAGACCCAGACTACTTCACCTCCACTTCCAGTGTCCGAGGGTCAGCCAGCTCACAGTTCGTCGTCCGACGAGGAGGCTTACCTTGCTCAGTTTGAGACACTTCCGCGCACCTCGTCGCCCGACTCGTCTGCTCCCGTCCTGCCTTCCGACCCTTAGGTTTTGGTCTTTGATGCCAAAGGGGGAGAGAGCGTATGTTAGACATAGGGGGAGCCTATGAGAGGGTTTCGGTTCTTTTGTGTGATGTTGCACTCATATGCATACATGTTTATCTTTTGGCTCTTGTACGATTTGTGTATGTCTTTTGGATGTGACATGATATGCTTCACTTGTTATATACTTCATGTCACTCGTTTATACTCAGTTGTGACATGTTATGCTTCACTCGTTACTTTTTACATGTCACTTGATTATGCTCATTTACTTTGCTTCCGCACTTAAACTCCGATAAATGAGCTTGTTCATAAGTACTTGTGTTAATTCTTATTATGTTGAGTACTTATGTGGACTTGGTTTGTATAAGCATGCCTAACCTCTTTTGATCTTATTGTCACATGCTTATATGAACCAAGCTATTGAAAACCTCACCTCTCTTTCAAACATACTTGAGGTTGTCATCAATCACCAAAAAGGAGGAGATTGTAAGCATCTAGTCCCCCAGTGGGTTTCGGTGATTGGATGACAATGGTAAATTACTATGACTAACGTGTGTTTTGCAGAAACAGTTGAGTTAGGTTATGGTAATGATGATTTGAGGACGCTATGGTATTCATGTCCCCTTATTGATGGAATTCGTTCGGTTTTCAAAGGATGGACGACGAAGACGGTGATAGGCTAGTTCTAAGTGTCATTTGGTGTTGAAGGACACTTAGAGTAGCATAGGTCTTTGTTTTTATCTTTGGTCGTACTATAAAGAGGGGTTTGAATGGGTAGCTTGACCTAGGTGAGACTTTTGAGTTAGGTGTGGTGCACACTTGTTAACCAAAGCCCTAGGTAGCTTAGAAAGGTCCCTAAGATCATAAGGAAGAAAGTTCGTTAAGGGAGCGTCGCAAACCGAAGTCGTTTTGGACTCCAAAATGCGGCCGGATGCTCGAACCCTAGTGACCGGACGCTGAGGCATGCGTCCGGTCAGTAGTGTTGGCTGAGGGGTGGCCCACGTTGTGACCGGACGCTCCTCAGCAATCGACCGGACGCACCAGGAGGGTGAGTCCGGTCGCGTCCAGAGAGGTTCCAGAGAGGGTTTTCGATGACCGGACGCGTCCGGCCAGTGGTGACCGGACGCATGAGTTGTCAGGCTAGATGTCACGTAGCCGTTGGGCACTGACCGGACGCGTCCGGTCACCCCGACAGGTGCGTCCGGTCAGTGCATAACTGGCTGGACTTACCCCTTCGTGCAGGTTTCGAGTTGGGGGGTATAAATATGCCTCCCCCTCATTCATGCTGTGTCTCTTGCTCATTTGAAAGGTTGCCAAACACATTGTGAGTACAAGTGAGTGCAAGAGGCCTAGTGAGGTTGAGAGATTTGATAATTGAGTGATCAAACACCTCATTAGTGAATTGAGAGTAGCAAGTGTGCATCCACCCATCTCATTAGTCTTGCGTTGGTCAAGTGAGAGTTCTTGCTTGTTACTCTTGGTGATCGGCATCACCTAGATGGCTTGGTGGCGATCGAAGAGCTTGGTGATCATCCGGAGGCATTGTGGATGACCCAAGCCAAGTTGTGACCGGTAGCGAGCGATTCACCGGGCCGGAGTGGCGAAGAATCAGCTCGTAGTGAGCACTTGATCCTTGCGCGGATCAAGGGGGAGCGATACCCTTGCGTGGGTGCTCCAACGAGGACTAGGGGGTGCCGACACCTCGATACCTGGGCAAAAAATCGTCATGTCATCTCTACTCTTTTTACTACGCATTTACCTTTGAGCAATTCAATTCCGCATTTACTTGTTGTTCTTTCATAAGTTGAATTGTCATGCTAGAGTAGAAATGGTTTAGCGATAGTCTTTTGTGCGATTGATTCTTGTCAAACACACTTCTAGGCACTATGTAACACCTCTGGTGTTTAATAAGTAATTAACCTGACATGTCATCATCATTAGCATCATTAATCATCTTGATCATGATTTCATGTGTATGCATTTGCTTAATGTATCATTTTATGTGATGTATCCCTATTGCAAAAACCCTTATTAGCCCACTTCTTCCTATAGGGGCAAAATGGTAATTTCACCTCTGTGCCTAGTTCTATGTAATTCTTGTTCAAAGTTAGTGCCCTGATGTTTGTTGCTTTGATCCAAGTTCAAAAATCAGATTTGAATTGAGTTTCCTTTTGCAAAACCCTAAAATCCCAAATCCTGGATTTATTCCCTTTTTAATAACTTTTTCAAAATTCAAAATTTTGAGTTGGTTCAGAAAGCAAAGTTGTGAATCTGATCAATAGGAACAACTTTGGTATTCACAGATTTCTATGTTTCTATATAAAAATTGAAGTAATTTCAAATTCATTCAAATTCCAGTTTTTGTCCCCTTTTCAGTTTTAAAAAGTTTTTCAAAAACTATTGAGTTTCAGAAAAAGTGTGTATTAGCAAAGTTATAGGTTTTGTCAAATGGAACAACTTTCATATTGGAAGATGTTCAAGTTTCAGTTTGAAATCCAAAGTAATTTTGATTTGAATCAAATTTGAAAAGTGTCCCCTTTTCTGTTTTTGAATGTAGTTCAAAAACTATTTGGAATTTGAAAATGTTCATATTGACAAAGTTGTAGATCTCACTTTTCCGAACAACTTTGGTGTTTTGAGTTTTTGTCGCACAGTTCAAATTTTGGGAGATTTTTGCAAAATTCAGAAACCAGCCAAAAGTCAAACCCTAGACCCTAGCACTGTTCTTCTTCCCGTAGAGCCAGAGGCCAGGGGGGCCCGGCCATGGCGCCGGCGCTGCGGCTGCAGCGCAGGCGGCTGCTCCCCACGCGCCACCAACCTGTCGCCGCTGTTCCCCTGTTCCCTCCGCGCCCGCACGCGAGCGCTGACCATCGCTCTCGGCCCCTACAGTGCCCAGCTGCCGCCGCCGCGTGGCCATCGCCGGCCGAGCTTGCGCCCGAGCCCCGGCTGCACACCAGTACCCCCGCCTGAGCGCAATCGAGTGCGCGTGCGTTCGCCGAGCTTATCCACCCACCCCGAGGTCTCTACCGTCCCATAGCCGCGGCTATATAAGCCGCCGGAGCCCGACCTCCGCACTTCACCTCCGCCACCGTGGCCGGACCTCTCCAGACACTCCGCCTCTCCACCAGCTAGCCCTAAAGCTCCGCCTTGAGCTCGTGAAGCTTTCCCACCCTTCAATTTCACCTTCCCCGCCTCCGTTTGCCCGGCGTAAGCTCGCCGTCCCCATCCCCGGCCGAAACCCGGCGAGCTCGGGTTCGTGGAATTCGCCGTCTCCGGCCATGATCATCTCTCACCGACCCCCGTGTTGTGTTCCTTGACCCCGTGCGACTCTAACCCGGCCCTTGCGGTCGCTGTTGTTGCTCAGGACCGCCGGACCGCCGGAGCGCCGCCGCGGTCATCTTCTCCCTCGAGCTCGTGTCGAGCCTCGCCCTCGTGTCGAGCCTCACCCTCGAGTCGAGCCTCACCCTCGAGCCCTGCCTCCGACACGTGGTAAGCATCCGAGCCTTCGGCCTCTGCTTCAACTCCGCTTCGCCCGAGCCCCCAAGTCACGCCTCGGGCAGAGGCCTGTTTCTCCGCTTCGCCCGAGCCCAAGCCTCGGCGAGCGCATGACCCTCCGCTTCGACCGAGCCCAAGCCTCGGCGACGCATGCTCTCCGTCTCGCCCGAGTCCGGCCTCGGACCGAGGCTCACTTCTCCGTTTCGCCCGAGCCCCGCGATTCGCCGAGCCCGGCCTAGAAGGAGCACAGTGCTCTTCTCTTTTTCTGAGAGATGTGAATAGTGTTCTGTTTTCTCTTTTTTGTATGATTTTCTGTGTGCATCCAAAAATTCTGAAATTTTTGTGGTAGACTCTTTATGCTCTGGAGTATTTTATAAAAATATGAAACTTGAGTTTTGTGCAAAAATTTGAAAATATAAAATTCCCCTTTTAATTGAAAAATGAAGGTTTTGGTATTTTTGGAGAGTGATCTGTAACTCCAAAAATCTTGAGATAAATTTTTGTGACCTTTTTATGCCATGACGAGTCTCTGGTAAAATTTTGAAGTCTTTTGGAACAAGTTGATTTTTGAGCATTTATTTTAATTCTTGAATAGTGCCTTTTGTTAATTAAATGTCTAGAATTATTTGAACACCTTAATGACCTCCAAAAATTATGAAATTTGTTTTGCCATCTATCTACACCATAATGAACTTATGTGATTAATTTGGTAATTTTTGGAGCAACTTCATAAAATGACCTTTTAAATAAATTAAGAAAATAGAAAAGATGGATTAGGGTTGGTAATAAGTGTTTGATGATGTGATCTTTGGATTGATTGATGTTCATAGACCCCTACCCTTTGGTCTATGATGTTTGTGATGCTATGTTTGGTTGATGCTTAGGATAATTATAATAAGGGCTAGTTTAATCAATATTGCTTAAGGAAGAAATGGTTACCTTTTGTGCTCAACCTAGATTTCATTTATGCCTTGTTTAAGAGTAATCTAGAATCAGTGGTATTGTCTTGCACCTTAAGTCCATATCAACATTCTCATGAGCATTCATCATTGCATCCGTATAGTTGACGAAGAAGGACCTGAAGTCGAGGTAGCCACCGAAGGATCTGTCCCCGAGGCAACCCCGAGCTCCGGCACCTACACCACCAATCCCGAGTCTGCTCTTTTTGCCATCCAAGGCAAGCCCCGGTGCATTTAACCCTTCCATTTATAAAATGTTTTCCTTAAATGCTTTTGAGTTAAATTACTGCATTAGGTTATAGGAGTTGTGTGATGACCTATTGCCTCCTGCATTATTTACCTCCACCAAAAGATCCACCCGCCTTGTTTTAAAAACTATTTGCAAAATGCTTAGTGATGCTATACTATAGATTTGCAATAAAATGTCATTTTCAAAAGTGTGATCACTTAAGAATCTTTATGGGATTTTGGCTTTACTCCCACTATTGGCTAAGTATCTGATCCGTACTTAGTCAATGGGAAGGAGAGGTTGTCCTTGCGTACGGTGCCGTCATGTTGTAGTCCGGGACTCAACAGTTGACACCGACCGGGACAGGGTTGAAAAACCGACAGGACCTGTACTCTTGGGTTAGAGTCCCGAGGTGCTTGTCGCTGGCGGAAAAATGTAGGGACCATCCGTATGGGGGCCTGCTGGTCAAGACTTGCAACTATTCACATACTACGGAAAGCTCTGGCTCCGAGAAATCCATTATTGGACCGACAACCGCGCACTGGGAGTGGAGAGATGGCGGAAGTAGCATGTACCCACGTGGGTTAGAGTCCCGGATTGGAGTGGTGTACTGTACTTTCGGGTGGCGTAGGACCGGGCCCAATCTTGGAGGAATCGTGGAAGACGGGTTGGCATATGCAAGCTTGGGTGCTACATATGCAGTGTGAATAGGGATCCTCAGCTGAGTATTCTTTATCCGGATTAACGTTGCTCTTCGGTTATGGAGACTTGGTCCACTGACTGTCAACGGAGAGTGGTTCTCAACTAGGAATATTTTGAAATGTAAAATGAATCATGGTCAATGAAGAACTGAGGAATACTTGAACCTTTCCAAAATAAAAACAAGTTTTACAAGATGCTTTTTCTGCAAATTTTCTCGATCTTGTTCAAGCCTTACCTAAGCCTTGCATTCCTGAGTCTCCTCCCCTTTTTCTTTGTCGGGTAAGTCTTGTTGAGTACCCCAGTACTCAGGGTTTGTTAACCCCTGTTGCAGGTTTCTAATAGGTGGCGTTGATCCTGATCATGTCCGTAGGCTTGACGTGATCTGGTTGTTCCTCATCTCCAACTTAGGTACTCTGCCTAAGTGTGGTTCTGTAATACTACTCTACTTTCGCAACACCAGTTATTTTTTTTATGTAAAAGTAACATCTTCATAATTTTGTAAAGTTATCTATCTTGTTTCCGCACTCCGATGGTATTTTGTATCAACTGTTGTAATGTTGTGATTATTCTAACCTTTATGATGATGGTCCTGTGGCTCGTGGATAATTCGGGGTCTCCGCAGGGACACCCGACGGATCTTTCCAGTAACGTGTTTCATTTGCACAGTCATTAGGCTCCGTACGACGATGACGTGTGCAGGTGGGCCACATTATTGGGAGGTTCTGCCACAGAATGGTATCGGAGCAGGATTGTCATCAAAGGAAGACTGGTTGCAACATTACTTTTGAAAAACTTCAAAATGATTTCTTAACCTAAAAGTTTTTGGAAATAACAAATTAAAAAAAAATGATCCTTCCCTAAGTTTCTTGCTTTGCTGGAAGATTTCGTGAAGACTATACTAGTGATTCCGATAGAAGGTACCAAGTCAGTGAAGCTGGTATATAAAGTATAGCCCTATATCTAACTAACAGGTGGAGACAGAGATCTCCTATCAGTGAGAGGTCGTATAGGACGAGCATGCATCATATCATACATAATGTGCTTCTTCTCTAAATTCTAAAAAACAGCTATGATCCCCGATAGTTGATCGTCCCTAGATTCTGTTGCTCTTACTACTTTCATTCCATAAGTTCCTAATCCTTGGGAATTTTTGGGGATCTTTCATACACTCTACCACATAAAGTCAGAATCATGGTGAAGTCCTTGGTTCTTCTGGAAAGCGCGTGTCATGCCTTGAACTGGCACGTGCTGGTTGCTTGGTGTCGTGAAAACGACGAATGGTGGTTGAAAGTTATTGAAATTGTGTTCTTTGGAAGGACCCTGATCTATGGACCGGATAAAAGCGTGGGAACCTGTAGTCGCCTATGGATGGCCACCATAGAGCGTTACGGCCAGGTGCTCGCTAATATCCAGGCCTATAGTCATAATTCCTTCTAGTCCACTATGAAAGTGCTTTCATTTCTGAATGTCCGAAAGGGAGTTCAAAGCCACTTTCCTTGAAGTTATAACCAACCTTTGTTTCTGGTTATAATTTCCTTCTTATTGAAATAAGGGATATAGAAGTTGTGCTCTATTATGGTACCATGATTAGCAACCACGGTGCCGCGACGGAACCCAAAGAATCCTGTGTGCCGGATTGCACAAGTTTCCATTGGGTGCGCGCAGGTATCGAGGTCTACAGTTATGATCCATTATAACCCACAGCTAATGTACGCTCTCTCTTGATTCTTGATAATTTTTCTTGCTCCACTCAAATGTCTTCTACCTTGCTACTTGCAACCGCGTTCTGATCCCAGTTGTAATCCCAACCGCAACCCAGTTGCCTTGTGAACTCCTTGCGAGAAACAAGTGTGACACTTTTCCTTTTTTATTACTCAACCCCAGCCTTTAAGCACTTCTTAAATCTCGGGACGAGATTTCTTTTAGGGGGGAAGGCTGTAACACCTCTGGTGTTTAATAAGTAATTAACCTGACATGTCATCATCATTAGCATCATTAATCATCTTGATCATGATTTCATGTGTATGCATTTGCTTAATGTATCATTTTATGTGATGTATCCCTATTGCAAAAACCCTTATTAGCCCACTTCTTCCTATAGGGGCAAAATGGTAATTTCACCTCTGTGCCTAGTTCTATGTAATTCTTGTTCAAAGTTAGTGCCCTGATGTTTGTTGCTTTGATCCAAGTTCAAAAATCAGATTTGAATTGAGTTTCCTTTTGCAAAACCCTAAAATCCCAAATCCTGGATTTATTCCCTTTTTAATAACTTTTTCAAAATTCAAAATTTTGAGTTGGTTCAGAAAGCAAAGTTGTGAATCTGATCAATAGGAACAACTTTGGTATTCACAGATTTCTATGTTTCTATATAAAAATTGAAGTAATTTCAAATTCATTCAAATTCCAGTTTTTGTCCCCTTTTCAGTTTTAAAAAGTTTTTCAAAAACTATTGAGTTTCAGAAAAAGTGTGTATTAGCAAAGTTATAGGTTTTGTCAAATGGAACAACTTTCATATTGGAAGATGTTCAAGTTTCAGTTTGAAATCCAAAGTAATTTTGATTTGAATCAAATTTGAAAAGTGTCCCCTTTTCTGTTTTTGAATGTAGTTCAAAAACTATTTGGAATTTGAAAATGTTCATATTGACAAAGTTGTAGATCTCACTTTTCCGAACAACTTTGGTGTTTTGAGTTTTTGTCGCACAGTTCAAATTTTGGGAGATTTTTGCAAAATTCAGAAACCAGCCAAAAGTCAAACCCTAGACCCTAGCACTGTTCTTCTTCCCGTAGAGCCAGAGGCCAGGGGGGGCCCGGCCATGGCGCCGGCGCTGCGGCTGCAGCGCAGGCGGCTGCTCCCCACGCGCCACCAACCTGTCGCCGCTGTTCCCCTGTTCCCTCCGCGCCCGCACGCGAGCGCTGACCATCGCTCTCGGCCCCTACAGTGCCCAGCTGCCGCCGCCGCGTGGCCATCGCCGGCCGAGCTTGCGCCCGAGCCCCGGCTGCACACCAGTACCCCCGCCTGAGCGCAATCGAGTGCGCGTGCGTTCGCCGAGCTTATCCACCCACCCCGAGGTCTCTACCGTCCCATAGCCGCGGCTATATAAGCCGCCGGAGCCCGACCTCCGCACTTCACCTCCGCCACCGTGGCCGGACCTCTCCAGACACTCCGCCTCTCCACCAGCTAGCCCTAAAGCTCCGCCTTGAGCTCGTGAAGCTTTCCCACCCTTCAATTTCACCTTCCCCGCCTCCGTTTGCCCGGCGTAAGCTCGCCGTCCCCATCCCCCGGCCGAAACCCGGCGAGCTCGGGTTCGTGGAATTCGCCGTCTCCGGCCATGATCATCTCTCACCGACCCCCGTGTTGTGTTCCTTGACCCCGTGCGACTCTAACCCGGCCCTTGCGGTCGCTGTTGTTGCTCAGGACCGCCGGACCGCCGGAGCGCCGCCGCGGTCATCTTCTCCCTCGAGCTCGTGTCGAGCCTCGCCCTCGTGTCGAGCCTCACCCTCGAGTCGAGCCTCACCCTCGAGCCCTGCCTCCGACACGTGGTAAGCATCCGAGCCTTCGGCCTCTGCTTCAACTCCGCTTCGCCCGAGCCCCCAAGTCACGCCTCGGGCAGAGGCCTGTTTCTCCGCTTCGCCCGAGCCCAAGCCTCGGCGAGCGCATGACCCTCCGCTTCGACCGAGCCCAAGCCTCGGCGACGCATGCTCTCCGTCTCGCCCGAGTCCGGCCTCGGACCGAGGCTCACTTCTCCGTTTCGCCCGAGCCCCGCGATTCGCCGAGCCCGGCCTAGAAGGAGCACAGTGCTCTTCTCTTTTTCTGAGAGATGTGAATAGTGTTCTGTTTTCTCTTTTTTGTATGATTTTCTGTGTGCATCCAAAAATTCTGAAATTTTTGTGGTAGACTCTTTATGCTCTGGAGTATTTTATAAAAATATGAAACTTGAGTTTTGTGCAAAAATTTGAAAATATAAAATTCCCCTTTTAATTGAAAAATGAAGGTTTTGGTATTTTTGGAGAGTGATCTGTAACTCCAAAAATCTTGAGATAAATTTTTGTGACCTTTTTATGCCATGACGAGTCTCTGGTAAAATTTTGAAGTCTTTTGGAACAAGTTGATTTTTGAGCATTTATTTTAATTCTTGAATAGTGCCTTTTGTTAATTAAATGTCTAGAATTATTTGAACACCTTAATGACCTCCAAAAATTATGAAATTTGTTTTGCCATCTATCTACACCATAATGAACTTATGTGATTAATTTGGTAATTTTTGGAGCAACTTCATAAAATGACCTTTTAAATAAATTAAGAAAATAGAAAAGATGGATTAGGGTTGGTAATAAGTGTTTGATGATGTGATCTTTGGATTGATTGATGTTCATAGACCCCTACCCTTTGGTCTATGATGTTTGTGATGCTATGTTTGGTTGATGCTTAGGATAATTATAATAAGGGCTAGTTTAATCAATATTGCTTAAGGAAGAAATGGTTACCTTTTGTGCTCAACCTAGATTTCATTTATGCCTTGTTTAAGAGTAATCTAGAATCAGTGGTATTGTCTTGCACCTTAAGTCCATATCAACATTCTCATGAGCATTCATCATTGCATCCGTATAGTTGACGAAGAAGGACCTGAAGTCGAGGTAGCCACCGAAGGATCTGTCCCCGAGGCAACCCCGAGCTCCGGCACCTACACCACCAATCCCGAGTCTGCTCTTTTTGCCATCCAAGGCAAGCCCCGGTGCATTTAACCCTTCCATTTATAAAATGTTTTCCTTAAATGCTTTTGAGTTAAATTACTGCATTAGGTTATAGGAGTTGTGTGATGACCTATTGCCTCCTGCATTATTTACCTCCACCAAAAGATCCACCCGCCTTGTTTTAAAAACTATTTGCAAAATGCTTAGTGATGCTATACTATAGATTTGCAATAAAATGTCATTTTCAAAAGTGTGATCACTTAAGAATCTTTATGGGATTTTGGCTTTACTCCCACTATTGGCTAAGTATCTGATCCGTACTTAGTCAATGGGAAGGAGAGGTTGTCCTTGCGTACGGTGCCGTCATGTTGTAGTCCGGGACTCAACAGTTGACACCGACCGGGACAGGGTTGAAAAACCGACAGGACCTGTACTCTTGGGTTAGAGTCCCGAGGTGCTTGTCGCTGGCGGAAAAATGTAGGGACCATCCGTATGGGGGCCTGCTGGTCAAGACTTGCAACTATTCACATACTACGGAAAGCTCTGGCTCCGAGAAATCCATTATTGGACCGACAACCGCGCACTGGGAGTGGAGAGATGGCGGAAGTAGCATGTACCCACGTGGGTTAGAGTCCCGGATTGGAGTGGTGTACTGTACTTTCGGGTGGCGTAGGACCGGGCCCAATCTTGGAGGAATCGTGGAAGACGGGTTGGCATATGCAAGCTTGGGTGCTACATATGCAGTGTGAATAGGGATCCTCAGCTGAGTATTCTTTATCCGGATTAACGTTGCTCCTCGGTTATGGAGACTTGGTCCACTGACTGTCAACGGAGAGTGGTTCTCAACTAGGAATATTTTGAAATGTAAAATGAATCATGGTCAATGAAGAACTGAGGAATACTTGAACCTTTCCAAAATAAAAACAAGTTTTACAAGATGCTTTTTCTGCAAATTTTCTCGATCTTGTTCAAGCCTTACCTAAGCCTTGCATTCCTGAGTCTCCTCCCCTTTTTCTTTGTCGGGTAAGTCTTGTTGAGTACCCCAGTACTCAGGGTTTGTTAACCCCTGTTGCAGGTTTCTAATAGGTGGCGTTGATCCTGATCATGTCCGTAGGCTTGACGTGATCTGGTTGTTCCTCATCTCCAACTTAGGTACTCTGCCTAAGTGTGGTTCTGTAATACTACTCTACTTCCGCAACACCAGTTATTTTTTTTATGTAAAAGTAACATCTTCATAATTTTGTAAAGTTATCTATCTTGTTTCCGCACTCCGATGGTATTTTGTATCAACTGTTGTAATGTTGTGATTATTCTAACCTTTATGATGATGGTCCTGTGGCTCGTGGATAATTCGGGGTCTCCGCAGGGACACCCGACGGATCTTTCCAGTAACGTGTTTCATTTGCACAGTCATTAGGCTCCGTACGACGATGACGTGTGCAGGTGGGCCACATTATTGGGAGGTTCTGCCACACACTAGGGGGTTAATTAGGGCTTGATAGGTCTTAATTCTTGCAAGAAGTTTTAGAAAAGCCCAATTCACCCCCCTCTTGGGCATCTTGATCCTTTCAATATGCGTAGTCTTGGTGGGCTCAAAGTCTACAATTTTGAAGCATTTAGTGTAAATATTTGTTTCACATCCATAAAAATCGATCTTGATTTCAAAACATGCTCTCTCTATGTTGTGGGCAAGCTCCTCTAGGTTTGAGATGTTGGGACATATTGTGCTTAGTGACCTTAGAAAAGGGGCTCTAGGTAGGCAACCATGCACTACGGGAGAGCCAAACTTCCCCGAGTGTCAGTTGCACTCGGGGAAGCCTTCCCCGAGTGCAACACTCGGGAAAGAGGCTTCGGCTATTCTTCTCTTGGTAAAGACGCCTTCCCCGAGTGCCAAAAATCGTACACTCGGGGAAGGCTTCACCGAGTGTCGTGCTGGCACTCGGGGAAGAATTGACGCCGTTGCTGATAGCGGACGCCGTTTTCTTTTTTCTTTTTTTTTTAATTTTCTTCACCGAGTGCAACACTCGGGGAAGAGTTGCACTTAGGGGAAGCCATTTACGAACAGTTTTTTCCAAAAATCGGAAAAATAAACCTAAAAAAATAACAAAAAATATTTTTTAATCTAAAGAGTGTCCCACTAGTCAGCCACACCATCCATCTATTATTTCAACATTTTTTACACCTTTTTCACACTTTGCATTTCTCAGGTTTTGAACCCGAGACCTCTAGATTCACATGCGCGCGCCTCTACCACTACACCACTTCATCATTTGTGTCTATATCTCATTTCGGTTCCCCACATATTATAACAAACCGACTGTAAATTGATTGTTTGAGGCACTAAACAAATTCAAATGAAAAAATTGTCAACTACAACATAACTTTTCGAGATCTATAACTTTTGTTTAGAATGTTTCTCCATCCGAGGTTTTTTTTCAAAATTTTAAATTTCAAACTTCAAACTTCAAACGCAATTATCGGCAACTATATGATTTTTGTCAGGGGAACGCCAAAGGGGTACCCCCAATCAACGCAAAATAAATAGGTTAGACCTAGAACACCAATTAATAACAAACCCAACAAGTCTAACCTTCTAAAAGGCCAACCCCTCGAGGCCTACAACGCCGGCCCATCGCCAGGGAGCCCAGGGCCGCCAAAGCCTTACTGTCCGCCTCATGGCAGCCCACCCCTCGAGCCCCGGCACACAGGCCTCGAGCCCTGCACCGCTCCTTGAGACCCTGCGCAGAGACCTCGAGCCTCTCTAGCACGGTAAACCATCCCACGAGGCACATCACGCCTCCCTCGAGCGGCAGACGTCGGATGCCAATCCCATGCCGCGTATTTAATGCGTCCACCTACTCCAGTCACGTCCTCTGCAACCCGACGTGTACCACAGTGAACCAGGGCAGAGTCAAGTCTCGTTTTCACCACAAGCATGGGCAAAAAGGCACCAGTACGACAACTGTTAAGCCATATCCTACACTGTTGCACGTCCAAGCCACGTCTCGAGGCCCGGATACCTGCTGCTCAATCGGGTTTCTCGGGACTTGCCCATACCTGCGGGGACTCGAGCCCCCCGTAGGCGCCACCTCGAGGCCGGCTCTGAGCCCCTCGAACCCTGGCTACTTTCACGCTATTGGAGGACAGGTACCCCAAGACCCGGAGGGACCCCGCCGTGTCCTGTACGTGCCGGAATGGACGCTGTACGGCTTCCACATCGCCACGCCCCCACGTCCGCGCCTGGGATGGAGGCCACGCATCAAGGACGCCTCAACAGCAACACCCACGTTGGCTACAGTGACTTCGACAAGACAGAGTTCCTGCCCTTCGCCATATCGAGCGTTGTACATATCGATCCTGTGTAAACCCTGACCTCCTCTTGTTCTATAAAAGGGGACGCAGGGGCCCTTCACGCGCGAGAGACAACACGCGAGTCTACGGTTACGCACGGGCTTGCGCAACATATAACATCCCGGCCTAAGGCTTAATAGGAATAATAGGATACTCATACCAACAAGTTGCAACTTCTTTTCCGGAAGCCCATCTCCTAAAAACTCCAAAGTTAAGCGTGCTTGGCTTGGAGCGATGGGTGACCGACCGGGAAGTTCTTCCCGGGTGCGCACGAGTGAGGACAAAGTGCGCAGAAAAGACTGGTGTTGGTCTGTGAGGGAAGTCTATGTCCTAGAAAAGCTGCCAGATGTAAGTGGGCCCGGCCGCGTGGAGGCGGGACGTTACAGAATGGTATCAGAGCCGACTCTCGCGGTTTCACGGGCGCGTGTGTCGCAGTTGCTCAGACATGGTGGTCATGGCTGGTGTGGACCCGGAGTGGTCACACAGCATGGCACATGTGCTGGCACTGGACACACGGACGTGGCCAAGAGAGGACGTTCCTGGCTTGGGATTGATCGACGAGGACGTCGATCTCTTAAGGGGGTGAGGATATAACATCCCGGCCTAAGGCTTAATAGGAATAATAGGATACTCATACCAACAAGTTGCAACTTCTTTTCCGGAAGCCCATCTCCTAAAAACTCCAAAGTTAAGCGTGCTTGGCTTGGAGCGATGGGTGACCGACCGGGAAGTTCTTCCCGGGTGCGCACGAGTGAGGACAAAGTGCGCAGAAAAGACTGGTGTTGGTCTGTGAGGGAAGTCTATGTCCTAGAAAAGCTGCCAGATGTAAGTGGGCCCGGCCGCGTGGAGGCGGGACGTTACACAACACGAGTCCGCACGCACACACACGAGTCCGGACCCCGGTCCACGCTCCTTGAGCTTGTATTCGCCCCTGTACAAGCACTTAGGTGCAAGTAATACAAGAACATCCCCTCCCCCGCTGGACGTAGGGCCTTCTTTGCCCGAACCAGGATAAATCCTTGTGTCATCTTGCATCACCATCTAGGAAGAGAACACGCGATCATATTACTCGTTGGTGTCAGACCCCCAGGGTAAAAACACCGACAATTTTAAATAAAAAAGTTGTCAACTACAGAGTTTTATAACTTTTTGACTTCTACAACTTTCGTTTAGAGCGTTTTCTATCCGAGACTTTTTTTTCAAAATTTCAAAATTCAAAATTTTAAAAAATCTTTCCCGAGTGCCTCTGCCTGACACTCGGGGAAGAGACCCTTCCCCGAGTGTCAGGTAGAGGCACTCGGGGAAGAGGTCAGCTTCCCCGAGTGTCTCGTCTTGGCACTCGGGAAAGGGCCTCTTCCCCGACTGCCAGGGACGACACTCGGGGAAGAAATTTTCTTTTTTTGTTTTTTTGGCCCCATTTTTTGTGAGACCTTCTCACATTATTTAAAACTTCTTGTTCAAATTTAGGATAAATTTGACTTTGTTTAGTATATTTCATTAGTTTTTTGTTTCGATGAATTTTTTTGCATACTTCAAATTTGAATTGCAGGTGCATAAAATAATGGAATTTGATGATTAAAAAAATGATATTCATGATAGTTGGTGTATGTTGAGGCCGTATCCAGGAAGTCACATGAAATGTCAAGCATCTTGTTGCCATAACATGACGAACAATTTGTGAGAAAAGTGTATTTAAATTATATAAAATTTGAACGAAGTCCAAAAATCACAAAACTTGTCGGGGAGTCATGCCATCACATGGAGAGTCTGTGGTAAAAAAATAAGAAAATTTTGAGTAAGTTGTAACGTCGGATGCCTAAAACCCAGACATGTCCCCATGCTATCATATGTAGAAATTTGTGATAACACGTGCAGATGTCTGGGTTCTAGGTATCCGACGTCGTAATTTACTCGAAACTTTCTCATTTTTTACCACAGCCTCTACTCATGATAGTATGACTCCTCGTCAAGTTTCATAATTTTCAGACTTCGTTCAAATTTTATATAATTTAATACACTTTTCCTGCAAGTTGTTCGTCATGTTACGACAACAAGATGCTCGACATTTCATGTGACTTCCTAGATATGACCTCAACATACACCAAATATCATGAATATCATTTTTTGAATCGCCAAATTTTATTATTTCATGCACCTGCAGTCTCTGTTCGCCTAAACGGCCGTTTAGTCCATTTAAACACCGTTTAAACGGTAAACAGAGGCCATCTGTTTTGTTTAGGCCCTAAACGGTAAATTAAACGGTTGGACCGTTTAAACCCGTTTAAACCGTTTAAACCCGTCTAAATGGTCTAAAGAAAATCAGGTTATACATGATTAAATGATCTAAACAACCATTTAATCCATAATTTGGTTAATTAGAGGACTACGACTACCATAATCAACACAAAACTAATTAACATTGTGAGTATACGAAATGTTGTGGAATTTAGATTTCTTCCAAAAATATTATTTGGTATAATATTTATTTTTTACATGTGCAAATATGTACCGTTTCTATCAAATTTAATTTTTACATACACAAATATGTATATTTTAGTGTTACCATACAAAACCGTTTAGGCCGTTTAACTCCGTTTAAACACCGTTTAAACGGCCTAAACGCTAAACAAAGAGTGACCGACTGTTTACCGTTTACTGTTTAGGAAAACATTGCCTGCAGTTCAAATTTGAAGTATGCAAAAAAATTCATCGAAACGAAAAAAACTAACGAAATATACCAAACAAAGTCAAATTTGTCCCAAATTTGAACAAGGAGTTTTAAATAATGTGGAAAGGACTCACAAAAAATATGGGGCCAAAAAAACAAAAAAAGAAAAATTCTTCCCCGAGTGCCTTCCCTGGCACTCGGGGAAGAGACCCTTCCCCGAGTGCCAGAAAGGTATCTCATTTCGGTTCCCCACATATTATAACAAACCGACTGTAAATTGATTGTTTGAGGCACTAAACAAATTCAAATGAAAAAATTGTCAACTACAACATAACTTTTCGAGATCTATAACTTTTGTTTAGAATGTTTCTCCATCCGAGGTTTTTTTTCAAAATTTTAAATTTCAAACTTCAAACTTCAAACGCAATTATCGGCAACTATATGATTTTTGTCAGGGGAACGCCAAAGGGGTACCCCCAATCAACGCAAAATAAATAGGTTAGACCTAGAACACCAATTAATAACAAACCCAACAAGTCTAACCTTCTAAAAGGCCAACCCCTCGAGGCCTACAACGCCGGCCCATCGCCAGGGAGCCCAGGGCCGCCAAAGCCTTACTGTCCGCCTCATGGCAGCCCACCCCTCGAGCCCCGGCACACAGGCCTCGAGCCCTGCACCGCTCCTTGAGACCCTGCGCAGAGACCTCGAGCCTCTCTAGCACGGTAAACCATCCCACGAGGCACATCACGCCTCCCTCGAGCGGCAGACGTCGGATGCCAATCCCATGCCGCGTATTTAATGCGTCCACCTACTCCAGTCACGTCCTCTGCAACCCGACGTGTACCACAGTGAACCAGGGCAGAGTCAAGTCTCGTTTTCACCACAAGCATGGGCAAAAAGGCACCAGTACGACAACTGTTAAGCCATATCCTACACTGTTGCACGTCCAAGCCACGTCTCGAGGCCCGGATACCTGCTGCTCAATCGGGTTTCTCGGGACTTGCCCATACCTGCGGGGACTCGAGCCCCCCGTAGGCGCCACCTCGAGGCCGGCTCTGAGCCCCTCGAACCCTGGCTACTTTCACGCTATTGGAGGACAGGTACCCCAAGACCCGGAGGGACCCCGCCGTGTCCTGTACGTGCCGGAATGGACGCTGTACGGCTTCCACATCGCCACGCCCCCACGTCCGCGCCTGGGATGGAGGCCACGCATCAAGGACGCCTCAACAGCAACACCCACGTTGGCTACAGTGACTTCGACAAGACAGAGTTCCTGCCCTTCGCCATATCGAGCGTTGTACATATCGATCCTGTGTAAACCCTGACCTCCTCTTGTTCTATAAAAGGGGACGCAGGGGCCCTTCACGCGCGAGAGACAACACGCGAGTCTACGGTTACGCACGGGCTTGCGCAACATATAACATCCCGGCCTAAGGCTTAATAGGAATAATAGGATACTCATACCAACAAGTTGCAACTTCTTTTCCGGAAGCCCATCTCCTAAAAACTCCAAAGTTAAGCGTGCTTGGCTTGGAGCGATGGGTGACCGACCGGGAAGTTCTTCCCGGGTGCGCACGAGTGAGGACAAAGTGCGCAGAAAAGACTGGTGTTGGTCTGTGAGGGAAGTCTATGTCCTAGAAAAGCTGCCAGATGTAAGTGGGCCCGGCCGCGTGGAGGCGGGACGTTACAGAATGGTATCAGAGCCGACTCTCGCGGTTTCACGGGCGCGTGTGTCGCAGTTGCTCAGACATGGTGGTCATGGCTGGTGTGGACCCGGAGTGGTCACACAGCATGGCACATGTGCTGGCACTGGACACACGGACGTGGCCAAGAGAGGACGTTCCTGGCTTGGGATTGATCGACGAGGACGTCGATCTCTTAAGGGGGTGAGGATATAACATCCCGGCCTAAGGCTTAATAGGAATAATAGGATACTCATACCAACAAGTTGCAACTTCTTTTCCGGAAGCCCATCTCCTAAAAACTCCAAAGTTAAGCGTGCTTGGCTTGGAGCGATGGGTGACCGACCGGGAAGTTCTTCCCGGGTGCGCACGAGTGAGGACAAAGTGCGCAGAAAAGACTGGTGTTGGTCTGTGAGGGAAGTCTATGTCCTAGAAAAGCTGCCAGATGTAAGTGGGCCCGGCCGCGTGGAGGCGGGACGTTACACAACACGAGTCCGCACGCACACACACGAGTCCGGACCCCGGTCCACGCTCCTTGAGCTTGTATTCGCCCCTGTACAAGCACTTAGGTGCAAGTAATACAAGAACATCCCCTCCCCCGCTGGACGTAGGGCCTTCTTTGCCCGAACCAGGATAAATCCTTGTGTCATCTTGCATCACCATCTAGGAAGAGAACACGCGATCATATTACTCGTTGGTGTCAGACCCCCAGGGTAAAAACACCGACAATTTTAAATAAAAAAGTTGTCAACTACAGAGTTTTATAACTTTTTGACTTCTACAACTTTCGTTTAGAGCGTTTTCTATCCGAGACTTTTTTTTTCAAAATTTCAAAATTCAAAATTTTAAAAAATCTTTCCCGAGTGCCTCTGCCTGACACTCGGGGAAGAGACCCTTCCCCGAGTGTCAGGTAGAGGCACTCGGGGAAGAGGTCAGCTTCCCCGAGTGTCTCGTCTTGGCACTCGGGAAAGGGCCTCTTCCCCGACTGCCAGGGACGACACTCGGGGAAGAAATTTTCTTTTTTTGTTTTTTTGGCCCCATTTTTTTGTGAGACCTTCTCACATTATTTAAAACTTCTTGTTCAAATTTAGGATAAATTTGACTTTGTTTAGTATATTTCATTAGTTTTTTTGTTTCGATGAATTTTTTTTGCATACTTCAAATTTGAATTGCAGGTGCATAAAATAATGGAATTTGATGATTAAAAAAATGATATTCATGATAGTTGGTGTATGTTGAGGCCGTATCCAGGAAGTCACATGAAATGTCAAGCATCTTGTTGCCATAACATGACGAACAATTTGTGAGAAAAGTGTATTTAAATTATATAAAATTTGAACGAAGTCCAAAAATCACAAAACTTGTCGGGGAGTCATGCCATCACATGGAGAGTCTGTGGTAAAAAAATAAGAAAATTTTGAGTAAGTTGTAACGTCGGATGCCTAAAACCCAGACATGTCCCCATGCTATCATATGTAGAAATTTGTGATAACACGTGCAGATGTCTGGGTTCTAGGTATCCGACGTCGTAATTTACTCGAAACTTTCTCATTTTTTACCACAGCCTCTACTCATGATAGTATGACTCCTCGTCAAGTTTCATAATTTTCAGACTTCGTTCAAATTTTATATAATTTAATACACTTTTCCTGCAAGTTGTTCGTCATGTTACGACAACAAGATGCTCGACATTTCATGTGACTTCCTAGATATGACCTCAACATACACCAAATATCATGAATATCATTTTTTGAATCGCCAAATTTTATTATTTCATGCACCTGCAGTCTCTGTTCGCCTAAACGGCCGTTTAGTCCGTTTAAACACCGTTTAAACGGTAAACAGAGGCCATCTGTTTTGTTTAGGCCCTAAACGGTAAATTAAACGGTTGGACCGTTTAAACCCGTTTAAACCGTTTAAACCCGTCTAAATGGTCTAAAGAAAATCAGGTTATACATGATTAAATGATCTAAACAACCATTTAATCCATAATTTGGTTAATTAGAGGACTACGACTACCATAATCAACACAAAACTAATTAACATTGTGAGTATATGAAATGTTGTGGAATTTAGATTTCTTCCAAAAATATTATTTGGTATAATATTTATTTTTTACATGTGCAAATATGTACCGTTTCTATCAAATTTAATTTTTACATACACAAATATGTATATTTTAGTGTTACCATACAAAACCGTTTAGGCCGTTTAACTCCGTTTAAACACCGTTTAAACGGCCTAAACGCTAAACAAAGAGTGACCGACTGTTTACCGTTTACTGTTTAGGAAAACATTGCCTGCAGTTCAAATTTGAAGTATGCAAAAAAATTCATCGAAACGAAAAAAACTAACGAAATATACCAAACAAAGTCAAATTTGTCCCAAATTTGAACAAGGAGTTTTAAATAATGTGGAAAGGACTCACAAAAAATATGGGGCCAAAAAAACAAAAAAAGAAAAATTCTTCCCCGAGTGGCTTCCCTGGCACTCGGGGAAGAGACCCTTCCCCGAGTGCCAGAAAGGGAAGAGGCCCTTCCCCGAGTGCCAGAAAGAGGCACTCGGGGAAGAGGCCCTTCCCCGAGTGCCAGGAAGAGGCGCTCGGGGAAGAGGTTAGCTTCCTCGAGAGTCAAAGCTTGGCACTCGGGGAAGTTTTTTTTAAAAAAAAATCATAACGGCGTGGAAGGGTTGGCCGTCAAGTTACACTTTTCTTCCTCGAGTGCCGCTCTTCCCCGAGTGTTGCACTCGGAGAAGAGCTCTTCCCCGAGTGCCGTAGGCCCTCTTCCCCGAGTGCAACACTCGGGGAAGATTGGCTTTTCCGAGTGCCCGATTTTTGGCACTCGGGAAGCCTACGACACTCGGGAAATTTTGTCTCTCCTGTAGTGATGCCAACAAAGCAGACATGAGCCAGGGTAGAGCAACAAAGCAGTGTTGCGTCATTAGGCATTAGCCGACTTGAGCAAAGGCCACATTTGTTACTGGATAGAGCCTAGACATGGTGATTGGTGAAGCAAGAACTTTTTTCTTCGGTCTGAATTATTTCTTTTATTTTTTCAATAAAAAGGAGCAGGGCCCATTATCCTAGGTAGAAAACAGAGGCCTGCCCTCGTCCATTGGACATTACTGGACATGAAAAATCGATCCAAATGCTCAGGTCAGATGGTGATGAGAGTTGTAGTGATGTGGGGAATGGGGGAGAGTGCATGGCCGTGATGTTAGCAGACGGTGGACATAATGGTGGCAAACAAGACACCAAGGACAATCATAGCTAAACCAATTTGATAAGACGAAGGTTTAAGCAAGGAAATAATGCTAGTTTCTTCAAAAAAAAAAAAAGCAACGAAATGCACACATGGACGCACACAGGTGGTTGGAACGTTTTTGTCCATGGCAAAGGAATACATTTCTGAAGGAAAATAAAGAGCTAGTTCACGGACTCAATTAACTGGATAATAACAGAGCGCGCGATTCTTTCTTCAGCTACACATATGGAGATAGATATGCAGCTGAGCAGCTCAATCATTTAGTAGAGTCCCACTGAAATCTACATGTTCCGCTGGTCGCATCGCATTTGAGTAGGGCAAAGACTAGTTTCGCAAGCCGATTCATCAAGCCAACCAGGTGTGCAGTGATGAAGCTAAAATTAGAGGAGGGTACTGTGTATGCATAGATATGTTTTATGGGATGTATATATGATGATTTTTTAACTAATTTTACTGGTTTTTTCGGTTTTTTAGGGGCTGCATTTGCACCCACAACTTACAATGTAGTGCCTATTGGAATGGAAAGCTAACCGTTTCTTATTGGAGCGAGCTCTAACCCCTGCCATTTCGTCAAGTGGTTCTGCACCACGGATAGATTCATCGGATTTATACTCCCTCCGTCCCTTATTAAGTCGTCCGGAAAGCGTGTCTATGAGGGAAATACGGATTTTTAGAGACACTTATTTCGAGACGGAGGGAGTACCTGATATGTCTGTTTCAGTCTTGACAATTAGCAGTCAAATATGAAAGGAGGAAGCTTGACAAGTATTAATCTACTTCAGTTTGGCAGCTGCTTTGTAGCACGTGCCACCTCCTGTAGAATCCAGGCACAGGCCGAGCAAGCTGCAGTTCTTCTTGCATGTCCTTGTCTTCCCATAAAACAGCGGTGATTACTGACTCGGTCGCTCCCTAATTATACCGTTCCTCCGACTCTGAGCAACGGCGGCGGCAGAGCGGAATCGATCAGGCCTTGTCTCGTCTGGTATCTTTTTCTTCTCTTTGAAGAGTACCCAGTCCCATGATTGCTTTGAAAAGTATCCGGATCCAAGCTACCCCCTCGGTGAGTACTAATTGATGTAGCTTTGAACTAATTAAAGCCATGTTTAGTTCGCTTAAACTAATAATCTTGAATTTATTCACTGCTAATTTCGGCTGTTTCAATATTGTTCGGTGAGAGAGAATAAATCGAAGTACGGTTGATAAGTTTAAATAAACGGCAGAGATTTAATCATCTAAACACGCAGATTATTAACTAGTCCACGATAATCACTGAACTATACTTCCATCAACAAAGAACCGAGCTTTCAGCATTTTCAGTGGCGCAGTCAGACAGGAACTTCCATACAGCAATTAAGTCGTGATGTGATGACTTATCAAACATTTAGTTGTGATGTGATGTGATCGTAGCAGAAAAAAAAATCAAAGATTATTCCGAGCAGTTTTTTGCGGCTTGGTTTTGTTCGTCAGTTTCTCGGCTACTCTTCTTAGCCTTGTCACCTTCGCCACCTCCGAGCACCGCTCAAGTAAAAAAAAAAAATCGAAAAAATCGAAAAAGACAACCAGACGGGGTGAGACGGGGTGAATAGGAGCCTTATTTTTTTCAGAAATATTTGATCATTGTCCCAATTTCACAACACCAAGAGCAAAGATGACAAATCGTGATGTCCATGACCCAAAAGATTGGGTGAATGTTTACTAGGACACAACAGGACACCACACACAACCAATCAAGCACACCACCAAAACGGGAGCTCTAAAAATAAAGCACTACACTCCTATAAAGAAGAAACAAGTGCTCAACCAAAAATACTTGAGCCCTGGTGACAAAAGTACTCTAGAAAGTTCCTCACAAAGTTAGGAAGCCAACGAAAAAATTGGAACTCAAATCGGAGCTCAAACACAAAAACTACGGACTCAATCACAAGTATAAGAGTATTTGATACAATATCCGGAAAATCAGAGATAGTTGTCATTATTTGGTCCGGGTCCTAATACTACCGAGACTAAATATGTAAATTCAGTGACGGATCCAGAATAAAAGTTTAGAAGAGGTTAAGTTTAAACTACTTTAGCAAACTTGAGATGTAAATTATCTTTTTGTGTATCATCTCTCACTTCAAACTCTTTGTATCCTTCTCATATGGCTAAAATTTTATGGAGAGGCTCTATGGATACGGTTACTGTAGGCCCGATTCCATTCTCACGAGCGTTCACTCGTTTCTAATTGAGCGAACGATCTCAAGTCGGACCACGCTGTAGGCACGTCGCATCGCTCCTGCTCAATTCAAGTCGAACAGTACTCTACCGCAGATGTGTCACGTCTATCTCTTATCTCGTTTGAATCGGACACGCGCTTCACCATGTGCGTTCATCTCTATATTTTTTATTTTTTATACATTAATCGGTTTATTTTCTTTTTACCATCTTTATCTCTTATTTTACCTTTTTTTCTCTTCCTATTTAATTGAAATCTTAGGACCATAAATCTATAAAAATAATAATTTATCATGTAAATGTATATAAGTGTGAGCATAATATAAGTTACGTGTATAAGATATGCGTATAAGTTGTGATGATAAATTATTCCATAAAACGTTATGCACATAATTTATTTTGTATAACTTGCGTCTTTCCAACGAAAAAATAAGAAAATATTTTTTATATATTAACCAATTTATTTTCTTTTCACCTTTTTTGTCTTCTTTTACTTTTTTCTTCCTATATATTTAACTGAATCTTATGACCACAAATCTACAAAAGTTATAATGACAAGTTTTGTTTGATAATTTGTCACCAAAAAAAAATATGTATATAAGTTATGTGTATAATTGTTATAAGTTATGTGTATAATTGTTATAAGTTATTTTGTTTCTTTGTGTTTAATAGCTTATAACATATAACTTACAACTTATGCATATAAGTTGTATTGAATAATTTATATATAACTTAATGTATAGAGTCATATATCTATCTTGTATTTTTATATGTATGGTATCTAACTTATTTGATTAACTTACTGTACAGAGTTATGTATATGTTTTCTAACTTATTTGATTAACAAATTATGCAGAGTTATGTATGTCACATTTCTTTTTATGTGTATGCTACCTAACTTATTTGATTAACTTATTATAGAGAGTTGTGTATCTAACTTATGTTTTTTATTTGTACGCTACCTAAATTATTAATTTATTGTACATCGTTATGTATCTAACATATAGTTTCATGTATACGCTACCTAACTTATTTGATTAACTTACACTTAATTTTATGTTTATCACAATATGATAGATAATTATGTTAGTTTTGTCTATTAAGCTATGTGTTTCTTGTAGTGAAGTTTGTTCTTTTGTACTTATGATTTTAAATATTAAATATGTTGCAGATCTTTCAATTGAAGACACAGATGTTGAATGTTGTAGTTGTACAAGTCATGCAAACCTATTTTTTATTTTATTATTGAAGTTTGCAGAATTTCATGAAATTTTTTGTGCAGCATAGAGTGTCAAAATTACTTTTATTTTGTTCCCCACCCTTTTCCCATGTCCCGAATGATTAGTTCCTGAAATAAAAAAATATTGATAAAAACCTAAAGAAAATATCATAACAGAAAAAAGAAAAAATAAATAATATTCTATAACTTATCACGTTTAACTTATTCGTACAAGTTATGTTGTGTAATTCAGTTAGTGTGAGTTATGCGTGAGAGGAAAGAGAATGGCAGATTCGTATATATACGCACGAAAAAAAATTAGATTGGTGTGTCCACGCTCGCGCGAAAATAAAAACAACGCATGTGTGCTCAAAATAGAAAGATGCGGGATCTATTTTTTCCTAAAATGGAAACTGCTGCTGCTGTCGGATCGTTCGCCCGAAAAAATTTGGGTGAACGTTCGCTGATTAGTCTGGCCGTACTGTAGGGGGGCTGGAGCCCCGACAGCCCCAGTGGTAGATCCGTCCCTGTGTAAACCGAAGTCGTTTTTCTACCAGTGCACATATGTTAGTCCTAATGATGATTATGTGGTCGTTATCATCACCATAACCTTAATAAAATTGTGGTCATGTGCACATGATCCTTAAATAGCCATATGTAGATAAATATGTAGCTCAATCGTTAGTCGAGCCTACTTGATATACCACTTTGCGTCGTGTTGGTGACTAGGGTAAAGACTACTTTCGCAAGCAGTCCTGATGGCACTGTCAATCAAGTGAGGAAACGAGTTTTGACCAATTCCTGCTGCAGCTCTTAGCCTCCTACCACATACTCCCTCCTTTCCAGAATAAGTGTCGTTCGAAAAGCGTGTCTGTGAGGGAAATACCGATTTCTAGTGACACTTGTTTTGGAACGGAGGGAGTACTCCGTACTTACACTACACAGAGAGTGAAAGATTTTCCAGATATCAGTTTCAACCTGAGAAAGTAGCAGTCAAATATGAAAGGAGCAAGCTTGACAAGTATAGATTCTCTGAAATTTTGCGTCCTCTGACAGGCACGTCGCCGCTTTGTAGAATCGGGGTAAAGATCCAAGAGCAAGCGTGCGTCCTTGCATGTCAATGTCATCTTTCCCATACAGAGCGGTGTATGTTTGGCTGTTTGCTGACTGGCTCCGTTGTGATCGCATTGCGACGCCTATTCTCAGGGTACCTGCTCCAGTGATTAATCGAGATCACAAATAAAGTGGTTTGATTGGACACAAAGGATTCCATTTTCTCTACGGCTGTGATCGCATCACGATGCATGTACTCAAAATGCGACAAAGGGATAAGGATGTGAGGTGGCCTTTTGGTTTGAAAAGTACTCAAGTCGGAAGATCAAATCAACTTATCCAGAGGTTTGAAGTACTACTTCCTCCATGGCTCCATCCTATAAAAAGAATGTAATTTTAGTTCTATTCTTTGATTAATAAGTTTAAATAAAGGAGTATAAATATTTATGACATAAAATAGACATATATTATGGTCTAGCAAATATTAATATTTATATAAATTCAGTATTAAAATAGTTTGACAGGGCAGTGAACTGCTGCTGCTACTACCTACTACTGTACTTCTGTCGACAAAGAACCGAACTAAACTTTCAGCATTTTCCAGTGCTTCCATACAGCAATTAAGTAGTTTTGTGATGTGATAGTGATAGTGGCAGGAGAAAAGAAAAAACAAGCACTGCACTATTCCTATTCTGCGGAGAGTTTTGCAGCTTGGTGTTGTTCGTCAGATTTCTCGGCTACTAGTATCTTCTTAGCCTTGGCACGGTCGTCGAGGTAGTGCTGATACACGTAGGACAGGAGCCCCCACACTCCTATGAGCATGGCCATCAGCTTCACTCCGTTCATCCCGTCGCCGAGGAAGATCACGGCGATGACCGGCGACAGCGGCGTGCCCACCGTGCTGATCACGTTGGTGAACAGCGACGACACCGCGGCGACCAGCCCCATGAGGCCCATCGTGCACAGCTGCCACGAGACGGCCGTCCACGCCAGCGTCATCGCGTACGCCAGCTCCCCCTTCTTGTACGCCGCCATCTCCCCGGCGATGGCGCGCCACTCCCCGGAGGCGAACAGCCCGGCCACGGACACGAAGGCCGCCGCGGTGTTGCTCCAGAACTGCAACTCCAGCACGTCGCGGAGCGTGTCGCTCCTGAGCACCTCGTCGAAGGCGAGCTGCGTCAGGGACAGGATCAGGGAGAAGAGCGCCGACGCCGACAGCGTCAGCGCGAACCCCGCCGGGAACTTCCCCTCCGGGATGCTGCTGCCGGTCTCGTCGTCCGAGCCGTGGTGGTTCACGCCGACGAGCGCGGCCGAGAAGGTGAGCAGCACGACGGAGTTGAGGACGAGCGCCCGGAACCTCTCCTTGTTCAGGAAGTAGGCGAAGACGGCGTTGAACGAGACCTGGCTCGCGCCGATGATCGAGTAGGTCGACATGGGCAGGTACAGGAGGCCGTACGAGTACATCAGGTTGTCGCCGGCGAGGAGGACGCCCAGGCCGGCGTAGATGGCGGCGAGCTTGACGAGCGGCGGCCGGTTATTGGCCGCGGCCGCCACGGCGGAGGAGGAGGATGGCCTCGGCGGCCTGGTCCGCCGGAACCGGAAGTAGAGGAGCAGCGGGATGGCGAGCGGCGTGCCGCAGGACTGCACCACCGTCTGCATCCACAGGCTGCTGCCACCCTGGTCGTAGTACATCCTGCCAAGGAGCGTGGCCACGCTCTGCCCGCCGAGGACGAACACGATGTTGGTAAGGACCACCGCCCACCAGGCGAGCCGTCTCGACAGCGGCGGCCGCGGCGGCGCCTCAGCTGCTGCACGACGTGCGCCGCCGTTCTCTGCTCTCTGTCCATGATCGTCTCCACCAGCTTCTTGGTCTCGGATACCTGCATGCCCGTTGCCCGCCCCATCATTTCAGCTGTTCGATATTGCTGTCTCGCTTGATTAAATTGCAGTATCTCGTGATAAAAACAGAGAGAAAGGGACCTGAGATTTGCAGCTGAATTTCACCAGCGTCACCCATCTTGGATTGCAACCAAGATGATGTGTATGCGCTGCAGATATGAAATTTCTTAAAGTAAAAGGACAGGCGACTACATAATATGCATACGCAACCGTCGCCGCCGTCCTGTCTATAAACGAATTGATCTTACGTGCCCTGCTGGTTCTTCTTCTCCCGTGTGAATTCCTCGATTAAAGGATCGGCAAGAACTCAAGATATAGAATAGTAGACAGCACGTGGCGGTGGCGCAAGAGTCAAAATTTGCTGTCAACAATTGCATCACTCATGAGCTAGTATCCCCTGCTGGCTTGTTTAGTTCCGAGAAATATTTGGATTCTGCACTGTAGCACTTTCGTTGTTATTTGACAAACTTTATCCAAATATGGATCAACAAGACTCAAAAGATTCATCTCGACATGTAGATACTAAAAGTACAATCAATTATTTTTTTACTTACATTTAATGCTCCATGCATGTAGCTAAAGATTGATGTGACGGGAAATCTAGAAATATTTGGTGAAAGTTGGCGAAACTAAACAAGGCCTCACCCAAAAAAAACCAAAATCAACGATGTCTGCAAAAGATTCCGAAGGGCGACAAAGGAGAATGACGTTGATCGCATGGGAATATCCAGACGGAAGAAAATCACAGTGCGGCCGTCGACTGTGTGGCTTTCCAATTATTGAGCTGCACCGATAAGATAGGGGAGGGAGTACGTGTCCCATCCCATATTCCCATGTCTGTCTCATCCCGAGGATGTTGCGGAACGACTGCATTTTCAATGGCCAATTGAACGAAAACCCTGCAATGACCAAACACATACTCCTTTTTTGAAGCTTCAACTTGGACTATGGCTGGCGGTTGTCCCACATATACCACGGGATACTTCTCTCATCTCTCTCCTTAATTGGGTGTTTGCCTCTACTACTTTATCTCTTATTTATTAATTTATTTATTTTTTGAGACAAAGAATTATATTAAAATATAGCTGGGTACATCATCACATTATAAGTATTCTAGAAAAAAACGTATATCCAGAAACTGATTTTCATCTATATTGCACCCACACTGTGAATGGCTCAAACTCTCAAACCCAAATCTATTTGACGTTTCATATGGATGACCGCACAGGCAAATACTCGACAATAATTGTTTTAGGCCAGACAATAGATGTCCAACGGACGGCTAACATTCCTGCAGGTAGAGTTGAGAAACTTCTTCTTTCTCGTGTCTTCCTTCTTCTTCCTTCTGCCACCGAAGAGTGAGGAAGACTGATCTGAAACTTATTCTCTCTAGTCATTCATTGTGGCCAGATCTAACCACAACAAAACAGAGAAGAGACCGGAGAAAAATATTCCATGACAACAACATCATCTTTGCCTTGATGCTGCCATCCAGAAACAAAAATCTACATGTCGTCATGCTGATGAAGATGCTGACGCTGAAGTTGTCGCCTCCATCTTCAACGAAGCCGCCATGGAGAAGACAATTTCATCCTTCCCCTTCACCGTCGCCGAAGAGAAGAAGAAGATAAATCTCCAATACAACAATACTTAACATGGAGAGACTCAAACCCTATAAACTCGATCTATTGAGAAAAAATATTAAAAAACGATGGATCGTCCCCACTCTCTTCAACAACAGAGACGGTGAATTTACTTGTGCATTTGCTATTTCATGATTTCTTTACTTCATATATATTGATCAATAGTAGAAGAATTCTTCCATAGAAATAGGAGACATAATTTATATGGATATAGTAAGACTCGCTTGGGCTGCTTTAATGGTAGTCTTTACATTCTCTTTCACTGGTAGTGGGGAGGAGTGGACTCTAGGGATACTACCAATTGATTAAGTAGTCGAATTGTAATATCATCTCTTTTCTTTAATTGATCCTTTGCATTAATAATTTTGCCAAAGTTTTTTTTCTCTAGTAACCCCATCATTTGAACAAATTGTAGACATAAATACCTAATCAATATAGAGTGATAATAAAGAGACCCATCTATCTATAAATTCTATTTGTTCAATAGACCTTTGTCAATGAAAATACAATGTAATTAGATAGAAAAGAAAATAAAATGGGGACTTTTGTTGGATTGGCACGATATAAATATATGTAGCAAAAAAACAGGACTAAGAAAGAGGCAAATTGTGTCTAAATAATTAAGGGAAGTAGTTCATAGGCTAGTCTTACAATTGCGTTAGGTTGCTAAACTCTTGTTGGCTTAGATTACCAAATAACACTAGATAAACTCTAGACACACATCTTGTTTATTCTGTCTAGTTTAGTTTGGATTGAGCTCTAGAATTAGAAAAGTTTTAGGTGACCTAATCCATCCCTCTCCCTCTTAGCTCTCTTTAAAATGTCTCATCTCACCATCGGGTTGCCCCTCATGGGCGTGACACGGGTGGATCCACCACCACCTCCCAAACTCCCCTCCATCACCCCTCTCTTGCCACATCGCTGCCATAGCCGATCGCCAAATGTTTATGTTGTGGTGAGGACAGAGATGGTGATTTTTTTTCCTTTTTTCTTCGTTTTTAACTCAGTTTTGGCGGCTATCTTCAGCAAATGACAGTGGTAAGCCTGCTGGCCGGAGCCCCATGCGGCGTGCGCGTTGCCAAATTATTCTGGTTAGATTTAGTCTCACATCAATAATTTATGGTGAGAAGAGTACGACATATAAAGCGGGGGCAACCCTCACCTATTAGACTAATCTTTTGGGTTGAGTCGGGCCTAGTGCCTGAGTATGTTGTGGGCTCCGGTGGACCTGTGCCTGAGGGGTACCGGCTCATGTGTATATCGAGCTGAGTCTGATTTTGTTGTGCACTCTAACAATTCTCACCTGGTTCAGATCTATGGTACATATATGGGTCCGAGGGGCACTGGCTCGTGCGTAGATTGAGTTGAGTCTAATTTTGTTGTGCACTCTAACAATTCTCACCTGGTTCAGATCTACGGTACAGACCTGAGGCGGCATGTCTGGTAGTGGCCCACGCAGAGTGCATATGGTGGTGCATGTCACTCGGTGCATTTTATGGTTTGTATACATGACACCTTCAAACACATGTGAGCTTGATCCAATAGGCATTTACGATGTTCATATACTTCATGCACCTATTTTTTTTTTGTAAGGAACTAAATTTAATATAATAAAATAAGACTTCCGGTCATAAAAATACTTGGTGGCTGATAAATATCTGCTAAAAAATTGAAACTTTGATAGTTTATTTAGGTACTAACACACTCAAGAACAAAATTTAGAAGGGACAGCAAACAACAAAGTTCCATAAAAAATTACAACACGTCAACAAAAGAACTATACAAAATTTCACCTATAAATCTATATATCATGTTTATTTCCATGTTCCACACCCTTACACATACGCCGCATATGCAAAACAAAAATAAGACCAATGATAACTAAGAGAAATTTTATATAGCTATGCTAAAAGGATATAGTTTCCTCCTGCTGAAATGTACTTAAATTAACATAGGTAATGAACATCTATCATCTCGCAGGAAACAAACTAAATAAACCGGACAACTGTTAAAGAGCTATCTATCACAAGGAAATTGTAGACCCTAGGAATCCCGCTATGCACTTTTGGCTTTCTTAAGATCGAGATAGTTTTGATAGAGATATGAAAGAAGACCCCATATCGAAATTAGCATGGCTATGACCTTGACTTCATTCATCTTGTCATGGAAGGCCATCACACCAAAAAGAGGGACGATAGGCAGAGCAAATGTGCTGATGACATTGGAGAACAGCGACGACACCTCAAAAACCAAGCCCAACACTCCAATGGAAGCGACCTGCCAGGACACGGATGCCCACACCAGTGTCATCAGGTAGGAGAACTGTCCTGATTGGAACCTATTCATCTCCTCTTTCAAATCCATCCATTCTCCACTTGCAAATAGTCCGACAAGAGAAGCAAAAGTTGCCACAAGTGCAGTATATATCTGCATGTTTAGAACCGCTGAGAAGGTTTGTTTCTTGATCACGTTCTCGAATGTAAGCTGCATAAGGGAAAGGATAAGTGCGTAGGTGCCTGATGCTCCTAGTGTCAACAGGAAACCCACAAGATACTTTCCTCTTGAGACACCACCAGTAGGCGGTCCACGAGATTCGTGGTTGGATCCAAGGAGTAAAGCGGCCAAGGTGAGAAGCACCATGGAGTTCATGATCAGACCGGTGAGTTTCTGAGAGTTTAAGACGTATGAGAAGAACACGTTGAAGGCCAGCTGACTGGCACAGAGGAGTGAAAAGGTTGAGACTGGAAGATACATGAGCCCATGGGAATACATCATGTTGTCCGCGGTTATGATAAGCCCCAAGACAGTATATATCAAGGCCATTTTTACCATCGGAGTCTCGCTGGAAGACGGCTTTGAAGGGAAAAAGAAGAGGCCGAAGAACAATATAGGGAAGCCAGCAGTCTGCACAAATGTTGATAGCCACTTGCTGTTGCCACCTTGACTGTAGTAGTATCTCCCTAACAGTGTTGCCGATGTCTGACCAACAATGAGGAAGATTGCATCCACGGCCACCACAAGCCACCATTTCCAATTCTTAGCTTTGGAGCTTCCTTCTTGAGGTGACGAAGTTTCGGTTTTCGATGGTCCTGCGGTTCATCATGGATAGTACAATAGAAGTTACTAATGATCAAGAGACGAAGTGGACAGACCCAAAAAAAATCTCTTTCAGGATTTTGCATTTAACACGAGTAAAGAGTTGATAACATTATGCCTTCTGATAGAAAATGTCTGGAGGAGTAGCATTTGCATTCTTCTGTGATATCAAACTACATGGGAAAACGAGAACGTTGTGCTGGTTTTATAGTTCCATATCTACATGTGATTGACGAGAGAGCACTGAATCACAATCTTTTGCAAGAAAGGATTAGAAAATTCTAAAAAGAAAAATAACTATGGGTTTTGCTACGGTACCTCCTTTACCTCTTAGGAGGTAAGAGTTTGAATAAATCTTAGCCGTTGAATTTTGGAACATAGTAGACAATTAAATAACCAAATAATCAAGAAAAAAATGTTGGCTATATGTGTGCGCTCTTTCCTTGCCATATTTGATATAGGAGCATGCACCCTCAGTTATGGCACGTATTTTTTCTTTACTTAGTTATTATCTCTTATTTGTTAATTTGCGTGTGACTTAGACACATGTATATACGTATGGATCCTCATTGCATTATGTGAGTAATGAACACAGTCACGGCCATAAAAGATTCGTATTTGTATGTGTATGACCTCACGTAATATTATACACGCTTCTACATATGTGCAACTAATCAAGCAAAAAAAATTTGGAATTTTCATATAACATGTCTTGTTAGGATATATAATATTATGTTGTGATATATATACACCAGTTATATTACAATATTTTTATATAAAATAACAGTAATGACAAGGTTCCATATTTTTTTGACCAATTTGTCACGTTAAAAAATGATACGGTTACATCCATGCTTTTTCATAGTTTTCAATGCACGTTCAGCTCGTTCACATTAAAAAATAATAAAAAAGAAGTTACCATAGATGCCACGTCCAAATAAAAAATAATGCTAATCAAATTATGTCATACTATCCAAAGTTGCAAAATAAAAGAATATATGATATCTTATAACAGATCACGCATGCATCAATCATATCTACAAAAGCAAATTTTATATCAAAACTTTCCATATTTATCCTATTCTACAAAATTAAAAATTAAATAAATATATATTTCACCTATTACTTCTTAGGAAGTAATACATGATATCAACCCTCCGATCTAATTAAATGAACGGCTCACAATCATTTGGAGGTACCACAGCAAGACCCCCAATAACTATACAATAAGAACAACCATCATCCCACGCACTGAAAAGCTACTAAATGATGAAATTTAAATCACGCAAATAGAACTCGCCCAACTTCTACAAGGAAATAAAAATGCGATAAACAAAGAGAAACAAACGTGTGCGTGCAAGATAAATGCTATATAGATCAGCTTGCCGACAAAGAACATAACGATTAAATTAAACGTACGTGACGATCAAAACATGGAGCAGCAATATACTAAACTGACCTGGTGGGATTTGTATCTGAACCTCGGCGGTGGTGGTGTTCGCGCTGGTAGTGCCTCCGCTGTTGCTGTTGCCACCGTTGTTGTCGTCGTCGGCCATCTTTTCCGAGAAACTCTAATAACCTTCCAAGACAGGGAGGAGGAAAAATCTGCTGATGGAGGCACAAAAATCGCGACGCGACCACCGCGCGAGAGAAGAGAGTTCGACGAACAGGGTAGCATGCGTCGATCGATGGTCGTGGAGGGAGGGAGGGATCCGATTGAAGTCTCGTGATGACGTGATCTAATAATAGAAACCTTCCGGGACGACGACGACGACGACGACCCCGGCCGGCCTGTTTTTCCAAGAGAAACCAGTCTGATGGTGGTCAGTGGTCACTGGCGAGTTGAAGAAGGGAGGGGATGTAGAAAGAAAAGAACCAGCGCCCGCCCGTTACTTCCTCGGCGGCGGCCGCGCGGGTGGCTGCGCTTGACAGTAGGGAGAGACGAGTTCGCTCGCTCGGCTCCCTGCCGTCTGTTGCTTCTCTGGCCGCTTTCCTCTCGATCGTCTCCGGTCTCCTTCTCTCCTCATTGCGGAGCGCGGGCTGCGGGGCGCACGGTCTCCAGTCTCCTCTCCTCTCTCTCGGTTCGCGCACACGACATGCACGGTTTTGCTTTTGCATGCGGATTTTCCCTCCATGTCCACGCCTTTTTCTGTACGCGTCTCGCGCGGCCTCTCTCGTACGTAGGACCACTTTTACGACGACTAGTAGTAGGTTTGATCTGCTGGCTTTCTCATGGAACAGGAGTACATCAGGAGTTCAGGACGAACATTAGCAATAGGGTGGGGGCGACGGTGGGCGGGGGCAGCAAGGTGCAGGGCCGGTCCGGGGGACGGCGGTCAGTGGCGAAGCCAGACTAGAAGACCACTGGGGTCTTGGCTAAAGGAAGACAGGGTCATTAGAACTTTAGAGCATCTCCGGCAGCTCCTCTTTCTCATCCCTCATCCCTGTAAATCTGCTATATTGGGGGAGATGAGCCAATTTTATTTCTGCAGCAGCTCCCCTATATGGTCCCCTTTTATTGGTGATCACCAATATATGTTCCATCTCCCCTCATATAAATGGGAGTTGCATCTCCCCCAATAGTTGGGGTCCACCACTAACATTCATCATCTTCCATACATGCATGACTATCACATTCTTCTGACAGGTGGACCCTATACGTATTGGAGGAGATTATTGGTGATCTGTTGGAGCATCTTCCTCAATAGCCTAGAAAAACAGTATTGGTGATCACCAATATCACTCTATTGAGGATGAAATATTGGGGAGCTGCTGGAGATGCTCTTAGAAGCAAATAACAGTCATCTAAAGTAATTTGCTCTTTGTTTTCCAAAATTGGTCAGGATTCGCTGACCCCTATGGTAAGCCTTAGCTTCGCCCCTGACGGCGGTCCTAGGCCCCTGAGCGTGAAGGGCCGAAAAATATGTTAGAGGTGCTGGTAATAAGAGTAGGATTAGTCCTCTCACAAAAAAAAATACAATAATATTAGTACAATAAGAGCAACTCTCTAAAAGAACTTGGCATTGTAGGATTTTTGTTTTTGCCAAAACCATAAAAAATAGCCTCCAACAAGTTGACAAAAGTACTTTGCAATTTTGAGAGATCGACATTCTTTTCCCTTGGCGGCGCAAATTTGTGCGTCCTGACATCGCTT
The DNA here is from genome assembly GCA_009763385.1 of Coix lacryma-jobi var. lacryma-jobi. Lineage (NCBI taxonomy): Eukaryota > Viridiplantae > Streptophyta > Magnoliopsida > Poales > Poaceae > Coix > Coix lacryma-jobi. The sequence goes on along the minus strand of CM019830.1, from coordinate 14,681,689 downwards.
GCCACCACGACGTACAGATGCATGCAAGCCATCATGCGGCTTCTAGCTCCACGTGGCAGCTACAAATGGTCCTGATCGTGCACGCCCTTCAATTTATCAAGCCTAAATAGCAAACTGTTGAAGAAGGTCTCTTTTTCACGTGACATTTGGTTTTGAGACTTGACAAAACTATAGATTTGTCAAGTGAGTTTTAGCAAACTGTTGGAGTTGCTTTAGAACTGATCACAATTAACTACGATTGATTTGGATGTGTCCTAGTCTCTCTATTTTTTTTAATTTTTACCACTGGGTGACACCATGATGTGGGCTCTTATGTCATAACTCCAGTTCTACCCATGACAAGACCCAGTTAAAAGGTGGACCTATGTTTTTTTTCTCTCGATCCAAATTACATTTGGAAAAAATAAATTAGTACTTTGTTACAAGGAAGACAGAAGCTATAGTAACCATAATATTTTTCATCTCTGACTATTTGCTTGAGCTTATTAGCGAAAATCGGCACTACTTTTCATCCGTCGAACAATGTTGCCTCTCATACAAATAATTTTTTTCAGTCGCATACACCTACATGTTCATATACTCCCTCCGTATGGCTTTTAGATGTCGTTTAGGACAGCGACATGGCCTCCAAAGTAAAACTTTGACCACTTGTTTCTCCAAAAATATTTATTGTAAAGTGGTATATGTATATTTTTATAAAAGTACTTTTCAAGACAAATTTATTTATATGATTTTTGCATCTCTAAACTCAATATTTTAAAAGTTATTCATGATTTATATTGTCTATGTTTGACTCAAACTTTGTCCAAAATGACATCTATTGCCGATATGGAAGGAGTACTCCCTTTGTATCGCTTTTAGATGCCGTTTAGGACAGCGATACGGTCTCCAAAGTGTAACTTTGACCACTTTTTTCTTTAAAAATATTTCTTGTAAAGTGGTATATGTATATTTTATGAAAGTACTTTTCAAGACAAATTTATTTATATTAATTTTACATCTCTAAACTCAATATTTTAAAAGTTATTCATAATTTATATTCTCAATGTTTGACTGAAACTTTATCTAAACCGACATCTATTTCTGATACGGGAGTGTATGAGCATCTTTAAAAGATCGAGCTTATAAAATATGAGATTTTTGATAGAAAAATAAGACACACCATGTATAAATTATTGATGTGAATATTATTTTTAATACGAGTAGTTGTCAAGTGTTTATTAATTATGTGTATATATTATCTTTATTATTTTAAGTGTTTATATTAACAACTTATAGTTATAGGTTCGTTCTAGGCCCCTGAAATCTCAGGACCGACCCTGACAAGGTGTCACGTTGCCGGTGGTTGTGGGGGGTGCGAGAGACGGTGCCGGGAAGGGTTGTGCGCTTCACGATCGTGCGACTGACTCGTCGCGTCTCCCTTATTATGTCTCATTTGGGAAACCCAGACCGCGAGGATAACCTGGTTTTTTTCCTAGGCGTCTGCGCGAAATGCGGACACGAGTTAATATTCCCCAACGTTTGGAAGCCCACACGCTAGCCCCAACCCTAGACATATCCCCGGGTGTTGCTCCTTGATCTTCGATGTTCGGACATCGCTCCCTGGCCTTGTCGTTCGAGTGAGTGAGCGCTGCGCTCGCGAGTCGCGACTCACAACTCGTGTCGCATGGCCTAGCACTTTCGCGACATCGTTGACTCCTGGCAACACATCTGTAGTCGTCATTCCTCTCTCCTCTCTAAGCCTTTTCTGTCATCGTTACTTTTCCCTCACAGCTCGGGAAAGGGAAGGAAACTAAAGAGCAATAGAGGACATCCGAGGGAAATCATAGGTCTCGCTTATAGTCCACTAAAATCCCTATAGGGGGGGTGTTCTACCCTAGGCATGTCCCTCTGCTCTCAGAGGAAACCTTAGGGGTGGCCATGGCGGCGTTCGAGTCAGGCTACTGTATAACGTCTGCATGCTGACCCCGGTGTTGTGGCATGGATGAACAAGCACCGCCACACATTATGTACTTGTGGTGGGTGGGATTAAGGGATCAGATGGAAGACTCCATGGCGGCAGGCAATGGAGGGATGGGGTTGGACCCATTGATAGAAGAGGAGGGATTGTCTCCAATCATTAGGAGAGAGTTGATGAGGATAGAATTAGGAGATCTTTTAGAAAAATACTCCCTCCATACCATAATACAAGACGTTATGAGATGCTTGTCGGTCAACCTTTCTTAACTTTGACCAAGTTTGTAGAAAATATGTGTGACATTTATATCTCCAATAAGTTTATTATAAAAATATATTCAACGATCTATCTAATGAGGGCAATGCTACGGTATAACTTTTACTTCCTGGTAGGTAATATCTCAAACAAATCTGAGCCATTAATTTTTTAGTTTTTTTGAATCAAATTATTTTATTAATCAAGGAAAAGAAAAAGGAAACATTGTCATAACATGCCAGCATGACCCTTCTTTGCATGCACTGTCTTTCTTTTTTGTCCTTTCCGTGTCTCATTGTTTTTTTTATTATATTGTATTAGTTTTTTTTCTTTGTAAAGCATAAAATTTCATATGGGTTAATTAGACATGTTACACGTACATACCGTTAATTGGGCACCTATATATACACATGTGGCACATATATGTGTATAAAAACTAGGTAGTTTATATTAAATTGGGCACATAGAAAAAACTAGGTATGTTAATTGAGCACCTATACACGTGTGGCACATATATGTGTATAAAACTAGATATAAAAACTACGACACATAGGTATAAACACGTTTGGCAAGTATTTAGTTTTTTTTGTCATATCTAAAGTTATATGAATAAAAATATTTTACCATACTCAATAGATCATGCAAGCATCCATTAGATCTAAGCAAAGATTTTTATATTTAAAGCTTTCCTTATTTGAGATATTTATAAATTAAATAAATATATATATTTCAACTATTACCTCTTCGAAAGTAATACGTGATTTTAGTCATATGATCTAATTAAATGAACGAGTCACAAACAAAACTCATCTAAGAGCATCTTCAAGAGTTCCCCAAATCTCTTCCCCATCTTTGATTTTTAGGAAAAAAGAGGAAAAACCATCTCCAAGAGTACCCCATATCCTTTGCCCATCTTTGGGCACTTGGCAAATCTCCACTCTCGGCGCGTAAAAATACGCGCAGGCTCGTCTTGCGCATCGTAGTTTCTGCCTTTCTGGCGTCGTCACTTCCCTTCCCGCGCGGCATCGCGATTCCTTCCCGCGCCCTCTTCTCGTTCGCGCCATAGCCGAGGATCCGTGGGTTCGTCGACGCTGCCGATGTAGGGTACAGGTATGCCATGGATGTACTCTTCCTCTCCATGTGGTTGTGGGATCCTAGGGTTTAGGGTTTCTGATCCAGAGGCATGGAGGCCATGGCTGTCGGTGGCGAGGGCAGCAGCTGCTACAGCCCACAGCTGGCTCCAGAGGGATCAGGGCCGGTCGCGCAGTCGTGTTTGGGTCGCATGGGAACCCTTGGGTGTTTGCCGCCGTCGCTGCGAGTTCGAGTTCGTATGTGTCTTCATCTTCACGAGCAGATGGAGTTTGAGTTCGAGTCGCTTCTACTGCCTACTGCCGCCTGCAACTACCTACTGCTACTGCTCTGCTACGCCTACTGCTGTGCTGCTAATTATCTGTCTACGCCTACTAATTTATTCAATCGGTTTTGACTTGCATGGAACTGTTTCTACATGCTACTGTTGTGCTGCATCTTCTAGCTGCGATGGTACTTTTGCCGGCGTCTTTTACTGCTCTGTTGCTGGCCGCTTTGGCACTATTGTTGATCTGGTCATGCCAACTATCTCACGCCAAAAAAAACACCGTGAAAATTATTGTTGGGCCACAATTATATTATTTGGGAACTGAAATATGGGATACTCTTGGAGTTCGTCTATTTTTTCCCTCCCCATATTATTTTGGGAGTTAGCAAACAACATGGTTTGGGGAATGAATTATAAGAAACTTTTGGAGATGCTCTAATGATACTAATTTTGCATTATAAATATTAATATTTTTAATTTATAATTAGTCAAAGTTGTAAAATGTTGACTTCTCGGGAATTGACATGTCCCCATGTAATGACGTACATGTATGACGTACTGGATTGATATGTATCAGCTTGATCATCACGAGTCATGAACTCATGACCAACAGCTTTCTTAAGCCCGAGATAATCACAACAGTTCAACGAACATTGCAATATATTTGTTCAAATTATCTTAGCTCATAAAACCCCAGAGGATATTTTAGCATATCAAAAGGATTCTACACCCTAGCTTAGACAATTCATCACGTCGTCGATTATGAATTATGACGAATTGACGATATGCCTACAGCGCCGCCGTTACAGACAGCGCGATGGACGCCTCCTTCTGGAACCCGGCGTCCTCCGAGGCCAGCGGCGAACGCACACCCAGGTCCTTGAACCCCTGCTCGCAGGTGCCGGGGGCGTCCTCCACCGCGCTGAGCGCCGTCACCGCGTCCGCGCAGCCCAGGGGCGTGCCCGACGCGATGCCCTTCGCCGCCACGCCGGTCTGGTCCACGGCCTGCGAGTACACCTCGGAGCAATCGCTGAGGCCCGCCAGCTGCTTCTTGTCCTTCTCGGAGGCCCGCAGGGCGGCGATGTGCTTGGCGGTGCTCTTGGCGGCTGCCCCGGTGATCTTCACGGCGATGGCGGCGAGGCCACGCTTGTCCGCGCCGGCGCTTCCACTGTCGGCCTGGAAGAACTTGATGCAGTAGGCGTAGCCGCCGGTGCCCGGGTTTTTAGCGGCGAAGGACTTGCACGCGTCTTCTAAGACGGAAGCGTTGCACATGGAGCATGCGAGGAGGAAGACGAGAGGGCACAGAGCTTGCAGAAGCTTCATGGCCTGATTGTCTAGGCAAAAAGAAGTTCAGGTGTGGTTGCTGCCTTGCTGGTTAGAGTTTTTGGGCTTTTGGTAGGGTTAGCCAGCGTGAGCATGGATGTAGAGAATGGGCTTTGGAGTATGTACTTATATAGACGCCTGTCCTTTTAAACTCTTGGATAGCAAGTTGATTTAAGGAAATCTTGGAGATGTTCAATAAATGAATTATATAGCTGGTTTATGGAACCTATTAATCCCCTACCATAATTCCCTAAAAAAATCCCCTACCATAAATGACCGACGTTTATTTAGTTCAATTCTGACGGTTTATACTCGAGAAAATCTTAACAATTCTGACGGTTTATACTCAAGAAAATCTTACTCCGATAATATAATTTATGGCATTATGAAAGTTATAAATCCATGCATAGTAAATTCATTTATGAGTGAGCATAAATACACACACGAGTATTTCAGAATATTTATGATATTATTAAAACATTTCTCAAGATGGTTGAAATAGAAATTATATTCCTAAAATACTAGTAGTTACATGCATTATTACATTAAATTATAAATTCGAGTACTCGTAAAGGAAGTCGTTTTGGATAAGATATGAGTCAAACATTGAGAATATAAATCATCAATAAATTTTTAGTCGTTAAGTTTGAAAGTATGACAACTATATGAATAGATTCCTCTTAAAAAATACTTTATAAAAGTATACATATGTCACTTTACTATAAATATTTTTGTAGAAATAAGGAGTCAAAGTTGAAATTTGAAGATTGTGTTGCTATCCTAAACGACTTCCTTTACGACTATAGACTAGTATATATCTAATAGTTAGCTACTAAAAATTAGCTAAAGTCCCGTAAACCAGCTAATGTCATACCTACCATGCTACCAGCTTGCTAACAATTAGCCATTAGTTGATTTCAAACAAAACTTATAAATTAAGGGACAAGCTAAACGTCAAGGATCTTTCATTTGATGGGTTATTTAGATCCATACCATTACAATTTTCAAAGTTTTAAGATCTACTCCCTCCGTATCGGAAATAGATGTTGTTTTGAACAAAAATTTGAGCCAAACACTTTCAAATAAGACCTTAAATGACAAAATATGTGGGACGCGAAAACTCATGATTGCTCCCAAAAGGTCTCCAGGAAAGAGGTGACCGTAGGCCAATCTTTTTTTTTTTGACTGGTAAAATCATTTTTTTATCCTCTACTTAACACCGTCAAGTGCTGAAAATGGACAGAAGGTCTTTCATCTAAGAAAATTTTGTTTCAGGATCTTCCAGTCCACCCAAATTCGAAAAAGAAAAAAACTGATATCTAAATTGAGTTTTTTTCGAGGCCTTCCACCTAATTCTCTAAAAAAAAAAGGGCTCCAGCTTCGATAAAAAAACGTCAAAAGAGGAGACGCCTCCGAAGCCATGATTTACAACGCCACACCAGTGCTTCTAGAATGGTAGAGCACTACAGCCGGCGCCAGCCGGATACCCTCCAAACGTGCTCTAAAATTGTGGTATATATCTCTCATCACATGACCTAATTGGCTAATTAAATGGTAAAATTGTGTGTTAACAGTATTTTCTTAAGCACCGGTTGTAATCACAGAACAATTGCGGAAAGAAATTTCTGCTCCCGAGATTGATACCAGTTATTTTCTAACCTTACAAAATCCCATAGTTTCTACTTATTATCTTCCAAATGACTCTAGATCCCTAATTTAGAGCTGTTGGTTTTGGGGAGTAACGTCCCCGTTACAAACAGTGTGATGGACGTCTCCTTGCGGAACCTGGCATCCTCCTCAGCGAGTGGCGACGGCCTGTGAAGCTTCTGGAACCCATCTTCGCAACCCAAGGGCGCGTCCAGCGCCCCGCCGAGTGCCGCCACCGCGTCGTCAACGCCCACATCCGTCCTCGAGGCGATGCCCTTCGCCGCCTTGCCGATATCGTCCATGGCGTCCAGGTAACCTTTGCCGCACGCGACGAGGCACCTGAGTTGCTCCTGATCCTTCTCCAAGGTCAGCATGGCGGCGATGAGAGAGCCGGTGCTGTCAGCGGTTGCCTCGATGAGCTTGGCTCCGATGACGGCGAGGCCACGGTGGTCTGTGGTGGCGCTCTCCTTGTTGGCCTGGAAGAACTTGACGCAGTAGTCGTAGCCGGCATCCTTGTAGAGGATAGCGGCGAAGGACTGGCACACGTCGTCTAAGACAGAAGCGTTGGACGTGGAACATGTGAGGAGGAAGACCAGGGAGACAGTAGCTTGCAGAAGCTTCATGGTTTCCTCCTTTCCTTGGTTCGATTCAGTCCCTCAAGCTCTTGAAAAGTTCATGTGTATTTGAGCTTCGACGAAGTAAACAGCGTGTGTAGATTGTTATATAGAGATGATCAATGCACTATTTGGATCGTAGAGCTAATAGTTAGCTGTTAGTAATTAGTTTCTTTATTTAGATCCTAAACATGCTAGCTATATTAGCTATTTAGCGAGACCCGTTTGGATCCAAATGAGCTAATTATTTGCAGCTAACTATTAGCTCTATGGATCTAAACAGAGTTTAAATTAACACTAGCAATTTCAAACTAGCCTACTAGTAGACCAACTAACTATTAGCTTGAGGGCTACTGTAACATTAATTTCATTGGCAGGTGTGAGACTGTTAATAGGTACCAACCGCCTATTAACAATGTATATTAGTACCCCTGCTAATAATTAGCTAGCAAATTTATAGTTAGTAGCTACTGTATTAGCTGTTAGCTAGCTAAATGTTAGTACTAGCAGTAGCAGATTCAAATAGGCCTTAAAATAGATTATATTGTTGGATGATGGAATTAACTACTGTCCTATCACAAATGGATGGATTGTTCGATGATGAAACTAATTACTGTCCTGCCATAAATTTTGATTCCATAAGCAAGCAATAAATATAAATAGACCCATAATTAATTGTTTTGATATAGTCAAGAATGCAAGATCTCACAAACCAGATTTAACTCGTGATTTATATAGAAAGGATATTTCAAAATCATAAAATTCATTGATTCATTTCTTTGAACTATGAACACCTCCCAAATATACTAGGTTAGGAGATCTTGAAGATTGACAAAGTAGCCATATTTGTCTTGCTATCGACGGATATGACACCTATTGCTGAATAAATACCGTCATCAAATCCTAGAGGGGAAACAAGTACCTACATCATGTCGATGACTTTAACTCAAGCAAACAGACTCCACAACAAGAAACCGAACTGTCCAAGTTAGACTAGTTTGCAAAATTTATTGCTGCAACTCCAAGAGAGTTGGTAAAAATGGATGGCTAAATCTATAATATAGCTAGTCTCTAAAATAAAAAAATCTATAAAAAATAGAAAACTCCAACAGTCTTTCTATTATAGCAATACTAGATAGCTAGTGACGCATGCAAGCTATATTTACCATGCGAGATTTTAGGAATAGCAAACTTGTTATTTTACAAAACAAGATAGCATAGCTGTTGGAGTTCACTTTTTAACTCTAAAAATCTAAATGTAGCATACAAAACAAAGATAGCAAGTCTCTTGGAGATGCTTTTACTAAGGTAGTTTGAAAGAAATCCACAAATGGCCTAGTATATATGAAGGAGAACTAAATTATTCACGTCGTTGTACAAATGCAAATACTCAAGTACATGTATGCATAGTCATTTCTATCAATACATATACATCCTACATTTGTAAGTACCTTCAAAACACTGAGCTGACAGATTACGAGATTCATGAAGTTGTCACATGTGTTTTTTTCTATCGACAAACACGTCGTCTATCACTAAAAGAATAACGTCGTTAAATCATATAATAAATCTAGAAAAATTCAAACACTAACAACTGATTATTAGAGGACTTGAAGCCAAAGAAAAATAGTCAAAGCACTAAGAGTGTGTTTGCTTTGAGGAATGAGGTGGTTAATTTTCTCTCACTTGCCACTTTTTTATTTGGTTTGTGGAATGAAATGAGTTGAATCCATCACCACCTCATAGTTAGTATATGCATGAGTAATGAGTTGATTCCACTAAAATAAATTTGTCGGATGGACTCATGATGTATCACCACCTCATTAAGCAATTTGCTAGGTGGGCCTCAACTTCCTCTGGGAAGCAGACCGTAAAGCAGCTTGCAAAAGTCAAAAAACAGAGAGAGGCCCATAGTCAACTTGCTAGATGGGCTTCAACTTCCTCTCAGAAAAATGGCTTCAACTCTTTCCGCTAGGCCATAGTCCGAGTCAAACTGAAAAATGGGCAGCCGCAGGTGGGCACTGTGTTTCTCCTCGCCGTCCACGATCCCTTTCCGAAGACACGGCAGGAAAAGCGTTGCCGATTGCCCGATTCTAACTGATCCTTGTGCCGTTTAGCTTGCCAGTTGCCACCCACCCGCTCCCGCCGCCCTGTCGTCGTCGGCTGCCCTCCGGTTCCGCCGCCGCGCCCCGGCCGGACCCCGGGGGCCGGAGCTGGTGCTGGTACATTGATCGAGCGAGACGTTCACGGTTCAGAGAGGCTACTCTCACCTGCGCATGCGTTGCTTGTCTGCTACTCTGCTGCACATCCAGGCTCAGAGAGGCTCATAAAATTTAGCAAGCTAAAATTGGATTCATGAAACGTTCAGCATTTTTTTTTTGTTTGAGGTGAGACGCCCGTTTTTTGGACTCGTCGGTTTTCGCCACCTGCTAGCTAGGTTGGAGCTCCTCCAGTACAGTACTACTCCGTATACCCGTACCAATGTCGCGTGAGTGGCCGGTCAGACCAACAAAATCATCTTGTACTTGTACGGAGCAGTTGCATATGCATGGTGGTGCTCTAGTGCTCGATCTCCCGCCTACCTAAATGGTATTGGTAAGCTAAACACGACGACGGTACGGTGGGGAGCGTGAAAACTACTACTACTCCCGTAGTAGGCAAGTGACAAGGGCTGCGCCGGAATCGTTGCACCAAACCAAACCCATACGGGCCTCGCTGCCGAAAAGCAACGCCCGTGTCGTGGACGTGGACGTGGACGTGGATTTGACCACGGCTGCAGCCTGCAGGGGCGCGCCGCGCGCCGCACTCGTCATGATCCGCGTGGATGGGTACAGTTGGCGACCAAACCACATCCACTGCTGCCTGCTGGCTGCTGTGCTCATGGCAGGAGACAGGGCCGTCGCCGACAGGGACGAGGACTGCCTTTGCCCCCAGGTCGCCGCTCCGCTAGCTGCACGGGAAACGGGTGAGATGAGGGCGCTCAGCTCCAGCTCTGCTTTTCCCTTCAATGGTGCCGCCGCCGCTCACTCGCTGGCTGCGCGTCGCGGCAGAGCGGCGGCTCTCGTGTCCGAATGCGCTGGATTGCACGGATCCGGTTTAGTGCAATGTCTGCTCGTGAGTCGTGACAGTCAGTCACACGAGACAATGCCTGCTACCAGGGTTTTTCTTACCGATCGGTAACCGGTCGGTATGGCCGGTTACCGGTCATACCGGACCGGACCGGTTTCGGTTCGGTCCGGTTTGGTTTTTTTAAATTTTAAATTTTAAATTTTAAAAATAAATTCTGAAAAAATTCTTAAAAATAGTTCATGATTTATAGAAGCTAATGGTGTAAATTTTTTTCAAATTTGAGTTCGTTTAATATTTATTTAGACGTTTAGAAGTTTGAAGAAAAAGAAAAAGAAAAAGAAAAAATATATAGTCGACGGCCCATTAAATTAAGAAGGTCGAAAAACATACTAAACACACTCAAATTTGAAAATTTTTGACATCATTGGATTCTATAAATCATGAAGTATTTTTAGGAATTTTTTAGCATTTTTTTTAAAAAAAATAAATTTGAATTTTGAAAAAACCTCTCAAACCGACCGGTAAACCGCTCAAACCGGTCGGTAACCGACCCAAACCGACCGGTTTACCGATTCGAAACCGAACAACTGAGGCGTTTGAATTCAAACTTCAAACCGGCCGGTACCGGGCGGTTACCGATCAAACCGGTCCGGTAAACCGCTACCGGTGGCCGGCGGTTTTGATCAACCGGTCGGTAAGAAAAACCCTGCCTGCTACACACAGCGATGCTATGTAGGAATACTTCTACAGTACTTCCGAATTTCGCTTCAACAATCAGATATTTTTCGACGGTCTGAATCAGACAGAGCCCCGTACGTACTTCGTGTGATGTAAGTATCATGCACATGCACGCAAAGATCTGTAGGCGTACAGGTACGCAGGGTGTCAATTTCGCTTGAAATAATCTGGAAGGGAGGAAAAAAAGTGAGGTGTATTGCAATCCATGCCGTCGCGGAGTCACACTCATACACACACCGCCCTGAATGATCACTCTCTGTCAGTGCATTGCCTCTTCCTGTCTTCCAAGTTCAGCGGGCTAGATCGCGATGCTACGCGGTCCGGATACGCCTGATACGTTGCCAAGTACTGTACTTATCAATCTTGCTTTCAATCAAACATATCTTTGTCTGCAAGGCCAGGGATTTTTCTGAAAGACGATCAAGGACAACCTGCATAATCGACAAGGGATTTGTTACAAGTTCAGCTGGATACGCATGGGTTCGCTAGCTGTGCCGTCCATGCTGACATTTGCGAGTGTTTAACTGCCACGTTGTGACTTGTGAGTTGTGACAAAACCACACGGTTCACACGTACAGTGCAAAACTGATGACACAGCCACAACTATCCATAGATAGAGGGGGAAAAAAAAGTGAGGAAACGCAACGACGAGCCACAGAAAAGTACTTATCTCCTACAGTTATGCTACAGTAACTAACATGCAATGCAATGCAAGCACAATCTCGTATCCGTTTTTCTTGGCGTCTTCTTATCTCCTCGTGTTCCAAAATGCGAACTCCGAGGAATAGGTAGGATCCATGAACTATATGCAGATGCTGATACTACTCTCACTGCTGCTGCTTACGCCAACCATCCATGCCATGCATCACAGTCAACAGAAGGTTCCAAAACATTTGGATCACCTCCTCCTGAAGTCTGAACTACTAGTAAAAACTTTTGACACAGAAGACACTCGTAACCTTACTCGACTACGTACGTTTACACCCCGGCGATCCAGCGGTACATCACCATGAACGCCGTGTCCTCCCCCTCCTCGTCGGACCCCGGCGCCGCCGACATCCCCGCGGCCTCCGCGTCCCACAGCCACGGCTCTTCCTGCCGCTGCTGCTGGCTCTGCGGCGGCCCCTGGCTCCAGCGCGAGCTCCACCGCTCCGAGAACGTGTAGGCGGACGACGCCAGCCGGTCCACGTACTCCCGCAGCCACCCGCGCGAGGAGCCCGCCGCCTCGGCCACCGTCTCGCCGGGAGGCGGCGGCGCCGGCGCCGACCGCTCCTCGGCCGAAGAAGGCTTCTCCTCCTTGACGGTGATGCGCGCGACGCGGGACACCACGGCTTCCACCTCCTCGTCGATCTGGTAGTCGAAGGAGCCGAGCGAGTAGGTGCGGCTGTTCCTGTTCCCGCTGCCGCCGTTACTAGCAGCCACGGCGGGCGAGCCGCGGTTGCTGCTGCTGACGGTGCCCATCTCGACGAGGAAGCTGGGCCCGGACCGGTCCCTGGTCCTGGTCCTCGGCGACGGCGACGGCGGCCGCGTCCGCTGCTGCGCGGCGGCGAGCATGGCGGAGAGCGAGGGGTGCGGGAGCGCGGCGACGGCGGCGCGGCAGAGCGGGCAGGACGGCGTGGTGCGCAGCCAGGCGTCGACGCAGGCGGCGTGGAACGCGTGGCGGCACGCGGGCAGCAGCCGCAGCTCGGCGTCGGGCGTGAACGGCGACAGGCAGACGGCGCAGTCGGGCGAGCTCTTGGGGAGCGCCGCGAGCGCCGACGCCATCGTGAACAGCGGCAGCGAGTCGATCAGCCGCTGCTTGTCGTCGTCGCCCGCCACCGCCTCCTTCTTCCCTGCGTCGGCTGGAAGAGCCGCCGCGGTCGCGGCAGGCCTCGCCACGGACGCGTCCGCCGTACTCCCCGCCGAGCCCGCCTCGTCGCGGTCGGTCCGCGGGAGCGGAGGTCCAGAGGAGGAGGAGGAGGAGGAGGAGGTGCGGTCGGAGAGGAAGCGGAGCAGGAGGTGGATGGAGATAGAGGCGAGGAAGACGAAGGCGAGCAGCGCGGCGATGATCATGAACGAGGGGAGGAAGGACGAGGACGCGGAGTAGGGGGAGGTGCCGCCGACTGCACCCGCGGGAGGCGGCTGTAGAGACGAGGAGGAGGAGGAGGACATGGCGAGCGAGGCTAGCTGCCTAGATTCAGACAGGAGACAGGGACGACGATGGGTTTCATTTCACTTCACCGCGAGACCCGGGAGGGACGGGGGGTGCAGCGGCTTTTATTCGCGCGGATCTTTGGAGTGCGTGGCACGGTGCGGTGGTGCGGAAACAGAGGCCGGCGCGGGAGTAAATAGTGGTTGCCGCCTTGCCGGCTGTGCTCTGATGATCTCCCACTACAGTCTACAGATGCCGGAATGGAGGAGGTCAGCCGTGTAAACCAATCCACGTCTGCTCACTCGGCAACTGCACAACTACACTGAAACAGACAAGGCCCGATTGTGTAATTGCGTAAAACTGGTCTCTACTCCTCCTTAACAACCACTCCTCCTGCTCTTGTTCCTGTAGTATAAGGGCAGTCCCAATAATAAAAACTATACACGATATCCAAAAAGACCACGTCAGAAAAAAAAATGACCACGACAGTGGTGGAGTCTTCACGTAATAAATACTAGATTTTTTTTATATTTTTTCCTCTCAACCCTATCCCTTCCTCTCCTGTTCTTTCATTCTCTTCTTCCCCAACCGCACGCAGCACGCTCCCTTGCGGCTACCGCACGCATGCGAGCAGGCAGATTCTTCACAGGTTGGACGTAGCGACGGCAGGCGAGCGTAGAGGCGGCCAGGTCGGTGCTGGTGACCGGGGCTGACAGGCCGGTGCGGGCGAGCAGTCCGACGCAGCCGGTGCAGGCAGATGCAGCGGCAGTCGGCGCGGGCGGAAGCAACGGCGAACGAGCGCTCGAGGCGTCCAGCTAGTGCCGGCGGGCGCGTCCGGCGCAGGTGAGTTCATCGGTGGCAGATTGGGTTGGTGCGGCCGAGCGCAGGCGAGCTCCTCGGTGGCGCGTGCGAGCTCCCGCAGTGGCATGGTGAGTGCGGCTGCCTGTCTCTTGGAGCGGCGCGGGCCAGCACGCGAGCGGAGCTCCGGTGCGGCGGTGCTGGCGAGCCCCGCGGCAGTGTGCGAGTGCGCCGGCGCACGCGACTGTGACAGCGCAGGCCCCACCTAGATGAAACTAGTGGTTTCTTCCCAACGGATAAATCGTGGTTTCTTCGTGCATCGGTTCACGAGAAGACCTGGTTTGTTTGACAAGAAACGGTTTCTTGTATTTCTTCTCTCTTTCATCATTAATTAGACTGTCATGTCAGCATCTTGCTTACGTGGCAAGACATTTAATAGGGATAGAAACTATAATTAATTCACCGTTGGGACTGCCCTAATCCTTCCCAGCGCACTAATGAATGCATGTTAGCACATCCATCCATGCCTCGACGGACATGGAGTGCCGCAGTGGCCGACGAGCTAGCATTGATTGCTGTACATGGAGACATCAATCCGCCCGAATCCATCGCAAAACAATCGATCATATCTCAGATCGACAGCCATTCTCTGTTGATAACAACCTACAGTACTCTCTGATGGGGGCCTGCCGGCCGTCTGATCCGAAAACACGGCAGCAATACGGATGTACTCGTATGTATCGCACTGTATTCCACTAAAGTACAGCATTAGTGGAAACCTAGCTATAAAAGCCGTTGGATCCGGTCATCCGGAGACGTACCAATAGGTAGCGTAAAGCGCCACCGCGTGCTCGCACGTACAGTAGTATTGTCGACTTATCGTACTGCCGCCTGCTGTAATGCCACCAAATGTTCATTTGCGTGTGCACTACAATACAAGTATAGAGTCTCTGTAAAACACGTCGCAATTCGTGGGCCACTCGTATCCTTATGATGAGTAATGACGTGCCATCATCATCTGACAATTGCAAGAACATCTGACCAAGAGCTAGAGGGAGAGAAGGAAAACGATGCATGGATGGGGAAGAGTTTTCTCGGGAGAAAAGAAAATGTTTCAGTACTCTACATCATGACGGATGCGCGTGTGGCATTTCTACAAATGAGTCGGGGGTCCATCATTAGCTCCCGCATTTAGTCACTTGGATCCACCGGCGGTAGCACATGTACTGTACATGATGTACATAGGCCGTGCAGATGAGAGGAGTATTCATTTTGGGCTTGTACTGATCAGCAATCAGTAGATTAGCAGTACTGGTAGTTGACAATTGATAGGCGTCAAAAGGAATCAAAACTTGCGGTTTGCATGGTCTGGGATGTCAGACTGTTGGTACTATTAAGCAGCCCTATTGGGGATTTGATAACCAATTAACCAGGTATTAGTATTCTTGTTCTGGAAGCAAGGTGACCAGTTTCAGAGTTTACTGACGACTGACAGTCTGCTTGCTGCAACCAACATGCCTGGCTCTGCTCTGTTGTTAGCACAAGCTGCAAAGAATTTGCTCCCCAGTAGTCCAGCACGGACTACGGAGCACGCACAAGCTCACGAGACAAGGCGAAGAAGGCGGTGTCTTTCGTTAGTGCGCGAAAGATCAAGAGGCCTCGTGCCTTTTAATCCAAAGCAAAGGAATCGCGAAAAAGGATTATATTGCTTGGCTTGCACACCTAGCATGCGCCGGGTCTGCTCGGGTCGGGTTTCTCAATTGGTCCTCCGATCTCATCTCCCTCGTCGTGGCTACAGGTGGATCCGAGAGCCGTATCGGGGGGAGAGGGGTGTAAAGGACCGGCGCTTTGGTGATGACTGATGAATTCCTGCCTCATGGCGCTCTGCCTTTTTGCCGCCTCAGTTATGATGAGCATGCGATGCACTTGTGCACTGTCCGGCCATTTCTTTTCTACTACTACTACTACCACCACCCTTTTCGATCGATGATCTTACTGGAGTCCGCTCTCATGAATCATGATGATGATGCCAGGCCCTGAAACATTCGAATCGAGTAGTAGCTCTCCAAACTCTCGCGGTGGCGCCACCAAAATTGCACTTGAACTGTCCTGTCAGAGTCTCCTTGTCGCAGAGCATTGGCCTTAATTCCATGCAG
Source organism: Coix lacryma-jobi var. lacryma-jobi (assembly GCA_009763385.1). Lineage (NCBI taxonomy): Eukaryota > Viridiplantae > Streptophyta > Magnoliopsida > Poales > Poaceae > Coix > Coix lacryma-jobi. The sequence goes on along the minus strand of CM019830.1, from coordinate 14,665,644 downwards.
ATGCAGGTAGTAACATGCAAATCACATCACATCTGGTAAAATAAATGGATGGACTTCCTGAGTGCTGACAAAAGCAACAATCTAATAGTAATACTACAAGACACCGCCGCGCAATGGTTGCAGCCACCTACTAAATCCCATTAGACTGACACAGAGTGTCGCCGCATCGCATAGATGTTGATTACCTGACGACGTGCCACGGGGCTACTACTGACGAGTAGTAATCAGTTCAGCCCAATGATGCAGCTTTAACAAGCTACCTGAAACTCGTGTGCTGGGAGAAATCCAACCAGACAGACGTGTCTAAACATCGGTTGCCCACGCATGACACCATGCGATCTCCGTGATGGCGCCGCAAGTGACCTAATTTCGCCGTGACATCCACCCGGGAATGCTGTCGCGAGACACGGGCTTTCTTGCCTGGATCCACACGGAAAACACCCTTCCAAGCTTCCATTTCGGTTGGTCCACCACGAATTCTGGCCAAGTGCGGACTCCGTGACGAGGAATCGGAGGCGGAAACGCCCAGATTTTGTTAGCAGCTTGTTGTTCACCAAGCCGAGCGAAAAGCAGCGGCAACGTAACCCGAGGAAACATGTGTCCGGCGGGCGGCGGCGGTGCATTCGCACGTCACACATGGGATGGGAATGAAGCTGAAGAACAGAACAGGCAGGGGAACAGAGAAGAAAGTTTGGGCTGCAGCCAATGTATCTTCCTTTCATATGGGCCTTATTAAAGTGGCCTACTTAGTTACAGTTTGTGCCACGATCATTTCTGGGCCGTGACGGAGGAAACGTAGGTTTCCGTTGGGCCACGGAGGACAGCAGCCGGTGTCGGTGTCGTACGGACGGGCTCAGGCACTTGGACGACAGCCGATCGGGCCTTCCACTTCCGCCTGCGGGTAGTAGTAGCCCACGCGAAGAGGCAGCCCACCAGCACCGCGACGAGGCCACCGGCGGCCGCGGCCCATCCAGCCACAAACGCGCCGCTCTTCCTCCTCTTGGATCGCGCCTCGACCGCGTGGCCACCGTCCGCCGGCTGACGGATCGGCGCCGGCGGGTTGGGCCCGGCGAGGCTGTCGGTGTCGTACGTCTGGAGCTTGAAGACCTCGAGCCCGTTCAGGATCGCGTCGTAGTACTCCGGCCTGGTGCGCAAGTCCGGGTGCAGGGCGACCCAGAGGTCCGTCTGCCCGGCGTCGCCGCCGCCGCCGGGCGCCGTCGCGACGAGGTAGTCGGTGTGCGCCGGCCTGCCGATTCCCCCGCTCCAAGCGATCACGTCCATGGTCTCCTGCGCCGTCTGGTTGTTGATGTAGATGTCGAACACCCGCTGGTTCACCCTCGTCACCGGGTACTGGATCTCGCAGAAGTGGAGCCGCAGGACGTAGTAGAACCCGGCGTCGACGGGGAGGGCCCACGTGAGGTTGTAGTTGAGGTTGACCTGCGCGCTCGGGCCCATGGACCTCGCCGACGCGTACACGCTCTCCGGCGCCACGTACGCGGGCACGGACGGCGTGTACTGGATGCTGACGTTGCCGTCCTTGCCGTAGCTCACGCCGAGGGCCGCGCCGAGAATGTACGGCGAGTCATCGTCCCACGAGCGGTACAGGAGCCCGGAGTCGTCGCCCGGGGACACGGCCGTGCCGCCGACGTTGAGCCGGTACACGGTCTGGAAGGCCGTGTCGGCGCGGATCGGCATCGCGTCCGGGACCATCATCATGCCGTCGCCCGGCATGGGCACGATCTCGATGCCGTTCACGAACGCGTAGCAGCCGTCGGAGGATGAGGATGGGGCGAAGGTGACGTCGAGGCTGCGGGCGCCGCTGACGTTCAGGGAGAACTCGCGCACCAGGTAGGCTTGGTCGAGCGCGAGCGCGGTCTGGGACGCGTTGAAGTCGCGCAGGAGCGTGACGCCGCCCGCCGTGGCGCCGAAGAAGGCGTCGCCTGCGCCGCGGTCGCCGTAGGCCGCCGGGTAGAAGAAGAGGCGGAGGAACACGCGCCCGGGGCCGGCGCGCGTGGGGAAGGAGAAGGAGTAGGTGTAGCTGGAGTTGAACACGCGCGCCGTCATGTAGGGGACGGTGGACGGGAGCGACGGGTCCTCGTAGGACGCGCCGGCCGCGACGCCGGACACGGACACGGACGGCGCAAACTTGGAGGCGGCGTCGCCGTCCCACGCCCGGCCGTCCGAGTCAGTCGCCGAGACGGACGCGCCGCAGTTTATGCGGATCTGCCCGGCGGCCGCGGAGTTGTCGCCGCCCGCCGCGACGGCGGCAACGAGCCACGTGACGACGAGGGTCAGCAAGAAGAGGCGTGGGAGCAAAGCTGCGGAGGCCATGCTGAGCTGAGGACGGTCGGTTTCAAATGCGCGCGCTAAATTTTTCGAGAAACTAGTTCTTTTGCGAAGGCCCAGATCACAGTCACAGGAGCGGTGGTTTTGCATCAATGAACCACGGCAGCGGCAGGAGAGTTTCTCACTTGCTCTTCATGCATTGCTCTATGCATGGGTGGCGAGGAGACTGGATTGCATATTTGCATGGCACACGCTCAAAATCTCACGGGAGGCGTGTGCGTTCTTGCTCGGTCGGTGTGTGGTGTGGCGCATCAGCGGGGAAGATAAATAAGGTAGTGGCGACCGAGACCATTCCACATCCACAGTCCACACTCCACACGCTACTTTTTCTTTGCGGCGATCCCTGTGCAGAGTGCGGTTGTGCTCAGCATCAGGTATGTATTTGAAATAGGCTACGGATCTAATTAAATTTGATTTCATGAAGCCGTTGAAATTGTGCGATAGTTATGTGTTTACTTGAAGTTAATGGCCGCAGGCCCGCGGTTCGGCTGAACGGAATCTGCGACTGCGACCAAGTCAGACGGCGACTGAAACGAGTCGTGCTCAGGTGCTGGAGATGAACTGTAAAGCACCGCACCACCAAAGGTGGCTAACCCCGGCATCCAGCCACCATTGCGCTTGCACGATGGCTAATTGGCTATGACACATGGCTCTACATGACATTTAATTCACACCCCTCCTATAATCGATAGCTCTCGTTCGACGATTTCAAGCAGTCAGGAAGCCAGCCCGCGCACCTAAGAAGAAGGAGACGGTGACGGCAGCGGCGACCTCCCTCTGTGGCCTCTGTTCATCTTTCTTTTCCAAAATTCGGTGGGTATAGAAGGGGTTCTGGGAGAGGTAGACTAGCCATGCAGTAAAGACAGGACGGACGGCTTCGGATCCTGGTGGCGGTGGAGGCGGCCGGGCCTAGAACGTGGCACTCATTCACCAGAGTTGGAGAAGAAAGCGGTGGCGGTAGAGGAGTGGGGAGGAGGAGGCCTCCGTGGGACAACAGGGGACCCAACCGCGCCGTCGTGGGACAAGGAGCAGTTGGTGTGAACATGTTGTCGTGAGGTGAAAGATGATCAACACCTAAAAAGAGGACAACTGTTGGTTTAGAAATCTACCGTCACCGTTCGTCGCCTGAACGTTCATTAATTTTAGATGCCTAAAAATTAGGAACACCCATGGACAACATCCAACATCATATTGGTATGGTATGACATGACAATGTTGAGAGAGGAGAATTAATGGTTTGTTGCGTGACATGAGAGAAAAGGCGATGGGGAGGGCGTCGCCGATGAGAGGCTCCTCGCCAGTGCGCTACTTGTCGGAGCCACCGGTAAGGGTGCGTGGAACTCCCCCTCGTCGCCGCTCGCTGTAAACGGCCAGAGGCCCGCAAGTCAGCGTCTGCAATGACGTGGATGGCTTGAAATAAAACAGGTGGCACCGCATTTGCCATGAGAAACTCGGAGTTAGGTCGGGAGTGCGAAAGCCTTAGAATCTAAGATCCACAAACAGTGAGTTGGAGACGATGACATCCATAAATTTTGGGGGCAGCTATGGTTCATCTCTAAGTCAAATTCACCTGCCACCAAACCTAGGATTTCAACGGAGCAACATGAGGGCCTAGTCTGCATCCAGAGGGGCCTAAGGAATTCCAAAGCCTTTGAAGTAAGTAATTGTTACCCAATAGAATGTAATGATTTTGGGATTCTCCATCGTCGAAGCTGAATTTTGCTGCACAAATTTATAGAGAAGGTAATAGGAAGAGTTTCATCAGGGTTGTGAAGGCGACCATGGCTGGAAGAGGAAGGGGATAAGGTCCTAGAACGTGAAGCACGAAGGAAGAGTGCGAGAGATGGTGACGTGGTAGCTGGTATCCGCAGTACTTGCCACCACAACCCTTATCCCTGTGTCTTTTGTGTGTTTGCCGAGTACCATAACAAAAACTGGTTATTTTGTTTCGGGACACAGTGTGTATTACTTTATTAAATTTCTCGGATCTAAGAAGAGAAGGTGGTGAAACGTTGGCTTTTGCCTGAGAGCATGCATTAGTCATTCTGAATATCGCGTGGGATACATGCATGACCGTGCCCTCCATATCTCGTCGTGTGTATGAAAGAGGGTGCTTCGTGGTCGCCTCCACTACACCACTGCTACTCGCACTCAAACTCAAAAGCACAGCAAGGAAACTACTCGATCGAGGAGCTCAACCTTAGCCCTAGATGACTTTAGTGAAGCTCGATAGAGGCGGTAGCACAACCGAAAGTGAAACGGTCAAAGGACTATCTTGAGCACAAATAGCTATTACTCTGTTCGTTTGAGCTACAAGTCGACTTTAATTCGTACAAATCAGTCGTGGAACATTTTTCTCTCATAACAAATCAACTGTTTCAGCTTATCAGCCAGCGTAGACCGCGCATGAGGCGGCATTAAGTACGTACAGGAGCAAACGTTCCTAACCCAGGCGCATAAATAGCTATGAACAATGTTCCTAACACATTTAGTTATTTACATTCCTATAATGCAAGTAGGCCTCGTCATCTGAAGTTCGAACGATACAATCTTCTGAGCACATAAGGAACAGCCGAAGACCTGAGTTGGATAATAATTTATGAAGCTTAGGAGATTTCATTCTTGTCGCCTTTCATCGTTCCAGAAGAAGACGGTTCACCACTGGAAGCCGGTGAGGCAGCAGCCTGTTGAGGCTCCTTCAGAGAGGTGGGCATTCCTGAAACTTCCTACGCAAAAGAGAACACAAATGATGTTTCTTATCATTACATGAGCCGTATGGATCACAGCAAGCATCAAGAACAAATTAACAAACTGCATGATAGGATAGGATAGGATAGGAGAGAGAGAGAGAGAGAGAGAGAGAGAGAGAGAGAGAGAGAGAGAGAGGCGGGGCTCATAGTCGAATCTTATTGTTTACCCAAACAAATTGCATATCAATTTATACAGTCATTACGCCAACTAAAACCCATGCAACTTGGACCCCCCAGACCAACCATGCAGTTTTTACACAATGAGTTAGTCACTGATGAACTTCTGTATCGAGCTGAGGAACTTCTGTATTACAAAGGCTGAATACTAAGGCACACAAATTTGACAATAGGACCACACCGTTTCAATTTCTAAGTCGTCCCAATTATGTTTAAATGCACTGGAGGATTAAATTAATAGACAGTGTGCCACAAGCATGTTCGTCACTGATGTGCTGACCCTAATGACATGCACCTCACCTTTTGCACTGTGAGACATGAACAAGATCATCAGCTGAGTTTTTCTGGCAAATAGTTCTTTTTCTTATTCCTTTTTAACACTCAATCTGTATACATTGAGTTACTGGCTTACTGCAAACAATTATATTAACCTAAAGTATAAATCATAACTTGAGTTTGGAAAAGTTAGGTCAACACACAAATGGAAGGGATCTGACAAGAGGTAAATCATTTGCTGATAGTGAAACAACATAAAACCAACTGATGGTCCTAACAACTCAAAGCAAGTAGCAAAATGTTCCATAGAAAAAAACTGAATCAGGCAAGAATCTGTATGATAGAAAAACAAAATAAATTAAGGCTCACCAAGCTTGTCACGTAGGAATAGCTCACCAAACAAGATTAAGTGGATGTTATCTGTATATATAGTTTGACCTCTCAAGTCTCAACTTAGAATAGCCAGTTGATTTTATGATTTTTTTTATTGGTTGCAACAAGTTTAAAACAATGGTTATATCCAACAGTTGTCATTGCTTACGATGGAGATGGTGGGAACAATGGGAATCCTAAAAAACTTTTCATCTGTTCAATTGATTGTAGTACAGCTTTTTGTACAAATTATGAGAACTGTCTATGAACAACCAAAAAAATACAGAGAGGAGGTGCACACATGACATGAAGACAAAGCAGAACGTTCTATAAAACGTAGATGGCTGATTTTGGGATACTTTTAACATTTGCTTGGACTAGCCAAGCAACCATTCTTACCGCTGACCCTTTCTCACTAAATATGTAGAGGCACCTCTCAATTTTAGTGTCTAGACACACAAAGTACATTGGCACCAGCAAATAGTCATGCGGATGATAAATAAGGAAACTAACAAAAACAAAGCATCTACAATTCTTTTCTTCATGTGGCTGGTAGCTCATGACAGGTGTTGGATGGCCGATCCACTGGCGAGGTGAGGGCTCTCTCATCCAGAGAGGTGTCGTCATTGTGATCAAGCTGAGGAATCCATAAACCACCTTCTCCTTTCTTGCGTCTTTGCAGAGATTTTTGGTTCAGATTATTCCAACGATTAGGCCTACAGATCCTTGCCCCTCAGATTGGAGAAGAGTTATTTGATGATTGGTGGGAGAAGATTATTCTTGCTGTTGGAGCATAACTGCAGAAAGGCCTCAACTCCCTTGTGACTCTTGGGGCTTGGACCATTTGGAATCACCACAACAAATGTGTTTTTGATGGTGTACCTCCTTGTTTGGCTAGAGCCTTATTCCTTGCTAGTGAGGAGTTAAAATTGTGGGGTTGGGCTAAGGCTAAAGGTTTTTTTTACCTTTTCACCCAGTCGTCTCAGTAAGGTGTGTGTTTCTTTAGGTTGCGGTCGTATGCTTTTCTTTTACTGGCATGAAGGTGATTGGTAGTTTCCTTTTGGGCGTGTGGTGTTTTGTAAGAGACCCTTTTTTCTTCTTAATATGATACGCAGTTCTCCTTCGTGTTCAAGAAAAAAAATTCTTCACAAAAGAAAAGCATATGATGAATTCACAAGATAGAGGAACCACAGAGGTCAACCTTGATTATAACAAATCTAAATATACCTTCATAAGATGCAACCTGAGATCAGTAGGGCGAACATCCTCACCAATGCAGACCATAACAAATTGTGAATAGTGAAAAAGAACATCTGCAGCAGCTTGCTTCTTTTGTTCAGTCTGCATCACATCACTCACTATAAGATCACATAAAACCATAATTAAGAGTAAATTTAGACCTATATGGACGTGACAAAAAGATGCTGTTACTGTGGATGATATTTACTGTACATCCTTTGCAAAACCACATTATTCTGCTGCCACATGAATCAACATCATGATCTAGTTGGAGTCCAATGTAATTCAGAACAGTATGTATGTATAAATAGTACTGCTATATATTTCTTCTTCTTTGTGAAATACAATTCTATATATCCAGCTCTAACACCCTGGGCATTAAAGCTTGCACTATCACCCAAAAAATATGTTGGCACTTGATTTATTTATTTTCCCATTCAATCTAATCACACACAAAAACGGCACAAAGCCACTAAACTTTCACAGAACAATTGTATCCCTGGAATTTGTATACATGAAGTCATCAATCGAGAAATCTACCCAAGTATAAGTACAAACTAAAGGTGAAATCATCCAACAACAGAAGATACTCCAATTCTACTTTACTATCTAAATATCTTGCCTTATAGTAAATATGTCACCTGTTCATTCACCATCTAGCAATTTCTAAAAGCTCAATAAGGCCGTAACTCTGCACGTGTCTAAACTAGTACAATTTAATCGCAATAGTAAGTGGGGGAAACAGAGCAACAGGCAGGAAGAGAGCAAAGAAGTGGAACGTACCTCGTAGTCATCCTCGGCAGCCATTCTTAATCTAGCTCCTTGCTCTGTTAGCTCTGTCAAGCAGGAAAGGCGGACCCAGTAAAGGACATGGGTGTGCACCCGATAATTTTGCAAAGCAATCGAAGTTAGTAGCATAATGCATGCATATACACTTGTAATTGGGTTCATATCCGAATACGGATAGTATGTTAGGGTTTGGACGCACGGTTTCGCACAGCAAGAAGGGAAGACCAAGGGGAGGGACGGAGGGCGTACCTAAGAACTACGTTAGGGTTTTGCTCGCACGGCATCAAGCGGAGAGCGTACCTGGTGGTGCTCGGTGGCGGGGAGGGGAGCGCCGGCGAGCTGTGTCGTCCTGGTGGGGAGACAACAGAGACGACGACCGAGCCAGACCTGAACTTGAGATGGGCTGGTTGCTGTACTTGATCGGCCTGTGCTTAAAAAGTGGCTGAAACCAGTTTGCAGGATCACGGTTGGATTGAAACGAAGGGTTCGCAACAACTGCAGAGAAAAGTTCCGATCAAAAAAAAACTGCAGAGAAAAGTTTAGTCCGGCTACGTTGCGGTTCTAATTTAATCTATTAAAAATATATTAATTATAAAAATAAATATCACATCATATAGTAATTAACAAGATAAATCTATTAAGCTAAATTAATCTAGCATTAACAAATATTTAATGTAGAACTACATTATCAAATTATGGATTCATCATGCTTAATATGTTCGTCTTGTGAATTAGTCTCTAGTTGACAAATTAATTTTATAATTAATCTATTTTTAATAGATTAAATTAGTGTCACAACGCCCCGATGACTAAACTTTAACTCTGTGAATCAAACAAGGGCTTAGGTATCTCGTTCCACATTTTCTGTGGCGATGTTACCATTTTTCTCCGGTTAAAAAGATGGAGCAGAGATGTCGGTAATATTGGCACAGGAACGCCGTAATTCATTGCCGCGTCACGCGAAGGTAAATTTATGCTTATGCGATATGCGTCAGGAATAGATAATGTTGAGACTTTGCTTTGTGCCACCTAAATCTCAAGCTCAGCCCTCCTCTAGATCATCTCTACCAGATCAAGTGTCCCCTTTCCCTAAAAACCTCCTATATAAGATCGAGAAAACTGAATTTCATGTTACAGGGGAATACTGCTGCAACAGATTCAGTCAACCCTTAAACACATGTCAGTTACAGAAATATATTTTCTCCTATCTCCCTCGCTCTCGTCTCCGCTCGACGCCGATGCAAGGGGAATCAAACACTTAAACACATACACACTTCAGATAGCCGTAGGATGCAGCTTCCTTAATATTGTTTCCTGCATAAAACTGTGGAATACCTCACAGCGCCATCTCAATTGATCCGTGGGAAAACCATCTTATAACTTATATATATGTAGCAGTTCAAATCCCCCAGCACATCAAATACACCTGTGACAGAAAGATAGGTTCCACATCATGTCATAGCCCAAACAACATGAGACTCCCACAAAGGTGTAACTCTCATGACTTTAGCCTTTTAAGGTCCCTTTCATCACGATCATAGTTCCGGTGCTCATGAGAATCCTTTCTCTTCCGATTGTCATGCTCCGGAGAATGGTATTCTTGACTATCCATGGACAGCTCACCCTCTTCGGTATTCTCACGGTTGGTGCTCTGGTGGTCTACACGGTGAGCAGGATGATGCCAACTCTGCCTTCTCTCCTGCTTGATCTTCTCATCCTCGACAGCCAACTCCACGCCATGTTCCAGCTCCCTCTCAATGAGGTCATCATCATCCATCACATCAACATTTCTTGAAAGATCACCTTTCGATTTCCTCCGCTTCTCCAGGGCCGCTTTCACCTTGTCCTTGTTTATCTTCTTCATTGCATCCATCATCGAGGATGACACATTGGGGCCTTCATTGCTATTAGCAGTGCCATCCCTTGCTTCATTTGGAGGTATCCTATAGTTTTGCTTCTCCGGATGAGGGTGGTCATAGCCATGGTGGCCTGACATGTTCTGCTGGCTCGATTGTCTGGGTGCTTGGTTATGTTCATGGGCAGAAGGTTCATCAGCTACTCCTGGAGCTTTACCAGGAGCACGTTGATTTGCAACACTTGCAGAGCTACCTTCAGTATCATTACCTTGTGATGGTGGTAGCTGAACGCGATTTTGCTCATAGAGTTCCAACATCTGGTTGCTAACTACTGAAAAGAGTAACCAAAAACACACAGCATAAGCATGATGGTCTAATTCGTAAAAATGATCTTTCGAAACAAAAATATAGCGTCAAAACTGAAGAAAGGGGAGCATCATGGTAGCCAAAAGATACATACCAAAATTGCAAGATTGGCAAGATCTAACTAAACAAATGCACTAAAATAAAAAATGACATCACCAACCAATTATTCCTGACTACCTGTACTTGGCATGTCCCCAGAATGCATTTAAAATAAAATGGGATTGCCTTGAGTATAGACCCATAGATCATGGAATCGTGTGCCTTCAACCTATCTTAGTTCCACGATCATTTTTGGACACGCTTATTATCATTGGCCGTCCAATTTCGTTAATTAGTAGGAAACTAGCACTTGCGAAAATGAATTTTTACAGTAGTGCAGTTAAAGCGCACACTAGTGACTTTGCATCTAGAGGCCAACCTTCCAACTGCCGCGGAGTTACATCAAACTCTTGCCACCAGACCTTCTCGCCATCTGATGGAAGCTTGACTTTGAGAAACTTCGCAGCCAGGAAGATTGCACCAGCCGCAATATGGTGCGGCTTAAATTGCAGGCAAAGTGAAGTGCGGAGCCTGTACACCCCTTTTAAGGCGTAGTAAATAGGCATGTTTGTGGATTACTATTTGTAATGAGGAAGAGTAATTTTAGCATACCCATCATTGACAAAATTCCAGGCAACTTGAGCAAGTGCATTTTGTGCAACCTTGAATTTTTTTATTGCTTCAACCAAGGGCTTGTAAGGATGGTTCACATTCAAATCAAAACCAAGTGTTACAAGCACAACACGCTCCCCAAGTAAAATTAGTTCCTTTTGTTGTTCATATACTTCCTGAAGAAACAAAACAAACAGCCTCAGTTATTGTTGTGTGCCACAGTAATCAGGACATATAATTGCATAAAAAAGGGCAGTCCTGGCCTTGCCTTTAAAAGGGAAGAAAAAAAAAGTACTATCATAGAAGAAATGAAAAGGAAGAGCCATCAACAGAATAGTAATAGGAGAAAAGGATAATAACATCATAGGTTACATAGCTCGGATTACCTAGAACAGGAATATCAAGATATTAAATGCTCTAAATCAAATCACCTTCTGTTTTATTCGTTGAACTGCAGCAGGATCCTTTTTGTGGATGATCTCATATGAAAGAAGTATGACATCCTTCAGAGGTCTGGGTGTTTCTTCAACTTTTCCCGCCAAGAACATACATACTGTTGCAATGGTCTGCATGTTATAATGAACTTGTATATTAAAACTTTCATTAGCAGATGATGAATAACTAACGAGGAGAGATAAGAAAGCGGCGCCACTATGCTAAAAACAAATGCATGTACTGACAACAAACTTAAATTTTTGTGATAATGAGGATTTTCTTTTTTTGACACATCTAATAAAACATATGTTTTATATGTGAAAACAAAATATTTTTGCCTTCCACATCACCACATGTAGATGGTACCAGAACTGAGTGCCAGAGATTTACCAGACCTACTGAGATTGTGCTGACAACAATGTAGACCAAAGTGTCCAAGTGATTTATGTGTATAAAGAAAATTACTCATGTTATAAACACAGAGGTCAAAAGGTTAAAAAAGCATCTAGAAAACTTACCCGTCTGTCATTTTTTGCATGAGATTGACGAAGAAAAAACCGATGACAGAACACTATAGCAGTAGCAATTGTCACTTGAGGCCTACATTACGAAGTTAGTCAGCATTAGAAGAAAAAAAACATATATAACAGGTTTCAACTGAAACAAGATATCATAACCCATGCAGTAACATGCAGGCAGCAGGCATGTCTACCGGCTAGTAGACAATCAAAATACAGTTATTTTCAGGCAGTCAGGCAACTGAAATACAGTGCTAAGCAATGTTGTGCATTATCTGTTCCACCAAACTAAAAACAAGGATTTTATCAACTGCTCATGATATGCTAGGCAAGAACTAGCAACCACAATATAACCAGTATAAGTAGAAAATTCACCATCCCTCAATTGCTATTGCAATGATTGCCAATGAAGCTGTCTACCCATTCGACACTTGTGCTCTGGAAACCACCAGGCCTTAATTTATTTATTTTTTATTACAAAAGGAGCACTGTTGTGGACAGTTATATGCCAACTATCAAATATAAAAATGAATTAACAGGTGTGTGCAATAACAATCAGCAAATTAGATCTATTTCCAGTACCAAATGATCTACATTGCAGGCACAGAAAACTAAACATACATACAGAGAACTATCAAAAAATCAATGAACACATGGAAATCAACTTGAACAGCTAAATAATAAGACCTTAGACTAACTAAAATGGGCGGATAACACATGTTTGTATAAACTATAAATAATTAAAGATAATAAGTACTCAATACTCAATAGTTCTACTAAAATACCAGGAGAAACTGGAGAAGTCCATTCAATATACAGAAGCAGAAAGTATTAAATAGAAATAGTGCCATAATAAAAGATACATTGAGGGTGGTCCCTAGCGCCAAGGTGCGCTAGGCAACCAACTCTCTAAAGTAGTTCTACTAGTATGTATGGCCATCTCTCTCAATAAAACCATTTTATGCATACTGAACTCTTTGCATTGTGTGCGTCGCCAGGGAAACAGTTCTCATAATCTTCGGAAAAACATGTTCCATCCCGAAGATCCAAACTAAGGTTGCTCATGGTGTATGTTTTTAGCAATTAATAATGTCGTCAATTCTTACCACCATCCATCAAATATTGTATCAACATATAAAGGGTGCTGCCTAGGACTCAAGATATTCTAGAATACAAAAGCTGTCATCTACCAGCACTCACATTTATAATTCAGATGCTGTTGACCATAAGGATATGCCGCCATTTATACTTTGGATGTTACAGGTTAACAGATGTGAATATGGCATCAGTCATAAATCATTTATATACAGTTAACAGGGGGAAAATAGATGGAAAAAACAGTTGGAACTTGGAACGCTTTTCACCCTAAACTATACCGTTCAAATAACACCTAGCAGGTATTGGAGGGTGCTTTTAGCTATAAGGCAAAATCGAGTTAGCGGTTTTGACACATAATATGAGTATATGCCACAGTGAATTGTTTCTGGAGCGTGATTTTGCTCAACCAGACAACAACCCGTTGCCACAAGTGAAACAACCAGTCTGGCTGCATGGAGATAAAGACTTCATATGAAACATGGGATCTGATAATTTTTTCCTTATCAACAAAACATTAAAACAAGATGAAATGGCATTCACTTTTACATGGTAAACAACCCATGCATTCCGTTCGCATAGGCAATAAACACTTTCCAAAGTTAGGGTGTTGATTGTATGGTGTAAAGTCTAAGGTAAAAAAGATTTCTGGTCTTATGTTAGGGTGAAATCTCGACTTCCACGCCAAAGTTTAGGGGATAAATGGGATTCGCCCTAGGAAAACTAAGCTCCAGAAAAATAGCAGGTTATTTAAATAAACTTGAAAATAACAGCTAAAGATATTACCGGCGAATGGATATTGTATTTTCAGAATTTGTGGTATAATATATACTTACACTTTCAGCCTCATCCCCAAATCCTGCAGATATGTGCAATATGACTTGCGAAGATAAGACTCTTTCTTCAGATCAATGCCATCTATCCTCGATAGGGAATTCTCCTCTATTTCTTTTCTACTAAAATACCATGAAGCACCAAGTTGACCACCTTCTGCATGTCTGTCATATGGAATTCTGTACGGGCTATTTTCTACAATTCCATGATGTGAAGAGTCACTAGTCTGCATGATATCCATGATTATATTCCTCTTCTCAAAACCTGAAGCGAAGAAGTGTGGCATACAGTGTTACTGGTTGCAACAAATAGTAGCTGGGTAATGACTGGTTATACAATATTAAAGAATCAGTGCATGTACGTGTCTAAAGTCTAATCGCATTTAGGACCTGTATGTTATTCAAGCCAAGGTACCCAAGTGCTTCAAAAAGGTTTACAGATGGACAATGGTAAGTAACACTAAACAAATGATGCCGCCTTAATTATAGAGTGCACTCATCATTCACTGGACAACAGCCTACATGTTCACATATTTGCAGCAATGAACTTGCACGAATGGATGTAAATTCACAGGAGCTGCAGAGAAATGTGATCCGTTTCCCCCTTTCCCCCTATGCTTAGCAGCTTAAGCAAGCAGCTCATCCTTTCGGATTCGAATTTCGGGAAGAAATGTAAGCATAGGAATACCTGTTAGCTCCAGTGAACAGCTCCGGCGCTCGTGCTGCGTGACCTGCCTCGGATCTGGAGTGGCGGAAGGCGGAGGGGCGCGCCGCTGGGACGGCAGACGGCTGTCGGGAGCGGCGCTGTGGGCAACGGGTGGCGGTAGGGCTGGGTGATGAAGCAGCGTTGGGGACAACGACGGGGGAGAGGGCGGGGGCGGGGGCGGCTGACGGCGAGGGGCGCTGGGAGGTGGAGCTGGGCGCCTGGAGCGTCGGGGCTCGGGGTATGCCCGCCCGTGGACCGACTTGGGGAAGGAGCTGATTGAGGAAAGGCCTCGAGTCCGAAACCCTAGCCGAGGTGAGTGGACGCGGACTCCGTAGAGACAGAGCAATGACCGAAGCAAGCCACATCAATCGCGGGCCATTCCCCGGAAATCGACGGCCAGATTGCATGCTGGGGCTGCGTTAAGAAAACACCACACTGAACGTGTTTATGGAACGCTTGTGTTTCTTCACTCTCACTCTCACATGATGAGAGAACGTGGAACCTTTATGACTAAGTATTGATGATAAGGCGAATCTTAACTGGTCTTTTTTGACATCAAAAGGAAACACTCAAAGTGAAAGAAAGTCTTTGAGCTGGACCGATAGAAGTGGAGATTGATGTCTAATATTGGACTGGCTTATATTGTGAAGATAAACTGATGCAAGAGCCTTGAACCCGGACTAAGTCCTTGTTCAGTTCGCGAAATATTTGGTGAAAAGTTACTGTAGCACTTTCATTGTTATTTGACAAACTTTGTCCAAACATGGTCTAACTAGGCTCAAAACATTCGTCTTGATATGTACATACTAAAAATACAATTAGTTATTTATTTTACCAACATTTAATATACCATGCATGCATCTAAAAATTCGATATGACGGATACTGTGCAAAATATTTGGGGTCATTTAGGGAAGTGAACGTAGCCTAATCAGCAACCGGAACCGAGACATCAACCGTGGACGTTTACTCGGGGAAACGACGATGAGATTGGAGGACGACATTGCGTCGTAAGAATATCTGCACTCACGTTCCTCTATTTCCATCCTCTATACTGTCTGGTCACCAAGATTCTCTCCTCTATACTCATTTCTCCCGCATCCATCCATCATTTTATATCATCCTCTATCCACTGTGGGCTCACTTGTCACTTTATCTAAATATATTCATGAGAGATCTAGTTTTGAAGAATTAATTGCAACGAGTTTAATGATGCAATCGAAATTTAATTTGGGTTTTCGGTTTGTGAGATACAACATTTTTTTAACTTAAAACGGTGGGACCCACTTTTTGCAGTGCTCCCACGCTGCTGTCCGCGCGCATGCCGCCCTCCGCTAAAAGCAGCCTCTCCCGTTCAGTTTGGCGGACGTACGCGGTTACCGGAACGCATAGCGACTCCCACTGCACGAATTTTTTTGCGCTATACGGCTTAGAGGACGCGATACCGCACCTCAGTGCGGCTGGTCTAAGAAGAAAACTATATACAGGAGCGTGTTTATAGAACACTGTTCTTCACTTTCACATGATGATATAGTACGAGACCTTCATAACTGAGCCTTGGTAACAAGGCCAAACTTAGCTAGTCATTTGTTGACATAATAAGGCATCCGTTCTCATGCCAAAAACAACTGTTGCCGAGTATTTGTCTGTGCAGTCATCTATACGAATCGTCAATCAGGTTTGGATTTGAGAGTTTGAGCCTTTCACAGCGTGGGTATAATATAAATGATGATCAGTTTGTGGATACATGTTTTTTCCAGAGTACTTGTAATACAATGATGTACCCAGCTATATCTTAATATAATTCTTCTTTCGTCTAAAAAAAAGCACTCAGTCCTTGTTTATTTAGTTTTGACTTTAAAAACTTTTCACCTATCACAATGAATGTTTAGACACATACATGAAGTATTAAATTAGACTAAAAATAATCAATTACACAGTTTCCGATAAAAATTGCGAGATGATTTTTTAAGCCTAATTAGTTCATGATTTAACAATATTGTACTGCAGTAAACATGTACTTGGATTGAATAGACTTATACCATGTTTGGATCCCTCTAACTCAGCTAGAGCTAGAGATATTTTCTAACTCTAAACTAACCCTGAACTAACTCTAGCTCTCGTGGTGTTTGGATAAAAGAGTTAGATTGACAATAAATGTACTTTTTCAATCATTTGGTAGAATGGAGGTAGAGAGAAAAATCACTTTTGTAGTGGTCCCAACTAGAACTAGCCCAAATAATCACTTCCTGGTGGGGATAGTTTTTTGGATGAGTTAAATGCAACTAGCTCAAACTAGCCCTCATATTTGGATACTTTAGGGCTAGTTGAGCTCCAAATAGCTCAAACTAGCTCTAGCCCTGAGATCCAAACAGGGCCTTAGTAAATTTGGGTCTCATGATTTCCTGAAAAAAATATGTAATTTATTTTCTTATTACTTTATTTTTAATATGCTAAATTAGTGTCGGAATATATCCGATGTGATATTTAAGAACTTTTCACCTGCGAACTAAACAAGACGTCAGGGTGGTCTTTGGGCTAGCCTAACTGAAGTGTGTATTGATGTCTAATATTGGACCGGATGCTAATATATGTTGAGTAGCTGTCGAGTCGTCTTTTTTGCCCAAAGATTATTGCAGAGATGAACTAACGGAAGCGCCTCGAAAGCGGACTCTCTGCCATAGAGACGGAGCAGCGACCGAAGTGGAGGAGGCATCAAACACGGGCCTTTGCTCGGGGAATCGACGGTGAGATTGCAAGCTAGCATTCGTTGTAAAAAACTAGACACAAGTGCGTGTTTGTGGGACGCTGGGTTTCACTTTCATATGATGAGAGAGCGAAACTTTCATGACCGAGCATTGGTAATAAGACTCACCTCAATTGATCATTTTTACATCACAAGGGTACTTCACGTGAATATACATCATTAGACTGGGCCGATTGAAGTGCGTATTGATTAATTTTAGAACAGATGCTAATATGTGTCGAGTGGATGTTCAGCAGTCGTTCGAACCCAAAACATATACTGTAGCACGGAGGAGAATTGATAGAAGCGGCTCGACGAGATATCTCCACTGCTACACCTTCAGCAATTAAAAGGTTATATCTAGCTGTTTGCCACGTCAAGATAAGGCCAAACCGTGCTCGACATTAAACCCAATCTTGTCGGCTTTACCTGAGCGGCCCCGCAACCGGTAGCTGCATTATGTGATGGGGGCCATCAGGCACGGAGGCATGTGGCCAGGCCAAGTGTATCTTTGGACCGTTTCACGAACTCTGCTCCAAAACTCTATCGTCGAGTAGCTTTATAAAAAATCTGGAATTTGTGGAACACCTTTTTAAATGATAATTTCATATATTTTTTTTAAACAACGTGCGTAAAGCTAAAATTGTCTGGTTGAAAAAAAAACGTAAAACAGAGCTGAAAATGAGGAGCGGAGCAATTAGAAACAGACTCAAAATTGACAGATTTTATAAGTTAAATGATAAGCGGAAATAACCGATATACTAGTATAGTGAGAATAAAATGACTGAGATCACCTAAAAAGGTGCTGCACGCAAGTGTCCCAGTTGCGTAACCAGACTTCACGCACACACTGAAACAGTCTACTAGACTGTAGACCCCTAATGTGACAGGAACTTATCACAATTGTGAGAAAAAAACTGTAGACCCCTCACACTGAAACAGTCATAATTGTGAGAAAAAAACGAACGGAGTAGTTAGGGCACGGCTACGAAAAAAGTGAAGCGATCCCAGGAGGATGTTACTGCTGCTAACTGGAGACCTGTGAATCTGTGATAGGCAGGCACCACGCCGTCAGCTACTGTTTGTTAAGCAGGCACACAGTGTGATAGGCAGAGGCGGGCTGGACCGTCTAGCTCCCGTCGCCGCCGGCTGGTTCGAGAACCACCCACCCACCCACGGTTTTCTTTTCTCTCAGCTTTCCTGTAAGCTCCACGTCAGGCCGCGCTTGTCGTGTTCCTCAGCTCGCAACGATAAATACGGCCCCCGTCCACTTCCGTTGCGAGCCAAGCTCACCAGAGCAGAGTAGACTCGCACGCACGCACTCTCCAAAGCAGCAAAAGCATTTGGCAAAGCTGCGCCGCCACCAAGCCAGAGAGAGAGAGAGAGAGCACCAGATCGGCACGAGACATGGCGACGTCCGTGGCCTGCGCCTTCTTCTTCGACGCGGAGCCGCTGGGCGAGCCCGGGCGGCACGCGCTGGACGCCTGCGCGCTCTGCTCCAAGCCGCTCACCCGCAACAGCGACATCTTCATGTACAAGGGCGACACCCCGTTCTGCAGCGAGGACTGCCGCTACGAGCAGATGCACCACGACGCGGCCTACGCGCGGCAGGCCAGCAGCGGCCGGCGGAAGCAGCAGCAGTCGCAGCGGAGCAGCAGGGGGGCCTCCGTGGCGGCCAAGGCGGACGTCTACGTGGCCAGCTAGCTGTTAAGACTTGAGAGCAAGCACAGCGACGAGGCCGAGGAAGAATTGAAGAAGAAGAAAATGAAAGACCGTGCTGGTTCAAGCAACTGCAGCTGCAAGAGATCCCGTTGGGGCGAGGCGCTCCTGGCTGGCCGGCGGCCAAGCGGGGGATGGATCTGAAGACTGAACAAGGCGACTAGGACAGATCGACCTGACCTGCCGGTTGACAACACAAATCGACGCCCCCTTGTTTCTGCTTTCCCTGATGGGATCTTTTGGGTTGTGTGTGCTTGAGCTGCCTTTGAGGCCTGACTGAGGGTGTGTGCGAGAGCACTATCGATCTGTAAATGTACTACGCGGCATTTCAGCATGTTATGATAGTCATGAAATTTTGATCGCAAACATATCTCGTTCCTGACTGGGTTTTTTTTTTTTGTGTGTGTGTGTGCTTTTGAATTGTTGGTGAGATGAAAAGCCTGGCAAACGATAGGTTTTCCTTTGGCTCGGTTCGCCGTGAACTCATTCACGGCTGATTTCGAAAACGGTTGATAACTTCAAGCTGAGGTAGCCTTGACACGGAAAACCGCGTCAGAGATCTGAGTGAGCAATAATTCAGTTGTTTTGGTTTCCGGTCCCCATCCCCAAGTTACACACTCACGAAATCTGCGAGTAAACAGATAGGGGGTACGTGAAGTTCTGGATCGAGTAAACAGATACTCCAAGTTCTACCTGCGATTATATAAGTTTATCCGGAGTATACAGAGGTTTTGTCGAGCTGAAATGTCAAGAAAACAACTGCGCAAGTGTCGCAGTTGCGTAACCAGACTTATACCTTGTGTTCAGTTCGCGAAATTTATGGCGAAAAATTACTGTAGCACTTTTGTTATTATTTGACAAACTTTGTCAAACATGAATTAACTGAATTCAAAAGATTCGTCTCGATATTAACACACTAAAAGTATAATTAGTTAATTTTTTTACTTATATTTAATGCTTTATGCGTGTGTCTAAAGATTCGATGTGATGGTTACTATGCAAAATATTTAGGGTATTTAGAAATCTAAACATGGCCTTATACCTGCGATTACAAGTTTTTTTTAATCCGGAGTATACACACTGCTATCTTCCCTTCCGTCAGTGTCAAGCTCCTCAAACAAAAGATCCAAACAATGGCCTAAATCATTGCACCCACGTCAGATTCGTTGAACACCACAGTTTTCTTTTTATCTTTTGTGTACGAGTACTCATCGCTGAGTCACCGGAGGAGAGTCAGTCCCCCACCCAATCATGCGGCGAGAGACGTCATGGGCCCGTGGGTGTGGACAATAATGTGCACTGTGGTTGTGGTCCGTGGACGCAGACACCCGACCATGTGTCGAGTCACCCGCGCGCTTGCGCCTTGCCTTGTTGTGCGTGACTCACCGCCTGCGCAGCAGTGCCGCACGTATGGCCCGCCGTCCACGCCAAAGCCAGCGCCCCCGGCACGCACTTTTACGCGTCATCCTCCACTCAGCGCCCAACAACTGTGTGATGATGCCAAGGAGTTGCGAAAGCTGCCCTTTTTTTTCGTTTCTTCTTGACAGTAGAAGAGGCTCTCTCGCCGGCACCTGCGTTCCAAACATTTTGCACCATGCCGCCGCCGCACCTGCGTCGCGTCTCTCGCCGGCAGCGGATGCGCCGAACAGCACGCGTGCCACGCACGGGACGCCCGGCGATCCGTGAGCGTGAGCTCCAATTATCAAAGCGCAATGCTTCTCTATGAAGCCATCTACGGGGGCTTACAGCTCGCAACTTCGCAAGCGTAAACAAACTGGGCGCGTATCTCCAGAAATGCTGGTGCTCCCCCGGGCGAAACCTGCCTGGTCGATGGAAGGAATCTCGAGCGGTTCGCGCCCACTACAAAAGCGTGCTCGGCCGCCCAAGTTGAAACCTGGCGATACAGAGTGGTTTAACAATGAGGAGTTTTATAACCTGCGTACGTACATGATTCTGTACAAAAGCTGTCATCAAGGCCATATCATAACAAACAGTACGTACTAATTCATCAATGCCGACGGGCGATGGCGCAACTACAGATCGCGTGCATGTGCATGCGCATCTTCTCCAGCCAGCGCGTGACCACCACCTCGGCACCTCGTAGCGGACGCATTGCTTAGGCGCCACCTGCCATTGGTCCCAACCGATGCTCACACGCAGGGTGCTGCCTCGTGGCGTGCATGCACCAACTCCACCCCACCCCAGAGAAGAATCTCTCTCGTTAGGAAGGAGACCGACCCTAGGAGACAAAGCTGCGTGTGCCCATGCTGAAATTGTGTGCATGAGGGAGCAAGAGCAAGGGCGCTGCAAGTTGCAAGTGTGCAAGTGCCCTCTATCATATGCGGGCATGGCCGCATGACCATGTGGGCCGCCCACATCGCGTGTTGGGGGAAAAAGGCTGGCGTGGCGCACCAATTATCAGCGCTGATAGGCGGGTGTCTAGGTTTTTAGTCTACGCCTGAGTCTGGGAGGAGCGGGGACCAGCATCGTAGTAGTGGTAATTTGATGCGGATCAATACTTAATTACGATTCGATCGATCACGATGCGCCAGGATATTTGCGTCGAGATTTTGCTGCACAAAGCGGAGCAAGCTGCAGTATTTTCTATTCCTCACACACAAGTGGGTTCACTTGCCCTGTCCGTCAGTGATACACACGGTAAGTAAAAAAAAACAGAGACGCTTTTGTTTTGGCGCGACGCGATTCGTCTCTGTCGGGATCCAGAACCCGCCACCACGTCACACGCGTGGGGGCCCCGCCTCCTTGGCCTGTCCGTCGTTCTGGTACGGACGGGTGGAGAGCCGTGCACCCGGGTGCGCGGGCCACCGAGCCACAGCAGACACAGCTGCCGCCATCAAGCCGAGTCACCATGGCCCGCCAGGCCGCCACCAAACAGAAGAGCCGGCCGAACCACACCACTCCGGTCTGTCCTCCAAAAACCGCGGGCTGTGTGGCCCCGTCCGGCGCGGCGGTATCTGCCTGGACCGTGGGCCATCTCGCAAAAGCCGCCGTTTGCCCGTTTCACCACCGTTCCAGCTCGTGTGCATCCGCAGACGGGCGACGGCGGCGGTGCTCTGCCGAGCCCACGGTCCCTGTCCATCCACCTTATTAATACACCTCCGCTCCCCGCCTGCCGAGCTCAGCTCAACTTCACTCATCAGCAAACCCCCACACCACCACGGCAGTCGGCACACCGAGAACCATGGCCACTTCGATCGCCTGTGCTGGCTTCTTCTTCGACGCCGAGCCGGTCGGCGAGCCCCGCCAGCCCGCGCTGAACGCGTGCGCGCTCTGCGCCAAGCCGCTGGCGCGCGACAGCGACATCTTCATGTACAGAGGGGACACGCCCTTCTGCAGCCAGGAGTGCCGCTACGAGCAGATACAGCTCGACGCCGTCCGCGCCAGGCAGGCGGCCAGGTCCGCTGCCCGGCGGCAGCCGTAGTCCGAAAGCACAAAGGTGTCCGTCCGAGACGAGTTGACCACGCCAGAAGGAGCCTTCTGGCTGAGGTGTTCGTTTCGTTCCACACTTCCACGATGATCGCCACTTCGCCAGGCTTCGTGAGAACCCCAGGTCTGATCGATGGTGGAACGAACGATGAGAGCAACTAACATTTCTCCATCACGATTTGTGAATTGTGAATTGTGAAATGTGAGGCTAGAGCAAGGCGGTGATGCCCCGTCAGGCCATCTGTAATGTAAAAGCTCATCAGCATTAGCAGAGGCTTTGCCTGTTTCGCCATATGATCCGATCCGCCCGCTCCGCACTTCTATTTTTGGGCCGTCGTCGGCCGTGCTACCACCATGTGCTCGCTCGTGCGTGTTTGAGCCAGGTTGTAACACCACTTTGTAAACTGGAGCATTTCGGAACCTTGCTTCCAACAGCTGATCCTCATGTCTCCGTGTACAAATTTGCTTCAAACAGTATAATGGAGCACGTTAGAAATAATAATTTTTACAAGGGCAATAATATCACTCGTCATGTGTTATGTGTATAGTATAGACATGAGGGAAGCCAACGCAGGTCGCCTCCTTGCTGCGTGCCCGCGTCATCTTCCGCGCTTCTCCGGGGCCAAATCTGAGGGCGACTGCCATGGCTGCCACGTCGCTGCAGCAGGAGCAGCTGATCGTCACGCGCCCCGACGACTGGCATCTCCATCTTCGCGACGGCGGTGTCCTCGAGGCCGTGCTGCCCCACAGGTTCGAGCGATCGTCGTCTGCGATTTGGTTTTTGGTGGTGCACGTCTGGTGCTCGATGCAATGTTTCTGAGACTCTGTGGCTGTGCTCTGCGACAGTGCGAGGCATTTCGGGAGGGCCATCATCATGCCCAACCTGAAGCCGCCGGTGACCACGACGGCGCGGGCGGTGGAGTACAGGGAGGAGATAATGAGGGCGCTGCCACCAGGCAGTAGCTTCCTGCCGCTCATGACACTGTACCTCACGGACAACACTAGCCCAGAGGAGATAAAGCGCGCAAGTATGAATTCTTCTCCATGTAGTAACCAACCTATTCTCCAGGTTCTTTTGAGAGAGATCTTTTTACCTAGCAGGATGTAGATCAGCTTGACGTTGTGGGGTTCTCTGGTTGCTGTTTTGTGTTCTCATCCATCCACTCCCATTCTCCCAAGTCTTTATCACTAACAGTAACAGTCCAAGCCATAATCAGCTCTAGACTCTAGTGTGGGTTGAGCTATCCATTTGTGGGGACATGACATGGAGTACGGTGCAGATGTGTACTTGTGCAATGGTTTGTTGCCACTTGCCACGTACGTACATTCTGCTGAAAATTTGAACAAAATTATCTAATTTAATTAATAAACTAATCTAATGCGCCTGAAATACCTGCTATTATGTGCATTTACCAATCTATATCTGGACGCCGATTTTATTTCGCATGCTATGTGGTTTTAGGAAAGAGTGGTGTAGTCTTTGCTGTGAAGCTGTATCCTGCCGGAGCAACTACCAATTCCCAGGATGGTGTCACCGATATATTTGGGAAGTGCTTGCCTGTACTCGAGGAGATGGTCAGGCAGGAAATGCCTTTGCTTGTAAGTAGCTTAGGTTCATTGCATTCTTGATGCATTATTGACCTTTTGATGCACATGGCTGGTCTCTATATTGGTCATAATTTGTCGAACTGTTCTTGCTAATTTGTTTTTCCTTTCCAAAAAAGTAATCTGCTTTTTCTTTCAAAAAAGTAATTTGTTTTTGCTGCACTGCTTGTGCAAAATCTTTTATGGCCATTTGTGATTTTTTTTTCTTCTCCAGGTTCATGGAGAAGTCACAGATCCAAATGTTGACATCTTTGACCGTGAGAAGGTTTTCATCGACAGAATATTGGCACCACTTGTACAAAAACTTCCACAGCTGAAAATCGTTATGGAACACATCACAACTATGGATGCAGTGAATTTCATAGAATCATGTGAACAAGGTACTGCACAGCTGCTAGGATGGCATTATGCTTCTGCCCTATTCTATGATTATAACACTTTTCATGTTCCCAGGTCATGTTGCTGCAACTGTGACTCCTCAGCATCTCCTCCTCAATAGGAACGCTTTATTTCAGGGTGGCTTACAGCCACACAATTACTGCATGCCAATACTAAAAAGAGAGATCCATAGCATGTTGGATTCACCCTCTAAGAAATGATACTGCTTGTTATAAATGCACATGATGATGATATATTTGTTTTGTTTCTGTAAATGACTAGACATTTCTTTAGCAATTAGCCAATTATGAAAACCGTCTTTTAAACATGCATGTTGAATTGATGATAATCATTTTCGTTCAAAATGTGACCAAGTATTCCTTCAGCTATATATAACTGGATCCATAACAATGTTCTTGTCTCGCATTTTTCTTAGCCTCATTAAGATTTGGCTATTGCCCATATTTCAATCAACTGTCATGTTAATTTTTTTTGTTCTGTAGTTTTAACAGTTTCTGAACCTTCAACCTAGGACAAGCTATTGTATCTGCTGTAACAAAAGGGAGTAGACGATACTTTCTTGGCACTGACAGCGCTCCCCATGATAAACAGAACAAAGAATGTTCCTGTGGATGTGCAGGAATATATAGCGCTCCTGTTGCCTTGTCTCTTTATGCGAAGGTATTTGAAGAGGTAAATCTCTATCTGATTCTCATGCTTATCGTTCAACTTTGCTTCCGATAAAATACACGATCATTTATCACCGCCGCAACTAGATTTCAAGAAAACTCTCACTGTAGATCGGTGTCAATTACATGGCACTGAATTTGTGGCGGTGACAAACTATGCAGATTTTGAAAACTCCTTTTTCTTATTGGTTTATTTTTCTCGACATGTTTCCGGTATTCCAGGCTGGAGCCCTCGATAATCTAGAAGCCTTTATAAGCTTCAATGGCCCTGATTTCTATGGTCTCCCAAGGAACACTTCAAAGATTGTCTTGAGAAAGAGTGGCTGGGAAGTTCCAGCAACTTATGAACACAGTTCAGGGGAGATTGTGCCTATGTTTGCTGGCAGCACCCTTGAATGGCTTCCATCTGATGATGAGCCTAAAGAATAAACGGGTATGCATTATTGGACGCTGCACTTGACGCCTTGAGGGGATCAATAAGTGGAATTATTCCGGTTCCTTTTCCCTTTTCTGTTAGAAAATCATCTGGATGGGTGTTTGGTTTTTAGGTGAAAAGTTTTTGGATGTCATATTGGATATTGCAGCACTAATTTAGTCTATTAAAAAATAGACTAATACAAAAATAAACTACATATTACTTCAGAAAACTGTGAGACGAATTTATTAAGACTAATTTATCCGAGTACATATTTGCTATAACACAATATTATCAAATCATGGATTAATTAAGCTTAAAAAATTGCCTCGTAAAGTTATCGCAATATGTGTAATTAGTTATTTTTTAGTCTATATTAGTACTTTATGCATGTGTTCAAACATTTGATATGATAAGTGAAAAGTTTTTGAGGTAAACGAGATCATGGAAATTGTTCAGCCATCAAAGTTGAAGAAAAATTTACTGAGATGGACTTATTGAAAGCAAACCACTTATGATCTGCGTATTGAGTTGTTTTATCCCTTTTGGATTGCAGTACATTTTCAGAAACGGCTAAATGGGTATGGTTTGAAGGGTGCTTTGTTGGTAAAGACACTAGAGCAAACATAATGAATTGATAATATTAGCTCTGCAGTTACCATCAATCTTGCTGTTGATTCGAGACGAATCCCCCCACAGCTGTTCCTCCATCGGATCCCCTTCGTTAGCCGCGAACGGCTCGCACGGTCGCATCTTGTGGAACAGGTGCAGCGACCGAGCGTGATAGCACGCTGTTTTGCATAAACAGAGTCTCCTTTTGTTTTGGTGCGATTCGTCGCTGTCAGAATCGAGAACCCGCCGCCACGTCATACACGGGGCCCGCCCCCCTTGTCCTCCTGTCGTTCTCGTATATGGGTGGACCCGGGTGCGCGGGCCACCAAGCCCATATAGTACACATACACAGCTGCCGCTGCCATCAGACCGAGTCAGCCGAGCCAGCACTGCACCGTGGTCCATGGCCCGCTATGAATGAAACAGAAGAAGCCAAGTTCTCCACAAACCCGTGCCCCGGTTGGCGCCGACCGTGGCTACAAAAAGCAGCAGCTACGGCCGACCATTTGAACAAGCAAGGTGACAGTTACAGTAGGGTTCAAGCTTCCCAAGATCAGATGGGCGCGAAGGGTTAACGTGAGGGCGCACGCCGATCTTTATTAGGAGGCGAAGGCGACACAGCAAAGATGGAAGAGGAGGATTTCATCACAACTGCGGTGCAGCAGGGATGTATACATACGGAGTACTACATCGAAACTTCATTCTTTCAGACTTGGTCAACTGATCGATAGTACTAGCTCCTCCCTGTGCACCTGTATTGAAATTCATTGATTAGGAAACCGCTCTTTGAGTGTGGGGCTAATTGCGTGATTGCGGAGGAAACGGCCACTCCCATCCTGCTACTACGTCAGACTAGTATATTGCCCGTACTAACGCTACGACGACGTCTAGAGTAACACAACATTAAACAATCATTCATCAAACTCGGTAAACAACCTATTTTATATTTTTTAAAAAATATGGCAATCTAAAGCAATCTATTATACTTACACAATGGTTATTACATATGTGCCAACCTACTACGTAAACCCAAACTATTTCAAGAAAAGAAAAAATGTACTAATAGATTGTGTCATACTCCATATACCATTACACTTTTTTGGTGACCTCCAATCTTCACGAAACACATATTCCATCCATATCCATTGACAACGTAGCTAGTCTAGCAGCTCAGCCAACTCTCTCTTTTATTTTGCTCTGCAACTCTCTTCATTTTTTCTTTTGCTCTGCAACTATCTTTTGAAAATTCCATAAAAGTTTGAAGCACTGTGGGGGAGTCTTTTCGGTCAAAAAAAATATAGCTAGTCTAGTAGTGAATACTGTTTATGCCCACTTCCAGGAGCTGGGAAGGCCCGCTAGATTGCTTCACCGTCCTCATCCTCTCCGGCAATCAGCTGATGCCCTGTCCCGCTGCCATGCCCCTCCTCACATGGCTACCGTCTTTAGGACCTGTTTAGTTTCCTTAGTTTTTCCTAATTTTTTTTAGATTTCTCATCGCATCAATCTTTAGATGCATGCATGAAGCATTAAATGTAGGTAAAAAATAATTAATTGTACTTTTAGTATATACATGTCGAGACGAAGTTTTTGAGTCTAGTTAGTCCATGTTTAGACAAAGTTTGTCAAATAACAACGAAAATGCTACAGGTCTTTTCCCAAAAAATTCCCGAAACTAAACAAGCCCTACAACAATTTTGCATACAACCAGTCAATGCATCTGCAAGAGATTAGCAACGAATGTGGTGTTTTTTTCTGACATCCCAATAGGACACCAGCCCATCAGCCTATCACATCAAAAATTGAGCCTAATTAATCCATGATTTGACAATATGATGCTACAGTAAATATATGCTAATGATAAATTAATTAGGCTTAATAGCTTCGTCACGTTAAGTATTATGCAACAGTGTAATTAGTTTTATAATTAATATATTTTAAATATACTAAATTAGTGTCACAAACTCTAATGTGACACTCCCCAAAAAATTTTTTGCATACAACTAAACCAGGTCTAAAGCATGATAGCAATAGGGCAGAAAGTAAATAGATCGGGCTTGGGTGTTGGGCGAGAGCATTATGCATTATGCGAGGAAATAATTTAAAGGAACATATCATATAGAGTAAAGTCCATCACCGGTCCTCAAACTTGTTCGGTTGTGTCATCCCGGTCCCTAAACTCGCAAATCGACCGTTTAAGTCCTCAAACTTGTTCGGTTGTGTCATCTCGGTCCTTAAACTTGTAAATCACTCATTTAGGTCCTCAAACTTAGTCAGTTGTGTCATCCTGGTCCCTAAACTTGGTTTTGAGTCTCATCTAAATCTAAATATTATAATTTGAAAACTTTATATCAACAAAAAATTCATAACTTTTTCATATAAACTCGAATGAAGACAAACTTTATATCAAAATTGTAGCCCTCGATGTGATCTACAGCTTTGTAGTTGAAAAGTTTTTGATTTAAAACTGTTTAGGGTCCCAAATATTGTTGTATGTTTATAGATTTTGAAATTTAAAATTTAAAATTATCAAACAATCTTGAATATTTACATGATCTATATAAAAGTTATAGTTCTCAATGCAATCTAAAACATTGTAGATATTTTTTTTATTTAAAGTCATTTATTATCCAAAAAAATAATTTTAAATTTTAAATTTCAAAATCTATAAACATACAACAATATTTTGGGACCTAAACAGTTTTAAATCAAAAACTTTTAAACTGCAAAGTTGTAGATCACATCGAGAGCTACAATTTTGATATAAAGTTTGTCTTCATTTGAGTTTATATGAAAAAGTTATGAATTATTTGTTGATATAAAGTTTTAAAATTACCATGTTTAGATCTAGATGAGACTCAAAACAAAGTTTAGGGACCAGGATGACATAACTGACTAAGTTTGAGGACCTAAACGAGTGATTTATAAGTTTATAGACCAGGATGACACAACCGAATAAGTTTAGGGACCGGGATGACACAAGCGAACAAGTTTGAGGACCTAAACGGTCGATTTGTGAGTTTAGGGACCGGGATGACACAACGACACAAGTTTAGGGACCGGTGATGGACTTTACTCTATCATATATAACAAAGAATTGAAGCAGAAAACAAAAGTTAGCAGGAAGCCAATGCAAGAACCATAATTAACCAAGGATTCTCTACTGCAAATGCGGGCCCTAGCCAAGTTAACTCAGCTGACTGAAACGATAGACATAGCAGCATCGATAACCAGTGCATTGACAAACGAACGACAATCACAAACAATAAAGGGACTATCCAGAATTTTAGAATGGTTGTACCTGTTCCTGATTCCGTCCCCTTCCTGTCAGCACTCTAATCCATGAGCTCGTCGCCGGTGAACAATACAATAATGAGTAAAGGACACTATAGAACAACAGTACTGGAACGTGGTGGCCAACTCTGTGTCCGGTGCTTAGACTATCTCCAACAATGACGACCTAAACACAATACTCATTCCATGATTTGGGTCGCGCAAAGGAAAAGGGTAACGGACCCAGTAGGAAGGCTCTCCAACAATGGACGCACAACCTTCTTCGACGCCGCGCCGGGCCCACACGCACCTCCGCCGCCACCGTGACCGCTCGTGCTTCCGCCGCCGCGCCCGCGCCCACCAGCGCCTCCAACTCCTCCGGCCTCCTCCGGCACACCCGCGCCCGCCTCCACCTCCTCCGGCCTCCTCCGCCGCCGCGCCCGCGCCCACCAGCGCCTCCGGCCTCCTCCGCCGCCGCGCCCGCGCCCGCCTGCGCCTCCGGCTTCCTCCGCCGCCGCGTCCGCGCCCGCCTCCACCGTCGTGCCTGCTCCCACCTCCTCCGCCGCCGCTCCGCGCTCGTACGCGTCGGTGGTCGCCGGAGGGGGAGGAGCACGGGGGCGGGGGGATGAGGAGGAGCGCCGGCGGGGAAGAGATGTGGAAGGAGCGCCGGCGGGGAAGGGATGTGGGAGGAGGAGGAGCGCCGGTGGGGAGGAGCACGGGAGCAGGGAAGGGATCGGGAAGGGATGGTGTGGTGGGAGGAGTTTGCGTCGTCGTCGGTGGAGGACGCGTTTTTGCAGCTCCTCTCCCTGGCTACGCAAATTGGGTCACGTATTTGGGGAATCCGTTGGAGAGCGTTTTGAAGACCCAAAACACTGTTGGTGACCCAAATTTAGGTTTGGGGCATCTTGTTGGAGTCAGTCTAATCCGCTGCCGCCGCCTCCGTGTACGGACTCGTGCCACTGCCACCACCACCGCGTCTGAGACTCGTGCCTCCGACGCCGCGTCCA
Source organism: Coix lacryma-jobi var. lacryma-jobi (assembly GCA_009763385.1). Classification (NCBI taxonomy): domain Eukaryota; kingdom Viridiplantae; phylum Streptophyta; class Magnoliopsida; order Poales; family Poaceae; genus Coix; species Coix lacryma-jobi. The sequence continues at coordinate 14,635,348 of CM019830.1, read as the reverse complement.
ACGCCCTCGGGCAGGGGATTGGAGGCGTGCCCCCATCTATGGTGCCGCCTTACTTGCCCACTGCGAAGGCCTATCTAGCCGCGCCCCCTGCCAAGAGGCCGAACAGGAGGCCGCGGGGCCAGCCACGATGCCGGCCACCGGGGGAGGAGCGCCGGGAAGAAGGGCACCCGGGGAGAGGGGGGTGGAGAGTCAGGGAGGCATAGCCGATCGTGGGCGGGCGTGGAGGCGGCGACCGGCCGGGGCCGCGGCTGATCGTGGGCGGGCGCGTGGAGCCACGGCCGGATGCTGCAGCTGATCATGGGCGGGCGCATGGAGGCGGCGGCCGGTTGATGCGGCGATGATCGCGAGGTTTTTTGGCGATGTTTTTGCGGCTGCAGCCGATCGTGGACGAACGCGAGTTTTTTTTTTTTGCCCATGATGTTTATGACGCTGATTGTGAGGAGGGATGATGATATACCATACATTTAATCTCGTCCGTTAGATGTGAGTGAGTAAGGAAAGAGAAAGTTACGAATTAAATCTGGATGGTTAATTTTTATGGAGATGGTTTTCTGGGTACAATTTCGTGTGTGGATTTAGTAAGATCATCTCAGCGGGGGACGTTTTCTACGTGGACTTAGAATAGATCTATGATGGTGCATTAGTAGAGTAGATAGATTCGTTGTTAACCAGCTCATTTCTTTATATTTGTTTCCCTGTTTTCTCATGGTCATGGCTGAGTCATTGGAGAGGCCCCGCCTCAACGAAGAGAACATCACGTGAGATACAACACACGTGTCCGCTCATTGCCAGCTGGTAGGGTGTGACTCAGCGCAAGGCAGAGGCAGCTGATATGGTGTATGGTCAGCTGATCACCGTCCATAGTCGATCTGCTGGCAACAACTGTGCGGTGGACCCATGAATTTGGAGCGGTGCATCACAAAAGGTTTTAGAAATGCCGTTGCCGTGCACCCATGCTGATCTGTTGCTCTACGACCCTTTTGTCCGTTCGCGTAGTCTGCGAATCAGTCATCTCTCTGGACTGACATATGCATATCGCTAACATCTAATAAACTACTCCAATTATCAAGAACATAATTGTAGTACATGGAGACAAGAACATAAACTATGCTTTGGAGCGATCTTTGCGCTCCAATTATCAAGCGCAATGATACATGCATGCTTATCTGTTAAGCCATCTATCTAAATCTAAACAAATGCCCCCAGCTCGGATCACAAGGACAGTGCTGCTCCCCCGGGAGAAACCTGCCTGCCTGAGGGGTGAGGGGTGGAATCCTATGCCTTGCACCCGCAGCTCGATCGGCACACGCAAGTTAAGGTGCTTCAAGTCTTCGCACCCACTCTGCATGCAAAGCTTGCACAGTTGCCTAGTGAAAGTTGGCCGACTCCCGGTTAAAATAAACCAGGCGGCATCTATGATTGCCGCCTGATCGCCTCACGACGAAGTCATAGGGCATAGGCGGCGTATGTATAATGCGGTGCCAGCCTAGTAGTCCCGTGATCCCATCCTTTTTTTTGTTCGTTCACAGGGGCTGGCGTGCAAGCACCACAGAACCCAAGATTCCGGTACGAAGATATTTTAAAAACCCCGTAGCCCGTACTGATATGTGGAGTAGTACTCCACTACTCCACTTTGAGAGAGCACTTGGAGTAGTAGTAGCCCGTATCGTTTTTGTGCCTAACCATGTGGAGCCCTTGCCTATGTTGGAGAAAAGGTCTGCCCCTAATTACTAGCTCTAAAATCGTTTTCATTAGGCCATGCGCAACTCTCCACCGTGGAGTGCTGCCTCAGCTTCTAGCTATACATCATACAATCCAAATCATCACAAATGTTAATCTCGCGGTGTGTTAGATTCTCCTGCAGGGGAGGTGATAGCATGCTCCAACAAAAAATTGAAGCAACAACACATCTGATGTTGTGGCATGGAAGAGCACATAAAAAACTGATAACACTCTAAACAAAAGCTGAGCCGGTACTGAAACGTAATAGAGGCAAGATTTTGCTTGTATTGAGAGGGTATTGGCCCTAGCTCATTTCAGTATATGTGGATCACAACTTTATGTAGGGGGTTTCCATAGAGCGTCTCCAACAACTTTTTTAAATAACTAGCTGACATGTACCAAGTAGAAGGAAAAAGAATAAAAATTAGTTTAACAACAGCACGAGCTGTGAGGCCAATCTTAATAGGGTTTCATAAATATTAAATAGGATGTCACATCAGTCTTTTGCATAAAACTGGGAGGATAGAGAAGGGAAATATTTCATCCTCATGAAACATTTGAGCGTTGTTTTCAAAACGGTGAAATTTTAATGAAATCTTTATTGAGAGTGTCATTGCGTTTCATCGCGTGCAACCGTGACTCGAGAGAGGAAAAAATAAGAGAGAAAAAAGGATTATAGAACCACGAAGACATATGAAACTGTGTATTGAAAATCGAGAGATAAAACTATCTATTGAGACTGGTATGAGAGCGTGAACTCTTGGTCTGTGTGCGAGACCATCTACTCCCGTCGCTAGCTCTAGTTGCTTTTTTCGCTCCCTCTCTTCGTCACGTGAGCAGTAAGCTAGCTCCGAGCTCTAGCTTGTTAGAGAAGCCCTTAATAGTTCAAGCAAAGATTAGGTTCATATCAGCAGATCGAGCATCTCGAGCAAAGAAGATACCCGGCTGGCCATCGCTACTCTTGGCTTTAGATCGGTAGAAAACTCAAGCAAACGGTACGGTATCCTCAAAATCTGCACACCAGTTTTCAAAATCTCGGTTGTTCATAGGCTCCTTGTCGTAACTTGTGTATCAACACATCTACGATGCGACGACGCAATCGTCAAGCGGCGAGGCGGCACCACCACACTGTTAGCTATGTAATGGACTTTTTTTAGTTAATCCATGAAGTTTTTTTTTTTCAATTTAGATATTTCACATTTTTCCCAAGATGAACATTAAGAATGGTCGGTAGTTTTTTTTAAGACTAACACCAAGGTTCGTTCCAAGCCGGGTTTGTTGACGCTAGGCAGGTTGTCACACTCTATGTTTGAAATTTTGAATCATGGTCATGGCTCGCTCACATGACGACTGTTATCTCCAATAGATTTTGTGTATATTGCTGGATCACATGACGATTGTTATCTAGATTCAACTAGAGCACATCCAAATGTATAAGCAACTAAACTCCAAATAGATTTGGATTATCTAAATTCACTCACAGATTTGAAGAAGAAGAAGAAGAAGAAGATGATGATGATGATGATCAGTGTTGGACTGCTGGCTAACGTGAAGGCGTCAGCCAAATCCTCTGCCCCCCGCCGCGCGGCAGCGGCCATTCCAAGCCGAGCCACCGGAGCAGTCGCCAAAAAGCGCGCTTCTGGCCGCTGGCCGGGCATGACTCACGTCTCACGGGCAGCATGCCACGAAAAGCCACGGCCGCATATCTCTCGCGCACGAGAGACCGGAACCGACCATGCGTCCACAAGCCCCGGCCACGGCGGCCACACCCACACCCACGAACGAGGAACCCGCCGGTGCACCCAAAAATAGCCGCGGGACCTCGTACATAAACCCCACCAACGCGCATGTCCCCAGCACCGCAGCAACGCAGAACACACAGAGCAACCACCACCGCCACCACCAGGGACGCAAAAACAGCAGCAGCAGCAATGGCCCGCGCCTGCACCATGGTCCTGATCGCCGCGCTCCTCCTGGCCGCCGTCGCGGTGGCGCCGTTCGCGGGGGCGGCGCGCGACGTCGCCGTCGACGAGGGCAGGGAACTGGCGTCCGCCGACGCGTCAGACTCCGACGACGCGCCCGCCGCTGGCTGAAAGGATCAAGATGCCCAAGAGGGGGGGTGAATTGGGCTTTTCTAAAACTTCTTGCAAGAATTAAAACCTATCAAGCCCAATTAACCCCCTAGTGCCTAGAAGTGTGTGAACAAGAATCAACCGCACAAAAATACTATTGCTACACCATTTCTACTCTAGCATGACAATTCAATTCATGAAAGAACAACAAGTAAATGCGGAATTGAATTGCTCAAAAGTAAATGCGAAGTAAAGAGAGTAGAGATGACACGACGATCTTTTTCCCGAGGTATCGAGGTGTCGACACACCCTCCTAGTCCTCGTTGGAGCACCCGCGCAAGGGTATCGCTCCCCCTTGATCCGCGCAAGGATCAAGTGCTCACTACGAGCTGATTCTTCGCCACTCCGGCCCGGTGAATCGCTCGCTACCGGTCACAACATGGCTTGGGTCATCCACAAAGCCTCCGGATGATCACCAAGCACTCCGATCGCCACCAAGCCGTCTAGGTGATGCCGATCACCAAGAGTAACAAGCTAGAACTCTCACTTGACCAAGACAAGACCAAAGAGATGGATGGATGCACACTTGCTACTCAATTCTCACTAGGAGGTGTCTAATTCTCACAATTAGCAAATCACTCAACCTCACTAGGGCTCTTGCTCTTTCTCACACTCACAAGGTGTCTCTCAGCAGATGGAAATGGCAAGAACACTCAAATGGATGGAGGGAAGGAAGTATATATACTCCCCCAATCGGCCATCCAAAAACAGGACAAAACTGGGTTTCTGCGGGGGCATCAGACGCGCCGATGACCTCGACCAACGGTCGACTGTACCAGTTTGTCAGACATGTTTATGGAGCATCGGACGCTGGGGAGCTTCCGATGCCCTTGCATCGGAGGCGTCCGATGCCAAAAGGACCTCTCTGGAACCTCTCTGCATGGCCATCGTACGCTGGCCCTCAGCGTCCGATGCCAGCGTCCGATGCCATTCACAATTCACAGCCAAGTGAACAGTGACACCGGATCATCCGATGTGGCACCATCGGAGGCTCCGATGCCCACTCAACCAGCATCTGATGCCCATACCAAGGGCAAGATCAACTCGGATCGCGACGCGGTCTTAACGACTTTTGTTCCTCTCGACATAAGGCATCTCTCTGAGCTACCTAGGGCTATGAAATAATAAGTGTGCACCACACCTACCTCAATAGACTCATCTAGGTCAAGCTACTGATTCACACCCCTCTTTATAGTACGGTCAAAGGAAAAATAAAGACCTAAGACTACCTAAGTGTCCTCCAACACCATGCGACACTTAGCCTAGCCTACCACCGTCTTCGTCGTCCGTCCTTTGAAAACCGAAACGATTTCCATCGCCAAGGGACATGAACTCCATATGCCCGTATCGTCGCCATTACCGTGACCTAACTCATCCCTGTTTCTGCAAAACACACGTTAGTCACAGTAATCTTGTGTTTCATCCAGTCACCGAAACCCACTAGGGGCCAAGATGCGTTCAATCTCCCCCTTTTTGGTGATTGATGACAACACGAGATCGAGTATAGAGAGAAGAGGTTTTCAAATCATGACATGTATGAACTTGCAATGAATAAGGGAAAATGATTAGGGGCAAGCTCATACATATCATGACAACATCCTGCACTCAACAAGTTAGAGTGAATAGCAAGTGCAAGAGTAAAGAGCTCGAATACATAACAAATGAGAATTGAGCACAAGTAGTCGAGTAAAGCGAAATGACATGTCATATATAATATCATAGTGAGCACAAACATGTCATGAGATCCATAGCATAAGTATATAACATAAATATGCACAAAAGATGCGATAAGTAAAGAGCATATGTGAGCGAAACACAACATAAGATATCAAAACCCTCTCACATCACTCCCCCTATCGCTATACTCGGCCACTCTCCCCCTTTGGCATCAAGCGCCAAACTAAGCGTCGGAGGGCGGAGGTGGTGCAGACGAGTCAGGTGCCGTCTTCGGAGTCCTCTGAGTGAACTCGAACTGCTGAAGGAGGGCCTCGGAGTCGGAGGACGAGTCGCCGGTAGCCTGCTGACCCTCTGTAGCTGGAAGCTGCGGAGAAGCGGTCGGGGTCAGCTCGGACTGCTGTGCCTGCTCTGAAGCTATCACAGTCTCTGTAGCAGTGTCAAGCTGAGTAGTGAAGTGCGGAAGCTCATGAATCGGAGGTAACTCAGCCTGCACGGTCGTCGTGGTCTCAGACTGGACGGGCTCTGTCTGCTCTGAGGACGCTACAGAACTCGGAAGAGTCTCGATAGTGGAAGTGACTGGAGCTGTAGACGTCCGGACTGGGTCCTGTAGATCTGGCGTGGGGAACCCAGTGAGCTCACTGAAGCTGACCGATAAGTCCCGTGTAACTGAGGTAGTCGTCGTGTAAAGGGACTCAGTCGGCCTGGGAGTGAAGCCTGTCTGCAGC